>JAZHRO010000056.1:97277500-98495190 GCA_037157565.1 Thalassia testudinum | reverse complement strand
GAGCGCAAGCAGAGCCAGCAGCTGTGAGGATGGCACGCGAGTCTGCGAGCGCGCGCGAAATCAGGGCAGCATCTTTAGTCCCACATCATGGAGAGACGAGGCACCGCTGCGACATAAATTGAATTTGTGAAATTACCTTAACGCCTCCGTAAGCACAGGGGTGAGGTCCCTCACTTGCCCCCCACGCACGCCTTGTCCGCGGCTTGACCACGCGGATCTGGCGGGATCCGACCGACCCAATCCTTGAGCACTCCTCGCGCATCACACCACCTGCAGGTGCGCCTGGTCCCGGGTACAATCCGACTCGAATATCCATGTGGCTCTGGGAGAGCAACCTTGAGTGAATTGTTGAGAGAGAGAGACACGTGGGTAGAGGGAAATGGGTAGGTTTTGCACCTATGCAGGCAGACTGAGCGTGGAGAGACTTAGCCGCAAGGAGAAGAGAAGAAGCAGAAGAAGAAACTGAGCGAAGGAGAGACCAAGGCAGAGAAGAAGAAGAGGAAAGAAGCCTTCGCAGGAGAAGAAGGAAGAGCAAGGCAGGAGCAAGCCAGAGAACGAAAGAAAGGTCAAGTGAAGACAGCAAAGATCAGAAGAAGAAGAAAGAAGGAAGGCAAGGCAGGAGAAGAAACAAGAGAAAAGATACAAAGGCAGGAAGAAGAAGCCTTCGCAAGCAAAGAAGAGAAAGAAGATCAGAAGAAGAAAAAGGGGAAAATACTTTTAAGACATCTGATCACCAGATCAGACGTCCAATTTCATATTTTTTGTCATAATTACTTTTAATGGCATACAATCATATTTGAATTAACATTTTGAGTAAATTAGAGTGTTCAATTACATTTTGATTAGTAGTAAATTTCATTTGCTCCCTGTGTTTGACCTCGGATACTCCGATTTTCGAGTAATAAAATTCTCTATTTGTTTGAACGCTTTGTCGGCTATACTACAACGTGACATCCTTTAAAACCGCACAAAAGCGTGACAACAGAGCAGATAGAGAAGGTGTTTGACACTCTTCGCCCCCCTGTGGAGTGCTGCGTGGCCTTTGCCACGTACCAACTGGAGAGTGCCGCACACAGGTGGTGGACGGTAGTCAGAGGCTAGGAGAGGGGAGAGCCAACATGGGACCAGTTCGTGATGAGCAGTACTTCCCATAGACTTGGCAGGACTAGAGGAGGCAGGAGTTCCACACTCTTCGCCAGGTGACGATGACTGTTAGCGCGTATGGCATGCACTTCCTGGAGATGTCACGTTTTGCTGCAACAGTTGTAGCTACAAAGGAGGAGCGCTTGTGGAGGTTCACTGAGGGGCTCCGACCTGCCATTCAGGGGTATGTCAAACCCTGAAGCTTCCCACCTTCTCGAGAGTGGTGGAGGCAGCCATGACGTACGAGGAGACTAACCTGGCCACGTGAGACACCGACAGCGGACGGAAGAGGCCCTATCAACCAGAGTACTCATAGGGCTGACAAGAGAGGAGGCACGCGGCACCCACGGGAGAGCCGTCTCGTTTTGTGGGGCCGTCAGTGGCCTTTGGGGGCTCTAGACACGGGCCAGCTGTCAGCACTGGACCCCCACCCAGCCGTCAACAAGGACCTACCGAGGGAGGGAGTCGAGTCCCCCTCTGCTACCAGTGTGGCTAGCCGAGCCACACCAGGAGGGACTACCCGTCTAGGGCTGGAGCACAGTAGATGCTCCCCTCACAGTGCGCTGGAGGCCGAGCAGGTGGTCATGGTTCCCATGCGCGTGGGGGAGGGCAGCAGTCACGGGGAGGGTACCGATCAGCAGATACTCACCCAACTCAAAGTGTGGTTGTTTCTTCTACACTAAGGACTGAAGGGCGTATCAACGCCCCAACACACAGAGACGCCAGGAAATCCGGTTCAGTGGTGGCAGGTATGGTTACCGTTTCCAGCAAATTAGTTTATGTGCTTTTTGATTCTGGCGCCACACACTCTTTTGTCGCTGCGAGTTTTACTTTCAGTTTAGGATAGGACTGTGTGTTGTTAAAGGATCCATTTGTGATCAGAGGCCTAGGTGGACAGCTGTTTGTAGCTGAGGAGGTCTACATGGACTGTGAAGTCAGTATTGGGGGACACAGCCTCCCCGCTAACCTGATTGTGATACTAATAGAGGATTTTGGTGTGATTCTGGGGATGGATTGGTTGTCCGCCTACCACGCCTTGGTGGACTATTTTGGGAGGAAGATCGTCTTCTCCATACTGGAGATGCCTTTCTTTGAGTTTCACGGACAGCCGGTGGACGGAGGTTTCAGGTGCATATCTACGCTTTGGGCAGCGAGGCTTTTGAGCTAAGGGTGTGAGGGCTTTCTAGCCTGTGTGGTGGTGAAGCCTAGCCCTGTGGCGGACTTTCAGAGCATTTTGGTGGTTAGTGAGTACCCTGACGTGTTTCTAAAGGAGCTGCCAGGACTACCGCTGGAGCATGAGATCGAGTTCGAGATCACACTGGTACTGGGGACCAGCCCCATTTCTACTGCACCGTATTGGATCGCACCACTTGAGCTATGAGAGCTCAAGTCACAGTTGTAGGACCTGTTGGAGAAGGGCTTTGTGAGGCCCAGTGCGTCCCTGTGGGGAGCCCCTGTGTTGTTTGTGAAGAAGGATGGTACCCTGCTACTTTGCATTGACTACAGACAGCTGAATAGGGTCACCATCAAGAACAAGTATCCGCTGCCGAGGATTGATGACCTTTTTGCCCAGTTGCAAGGTGCCACGGTATTCTACAAGATAGATCTGAGGTTAGGCTACCACCAGTTGAGGATCAAGGAGATCGACGTCTCCAAGACAGCTTTCCGCACCTGGTACGGACACTACAAGTTTTTGGTCATGCCGTTTGGGCTAACCAACGCCCCCGCTGCTTTTATGGATTTGATGAACCGGGTTTTCAGACCGTATCTGGATCAGTTTGTGGTGGTATTTATCGACGATGTGCTCGTTTACTCGTGGGATCAGGCACAACACGAACAGCACCTACGGATGATTCTAAATACTTTAAGGTGACGCAAGCTGTATGCCAAGTACAGCAAGTGCGAGTTTTGGTTGAGGCAGGTGACTTTCTTGGGCCACGGTTTGGCTGTGGATCCAGCCAAGGTTAAGGCCATACTCAGGTGGGAGAGGCCATGTACAATGACAAAGATACATAGCTTCTTGGGACTAGCAGGTTACTACCGATGGTTTATCAGGGGATTCTCATAGATTGCGCATCCTATGACCCAGTTAACTCGAAAGGATGTGCCCTTTACCTGGACTGATGCTTGTGAGGCTTGTTTTCAGGAGTTGAAGGAGTGACTGACTTCAGCTCCTATGCTTACCATCCCGGATAGCAGTGGCAATTTTGTGGTCTACACAGACGCTTCGTTGCAGGGGTTAGGGGGTGTGCTTATGCAGCGGGGTCACGTTGTCGCTTAAGCTTCACGGCAACTGAAGCCCCATGAGCATAGCTACCCTACCCATGACTTAGAGCTGGCAGCTGTTGTCTTCGCGCTAAAGACATAGAGGCACTACCTTTACGGTGAGACCTTTGAGATTTTCACGGATCATAAGAGCCTCAAGTACTTATTTAATCAAAAGGAGCTTAACATGAGACAGAGACGTTGGTTAGAGCTCTTGAAGGACTGTGACTGCAGCATCTCCTACCATCTAGGGAAGGCCAATGTGGTGCCTGACACCTTGAGTCGACAGGCGCCCGCCCACTTGGCTAGTTTACAGGCACAGAGTTGGAGACTTATGGAGGAGTTGGGCAGTTGGCGACCCCGAGAGTCACAGGGGTATGTGGGGCAATGACGGTGACACGACAGATGAGACCAAAGCTGATAGATCGCATCATCGCAGGATAGATGACAGATCTGTACCTACAAATGTTGCAAGACAGAGTGCTGTCAGGGGACCCAGGGGACTTCCTTATACAGACGAGGTACTGCACATAAGGGGGTGCTTGTGCTTTCCTAGGGATAAGGAGTTATTGAGAGAGCTCCTAATGGAGGCGCACAGGTCCAGATTCACCATACATCCTGGGAACACAAAGATGTATCATGATCTGAGACACGACTTTTGGTGGAGAGGGATGAAGCGGGATGTGGGTGAGTTCGTGCAGAAGTGTTTGGTGTGCCAGTAGGTGAAGGCCGAGCATCAGAGGCCTGCAGGGCCGTTGCAGCCACTTCCTGTGCCAGAGTGGAACTGGGAGAGCATCATCATGGACTTGGTGGTGGGTCTACCCATTACCCAACGAGGACACGCGTAGTCTGGGTGATAGTGGACAGGTTGATGAAGACGACACATTTCCTGTCGATCCGAGTCACTTTGGGACCAGCACAACTGGCAAAGAGGTACATTCATGATGTGGTACACCTGCATGAAGTTCCACGTGAGATTGTATCCGACAGGGATACCCATTTTAGTTCCCAGTTTTGGGTTGAGTTTCAGTAGGCTTTGGAGACACGATTGAGGTTCAGTACTATGTACCACCCCTAGACGGATGGACAGTTAGAGCGTACTATACAGACACTTGAGGACCTTTTGCACACCTGTGTACTAGACTAGAGAGGCTCTTGGGAGGAGCACTTACCCCTAGCAGAGTTTGCATATAACAGTTATCACTCGAGCATCGGCATGGCACCTTACGAGGCTCTGTATGGATGGAGGTGTACTGCGCCCTTGAGTTGGGTTGAGGTGGGGATCAAGTAGAAGGTTGGCCCTAGGCTGATCCAGCAGAGTTAGGAGGTGATAGAGCAGATCCACAGACGACTTCGCACTGTCAGGAGCAGGCAGAAGAGTTATGCTAACCAGAAACACAAAGAGGTGCAGTTCGAGGTTGAGGATCACGTCTTTCTTCGTGTTTCACCCATGAAGGGCCTGCAATGTTTTGGGGTGAAGGGGAAGCTTGTGTCGAGGTTTGTGGGGCCCTTTGAGGTCCTGGAGCGGGTAGGACCCGTTGCTTACCAACTTGCCCTTCCTCCCCAACTTCTAGTGTGCACGACGTGTTCCACGTGTCCAACCTCAAGAAGTACATTGTTGATCCCAGTCACGTTCTAAGCCATGAGAGTATTGAGGTGGGTGACGACCTGACCTACCCATACTAGATAGAACCGTCCGGAGTCTGAGACGAAAGCAGGTACCCCTGGTGAAGGTTTTGTGGAGAAGCCAGCGGTATGAGGAGGCTACCTGGGAGCCTAAGGCGGCAATGTGAGAGCTGTACCTGGAGCTTTTTGAGGGTATGTCTTTTCGGACTGACTTCGGTCCTCTTTAAGTTTGTTATGCATTTTATTCCTTTTTCCGCACCCTAGCTAGTTCAAGTTTCGGGGATGAAACTTCCTTTAAGTTTGTTATGATATATAGACCCGTTCTGTTTTGAGCCTTTTAAGACGTCTGGAGTGTCAGTCAGACATCTAGACCCCTTCCCAGACGTCTGGAAATTTAAAAATCTATACGCACTGTTGGTTCTATGCGCAGGTAGCGCGCAGACCCTTCTCTCTCTCCTTTCTCCTTTTTCCCCTGCCGAACCCTAACCCCCAGCCTATAAAAGAGGCCCTCCTCCTCTCCTCTCCACTCCACCACTACCACCATCCTCCCCACTCCACTGCCGTGAGCTAAGGCACGGGAAAGGGAGAGAGAGCGAGAAGGAGTAGCAGGCGTGAGGAGGAGGAGAAGGCCGAGGTCGCGAGCTTCATGGAAGCTTGTCGGAGGTTCGCACGGCCACTGCGGCGCATGCAGGAGGAGGAGAAAGTCGGGGTGTGGTCCCCGACCTTCTGCAGCAGATGGAGTTGCAGCGGAGCGCGACGAAAGGTGCAGGAGCGCGGTCTGGTACTGGAGTTTCTCCAGCATCAGACGTCCAGAGGGCCTTCCGGACGACTGGCTGGACGTCTGGCGTCGACACCAGATGTCTGAAAGCGGGAGTATCGCGAAGGTACGTCTTCCTCGCAGTTACGGCCATGCAGGCTGCACCATAGTGTGATTTGCTTGGCTAAAAGTGGCAAGCTGCTTTGTCATTCGTAGGAGCAGCTTTGGGAAGGTGCGCGACACACCCTTCAACACTTTTCGGATGTCTGGACAGCTTACCAGATGACCGGAGACGTCCCCAGACGACCGGAGGACTGGTCAGATATCTGGAACTACTTCCAGACGGTCGCGACAGAGCCCTGGACGTCTTGGATCATCACAGGAGCTTGAGGTGAGTCTCTGTTGACTTTTAAGATGTCTGGACTTGTTTCCAGACGTCTGATTTAGGTCTGTAGACACATTTTTAACTCGTTTAGGGTCCGATTGGGATCTGTTTTACGCAAATGAAGTATCTGTGGTTTCCTTGTGAGTTCCTCTACATATTAGAAACCTTTATATACTGTTATGAATGTTTCATTGTGATGTGTTCCTTGGTATAGGACTTCGACCTGTTGCATGTCTAGGGCTTGCAGAGGCACGTGGGTCTGCAGTTCGAGCCCCCAGTACTCCCAGATTGTCTGGTAGAGTGGTCCACCCCTGTTCTATTTATAAAATATGAATGCATCTATGAAAATTAGATAACTGAAAACCTAGGATGTGGCATGAACCCTAGGACGAGAAATGGTTGAACTACTTGTTTGCGTGATTGAAATTGTAGTTATAATGGAATGAGCTAAATTGTTAGCAACTGCCTGTTAATAAATACAAGCTGCCTGTATAGTTACCTGTGATATCATTTGTTACATGTGTTAAATTGTGGAAATACGAGTTGCATGTGTATGAACGAGAACCAAATTGTGAATGATGAAACCTGAATTGGAATAATGTGGTAAACATGAGCATGAACCCTACGGGGAGTTAGGAGTAGAGCTCCTATGGATAGATGGAAAAGCCTGGTTTATGGATGGGAAGTGTGCTGGCCCTTGAGTACGTGGTACCAAGGAGAGCAACTGTCCCCTTTTTAGTGTAGAGCGGAGCTAGCCACCCTTGGGTTGGGACCCAGAGTTAGGATTGGCCACTCTACACTGACTTCTGTTGGCCCTCCTGACTTTAGACAGTCTAGTTACCACTCTACTTAGCATTCGCTGACTCTGTTTTCTCATAACCCTTTACGGGTCCAGGAGTTGAGCAGCCCGAGTTACCGACTACAGAGGGTGCTGGGCCTAGTTGAGCCCAATAGTAGTTTTCGTACTATTGTTGTACTCTCTTTTCTGCTAGTGAGTTCAGACTTTTATTTACTGTCCCTGTTACTGTACTTTTGTTCTACTTTCCTGTTGTTGTGGTGGTATGTACTCACTAGCAGCTTTTACTTTCCTTTACTACTTGTATGCCTTTACTGTTAGTTACATTGCATAGTGAATGTGGTTTATTTTCCTACTTTTCAGTCAATTTTTGTTAGATGACTGGGTCTAAGGATTAGTCGAGTCGAGCCGGTCTTGGGTCCTGTAGGGATTCGGGAACTGGGTCATAACAATGCCCTTGAATCTGATCATGGTGTGCGAAGTCCTTGACATATGGGGCATTGACTTCATGGGCCCTTTTCTAAATTCTCATGGCTTCGAGTACATCTTGTTGGTAGTTGATTATGTTTCTAAATGAATTGAAGCCATCCCCTCGAGGACTAACAATCATAGAGTTGTGACACAATTTGTTCTAGATTTTATCTTTTCTAGATTTGGGGTACCAAAAGCGATCATTAATGATTGAGGGCCTCACTTTAGGAACACACATTTCCAGTCCCTACTCCAAAAGTATGGGGTGACACATAGGATTGCTACACCTTACCACCCTCAAACCAATGGACTGGCAGAATTGTCCAATAGGCAGATCAAAAAGATTTTATAGACTACCATTCGACCTGATAGAAAGGATTGGTCTTCTTGCCTTTCTGATGCGTTGTGCGCATATAGGACAGCTCATAAAACCCCATTAGGTATGTCTCCTTTTAGACTTGTGTCATCTTCTCGTAGAACTTGAGAACAAAGCCTATTAGGCCATCAGAAAGTGTAACTTAGACTTAGAGAAGGCCGATGATCATAGAAGATTGCAAATTTATGAGCTTGATGAATTAAGGACTGAATCTTACGAAAGCTTGAAGATTTATAAGGACAAATTAAAAGCCTTCCATGACCGTCACATACATAGCAAGTCATTTCATCATGGTCAGAAAGTCCTGCTTGACTCCAAACTTAAACTCTTCCTAGGGAAACTCAGATCCAAGTGGACTGGACCTTTCAAGATCTTGAGAATCTTTGACAGTGGAGCTGTCGAAATCACTAAGATTGACAAATCTGAACCTTTCACCATTAATGAACAAAGATTAAAACCCTTCTCAAACTTGTCAATTCCATCATTTCTCTCCAATAATTTGAACTACCATCTGGGTTTACACCTAGCTGAAGGCGTAAAACTTAGCAAACCTATACTTTGTACATAGTTGTTTTCACCCTTATTTTCCATTTCTTGCATTAGGTGTCGGTTTATTAGGCTTTCGTCGAGTTTTAAGGAAATTGAGTTGTAGTACAGTCAACAAATAGCTCTCAAACAGATAAAATTTATAACTCAGAATCTATAGTGAAGTCCAAGGTCGAACACAAGGAGCAAATGTGGAATTCACAACATTAATCGCATTCAGGATCAATGAGCACAAATAATTGAGCGTTCAAATAGATTCAATGAATAATAACCTGTCACATTAGTTATTGAATGAAATCCAGTGTATTTAGAGACAAAAAGAATGGAGAGAATCTAAAAAGTGGTGATTTGAATCACCAATTAAATCCTCTAATTAAGCATGCATCTCATAATCAATTTAACCTTAACATAGTACTTAAATAATGCAACAATATCTCAAATAATGCTCAATCAGATGATAGATGTATCAATCAGACGACTTAAAGTGCGCAAGGCTCTCAAAGCCTTCTTTGTTTCTCTTCTTCTTCTTCTATTAAACTTCTATGTTTCTCTTCTCTTCTTCAGACCTTCAGCTTCTCTTTAAGGCTTTCTCTAAGCCTTTTTTCCTTCACAACACAGGGGACCAATCCCTTCAGTGACTAAGTGTCACATAGGACACAGCTACAGAGAGCAAAACCCTCCCCCACTCTCTTAGAATTTTCTCTCTTCGTTCTCTCTGAGACCTAGACCAAGCACATATTCGGATCCAGATACTCAAGTATTCGGGTCTTGAACAGTGTCCAGGGTCACCAGCGTGTGTGGTGACCGAGGAGTAGAGATAGACGGGTTAGCAGGTGAGATGGGTGTGAGGGACCAGACCCCTCATGTTACTGAGTGGTAAAGAAGAAACACAAAATCAATATATCCCGCAATTGTTGCTCCTAATCCCATGATGTGGGACTAAGGCTACTGCTCTTTTCTTGCACACGACCTTAGCAGGGGCTTCTCCAATTGAGATCGCTGCTGAGGGTAAGGCTTCCAATTGAAGCCTTGGGACGATGCCTGGAGGAGTTCCGTAGTGCCAGGAAGTAGAACCTAGAGCTCTCGTGGCCGGAGCTTGAAGAACAAGGTGGAGATGATGGCGGCGACGGCGATGAACTGACGAAGGCTTGAAATCACAAGAATGGCCTTACGACCACATTAAAATACTTCAGGAGCTTTGCCAGATCACAACGAAGGTGGTGGTGGGTGTTTCATGGTGGTCGGCGGAAGTCGGAGATGATGTTGCGAAGGTGTGGTGATCGGTGGAGTAATAGGATGGGTGGAACGGCAAATAAGGATGGGGGTTTTGCTCGCGGAGATGAGGCAGAGGTTATGGAGGTGTTTGCGAGGTGTTTGGTGCAATGGAGTGTCGGGGAAAGGCCGAAGAGGAGGAAGATGACGGGTGAACGGTGCATCGGCAGTCGAATTGGGTGATAAAGAGAGGGAAAAGCAGTAGAGGGAAAGAGAAACCTAACTAACCTAAGCTAAAGGACGAAAGGGGAGGAAGGGTGCCGGGTATGGTATGGATGGAGCCGTGGAAGGTGAAGTCTCCATTGAGGGAGAGCGGCGAGGATGAAGTTGGAAGGAGGTGCCTGCTAGTATTGTGAGATGCGGACGAGCTTGAGGAAGAAGAACAGGCCAACTATAGTCTATGGTGGCCGGCGAAGAAGGTAGACGAAAGAGCTCACCAGAGCTTGTGGAGAGTTTGGCTGAAGAGAGGGAAAGAATGTGGAATCTAGTTCAAAACCAGGCTAAGGAGGTGAGGTTTGCAATCAGGGTCATTTTATAGGGCATTAGACAAGCTTCCAAGCTTGGAAACAAGCTTGAAAGCTCAAAAATTAGGGATTAGAATTTGGCAATTTCCAAGAGTTCGCATTAGGTTTTGGGCAAGACTTAGAGCCCAAGATGCGGCTCAGATGGAAGAGGATCCTCTCAGGAGTTCCCTTTCCAATTTTGGAAGGGTTTGGGCATGAAATCGGGCAGCTGCAAGTGTGTTCACACAACCATGGCAGCAGCCTTCGAGATAGTGTCGCCCATGTCATTCTGTATCTAAATTTAGTCCCTGGCAATCGAAATTTCGGGATAATCCCGCCCATGTCACCTGAACCAACACAAGGTGCTTACATGCCCCTGGTAGGATATTTAAATATCCTAGGAGACAAGCACCGAGGAGATGATATGTTATTATGCATCTTTGAGAGGAATTTCTCACCTCTCCGCACAGGGAACTCGTCCAATCAACTTGTGTTGTCGAGTCACTCCTAAGATAGATCTTCAAGATGACTTTTCAGAATAGAACACTTTTGGCAGATTTTTCTTTATTAAGCGCACTGAACATACTAAGTGTGTGATTTTGGGTGCTTAGGTTATCAAGTCCCGCAAACCAAAGGGCGGGCAACGGGGCCGAATAATCCCTAAGCCTTAGACCTAATACATCAGCCTCGCATTTTCCTCAACCTCTTGAGGATTAATCCCGATCTTAATAGATACGTGAATGTTTAAGCCCTAAAATAAGCCTAAGAGGCCTAAGATCAGCACTCATACTAATCTCCTTATTTATTTTATTTTTTCATTACTTAATTTTTCTTTTGATTAGGTCTAGAACTTAAGTAATCTCTGTGATCAAGTGCTAATGACTATCAATTTTGTTCTTGAATGTTGCTCCTTTTTGACATTTAAACTCTCTTGTCTTTTCCTCCTCATGAATGATACGCAATCAATTCTCAAAATTTTCCTCCCCTTTCCATTTTTTGTTCTTTTTTTTTCAATTTTTTGATTTGTTTGGTTTTTTGAATATGTATTTTTTAGTGAGAACCCCTTAGAAACATTAATTTACATGTCAGAAACGTTAATTATCATGTGTTTGCACTTTAACACCCCCCATGCCTAAGTTTTGCAATGTTCTCATTGTAAATCGAAGGGTATGAAATCAACTTGGTTCAAGGATTAGAACAAGATCAAAGGGTGGGTGGATGGGTCGGTATGACTGTTGCGGACAATTTCAAGCTTTGATGCAAGTACCAAAGGTGGAGTCGGCTATTGTAAAGTTGAACTCAAAAGTGCAATAAGAGTGTAGCTCAAAAGATGATCAAAAGGGTCTCAGGTTTTTGGAATGACGGATTGCCTCCCATTAAGCACTAAATTCAAGACCTTCAGCTGAGCAGAAGGTGATCAAGGAGAAGGGGTGGTCAAATCAGAAGAGTTTTGTAAAACAAGCACCTTGATTAACAGCCTGTTTGGTCCAACCAAGTGCTTGTTCAGATCTACAGGCTGATGTTGCAGCCTAAACCCAATCAGTCTGGTGGGTTGATAGATGTAAATCAAAGATATGGAGCCTACAAATACTTTGAAGCTCAAACAAAAATGGAAATGAGAATCTGGGGTTTGGTTGAGTCGATTTAGCCTGGTTAGAGTAGGGATCCTCAAAAGAAAATGGCTCTGTGGAGGATGTAGGAACCGTACAGGTGTGATCAGAGATGTATAAGAAGTGATTATTGATCTTATCAATGTCCAAAAGTCGATCAACGGATGGAGCAGAATCATATGCAGCCGGATCAGAGAGAGGTGAATCAGAGTAGAAGTTGATTTCGGTGGCGGGTCAGGGTTGAGAATGGGTTTTGGAAGGCTCTGTATGTGGATCAAAAGATGTGGCTTCTATGAGATCCGTGTGTGTTGAGAGCTCCTCTAAAAAAGATTCAAAGGTAGGTTCATCTAGAGGGTCCTCATGATGCTCGTCAAAATCAAAGGTAAATGCCTGGAGGGTGCTTATAGGATCATGGAAATCTGAGTCAATAAAAGATTTGCATTCTGGATTGTAGACATTCTCAGCACTTATTGTTTCTAATTCTCGCAGATCAAAAAGGAATGATTCCATCTCAATGGAACCTGATTTTGAATCAATGATCTCGGGATCAAAGACCTCAGATTCAGAGTTGAAGAATGGGTCATGGATACTGAGGTCGTAAATTGGTTCGTAATCATCAGGAAACAAAGGTTCTCCGAAATCAGAGTAAGATTCAAAATCATCGTAGAATTTGCAAAGATCGTGTTCTGAACCTGATTCCAGATTGAAAGTTCCACCACAGAATGAATCAAGATGTGTAGAATCAGCAACCTGACTTGGATCTAACCTAATTTCAAATTTTCAACTCAAAGAGGTGTCCTTATTAGGCATGGGCTTAGGTTCTTGGTTCCTAAGATAGACCCAATCGAATCCCAACTCTTCCAACTCCTTGGTTTTTGTATCATAGATTGGAGTGACTTTCAAAAAATCAATCTATATCTCTGAGATGGTTGGAGAGGTGTAATTGTCAAATATAACCCCACAATTATAATCTAGATTCAAAATATGATTCTCATCATATTGGGCCTTATGATTGTCCCAAATAGGCTTGAATCCAGATTCTAAGTTAAGGGTAAAGATTGGATCACTAGAATCTAGGCTGGGCTCTATTGGGATGTCAAAATCATTCTCGAGAGTCACCTTATCAGAATAAGGAGCGGAATTTACATTCTCAAGAGGTTCTGACTCAATCTCATCATCACAGATGTCGGGGTAATCTAGGCTTGATGGACCAGCTTTATGATTTTCTAGGGTTGATTCATAATTGAGAGCACCTGCAATCGGATCCACCCAACCCATCTCAAGATTAGGTGTATCAATCTGCACATAATTTGAATCAAATTCCATATAGGTTAAGGGTCCACAACAACCTTGATTTTCGAACCTAAGATTTAGGAAATCATATTGATCCTCAATGTTGCTCCAAGGTTTTTCATCAATTTCGGAGGGGATGTATGGGTATTTTTGATTGTTAGCTTCATACATCGTATTCAATAATTTTCCACATTTCTCCATGAGACCTTGGTGTTTTTCCAAAAGTGTGGCATTTGACCAACATTGTAGATATTCATTGCTATGTAATTCCTTTAATTCAATATATTGTAATAAGAGATCATTCTGGGTTGAACCATGTGTCATTTGTGTCAACATCATTCGAATACGGTTCATAATGTAGGTTGTTGTTTTTGGAACATTAGCTGAAATCTCGATAATTGAATTTGAGGTTCTTTCATGATCTTCATATTATTTAAGGGCATTCTCAATCATTCTATCTTTCATGGACCTGTGGGATTCAGGTTTCCTAATTGGTCTTCCTACATTGCCAGGTTGCATTTTCAAATTAGGTGGTGGATCATGATGTAGAATCAAACTCAGGTTCAAATTGAAGTAATCAAATCAGATCAAAAATCCCGTATAAGATCTAATGAGGCCTCTTAGGTTAAAAACCTAATGACCTGCTTGTGTATGTGCTCTATAGAAGGGATGAGGGACTGGATGTGAATTGGACCCAATCAAGGCACCCAAAGATTTTTGGATGACTAAGGCTGTTTCGAGGTGGATGATACCTCTGAATCAGAAATTCGTACATTCAAGAATTACCTGGGCAGCCAAGAAGGGAGAGCCCTGCAAAGACCCCTACATGGTAGAGCATCCCCACGGGTTACAGAGTTTCCCCCACTCGACCTTCCTTGTCATTGCGGTTCCAAGTACACCAAAATGTGCAAATTGTGACCTCAAGTCTACCAATTTTAGCCTAATTTGTACCTTGGATTTCACTTGATTAGAAGTTAATTTAGTTTGTGACCTCATTTGGAGGTTGATTGGCCCACAAAGTAGACCAACTTCACCTGACCTACCCTAAAAGATGGAGAATGAAATCTGGATCAAGATCCAAAGGTCACCCTGAATTCACACTCTGGTTATTAGATCCACAATTTTAGGGTTCAAGTAAGATTTATAGCCTGATTTTAGGGTCTCCTTGATTAGGTAACTTCAAGAAAGGGTTAGGTAGCACACAATGCGAGAAAGTCAATTCTTGTTATTTTAGACACGTGTGTTTCTCAACCTTAAGATGAAAACCCTAATTTGTCTCTTTCTGTTCTAATCAATTTCTTCCAAATTTGGTACCTAGGACTCAATCAAGAAGGTGAGTAGCCCTAAGTACCTTAAATGCCTAGTACGTATAGGAATCTTGGAGAGGGATTTCTAAATAGATCAAGTTAAGCAAGTCAAAAGTGATTAATTCTAAATAAGGAATGCAAGTTTACCTAATTGATTTCCCTTTTTAGCTCTTTCCAGAAATAGGGGCTTAAGAAGATGGAGATGAAATTACCTGCCCCTGGAGCTGTTATTGTGAGGCTGATCTTCTCCTGTGTACCTTGCGCAACCACAACAAATCAAATAAAGAAAGTTAGATTTAGATAAACAATCAAGAAAGATGAGATCAATGTGTGAATTGCACGCTACTCCTCAGCAACGACACCAAAATGTTTATTAAGCTTTCGTCGAGTTTTAAGGAAATTGCGTTGTAGTATATTCAACAAATAGCTCTCAAACAAATAAAATTTATAACTCAGAATCTACAGTGAAGTCTGAGGTCGAACATAGGAAGCAAATGTGAAATTCACAACATTAATTGCATTTAGAATCAATGAGCACAAATAATTGAGCATTCAAATAGATATTTAGTGAGTAATAACCTGTCACATTAGTTATTCAATAAAATCCAATGTATTTAGAGACAAAAAGAATGGAGAGAATCTAAAAAGTGACGATCTGAATCACCAATTAAATCCTCTAATTAAGCATGCATCTCATAAACAATTTAACCTTAACATAGTACTTAAATAATGCAACAGTATCTTAAATAATGCTCAATTAGATGACAGATGCATCAATCAGACGACTTAAAGTACACAAGGCTCTCAAAGCCTTCTTCTCTATTTCTCTTCTTCTTCTTCTCTTCAGCTTCTCTTTTTCTCTTCTCTTCTTCAGACCTTCAACTTCCCCTTAAGGCTTTCTCTAAGCCTTCTTTCCTTCCTTCACAACACAGGGGACCAATCCCCTCAGCGACTAAGTGTCGGACAGGGCATAACTACAGAGAGCAAAACCCTCCTCCGCTCTCTCACAATTTCCTCTCTTCCTTCTCTCTGAGACCCAAACCAAGCACATATTCGGATCCAAATACTCGGGTATTCGAGGCTCGAACAATGTCCAGGGTCACCGGCATGTGTGGTGACTGAGGAGTGGAGATAGGCAGGTTAGCAGGTGAGATGGGTGTGAGGGACCAGACCCCTCGTGTTACTAAGTGGTAAATAAGAAACACAAAATCAATATATCCTGCAACTGCTGCTCCTAATCCCACAATGTGGGACTAATGTTGCTGCTCTTTTCTTGCGCACAACCGTAGTAGTGGCTTCTCCAATTGAGGTCGCTGCTAAGGGTAAGGCTTCCAGTTGAAGCCTTGGGATGATGCCTGGAGGAGTTCCACTATGCCTGGAAGTGGAGCATGTAGCTCTCGTGGCCAGAGCTTGAAGAATAAGGGGGAGATGATAGCGGTGGCGGCGGTGAACTGATGAAGGCCTGAAATCATAAGAACGGCCTCACGACCACATTAAAATACTTCAAGAGCTTCACCAAAGCACGGAGAAGGTGGTGGTGGGTGTTTCGTGGTGTTTGAGGGTGTGTGGTGGTCGGCGGAAGTCGAAGATGATGTTGCGAAGGTGTGGTGATCGATGGAGCAATAGGACGGGTGGAACGGCGAATAAGGATGGGGGTTTTGCTCACGAAGGTGAGGCAGAGGTTATGGAAGTGTTTGTGAGGTGTTTGGTGTAGTGGAGTGTCAGGGAAACCTCATTGAAGGTGCGACCGGAGAGGAGGAAGATGACGAGTGAATGACATATCGGTGGTCGAATTAGGTGATAAGGAGAGGGAAAAGTAGTAGAGGGAAAGAGAAACCTAACTAGCCTAAGCTAATGGACGAAATGGGAGGAAGGGTGCTGTGTATGGTATGGTCGACGCCGTGGAAGGTGAAGTCTCCATTGAGGGAGAATGACGAGCATGAAGGTGGAAGGAGGTGCCTGCTGGTATTGTGAGATGCGGACGAGCTTAAGGAAGAACCAGTCGACTATAGTCTGTGGCGGCCAGCGAAGAAGGTGGATGGAGGAGCTCACTGGAGCTTGCAGAGAGTTCGGCCAAAGAGAGGGGAAGAAGGTGAAATCCGATCCAAAACAAAGCTAAGGAGGTGACGTTTGCAATTAGGGTCTTTTTATAAGGCATTAGACGAGCTTCCAAGCTTGGAAACAAGCTTGAAAGCTTGAAAACCAGGGATTAGGATTTGGCGATTTCCAAGAGTTTGCATTATGTTTTGGGAAAGACTTAGAGCCCAAGATGCTGGTTAGATGGAAGAGGATCCACTCAGGAGTTCCCCTTCCAATTTCGGAAGGGTTTGGGCGTGAAATCAAGGAGATCTTCCTGATTGAAGGTCGGCTACAGGTGTGTTCACATGGCCATGCGACAGGGGCTTCTTGGTGAAGGTGATGATAAAGTTAGGGGGGTCTATGTAATTATTTCAAAAGTTGAGGGGTTGATTAAAAGAGAAAGAGAGTTTAACTGGACTAAAATGCAAACTAGGTCAAGATGATCTCTGATTGGGACCAAATTTTGGCAAAAACCTAATTTGGACCTAAGGAATCTGATGGTGAACTTGGATTTTCATTTTGACCAAGTTTATCTGGGTAATTTACGTCGAAACCTAAATTAGAGCAACTGGCTATCTAAGACTATTTTAGGTCAAAATGGGTTTCAATTATCAAATGAAGGATACCAAACCTTATAGAATATTTTTCTATGATTTTTATAAGGTTTAGATGTAATTTATTCTGACCAAAACCTCTATTAATTAACTGGGTCTGAAATTAGGGCTTCGAGTGCTATTTTGACTCTCAAAGTGGAATGAAAACCCGTTTCTGTCTGTATGAACCCTCTTATTAGTTATTAATGCTCATTGGACCTTCATTTAATCCCTAGAAAACCTTGTGATCATTTTGCATTTATGATATGCTATTAAAACTACAGATTTAACCATGTTTTAATGAATTCTTCTCAGAAAGGATATGCAATGAATTACGACTCTCTGACGGTTATGTAGGAGCAGTTGTTAATTGATTCTAACTAATTAAAGCTAACCCATTATCATCAATGTCTATCCTTGCATTTAGCATATATTCATTGTCACATATGTCATGCATTTCACTACTTAGCCCGGCTTTCCGCTTTGATCTTATATCAGACTTGAAATCGTTCGCACAGAGATTTTTATCTCCTCATTCTGACTTCATTCCATCACTCAGTATAAGATAGTGAAAAGTAAAACATGCATTTGCATCCACCCTATTCATACAATGAGGAGATTGCATCATTTAAGCATGGGGGTTGTAAATGGTGAAATCATTTACTGAAATGCAATCATAGACACACCGTAGTATAGTATTATCAAAAATACTAAAGAATTGAAAATTTTGAAAAAAAAAATTACAAGTCAAAAACAAAAATTCCAAAAATACAATAAGGGACCTACTGATCTCTATTGTTGAGGGAGAACTCCAAAATTGAAATAGAGGAGAGAGAAAAGTGTTTGAAAGAATCTTAAGTGTTTAATTATGATCTTATAGGTGAAAACAAAAATAGAATAAGTGTTTACAGACATTCAACCTTTGCTGGTTAGACTTTCCAGGCCACTGTAGCTTGATTCGTTCAAGCTTTAGCTTAATACACTTTAAGCTTTGACATGATAAACCACAATCTCTCCTAACTTAGGACGCATTCTTGTACCTGAGTCACCAGTACAAGATTCACTAGTTTGCTTTGGCTTAGGAGATTAAGAAACCTTGGTTTACACTACACAGTGTTGGGAAGTGCTGCAAAAACACTAGATGATTAGTAAGACAATTATGCACAAGAACAAATCAAAGAATAAAAATGAATAAAATAATTTATTTACATCAAAGAATATGAATAAAAGAATGAATCTATACAAAGAAATAAAAAATATGTAAAAAGAAAGAATAAAAGAAAAATTTTGGTATATAGAGGGTTGTCTCCTCGACAATGGTGCCAAAAATTGATCGACGAAAATCTGTATTGCATAAAAATATTATTTTAATTGTGTCATTATTGTAGTATAGTTGTAATGCAAACAATTGCCATGTCATTTTATTTATGTACATAATTTTGACTGGTTTATTCCAGATCATTTTCTGGGAGGCAGTTATTGATATACATTACTCTCTATATGTTCCAAAAATGCCCTTTTATTCTAAAAATGTCAATTATATATATAAAATGAATCAATTAATTCTAACTAAAATGCCTTAAACATATTTACAATCAAACAAGCATCAAAAACTAAGTAAATCAACACTATATTAATTATAAATACTATACTAGATAATTCCTAAGTGTAGGCACAAAAATACTTATTAATATGTACTATACTAAATATATTAACATATACTAATAATTTAAGTAACATATACTATATATACAATGACATATATAAGTGTTATTACAGTCTTAGTGAAAGCATGTACAAACTATAAGGTAAAAAGAACTTTCTTTACTGACATATATATACTACAGCGACGGATAAAAATGTCACTAAAGCCTTAGAAAAACTTACATACACAAATAAGGCTTATAAGTATACTACTTTATTTTACTCTACTTATATATACATACTATACATATGTGTATACTCTACATATATACATTTCATTTATTATACATATATCTTATATATACATCTATATACATATATTATATACTGGTACATATATACATAGTATACAACAGACAGCACTAACACACTTAACATACACTCACATAAACACTTGTGCATACACAAAGACCCTCAACACTAAGAAATTTTTTCAACACTTAGCCACTCCTCACCCATTTTACTCTTCATGGGCGGACCGAGCTTTTCGTGGGATACACACCACCCTCATGAGTGGAACCAGACCACTATTAAGCTCAGTCCTAGTTATTAATTATGTGTATTTTTGTGCATAGTTTTGGCCCAAACCCGGCTCAGTTGAACCAGACCTAGACCAGATTGGGCTCCCAGCCCACCACAGTAATGCTTAGTATATGCTCAAGGGTATATGGTCAGAGGTTTTCTTTGTGCGCCCAACACTGTCGACTATGCTACCTACCCACTCAATTCCTTAAATACGCCTCACGCCACGTGACATCCCACGATGTGGGACTATCACTAGGGCTAATTTGGCGTGATTTAGCGCTTGCTGAGGCAATGTTTGGGCCTCGATTTGAGTGACCTAATTAAGTCAAAATTCAAATTAAATTATATGATTGGAGAGCCCTTATATAAGGCTACATAATTGTGTAATTAATTTTGGGATAATAACTTATTTAATTGTATTTAAAAATTACTTAAAGTTATTGATTTATATAAGTTAAATTAGAGGTTAATTACTTAATAAATGTACAAATTAATAAAATAATGATGCAATTGACTTTAAAAATAGTTAATTTATATAATAAGGTATTTATTAAATATTTTAATTTATTTACATTTATTTACACGTATTACATATGTAAATACTAAATTATAGTATACATAATACTGTACAATTTAAGTACATAATAAACAGGTTGAAAATACTTGAAACTAATATATACAAATATACAACATAACTTACTTCAATAATAACTTAAATTACTAATTTATTCTATTTTAACTTAATAATTTACCTAATTAACTTAATAATCTAATTATCTACAATAAATATATAAATAAATCAATATACAGGTATAAATAGTTATATAATAATTACTTTAATATGTATGTATAGTACTATATACATTTATACACATTTACATATTTATTTATAATTACCTTATTTTAAATACATATAATCTACTATAAATTAATATATAAATATATAATAAAGTTATATATACAGTAACTCAACCTAAATATTTATTGAAATATATATAATATATTTATAAGTTATTTACGCACATTATTTGCATATATTACAATATTTACATTTAACTTAGTATTAAGTTATATTTACAAGTATAAATACTATATACATGGTATTTTTATGAAATTTTTTGTTTTTTCAGATTTTTATGGTGTTTGTATGTTTAATAGAGGTAGGAGAAGAGAGAGAAAAGGTGAGATGATAAAAAAATAATTTCTTTTTATGATTTTCATATCAAGTACTTTTATTCAGTTTAGAGTAGACTGAACCGTCTACTGGTATGTTCTACCAGTTAGAGGGTTCATAATACTTTTAAACTTTGCATACACTTAAAGAACTACCTAATCCTATTCAAGACATGTTTGTTTTATTTATTTACAATTTTTTGTATTTTTTATATTTTTACAATCTCACACAATCATGGCTTTCAAGAGTGTTTTGAAATGAAACCTAAGGCCTCAAAGTGAGATATATGTGCTGAAATTGGAATATATGCACTTGAAAACATTCAACACAACATATGAAAGGTAGATAAGAAATTAAACATGATTTTAACATTACTTTTCAAGTCAAATACATTTTGGTCAAAAAAAACCATTGCATTCATGGTGACAATGAAACTTAACATGAATTCAAACCATTTGAATCAGGTCTTAAGTCAAATAGCAGTACATGAATGCTTATGTTTGTTGCTCTTATCATTACAAAGCATTTGTAGCTCATTTAACACTCAAAGCGATTTAAAATTCCCTTTAAATCCCTATTCCCAGAACTGCTACTACTCATAAAAATGATAGCTACTGCTGCTGTTGTTGCTGGAGTGGGTTCTGAGGCCTGATCGAATGTTCTAGAAGATCTCCTCAGATCTGGAAAGTCATATCTAAAGGCCATAAAACCCAGAAAAATATATCCTCATAAATCCACTTGAAATCAGAAGTTAAATCCCACTGACAAATCAACTCAAACTGCTACACATAGAGCAACGACTACTTGTTCAACTCTAATTAGATCTAATCAGAACATTCAAATCCAACCTTAACTATCTCAAATATTCATTAGAAGGTCTGAAACACATTATAAATCAAATCTGAGATCTAAAAAAATATAAGAAACCCTAATTAATCCATTCCCTTATGTTATAAACAACATAAAGGAAAGAGATTAATTTAGGTGTTCAAATCAATTTGAAAACCTCCTCAAACATTCATTAAAACATCCCAAACCTCAATAAACTTCTACTAATCAGATTAAAATCATTTTGGATGAAATCAGAATGTCATTCAAGTGGGCGACTAATCTGAGATCACCATAGTGACTTAATCACTTAGAATACCTGCACACCATTGATTAGTGTTTAGGATGTTCTTGCGATCTTCTAGAACCCCTTAGGTCATTACTTTAGCCTCCAATCAGTGCAACTGATTCTCATAGGCTTAAGCTACCCAAGCGATGAATTCTAACAATAACTAAGATCAAAATTGGGCATAAGCACATTAAGCAATTAAATTCAAATCCACATAGCTTAAAACCATCACAATCAAACCAATTACATTGATATAAACTCAACTTGATTGATTAAAACTGATAAAAGTCAAATTGCTCACAAAATTCATCTATCAACCATAAAATCAAATCAAATTCAAATGATCAAATCAAGCTTAATTTAGCTCAAAGGAGGGTGATTGTGATCAAATGACATGAATGGAATCACCCTCAAGTGGATTTGGTGCACTAATAGATCTGTGAGCCCTTGAGCTTTAGATTTATTTGTTTCCTGATGGATGGGTGAATGAAGAATTAAATTGCGAGGGAAAACAATGAATGTGAATAATGAGATGTAAAGAGAGATCAGTGGATCAAAATATGGAAGTGGAAAAACACCTCTCTGATATGAATTGATCGGAGAGGGTGAGATTGGATCTAAACTAAACTACTCCTAATCTACACTAACTGTCAGTGAATCAACTAACTAATTCTACTCCTAACTAATCTAAAAAGCGTTAAACCTACCTAGAAAGCAGTAAACCCTATTCTAAGTGGAAGAGCGAGACCTGTGGGAAGAATTGCAGTTGGTGGTTGCAGCGAGGAATGAGGGAGGAGCTCCGACGGAGTGAAAGCCTACTAGTGAAGCTCAAGGTTGCCTTAGGGAGTTATGTGATCCTTAGTAGTAAGCAGAGTCGAAAGAGGTGGCTTCACTGTAGTAGCAATGGAACTGAGGCAGATTGAGGAGAGGAAACTAGAGGGAGAGAATGCTCGGCTCATGAGATATAGGAGAGGAGCTGATCCTTTGCATGCGAGGCTTGGGGTGTGTTTAAGTAGATGCACGAGTAAATCAGGGCACTGTAGGGTGAGATTAAGCTTAATTAGGACGTATGGTGGAGATGAGTAAAGACGTGTGTGGGAAGATTCAAATCAAAAGTGCACCGTTGGATGAGATCTAGGGGGAGTAGTGATGCTTCGTGCAAGAGCACACAGAGATTGGATGAAGATCTGTCGTTCAATCAAGGGATTAAAGAATCAATGGTGCCTGTGAGTTGTGTTCTTTGTGTGCTATAGTGCATGTGCGAAGGCAAAAGGTGTGTGGGCATTTTGCAGAGAAGTCCAAGGAAATGAAACAACAGAACATTTGTAACAAGGTCCATTAATAAATGAAATGAGGTCAGAGAAGTCCTCAAAGCCTAGCAAGTAGGTCCCTGAAATGTTTTATATGCATGAGATGTAAAGGAATGAAGGACTTACATGTAAACAATTAAATGCAAGGTCCTAGTGATGTCCAAATGCCATGAGATTTTAATGGAATGCTAATTGAACATATTAGAACATAATTTGACCCTTGATTTGTACTTTTGAGCTCATAAATGTGTTCAATTGGCAATTGGATCATCAATTTATATTAATGAATAGAATATCTCAATTATTGACCTAATTATGCATCTTTAAACCAAATTTGTTATTTTAGGTCATTTCTATTAATTCTCAACTTAATCCATTTATTATGTTAATTAGATAGTGTTTAACCTAGTTTCTAGCTTAACTTGGGCATTTTAGCTAAGATGAGCCTCACCTCATCACATAGCCGTTAGAAAAGATTCCAAGATAGATCAAGCCGAAATCAAGGTCATAATGACTTTGACAGCAAAATTAGATGTCTAATTTTAGGGTCAGAAGTCTGATAAGGATGTATTAAACGTCTGACTACATTTTTAGTCATCTGATAAAGAAGGGTGGTTGTCCTGGAAATGATTGGATCTAAATAGGGATCTTGTCTCTAAGGGTCAAACGTCTGGTTTTGAGTTTTAAGACGTCAAAAAGTAATATTGGACATCTAATTATGTGGGGGGTTGTTCCTGGATTTGATCAGATCCAAATAGAGATCTAGTGCACATATGTCAGACATATTATTAGATGTCTGATCAGGGTTTTGGACATCTGGAGCACAAGGAACTCCACGGGAATTGATTCCTGAGAAGCTAACGGTTGGGTTTGGGTCTTACAAGGTCCAACGTCTCTTTATCAAATGTTTAGATAAGGTCTCGTACTTCTGATAATAATATTAAACTATAGGTTAAGTGTCTTGAGAAGATTGTGTTCTAACAATATCCAATGGCTCTATATTAGGCGAATGATCTAAACATCATACGTCTTATAAGGTGATAATAGATGTTTGGTACTCATGTCGGACATCTGATAAAGCTGTCTGATTATGGTTTTGGTTTTCTAAGTATATTCTAGGATTTGCCTAAGTGTTCTAAAGATAGGTAAGTGTTCCTAGGCTTAGGTTAATATATTGTGGGTTCTTTAAAAATAATCTAAAGAAATAAAGAGCAAAAACAAATTCAAGTACATTTAGAATAACCATCTATTCTATTCTTCATTCTCCTTCTTCAAGCTTTAGCCCTAAGCAAAGCTCCATCTCCTCCAACATGCTCCTCCATCACACCATGTATGTGAGCTTCAACTCCACACAGTTGCTTTCATTTGCATTTTAACTTGAAATCTTAAAATCAGATGCAAATGTCAGGTAACAAGTGTTTTGTTATCATCAAAATCAAAGATTATGGTGCACTTGCACCAACATAAACATCTAGACATCAGTTAAGTTCAGAATCAAACATCAGATCATGCTTTAAGCATTAAATTTAAGATCAGAACACTATTTATACATAATTCAACACTTAGAATTGCTGACAAGAAGTTTAAACACAATTTAAAAATGTTTTTAGCTTGCATTAGAACAAGTCCAAATACATGAATGCTTGTTAAGTGTAAATCTAATATAAAACCATCTCAAAACTCCATTAAAACTCAATTTGAACTCATGATTGCATGAATCAAAGATTAGCAGTTCAGATTTCTCTATAAATGACGACTGCTTCTATCTAAGAGGAAGATTCAGCTATCCAAGGACTTGTGTTAGTATCAGGTGACTTAAATCCAAATCTAATCTCTCACAGAGAACTCAATATATTCATGCATTATTCATAAATCACCTTTAATACACAATTCCAAATTTATTTCAGGTTCTTATGAAGAATACAACTTCTATAGCTACTGTTGCAGCTGTTACTGATATCATACTGATTTTATCGACTCAAAACATTGATTAAAACACTTCATTGTACTAGAAAATCATGAAAACCCATCTTCAAATCTAAATCTGTTCATTAGGATATTCATTGAATCTTATCATTTGGAAACCATCTCAACCTAGGCGATAAAACTCAACATCCCAGATCTAAGCTTAATCAACTTTTAACCAAACTTCAATGCTGCAAATAATCATCAGAAGGTCTGGAATCCAAAGAAAATATGATAAAAGCTCAGTGAACCAAAAAAACCCTAATTGATTCTTCTCCTTTGCTAAGAAGAAGAAATCAAATTAGGTATTCAAACCACTCAAAAACTAGTTCCAAACCTTTATTCAGATCCCTCAAACATCTTTCAAACCTCTATTAATGAATTAAAACTAATGCCAAGGTATTAAGCTATCGCTTAGGTGGCGTTTAATCTTGAATCGCTTAAGTGAGAGGAAATGGGTTGTGAGCCATCTTGCGATAGAGCGTTGGCAAAATCATTACCCGCTTGCCTAGGTAGCAGGTCCTGTGTAGTCTTTCTGCTCCTTAAGGTGACAGCTTTTGCATCGGCGTGCTGTCCATAAAGGGGCAGAGGAGCGGGTTGGTCTGAATACACTGGGTTTGGCAACAGAGGTGGCTAACCTAGCCCATAACCAGGTTGTGCGGGAGGTGCTTGCAGAACAGCATGTGCCTGCCCCTGTGGTGCTTGGAATTTAGGCGGGGCATTGTAACGAACGCGTGCCCCAAACGTATTTTAAGACGTCTGGGAGGTGGTCCAGACGTCTGACCAGACGTCTGGGATTGCTTCCAAACGTCTGGAAATCCGTTAATTTCGACACGCGCGAGTCGTCTGCGTGCCTGAGCGCGCAGACCGGATATTCGCTGATTCCCTCTTCCCTGCGGCTGCAGACGCCTGCCGCGTCCTCTCTCTCCTCCTCGCGCGGCCTTAAAAGGCCACGCGCTCCCTCCTGTCATCTCCACCGTCTCCTCCCTCTTCTCCTTCAGCCAGTGAGCGTGAGCGCGAGCGCGAGGGCGGCAGCGGCGGCCGCAGTGAGCGCAGAGGAGGTGCTGCGTGCGAGAGCGGAGCTCTGCCGTGAGGGCGAGCTCGCCGAGGCTGCTAGGGCCTGCCGGCGGAGGGCGCAGGGGGCGCGGAGCGATGCGGAGGGGGGACTGCTGTGGTCTGAGCAGCAGGCGCGCGAGGTGCGATGCGGGCGGCGTCGCGATCGGAAGCCGGGTGGTGCCCTGTTCTGGAAAAGTTTCCAGAATCGGACGTCTGGGTTGATAGACAGACGGCGAGGGAGATGTCTGGTAGATCTTCCAATCATCTGAAAGGTGAGTTTTCCGTCTTCTTCTTCCTTCCTGTCGACTGACCGTACTGAGGGAGGGAGATGGGTGTGCGCAGGCTCGGTGATTCGCCATCCAACGCGAATCAGACGTCTGTCTGTTGTACCAGACGGCGGGAGTGACCTCCAGACATCTGGGGTGACCATCGGACGTCTGGGAGATAGGCCAGACGTCCCCGCAGACTTCTGGATGTCTGGGAAACCACGCTGAAGAGGTAATTCTCTGATCCACTTTTTAAGACGTCTGGAAGAAGTTCCAGACGTCTGATTTTGCACAGTGTCGTCATTTTTGACCCGTTTAGGGCCTGTTCGGGTTCCGTTTTCCGCGATTCGAGTTGCGTTCTTTTAAGAATTAATTCCTCTACCCGTCTACGGTAGCTATACACTATTTTGAGACACTCCTTGTGTTTGATCCTTGTGATAGGACCTCCTTCAGTTGCAGTCTTGGGAGTCGCGGAGGCAAGCGGGATTCCCGATCACGCCCCCATTACTCCCGTTATACCTGGTAGAGTGGCTTTAAATTATTAATAAAAATCTGTTAAAGTATGGAACCATAACTAGAACCTAGGACGTTGCATGAATCCTAGGAATGAGAAATATATGATAGCTCCTAGGTGTTGCATGAATCGTAGGGCTGGAAAACTAGATTGTATGATAGATCCTAGGATATGGCATGAATCCTAGGATGGGAAAAACTAGTGGAATGTATAATACTGCAGTCTTGGAAAATGGAAAGAGATATAAAGCTGCCTGTAATTTGAATTAACAGCTACCTGTTGTGAATAAATAACGTGGTTGAGAACATGGATTGTAAGAATGTGAAACTGGAAAGTGAAACCTGGATGTTTGAGTAAAAAGGATGGAACCCTACGGGGAAGTAGGAGTAGAACTCCTGGAAAGTGAATGGAATAGTATTGGGGAAGTGAGCTGGCCCTTGAGTACGGAGTACCAAGGAGAGCGACTGTCCCCTTGTTTAGTGCAAAGCGGAGCTAGCCGCACCAGGGACCCGGGGTTAGGACTGGCCACTCTGTACCGACTTGCTGGCCCTCGCGTACGTAGTACCGAGGAGAGCTACTAGTGTAAGGAGGTACTAGCTACCCCACGGGCCCCGGGGTTCTGCTAGCCTCCCACACCGACTTGTTAGGCCCGCTGGGGCAAACCAGGGTAGTCAGGCGAGGGTGCGCGGACTGTGGAGGGGCAAGGCCCCGGTTTGGTTACTGTGGAGGGGTTGGACCCCTGTTACTGAGAGGGCTCTGCCCTGGACTGGTTCCGCGCTGTGCTTTGGGCGCACCCATCAACGGAAATGACTGACCGCGTGCCAGTACGGGTTTGCTACCTGTGCGTTTATCGCGCGTGCCGTAGTCACCGTTACGTCTGTCAGTGACCTTGGGGTGGTTGACTGAGGGTAGGATCACCACGGGGGACTCTCCCGGCCAGGAGAGCACCACGTGCTACTTCTACTTTTTGGAAAAGATTGCAATCAAGATCATTCCCACGAGGAACATTCGAGATCAAGAAAAAGATCTGGGGAATAAATGAAATAGTGAGACAATTGAAAAATGTGAATAAAGAAAGTAATAGAACATAACAGCTACTGTACACTCTACTGTTGTCTTTAGTTTTAGTTGCCACTCTACTCAGCGTTTTGCTGTTGTGTTACACTCGTTACCTTTTTCAGGACCAGGTGTTGAGCAGCCAGGGTTAGCAGCTGCAGAGGACGCTGGGCCGAGTAGGGTCCAGTAGAGTTACCACTGTCTTTTGTACCTCTTTGTTTCCGTTATAGTGAGTAGTTCTTGTTTCCGCTGTACTTTTCTTTACCTGCAGTTCATGTTCTATGATAAATGTTGTTCTACTGTTGTGGTGGTATATACTGTAGTAGTTTCTTTCCTTACTGCTGTACTTTCTTACTGTTAGTTATATTCATGCTGAATGTGGTTTATTTTACTGCTCTTTTGGTTACTTCCTCGTTGGATGACTAGGTCTTGGGATTAGTCGAGTCGGTCCGATTCTCGTGTCTCGTAGGGACTCGGGAACCGGGTCGTTACAAGATGGTATCAGAGCAAGGTCGTCTCGAGAAGTGAATCAACTGACTGGAAAATAACCAATTCACATGTTTATAGCTAGAGTAGCCACCACAACATATCTCTTGACGTGAGCTCTTAGAAGTTTTGTTAGGTACCGTCTGTTTTGACGTTTCTGTTTTGTTTCGCGTCTCCTTGCAGGAGATGCCTCGTCGCGGGACTGGCGAGACTGGCCGCGGGTGCGGCCGAGGGCGAGGTCGGTGAGGTGGACGTGTTGTTGTTGACGTCTCGGTGGACCAGCCACCACTCCCGGGCATCCAGGCCCAGGACCTCGCCAGACTGATACGAGATATTGTACGAGAGGAGCTCCACCCACCGCCCCGAGCGCCTCTTCTTGGGGCTGCAGAGGGGGAGTCCTCTGTGGGACCACGCGATGGACACGGCGCTGGACACGAGGGAGGGGATGGGCCGTTGCCGCCCCCACCTTCCTCTGACACTTCTGTACACGAGGCACCTTCGCCTGGAGGTGCACCAGCACCTCCCCTACAGCGCCACTTCGAGCTTTTCGGACAGTTCCGGAAGCTGAAGCCCCCCTCCTTCAAGGGGGATGAGGACCCAACCGAGGCAGAGGATTGGCTTGAGCAGCTGGAGAAGATCTTCAACACCCTTCGCCCCCCGGTGGAGTGCCGCGTGGCCTTTGCCACGTACCAGCTGGAGAGTGCGGCACACCGGTGGTGAAGGGCGGTCCGGGGATAGGAGAGGGACGAGCCGACGTGGGACCAGTTCATCACCCTCTTCTGCGAGCAGTACTTTCCCCAGACATGGCAGGACCAGAGGAGGCGGGAGTTCCACACTCTCCGCCAAGGGACGATGACTGTGAGCGCGTACCGCATGCGTTTCTTGGAGCTGTCCCGCTTTGCAGCGACAGCGGTAGCCACTGAGGAGGAGCGCCTTTGGAGGTTCACCGAGGGGCTCCGGCCTGCGATCCGGGGGTATGTCAAACCCCTAAAGCTGCCTACGTTTTTGAGGGTGGTAGAGGTAGCTATGACTTACGAGGAGACCAACCCGTCCGCGCGAGACACCGACGGTGGGCGGAAGAGGCCCTTTCAGCCAGACTTCTCACAGGGCCGGTGAGAATAGAGACACGTGGCGTCCGCAGGAGAGCCGTCACGTTGTGCAGGGCCATCAGTGGCCTTTGGGGGCCCTCGACAGGGGCCAGTCGCCAGCACCGAACCCCCGCCTAGTCGACAGTAGGGACCCACTGAGGGCGGGAGTCGGGTTCCCCTCTGCTACCAGTGTGGCCAGCCGGGCCACGTTAGGAGGGACTGCCCATCTAGGGCAGGAGGTCAGTAGATACTCCCCGCACAGAGCACTGGAGGGCGCGCAAGAGGCCGCGATTCCCAGGCGCAAGGAGGAGGACAGCAGTCGCGAGGAGGATACCGGCCAGCACCTACCCGTCCGACGCAGAGTGTGGCTACTTCGTCCGCACCTAGAGCTGAGGGGCGTATCAACGCCCTAACACACAGGGATGCCAGAGCTTCGGGATCGGTGATAGCAGGTATGGTTTCAGTTTCTGGCAGACTCGTTTACACGCTTTTCGATTCCGGCGCTACGCACTCGTTTGTCGCAGCCAGTTTCGCAGTTAGTTTGGACCAGGATTATACACTGTTAGAGAATCCGTTCGTAATCAGAGGTCCGAGTGGTCAGCTGTTTGTAGCTGTGGAGGTGTACACGGATTGCGAGGTCAGCGTCGGAGGACATAGCCTGCCAGCTGACCTGATTATGATCCAGATGGAGAACTTTGGAGTGATTCTGGGGATGGATTGGCTGTCCGCTTACCACGCCTTGGTGGGCTGTTTTGAGAGGAAGATTGTCTTCTCCATTCTGGAGTTGCCTTCTTTCGAGTTTCACGGATAGCCAGTGGACGGAGGTTTTAGGTGCATTTCGTCACTTCGGGCGGCGAGACTTTTGAGCTTGGGGTGTGAGGGCTTCCTAGCTTGTGTGGTGGCAGAGCCCAGCCCTGTGGCAGACTTCTAGAGCATCCCGGTGGTCAGAGAGTACCCTGACGTGTTTCCAGACGAGTTACCAGGACTACCGCCCGAGCGTGAGATCGAGTTTAAGATCTCACTAGTACCAGGGACCAGCCCCATCTCCACCGCGCCATACAGGATGGCACCGCTTGAGCTGCGAGAGCTCAAGTCTCAGCTGCAGGACCTTCTGGAGAAAGGTTTCGTGAGGCCCAGTGCGTCTCCCTGGGGAGCCCCGGTACTGTTTGTGAAGAAGAAGGATGGGACCCTACATCTTTGTGTGGACTACTGACAGCTGAACAGGGTCACCATCAAGAACAGATATCCGCTGCCGAGGATCGACGATTTGTTTGACCAGTTGCGGGGTACCACGGTGTTTTCCAAGATAGACTTGAGGTCTGGATACCACCAGTTGAGGATCAGGGAGACCGACGTCTCCAAGACAGCTTTCCGCACCCAGTACGGACACTACGAGTTTTTGGTCATGCCGTTTGGGCTGACCAATGCCCCCGCTGCTTTCATGGACCTGATGAACCGGGTGTTTAGACCGTACTTGAACCAGTTCGTGGTGGTTTTCATAGATGATGTACTCATCTATTCTAGAGATCGGACACAGCACGGACAACACTTGCGGATGGTTTTGGACACTCTAAGGCGACGCAGGCTGTACGCCAAATATAGCAAGTGTGAGTTCTGGTTGAGGGAGGTGACCTTCTTGGGTCATGTGATCTCTGGAGACGGCCTGGCGGTGGACCCAGCCAAGGTCGAGGCAGTGCTCAGGTGGGAGAGACCGCGTTCAGTCACTGAGATCCGCAGTTTCCTGGGACTAGCTGGCTACTACAGACGGTTCATCAGAGGATTTTTGCAGATTGCGTGCCCTATGACACAGTTGACCAGGAAGGACGTGCCTTTCGCTTGGACAGATGCCTGTGAGGCGTGTTTTCTGGAGCTGAAGGAGAGGTTGACCTCGGCTCCCGTGCTCACCATTCCTGACAGTAGTGGCGGGTTCGTTGTGTACACGGACGCTTCCTTGCAGGGGTTAGGAGGTGTGCTCATGCAGAGGGGTCACGTTGTCGCTTACGCTTCGCGGCAACTGAAGCCCCATGAGCATACCTACCCTACCCACGACCTAGAGTTGGCAGCTGTTGTCTTCGCGCTGAAGACTTGGAGGCACTACTTGTACGGTGAGACTTTCAAGATTTTTACAGATCACAAGAGCCTCAGATACCTTTTTGATCAGAAGGAGCTCAACATGAGACAAAGACATTGGTTGGAGCTCCTGAAGGACTACGACTGCAGCATCTCCTACCACCCGGGAAAGGCCAATGTGGTGGCTGACGCCTTGAGCCGTAAGGCGCCCGCACACTTGGCCAGTCTACAGTTACAGAGTTGGAGCCTTTTGGAGGAGGTGGGCAGTTGGCGACCTCTAGAGTTACGAGGGTACAGTGGGGCAGCGACGGTGACACGGCAGACTAGGCCAGAGTTGATGGACCGCATCATCACAGGACAGATGGCCGATCCGTACTTGCGGTCTTTGCGCGATAGAGTACTGTCAGGAGATCTAGGTGACTTCTCTTTCACAGACCAGGTGCTACGTTTGAGGGGACAGTTGTGCGTTCCCAGAGACGAGGAGCTGTTGAGAGAGCTCCTGACTGAGGCACACGGTTCCAGATTCACCATACATCCCGGGAACACGAAAATGTACCACGACTTGAGACGCGAGTTTTGGTGGAGAGGGATGAAGCGGGATGTGGGTGAGTTCGTGCAACAGTGCTTAGTGTGCCAGCAGGTGAAAGCCGAGCATCAGAGGCCTGCAGGGCCGCTTCAACCGCTTCCAGTGCCAGAGTGGAAGTGGGAGAGCATCGCCATGGACTTGGTGGTGGGCTTACCTGTTACCCAGCGGGGACACGACGCAGTCTGGGTAATAGTGGATAGACTGACGAAGATGGCGCATTTCTTGCTGATCCGAGTCACCTTGGGACCAGCACAATTGGCAGAGAGGTATATCCGTGATGTGGTACGACTACACGGAGTTTCGCGAGAGATCGTATCCGACCGGGATACCCGCTTTACGTCCCAGTTTTGGGCTGAGTTTCAGCAGGCCTTGGGGACGAGGTTGAGGTTTAGCACGGCTTACCACCCCCAGACGGATGGACAGTCTGAGCGCACGATACAGACACTTGAGGACCTTTTGCATGCCTGTGTACTGGACTGGAGGGGCTCTTGGGAGGAGCACCTGCCCCTGGCAGAGTTTGCATACAACAACAGTTATCACTCGAGCATCGGCATGGCTCCCTACAAGGCTCTGTACAGACGGAAGTGTACGGCACCCTTGAGTTGGGTTGAGGTGGGGACCAAGTGGGAGGTTGGCCCCAGGTTGATCCGGTAGAGTCAGGAGGTAGTTGAGCAGATCCACAGACGACTCCGCACTGTCAGGAGCAGACAGAAGAGCTACGCGGATCGGAGACGCAGAGAGGTGCAGTTTGAGGTTGGGGACCACGTCTTCCTTCGTGTTTCGCCCATGAAGGGCTTACAGCGGTTTGGGGTGAGAGGGAAGCTCACGCCGAGGTTCGTGGGGCCCTTTGAGGTCCTGGAGCGGGTTGGACCCGTTGCTTACAGACTTGCCCTTCCCCCGCAGCTTTCTGGTGTGCACGACGTATTCCACGTGTCCAACCTCAGGAAGTACGTAGCTGATTCCAGTCACGTACTGAGTCACGAGAGCGTCGAGGTGAGCGACGACCTGACCTACCCCGAGCGGCCAGTGCAGATTTTAGACCAAGCCGTCCGCAGTTTGAGACGAAAGCAAGTACCCCTGGTAAAGGTTTTGTGGAGGAGCCAGCGGTACGAGGCGGCTACCTGGGAGCCTGAGGCGGCAATGCGGGAGCAGTACCCGGAGCTTTTCGCGGGTACGTCTTTTCAGACCGACTTCGGTCCTCTTTGAGTTTGTTATGTTTATTTGGATGTCTTTTCCCGCACCCTAGTTGGCCCAACTTTCGGGGACGAAACTTCCTTTGAGTTTGTTATATTGTAACGAACGCGTGCCCCAGACGTATTTTAAGACGTCTGGGAGGTGGTCCAGACATCTGACCAGACGTCTGGGATCGCTTCCAGACGTCTGGAAATCCGTTAATTTCGACACGCGCGAGTCGTCTGCGCGCTCCGGATATTCGCTGATTCCCTCTTCCCTGCGGCTGCCGCGTCCTCTCTCTCCTCCTCGCGCGGCCTTAAAAGGCCACGCGCTCCCTCCCGTCATCTCCACCGTCTCCTCCCTCTTCTCCTTCAGCCAGTGAGCGTGAGCGCGAGCGCAAGGGCGGCAGCGGCGGCCGCAGTGAGCACGGAGGAGGTGCTGCATGCGAGAGCGGAGCTCTGCAGTGAGGGCGAGCTCGCCGGGGCTGCTAGGGCCGGCCGGCGGAGGGCGCAGGGGGCGTGGAGCGACACGGAGGGGGGGACTGCTGTGGTCTGAGCAGCAGGCGTGCGAGGTGCGACGCGGGCGGCGTCGCGAGCGGAAGCCGGGTGGTGCCCTGTTCTGGAAAAATTTCCAGAATAGGACGTCTGGGTTGATAGACTGACGGCGAGGGAGACGTCTGGTAGATCTTCCAGTCGTTTGAAAGGTGAGTTTTCCGTCTTCTTCTTCCTTCCTGTCGACTGACCATACTGAGGGAGGGAGATGGGTGTGTGCAGGCTCGGTGATTCGCCATCCAACGTGAATCAGGCGTTTGTCTGTTGTACCAGACGGCGGGAGTGACCTCCAGACGTCCGGGGTGACCATCGGACGTCTGGGAGATAGGCCAGACGTCCCCGCAGACTTCTGGACGTCTGGGAAACCACGCTGAACAGGTGATTCTCTGATCCACTTTTTAAGACGTCTAGAAGAAGTTCCAGACGTCTGATTTTGCACAGTGTCGTCGTTTTTGACCCGTTTAGGGCCCGTTCGGGTTCCGTTTTCCGCGATTCGAGTTGCGTTCTTTTAAGAATTAATTCCTCTACCCGTCTACGATAGCTATACACTATTTTGAGACACTCCTTGTGTTTGATCCTTGTGATAGGACCTCCTTCAGTTGCAGTCTTGGGAGTCGCGGAGGCACGCGGGATTCCCGATCACGCCCCCATTACTCCCGTTATACCTGGTAGAGTGGCTTTAAGTTATTAATAAAAATCTGTTAAAGTATGGAACCATAACTAGAACCTAGGACGTTGCATGAATCCTAGGAATGAGAAATATATGATAGCTCCTAGGTGTTGCATGAATCCTAGGGCTGGAAAACTAGATTGTATGATAGATCCTAGGATATGGCACGAATCCTAGGATGGGAAAAACTAGTTGAATGTATAATACTGCAGTCTTGGAAAATGGAAAGAGATATAAAGCTGCCTGTAATTTGAATTAACAGCTGCCTGTTGTGAATAAATAACGTGGTTGAGAACATGGATTGTAAGAATGTGAAACTGGAAAGTGAAACCTAGATGTTTGAGTAAAAAGGATGGAACCCTACGGGGAAGTAGGAGTAGAACTCCTGGAAAGTGAATGGAATAGTATTGGGGAAGTGAGCTGGCCCTTGAGTACGGAGTACCAAGGAGAGCGACTGTCCCCCTGTTTAGTGCAGAGCGGAGCTAGCCGCCCCAGGGACCCGGGGTTAGGACTGGCCACTCTGTACCGACTTGCTGGCCCTCGCGTACGTAGTACCAAGGAGAGCTACTAGTGTAGGGAGGTACTAGCTACCCCACGGGCCCCGGGGTTCTGCTAGCCTCCCACACCGACTTGTTAGGCCCGCTGGGGCAAACCAGGGTAGTCAGGTGAGGGTGCGCGGACTGTGGAGGGGCAAGGCCCCGGTTTGGTTACTGTGGAGGGGTTGGACCCCTGTTACTGAGAGGGCTCTTCCCTGGACTGGTTCCGTGTTGTGCTTTGGGTGCACCCGTCAACGGAAACGACTGACCGCGTGCCAGTACGGGTTAGCTACCTGTGCGTTTATTGCGCATGCCGTAATCACCGTTACGTCTGTCAGTGACATTGGGGTGGTTGACTGAGGGTAGGATCACCATGGGGGACTCTCCCAGCCAGGAGAGCACCACGTGCTACTTCTACTTTTTGGAAAAGACTGCAATCAAGATCGTTCCCACGAGGAACATTCGAGATCAAGAAAAAGATCTGGGGAATAAATGAAATAGTGAGACAATTGAAAAATGTGAATAAAGAAAGTAATAGAACATAACAGCTACTGTACACTCTACTGTTGTCTTTAGTTTTAGTTGCCACTTTACTCAGCATTTTGCTGACGTGTTACACTCGTTACCTTTTTCAGGACCAGGTGTTGAGCAGCCAGGGTCAGCGGCTGCAGAGGACGCTGGGCCGAGTAGGGTCCAGTAGAGTTACCACTGTCTTTTGTACCTCTTTGCTTCCGTTATAGTGAGTAGTTCTTGTTTCCGCTGTACTTTTCTTTACCTGCAGTTCATGTTATATGATAAATGTTGTTCTACTGTTGTGGTGGTATATACTATAGTAGTTTCTTTCCTTACTGCTGTACTTTCTTACTGTTAGTTATATTCATGCTGAATGTGGTTTATTTTACTGCTCTTTTGGTTACTTCCTCTTTGGACGACTAGGTCTTGGGATTAGTCGAGTCGGTCCGATTCTCGTGTCTCGTAGGGACTCGGGAACTGGGTCGTTACAGGCATCCTAATTCTGCACATATCTCGGGTTTGGGACAGGTTGGGAGGGAAAATCTCCCTGTGACCTATGCTCCTGCATCATCTGGTTTTGCGTGTTTTGTATGCTTTGTATTTGGTCAGCCATTGCCTTCATTATTTGTAGGTTGTCATGAGTAGATTTCTGAATTGGTGTCTGCAATTCCTCCTTCAGAGACTCCAAAGGGTCGGCCCGCTTTATAGGGTAGTTGGCAACTTAGTGCAGCGGCTGATAGATAAAGTGTGTATGTTGCTGCAACGGGAATGGCTGCTGCCTTGGGCATGTGTTCTGCGCATTCCCGTATTGCTTGGTCTGGTAGTGTGGAGCTTGACTCAGTCTCTGTGGGTTACCAGACCAGGAGAAATTGGGATGGTAGCACCAACTAGGGTTATATGTTTCAGAATATGGGTTGTTACGCCCGTAACCCTGAATAGCATTAACATCTTCATAGGTCGAAGATGTCTTAGGTGTTAATTCATCAAAAGAATATGCACTTACATCATCATGTGGTGCGTAACCCTGAATGTACGACACTAGATCCACATTGTTGACGGGTTTATGATATGTAGGAACTCGTGGAGATGGAGAGAAAACATCCCGAGTGAACGGATATGTACGAGCAGAGGGGGTTCGGGATGCTTGAGAGGAGTAAGATTGAGCAATTTTTTAAAAAAATAAAAATTCAACGCTGTCGTTTAGTCGCATTTACCATCACTTATGAAGTGATAACAAATAGCCATCATTGTTTTAAAAAAATATAGCACAATGCCATCGGTTATTTTAAAAATCGACGGCACAGATAATGATTTTTTTTAAAATCTTTAATGATAGTACCATTACAACAATCATATACCTATTCTAAATGTTCATCACCATTGATGTATGTTCAGGGCGTAGATCACGTAAAAGATGAGCGTGTTGTAGTATAATATGAAATATGTCTCGAGCAATTAAATTAACGGAACTGGTGAGTCCCGGTTGATCACAGGGAGGCAGGAAGCACTTTTGATTTCATGCGTTATTTCAAAATATAAGTACTAATTAGCATAGACAATGAATCGCAATATATATATTAATCAGAGAGTTTGAACATGAACTGCCTACATCTAACTAAACAAATTCTAACATAAACATAAACTATTTATGTACCAGAACAAGGGCACCACGGGTGGTTCGTGGTGGCCTTCTGGAGAGGTTGGGGATAGCAGCAATGATCCATCAAGGTGGCTCGACGGACGCTTCAGACGAAGATGCAAAGACGGAGGCAGTGAAGACGGGAAGAAAAAGAAGGGAGAGGAGTTGTAGAAGGAGGAAGAAGAAGAAACTATGGAATGCCTTCAAAGGGGACCCTTAGGCCTCTTTTTATAGCTTTTGGGAAGGGTATTTAGGGCATTGGAGTCCTTATTTCCGTGCAAAGGCTTCAGATTAATCAAATCCATTGATCGGAAGATCAACGGTCTTGATTAAGCCTTCCAAATCCTTCTTCCATTCATAGTTTGATCTGGTGCTGACACGTGGCACAATGTAAGCCCTTGGATCTGCATCTGACGGCCTCCATTCGCTTGCCACTCGCTGCTTCGTCCGCACGCCCACCGCACAGCCTCAATCCGCGCCTCAACTCCTAAGCCTTTTTAGAGATCGGATGGCCTAAAGAGCCTTCGCAGTGCCCTCTGATTCCTAAGGTGCACGTTATCATGTGTGTCTTCATCTAACGCTCTTGTGCCCGCCATGCGTCCGTGCTTGATCCGCCCGATGACGATCCTGCAGTTGAATTTCATCCACGCACGGCCGACTCCCACATCGTGACTCGAACTCGTGTCGCGCGTTGGTTGTTAAGCGCGCTCTCCGCTATGCTACGCGTGCAGTTTGTTGCGGTTTCCATCTCATGTGCAGCCACCCTCGGCCATTGGATGGAAATCAAACTGTTGAGATCTCACTCTCGCATGATGAAGCAGTTGGAGGCAGGTGACGTGGGTGCATCACGGCCTTTGGATAACGATCCAATGGCCCACAGCTTTCCTTCCAAGATTGGGGCACGGTGAGGGGCGGTTGCGATGGCACCATGTGGTGCCATCATGGCCTTCCATCTTCTTCTCCTTGTATCTGATGGTGTAGGCCTCCGATTGAGTTGGTTTCTGTGCTATTGGACTGCGAACATCGATCTGGATCCATCCGTGCTATTGGATTTGTCATCTAAGGTTCGGATATTCTTTAATTTTCCCCTTGACTCCTGCTTCTTCTACAAACTCCCTAGAGTGCTACGGAAGTCTGATTGACGCGATCTTGGAAGCGTTAGACTCCCTTCGTCATTCTAAACAGATCCATAAGGTTGGATCGGTTATCTACAGCCCTGAATTACCTGTAATTATTAATACTTCTCAAATAGCACATTATTATGTATAAAACATATAAATCATCTAGGATGCAAAGTACGATGTGTATGCATGCAGAATGCCCATGTTAAGCTAGGTTCTACCTTAATTCAGGAAAATTAGGGCCTATGATTGCTACACAATTAATGTACTTGTAATATTAATAGCATTCATCACAACATTGACACACCTAGGGCAAAAAATGTACTTCATTCATTTTCTAACTCAAAACATTCAAGTTTTTACCACAAAAATATACACATTCATGTTGTTACAAGAAAAGGACGTACATAAGTCATCCGTAATATATTCTACTAATGTAAATAATAATCATAGCCTTCATCCTCGAACTCATTCTCATGAACATCAGTCACCTTGCTAGCTCTACTTCCTGTAATTATTTCGAATATCTTCATTATACCATCAAAATAAAGATATGGTGCCCTGAAAAAAGAAATGAGTAAATGAATCACTCGTTTTAAATATTTGTACATAAATTAACAAGTAATAGAACAACGTAGCCTTTTGTATCCTCAATTGACTTGCATATTGTGACTATTTCATGACCCAAACATCATCAAGAAGTTATGCTAGAGATGTAATAAAAATTTTAAATTCATTTCATGCAGGAACAGCCATGTCAAATGCTAGAGATGTTATATACATGTTGTACATCTGCCTGTAAAAATATGTGTCATGTCAATAATTGAATTGATTAATAGGGCATTCAGAATGGATGATAAACTAGTTGACCAACCTACCTCTTATACTTTATTTTCCTAAAGCTGAAATAATGAAGCTTTTCTCTTCATTGAGTTGGGAAAGCATTGGATAAAAGGTACTAATAAACGCCAATTTATCATCATTCTTATGCCCTAAAATAGATTTAGCTCTTAGGATTTTAACTCCACGAATGAGTTTTTGGGTTGCATTTAGGCATAAATTAGGTTAGGCATGCATTGCATATTTTGTTGTCTTTTTGATATGTTTATTTAAGTGTTAGGGATAAACAAATATTCAGATCCCAAGAACCCTAGCACTCAAGAAGGAAACTAGTGAAGAAGAAGCTCAAACCAGCTGGGACTCAGCCTAATCCAACTCATCATAGCTGGATACCAGCTCACTTGAACTAGGGTTAACTCATCCTAGATCCATTTAGCTCATCTTAGCTCACCCAAGCTCAAGTTAGCTCAAGTCTAGCTCTTGGGAACTCCACTTAGCTCAACTTAGTTGAGCTAAGCTACCTTGGCTACTCTAGCTAGCAAGGTCATCCCCGAGAAGATCAAGCCTAGCTCACCTCAACATATCTTAGTAGAAGCCAGCTTACTTTAGCTTGGCTTAGTAGCTAGCAAAGAACTAGCAAGCTAAGCCAGCTAAAGTAGCTCCTTGCCATCTTCTCTAGCAGCTATTAGCTCCTATGCAGCTCCAGACAACTCTCCTTCAGCTCTTCTTCTCAAAACCCTAATTCATCCTACCTCTCCTCTATTCACCTGCTAGCTAAGCTAGCTTAGCTAGCTTAGCTAAGTGCTCCACTCCTTGGTCATCCACCTTAGCAAACCCTAACTCTACCTACATAAACTTCCACTCCAAGTCCACCTAAGCTCCACCTAAGTTCCTCCAACTTGGCACCAACCCAAGCCACCTCTTCACCCCTCAACCACCACCAAAGGACACCAAGAGTTGGCTCTAAACTACCCTTCTAGAAACCCTCCCTTTTGGCGCCAACCTCCCCCTTCATCTCCACCATACAACTAACCTCCCAAGCCATCTCCACCATCCATCTACTCCCTTCTAGAAGCCCCCATAGTTGGTGCCAAAACCATGGCACCTCTCCATGGTTAGTGCCAAACTATGGTGCCTCTCCACCACCATCACACCCCTTAAGGTGGCGCCACCCATCCTACACCTTAGGATCCCCATAACCACCACTAACCACCTACCAAATCTAATCCTAGCCCTCCACATGTCCATGCCAATTACCCCCCTCTCCACCTCTATAAATTCCCACCATATACCACCAAAAAAATCATCCTCCCTTAGTGTAATTTTCTACCTTAAGCTACCTATAACCCATGGCCAAGAAGGAGGAAGGAAGAAGATTAAGGAGCCTATCCCTTGGCTCCTTGGTGCCTTCTTCCTTTCCACTTTTCTTATTGTGCCATGCCAAGAGGAGGAGACTCTCTAGATCAAGGAGGGCGGCCAGGCATTGGAGGAGATTTTAGGTTGCACGCTCACCCTTGGAGGAGATAATTGAGGTGGAGAGCATCCACCTTGGAGGAGCCATTCAAGGAAGGAGAAGAAGGAGACCTTCTTTTCAAGCCAAGGAGCAGCTAGGCTTGGAGTAAGAAGACTCTCTTCACTAGATTTTGCAAGAGGATTTACGTTTTTAGTACTTCTATATTTTCAATTTCAAGTAGAAGCATTCCTCTACATGTTTTTGTAAAACACAATTCCATCAAATCAAAGTTGCCTTCTTTTAATTTGTTGTCGCATTTGCTCTTATAATCTTGTTTCTAGCACTTTTTTCACTCCCTCTCCCTAATTATTCTAAGCCTCCGCATGCCTAGAGTGAGATTAGGGAGAGGCTATTCTTGTCACCTTAGGGTTAGCTTATAGGTTTTAGTCTCTTGCCCTCTTTAAAAGTGCGATTGGCTATTATTTCAAAACCCTAAAAATCTAATATTGAAAAACTAAAAAAGAAAGGTGTCTTCTGCATTTTGAAGTGAGAGATTTATATTTGCAAGTATTTGCCTCCTTGGATGACCCTAGGTATTACCACTATATAGGTTATAAATTTAAAAATGAATCAATTTTTGCATGTTACAATGATTCATAAAACTTGCATTTTACAAACTACGTAAAAACCCGATCAAGTACCTCTGAATTTATTATATGTGAATAATGTGCATTTTTTCCCTTGTCATTTGAAGCATTTTGACTCTGTAGAAACAACCAAGTGCCATTTCTACTTGGATTCTTTATATAAGTTGAATAAGCATCTTGGTAATGCATTATATTCAGATAATTGATCAAGTTCTAATATATTTGTATCAATGCCTTCATGTAACTAATTCTAAGGTGGTCTAGGCATTAGGAGAGAGAGCTAGATGATGGACTTATGTGAAGATGCAAAGGTTTTAAGAAATCTATAGTAAACAAATTTCTCAAAGAAACCACTAAGAAAGACATTACTTGTCTGGATGTAACCATTTGTAGATTAGTCACTAGTCAACCCCAATTCTATATTTGGTCAACATTTTCATCAAATAAATATGAAAACTCATTTCGAAGATCCACATTTGATGAATGTGAATACTACTTAATCGGTCTCCATTTTTACCATGAACATATGTGAGAGTGACTTTCACAATCAAATTTTCATTTTGTTGTGTGGATATTAACATAATAACAAATCAAAAAATTATACGAACCTTGGTTTGGTTTTCTTATCCTCATGGCTCAATTTTACCAATGCCCCTTCACTATTTTCTTCACTTGGCAAACCACTAAAGAAGATTGCTTTTCCTTAAGAAGATAATGAAAGAAGAAAATAAAAATAATAGGAGCAATCAAAGTTGAATATGAATGCCCTAATATTCAACAATGACTCCTTTCTATTTGGAATCCATGACCAATTAAGTAAACCAACGTCGTAAACTACAATAACCAACAAATTTTTATCAACTTTAATACAAACCATTAAATTCATAAAATAGATATTCAACCAAAAAGTGAACAAAAGCCAAAAGTTGTATCTGTATATGCCCTTTTAAAGGTTAAAGACAAGTAATTATATACATGTAGAAAGAATAACAACTGGGAGAATCATAGTTCTAAATTTCAAGATTTTTTATGTAAACAACTAAAGATGAGGATGAAGGCTGGAGAGATGACAATAGCTACTTTAGGCCCATCAACAACAAAGTTGATTTTATTGTTATATACCTATAAAGCAAATGTATTGATTCAACAATGCCATCCAAATATTTTTCTATAGAAGTGAAATATTTGCGATTCAAGATAAGTATGCATGATACAATCTATGGAAGCTTGATTACAATAACAAATTCAAATAACATTGGTGACAAGTACTACTTGTGTAACATTGCTTTTTTTTTCTTATGGGAAATTGTTTGAGCACCTTCACTTTGTATAACTTGCAAGGCAGATAACTAGAAAGAATAAAATGTAATAACGAAATTCCAAGTAACAAATCATCTGCATTGTACTAGATTGCAATCTCAAACCTTGCCATTGTAATGGCTTTACAAACTTCAAATAGTGATGCAAACAAGAATGCATCGAAATATTACCTCACCAATGCAGTTCATACCATTTAGATTGACTAAGATATTACCTCATTAGTAACCTTCTCAACTTGTAAAGGACTATTTAAGCCATCTTCTGAAATGTCATCAAAAGCAACTGTAATGGAAGAGTCCTGCTTGTTGTCCAGAATGAACCCTGATTATTAATAAATACATAATGAAGAATTAACAATCTATGTACGGCTATTGGGAGGGAGGATGTTGGATGCCAACCATACCTTTAAGCGATATACTACACCTTGTCGAAAAGAAGATGACGTAATGTCGGCTTTGTTGAGTTTATGTAGAACTACATCGTGTATACCAAACTGCAAAAATAAAGTAAAAAGTGGGTAATGCCAGAGTTTGGATAGAAGTGTAAAACTTGAGGAAGTCCTCAAAGACATCAAAGTAAACAGGGTCAAAAGGTCTTTTTTTTTCTTTCTGAAACGAGTTCTTATAGTTTTAAAAACAAGAAAACTGATAATGAAAATTCCCAAGGATAGTAAATTAGAAAAAAGTAATTCTTGAAATCCTGCATCAAACTCAATAGCCACCCGTAGTATCATTGCCATCGCAATATCATCTTAAATATCCAAACCTAATCAAGCACCAAGAACAAGCCACCCATAAAAAACTTATTGAGGTAAATGGTCCCAAAAGACAAATACCACATAAGTGAACATTAAGCCAAAGCAAGTCCTAGTGAGCAAATATAATAAATGGATCTACTGTCACATATATGGTTTATTTCTGGCACCATGTTTGGAGCATTAACATAAGAAGCAGGCTAGAGACTACCATAAATGAGTAGCTCAATATAAGTGCACCAGAAGCCCAAAAAGTCACTAGGAGAACAAACAACTTTTTCTCCATTCTACTTCTATACTTCTAGTAATGTTGAATATGTGAAAAGTTTTTGAAGTTAGTAATTAATTTTCCTAAATTCAAACTATCTTAATACATGATTAAAGCAAGGAGATAGCCATACTTTTCCAGTGAAATACCTCTCAAAAAAATATTTTCCTGGTGAAATAGAATTGTAAAATTTTTCCATTGAGTATATGAATACTCCTCAAAGTTTTGAATGTTCATACTTTTATGACGAAACTAGTCTCAATTTTCTTTTGAATAGTTCGCAAAACTATTGCCAAGAACAAAATTTAATTAATAATCTTGGCAAGATCAATTGGAGGAATTCTTACCTTGTGAGGTGAGAGGGTGTCACCTTTGGTTGATTGAAGCTCAAGAAGGGCCTTCCCCATTAACCCTGTCTAAAAATAGAAGGCCATTAAGAATATTTTTCTTGCAAAGAAATATTAGTTAAATATGCAGGTGTGTGCTTAAAGTTTCTCTTTCGAACCTAGGCATCTATACATTTGAGATTTAGAATGGCAAAGCCCCTCTTTTAGGCAATATCCACATTTTTGAAGGTTGAGCTAATCGATTTGCTATTTCAACCTCCTGTCAAAGACTGAGAAATATAAGTGCTTGATATTCCCAGCACATGAAAAGACAAACTAATAAGATAATGCTTATCATACTAGAAGAGACAATTGTATTGGGAACCAAAGTGTTGAATGCAAGAATCATCATTTTATGAAATCCGCATTGTAGTATAGTAGCAAAACCGCTACAGCATTTAAATTTATAAAGTGCTCGAAATTAGGAAATTGAGTTCGGGGTCATTCGTAGGAAGCAAATGTTGAATTCACAACACTAATCATATTCAGAAATAATGAGCACAATCAATTAAGTACAAGAAAGATATTCAATGAAAAATATATGTAGAAATCTATTCAATAATAGCATTCGTATCAATGGAATAAAACGAATGGAAGAGCTTAAAATAATGGTGATTTAAATCACCAATTATTCCATTCAATTAAAGCACATCCCAATGTATTAAATTTAATCAAATATCTCAACAGTGTCTTTGAACCTCTAATCTCCAAATTTCACTTTAGATCAGATAGCAAGTATCAATTCAAATAATGCCACAGGTACTACATCAAACATCAACCATAAGGGGCAGATGACTTAACCATCACCAATCCTCAGCAATACAAGGAACAAGGCCTTCAGTAAGGCACAACACAAGAGCCTCTCACAAATGCTAAGTATTAAAGCGATTAGGCATGCATCTCGAGGACATGAATCTTGAAGTAAAACCCTCCCCCCTCCACCTCAGATCTCTTCTCTCCCCTTTCAGAACTGGGTATTTGAGTATTCAGGTGGGTAATCGGATCCAGGTACGGTCCAGGCTCATTGACGTAGGTAGTGAGCGAGGAGTGCATAAGAGAGTAAGAGGGACCTGATAAATACCAGTTTATCATCATTCTTATGCATTAAAACAAACCTAGCTCTTAGGATTTTGCTCCGCAAATGGATTTTTGGGCTGCATATAGGCATTAACTAGGTTAGGCATGCATTGAACTCTTTATTGTCTTTTTAATGTGTTTTTGTGAGTGTTAGGGATATACAGATTGCCAGATCCCTAGACCCTAGCACTCAGGAAGGAAACTGGTGAAGGAGAAGCTCTCACCAGCTGGAACTCAGCTTGTTCCAACTAACTATAGCTGGAATTCAGTTCACCTGAAGTAGGGTTAGCTCATCCTAGCTCCATCTAGCTCATCTTAGCTGAATGGTAGCTCAAGAGAGCTCATCTTAGCTCACCTTAGCTCAGGTCAGCTCAGATCCAACTCAACTTAGCTAAGTCTAGCTCATCTCAGCTCCCATTAGTTCACAGGGAGCTCTAGCTAGCTCAGCTGAGTTGACTGGAGTTCACCCCAGCTCAGATCCAGCTACATCCAACTCCACTCAACTCCAGCCAGCTGAAGATTACTTCATTTCAGCTCAGGAAGCTCAAGTCCAGCTCTTGGGGACTCAGCTTAGCATAACTCAGTTGAGCTATGCTACCTTAGCTGCCTCAACCAGCTTGATCCTCCCTGGGTGCACCAGACCCAGCTCACCTCAGCTCATTATGGTAGAAGCCAGCTTACTTTAGCTTGGCTTAGCAGTTAGCAAAGAACTAGCAAGCTAAGCCAGCTAGAGTAGCTCCATGCCACCCCCTTCAGCAGCTGCCAGCTCCATTTCAGCTCCAGACTCCTTCTGTCCAGCTCCTCTTCAAAAACCCTAGCTCCCATTGCCTACTCCTCTACTCCATTAATAGTTAAGCTAGCTTAGCATAGCTTAGCTTAGCTAGGTTCCAGCTCCCTTGGCATTACCACCCTAAAACTCTACCTAACTAGCTCCACCAACTAAGCCCTACCTAAAGCTCACCTAAGCTAGCTCCATCCACTCCAAGTTGGCACCACCACCATCACCACCTTTCACCCCTCAACCACCACCAAAGGGCACCAAGAAGTTGGCTCCAAAATCACCCTAACTACCCCCCTTTTTGGTGCCAACTTTTCCCTCCAAAAATGCCTTAATCTCCACCCTACACCTAAGCCTAAAGCCCATCTCCACCTTCCATTTCCCTCCAAAATTGCCCCCCCTTCTAGAACACCATTTTGGTGCCAAAATGGAGGCACCCCCTCCACCATGGACGTCCACCAAGGGGTGGATTCAACTTATAACTACCCCCCTTGCACCCTTTAAGGTGGCGCCAAGTGATCTCCACCTTAGGATTAACTTAACCACACATAACCACCACCAAACTCCATCCTAGCCCTCCACCTATTCACGCCAACCCTACCCCCATCCCACTCTATAAAAACCCATCACCTACCACCATTTTCTTCATCCTCCATTAGTGTTTAATTCCACCTAAACCCACCTACACCCTACGACCAAGAGAAGAAGGGAGGAAGAAGATTAAGGGGGCACATCACCAGCCCCTTTGGTGCCTTCTTCCTTCCCACTAGGAGGATGGCTAGGCATTGGAGAGAAAGGGTGGTGCACGCCCACCCTTGGAGGAAAGAATTGAGGTGGAGAGCGTCCACCTTGGAGGAGCATTCAAGGAAGGAGAAGGAGACCTTTTCAAGCCAAGGAGCAGCTAGGCTTGGAGCAAGAGGATTCCCTTCTTCACCAGATTCTGCAAGAGGATTTGTGTTTTTTTATTACTTTTATATTTTCCATTTTAAGTAGAAGCATTCCTCTACATGTTTTTGTAAAACACAAACTCTACTAATCAATTTTCCTTCTTTTCATTTTCTATTGCAATTGCTTTATCTTTGTTCTAGCACTTTTTCACTTCCACTTCCTAATTACTCTAGGCCTCCACGTGCCTAGAGTGAGCTTAGGGAGGGGTCATATTTGTCACTTAGGTTTTAGGTTAGTGATTGTAGGTATTAGTTGCTTTTCCGTCAACAATTCACATTTTGCCTTCATTATTTCAAAACATAAAAATTATATATTTAAAATACCAAAAAGAAAAATTGAGTTTCCTTTAAAAGCAAGAGATTTGAATAGCAAACTTGTCTCCTTGGACGACCCTAGATACTCCCCTATCTAGGAATAGAAATTTAAAAGCGTATGCGATTTCGCGTGTTACAACGACTTTAAAAACCTTAATTACAAATCACGTGATTTTTCACATCAGGACCACACCCCATGTCTGAGGTGATAAGCCTTGGACACGATTTACTCTTATATGGTATTGGTGGCCCTTCTCTCCATGAGGTGGGACTAAATGTCCTGCCTCTCTCCTTCGCACAGTAGCAGATGGAAGCGGCTTGAATTGAAACAGCTGCTACGTCCTTCCATTGATTGGAGCTACAGATGAGTGCGTGAGTGGATTCCGCACGTCCTGGAAGTGGTATCAAGGTTGGAGCCGGTCGAAGTGCAGTGATCGGAGACGAAGATGATGATGGCGGTGGCTAGACGTCTAACAAATACCAGCAAGTCATAAGACAACCTCTCTGTTGGTGCTAGAGCACCACGATCATTTATTTTGATGATAACAAAACACGTGTTATTTAAAATTTGCATTTGAAGTCTTAGATTTCATGTTAATTGCAAATGAAGATGTGTTTAGACGGAGTTCGAGCTCGCATCCATGGCTGATTGGAGGAGCTTCACGAGGAGCGAAAGCTTGAAGAAGGAAGGAGATGAAGAATAGAATAGATTTCCTTTCTTGTTTCATTATACTTTGTATTTTGTACTTTGTTTTGCTCTTTCTTTCTTTTTGTCTAGATTATATGTCAAAGAGCCTCAAAGAACCCTTAAAGTAGTCCTAAGAACACTTGCACAACCTTAGGATACTTAGGTTTTCTGTAGAGAACATAGAAAACTAAAATAGGGTTCTGACAGCCTAATCAGACATCTAATCAGGAAATCAGACGCCCGATAGTGACTTTGAAGATGTTTGGCTGTTGACTCTGACGTTCAATAACTTAGGCTGGACTTAGTAGGTTCTGTCTGATGAAATCAGACGTTCAAACCATAGTCCAGACGTCTTAGAAGATGTCTGATGTTTGTGTCAAAAGTTTAATTAGTGGAACGTTGGCTACGAAGTAAACGTTAAAGAATATGACTGTTAGGCTTATATCAGACGTCCGTAGGAGACCCCAGACGTCTGATATGTGACCGTTGAGCCTTAATTGAGTCAAAATCACCTTTGTGAGATATTATAGCCATTTGGACCTTGGAAAATCCATTCTTGCAGTACAATAGGTTTCCAGACATCCAGACCTTGTGCTAGACATCTTATACATCATCTAATGGCCTTACACTAGAACCCTGTTTAGGTCTGAACCAAGTCAGTGAGGGAACCTGTCTAGAATTATACGTCTGACTTAGTTCTCAGATGCCTTAAACTAGTTTTCCAGACATCTGATACCTTGAGCAGACGTCTGATGACCCTATCAGAATCATAAATGATTCTGATTACGGCTTGTTTTGCCTTGGGTTCTACCCCAACGGCTATGGAAGCCTTCTAAGGTCTTCTAAAGCTTTCCTAGGCCCTTTATAAATAGAGGAGGACCCTTACCTTGTGAAGACACACCTTGCAAAAATATTGCCACTCATATTGTGTCAATTCACTCTACAAGAAGTTCTAGCCCCCAAAGCCTAGTTCCACATCAAGAGAGCTTCATTGCCATTGTGCACCCACTCTCCCTCTGCATTATGAGAGAGCTGTTGTGTCGTCACGTCGATCACGCACCCACATCAAGCCGACACACTTCCAAGCAAAGGGAAGTTTCTTTACCTATAATAGCTAGGTTCATTTATATATCTTTGTTGGCTCTATAGGTTGTCTTGTAATCTTTCTTTGTTATTGGTTGGGTATTCGTGTTGTGAATTCCCATCTCCTTTGTGAGACAAAATCCTTCTCGTGAAGAGAAGGGGTTTAGAGGTACACTACACTCGTTCAAAGTAGTGTGGTTGTAAGAGGTTAAGTCACCCTCGTTTAAGTGACTTGTTTAGTAGATTTGATCGACTAGGTCGATCGAGAAATCCTAAGTCGAGAGACTTAGGTGGTGGTTTTTACCTAGGTTGGGATTCCACCTAAAAATCACTTGTGCCATTGTGTTATTACTTTTGTGAGATTGTTATTTATTTTAATTCTGCATTTTATACGTCACACATATCTCACCCCCTCCCATAGAAAATTACATTTGGTATCAGAGCAAGTTCTTACTGTTTCGGCGTAATAACCTATCAAGAAGATCATGGAGGGGAGAAGTTCCACGATGAGGATTTTGGAGGGGCAATCTACCATTAGACCGCCATTCTTTGACAGGAGCAACTACCCCTACTAGAAGCTGCAGATGAAGACTTGGCTACAAGCCAATGACTTCACCATCTAGGCCAGATGAAGGACACTGTTCGCCATCCCAGAGAGACCCGCCACAGGATACTTGTAGCAGCAGATCTGGGAACTCTCGCTCAACACGAAGACAATGAATGCGTTGTATTACGCACTTAGCCTGGTGGAATTCAACTGAATCTCACAATGCGCCACTGCATATGAGATTTGGCATACGCTTGAGGTAACTCACGAGGGTACCTCCAAAGTAAAATCTTCTAAACTTAACTTACTTTCTCAAGAATTTGAATCTTTTTCTATGAAGAGTAATGAATCTTTAAGTGAGATAAACACTAGATTCACTCTCATAGTGAACAATCTTAAAGCATTAGGAAAGACCTTCATCAAGGGGAACTTCAAGGGAAGCTTCTTCATTCCCTTGGACCAGAATGGGAGCAGAAGGTTACCACCATCGAGGAGGTGAACGAGGTGGAGGAGCTCAACATGGAGGATCTCCTAGGTAATCTGATGGCCTACGAGACAAAGCTGAAGCAGAAGAAGAAGGATACACCAGAGCCAAAATTGAAGAAGACCCTCTCATTCAGAGCCGCGACAGATAGCAAGGTAAGTTCTGATGATGAAGATTTTAAATTTTTACTTAAAAAGTTTTCCAAGTTTTGTAGGGAATCAAAGAAAGAAAAGGAGAAGAAGGAAAAAGATAGCCCGAGACGTTGCTACCACTGCAACGAAAAGGGTCATCTTCTACCTGAGTGCCCTCTTCTCAAGAAGGAGAAGAAGAAGAAGGAGAAGTATAAGAAGAAGGTGTTCCAAGCAACTTGGGCCAACTCGAGCTCAGAGGAAGAAGAAAGTCCCGAGAAGAAGAATGAAACTGCCTACATGGGTTTCATGGCCATGGCAGGAGATAGCAAAAGAAACTCCAACAATGAGGTAAAATCTGAACTACGAGATGCATTTGATGAATTATTTGAAATCAATAAGTCACTTAAGGTAGAAAATAAAAACATTAAAAAGAATCATAGTTTTCTTAAATCATAAAATGAAAGATTAGAATTAAAACTTAAGGACCTAGAAAGTAGTTCTAGTTCTAAAAATGATTTGTCATTAGAAAATCATAACCTAATCAATGAGAATAGTAAATTGATTGAGGAAAATACTAGTTTAAAATTAGAAATCTCTAATTTAAAGACTAAGATGTATGTTGTAGAAAAAAAGCTTGCATGTCTCAAGGAAGAATCTAACAAATTAATGAAAAAATTAGATAACTTTTCTAATGATAAAGTAGTCTTAGCTCTAAGGTTGAGAAAGGATCTCCGTCAAGGAGACCCGCTAACAGAAACGGAACCATATTAATATGGATATCGAGGAAAGAACTAAAACCTTATTTTGTAGGTCATAAAGATTACAACATAAAGGACTGGACCTACAATCTCAAAAATGGTTAACTCGAGTTGGGAGGACCAAGTAGTAGACCAAGGAGGAGGACGAGAAGGATGACAAGACAGTAAACAAATGATCGAATCGCCACACGTCGACCACTCGATTAAAGACCGGCGCCGATGCCCGGACCTCCAAGCTACGGATGGGAGCCTCATCCGATTTGGCATCCACCACCATTTGGGCCATTCTACTGGCCATGGTAGGTGAGGTAACCCTTAACCCTATCTTTTTATCATTAGCATTTTGATAGGGGGAGTTAAAATAAATGAGCTATTTGTCCATCTTTAAGGGGGAGTTTTTAAAAATAACCTAGCTATATGGCCTTTAGAAAGGGGGAGGTAATATCATAGTTATTGGTTTTATGAAAAAGATGAAAATTTAGAAGAGGATGTCTTAAGGGGGAGTTATAGGAAATTCAAAAATTATAACACCTTTTTGATAATGTCAAAAAGAGGGAGAATTTTATGTATTATTTATGATTTTGTCAACATAAAAAGGGGGAGATTGTTGGTGCTAGAGCACCACAATCATTTATTTTGATGATAACAAAACATGTGTTATTTAACATTTGCATTTGAAGTCCTAGATTTCAGGTTAATTGCAAATGGAGACGTGTTTAGATGGAGTTCAAGCTCGCATCCATGGCGGATTGGAGGAGCTTGATGGAGGAGAAGGAGCTTTACGAGGAGCGAAAGCTTGAAGAAGGAAGGAGATGAAGAATATGATAGATTTCCTTTCTTATTTCATTGTACTTTGTATTTTGTACTTTGTTTTGCTCTTTCTTTCTTTTTGTCTAGATTATATGTTAAAGAGCCTCAAAGAACCCTTAAAGTAGCCCTAGGAACACTTGCACAACCTCAGGATACTTAGGATTTCTATAGATAACATAGAAAATCGAAATAGTGTTCTGACAGCCTAATCAGACATCTAATCAGGAAATCAGACGTCTGATAATGAATTTTAAGATGTTTGGCTATTGACTCAGACGTCCAATAACTTAGGCTGGACTTAGTAGGTTCTGTCTGATGAAATCAGACATCCAAACCATAGTCCAGACGTCTTAGAAGATGTCTGATGTTTGTGTCAAATGTCCAATTAGTGGAACGTTGGCTACGAAGTAAACGTTAAGGAATATGATTGTTAGTCTTATATCAGACGTCCGTAGGAGACCCTAGACGTCTGATATGTGACCGTTGAGTCTTAATTGAGCCGAAATCACCTTTGTGAGATATTCTAGCCATTTGGACCTTGGAAAATCCATTTTCGCAGTACAATAGGTTTCCAGACATTCAGACCTTGTGCCAGACACCTTATACGTCGTCTAATGGCCTTACACTAGAACCCTATTTAGGTCTGAACCAAGTCAGTAAAGGAACCCGTCTAGAATTAGACGTCTGACTTAGTTCTCAGACATCTTAAACTAGTTTTCCAAACATCTGATACCTTGAGCAAACGTCTGATGACCCTATCAGAAGCATAAATGATTCTGACTACGGCTTGTTTTGCCTTAGGTTCTACCTCAACGGCTATGGAAGCCTTCTAAGGCCTTCTAAAGCCTTCCTAGGCCCTCTATAAATAGAGGAGGACCCTTGCCTTGTGAAGACACACCTTGCAAGATTATTTCCACTCATATTGTGTCAATTCACTCTACAAGAAGCTCTAGATCTCAAAGCCTAGTTCCACATCAAGAGAGCTTCATCGCCATTGTGCATCCGCTCTCCCTCCGCGTTACGAGAGAGCTATTGTACCGTAGTGTGGATCACACACCTGCGTCAAGCTGACGCACTTCCAAGCAAAGGAAAGTTTCTTTACCTATAGTAGCTAGGTTCATTTATATATCTTTGTTGGCTCTATAGGTTGTCTTGCAATCTTTCTTTGTTATTGGTTGGGTATTCATGTTGCGAATTCCCGTCTCCTTCGCAATACAAAATCCTTCTCGTGAAGAGAAAGGGTTTAGAGGTACACTACCCTTGTTTATTGTAGTGTGGTTGTAAGAGGCTAAGTCACCCTCATTTAAGTGACTTGTTTAGTAGATTTGATCGACTAGGTCGATCGAGAAATCCTAAGTCGAGAGACTTAGGTGGTGGTTTTTACCTAGGTTGGGTTTCCACCTAAAAATCACTTATGCCATTGTGTGATTGCTTTCATGAGATTGTTAGTTATTTTAATTCTGCATTTTATACGTCACGCATATCTCACCCCCTCCCATAGGAAATTACACTCTCGACCCAATTAAACCAGCGCAAGGTGTTCGCCATGTGGTTAGTAAGTTGATGACAATGGTGGTGAAATGTTTGGAGCTTCATGATGGTCGGACGGAGTCGGAGATGGTGAACGAAAGGTGAGTTGTTTGGTGGGGCAAAGGGGTGAGCAATTGGTGGAATTTCTCAAGAGATTTTGAAGGTGGCACTGTGGTGATGCTTATGGGAGTGACAGCGGGGTGAATGGTGGTGCGTGGCAGTATGGCGAGATCGTTGGAGCTACGCCGGAGGCAGAGAAGACAGACGAGGAGAGGGTGATGTAATGGTCGAATCGAGGAATAAAGGAGTCGAAGAGAATCTAGAAAAGGAGAGGAAGGGTTTAACCTATCTAGCAGATGAAAGAGATGATGAATTAGCGTTGGCTTTGATTGGCCAGTGCCAAAGAAGAAATGAACTCCATTGAGGGGAAGCAGCGACGATGAAGGGGTAGATGTCCTCTACTTTGGTCAGTGAGAGGTGGAGGAAGGAGTGGAAGGTTGTGGCCTAGCCAATTTGGTCTTTGGCTGGCCTGAGGAAGCTGTCGAGGAGGGTCGCTGGAGTCCAGCTAAAGGGCAGTCAGAGAAGGGAAGAACTGGAGGTTCCTAGGCCTAAACTCAACTAAGGAGCATGGTGAAAGATGCCTGAGCTTATAAAGAGCTCGGTTATGCCTCAATCAGGAGGAATTATCGCAATTTCACCGCAATTTGGCTTGGGTTTCAATGTGGAATTTTGGAGCTTTGCTAGAGCTCCACGCTTCAAATCTTGGCTCAAGATTGTGTTCAAACATCCTCCTCTGGTCTAAACACCAATCCCACTGATTTTGGTGGGATTTGGTGAGAATCTGATGGAGATCTCATTGAATCAACGTCGGTGGAGTTGGGTTTAGGAATCTAGGTTGAAATTAGGTGACAGGGGACTTTTTTTGAAGAAGACGACAAAGTTTAGGGGCTAAACGTAAGAGATTTCGAGAGCTAGGGGTTAAAGTGAGAAAAATAGAGATTTAAAGGACTGAATTGCAAAATAGGTAAAGATAGACTTTGATTGAGCCCAAATTTTGTCCTTTGCCTAATTTGGATCCAAGGAATCAGATGGTTAAGTTGGATTTCAGTTTTGTCCACGTTTGACTAGGAAATTTGCACAAAAATCCAAATTAGGGAAAAAATTTCCTCTGTAACTCTATTCAAGGTCAAAATGGGTTCAGATAGTCAAACCAAGGGTACGAAACCTCTTAGAATAATTTTTATGAATTTTAGAAGGTTTAGATGAATTTTATTTTGACCAGAACCTCTTTAATTCAAGTGGATCTGAAATTAGGATTTTGGGTGTTGTTTTGGTTCTTGAAATGTGAGAAACCCTACTTCGGTCTGTGTAGACCCACTCTTTGGATTTTAATGCTCATTAGACCTTCAATTAAACCTTAGGAAACATCGTGGTTACTCTGCATTTATGGTGTGATGTTAAAACTGTAGATTTAACCCTTTTTAATGTCTTCTTCTCAAAATGGATCTCAGTGGAATTACGATCCGTAGGCGATCATTCAGGAGCATTTGTCACTTGATTTCTACTAACTTAAGTTAGTTATGGCTAATGATGGTGTTACCATCACAAAGGAACCAAAAAAAACTTCAATTTCCACAAGACACATAATGATTAGATTGAGCAATGACATCCAACAAAGAAAGAACATTGGTTACATGCATCACAAAATGTTCTCAAAGAACCTTAAAATTTAAGGCTTCAGAGAAGAAAGTTTACAGTCTATATACACGTGGGAGAATAATATTATGTTTATCTTGTCGAGAAGCTAAAGAAGAATTAAGTTTCCTTGTGTGATGCAACTACTCAAATCATGACCCCATCTAAGGCTAAAGCACACAGCTCTCAAATGTAGAGAAGCATTGGCTCTAAGGCTAACTAAAGTCATACTTCACAACTATGGGTAATAAGAATACAAATGCTGGTAACTGTAAACATAATGTAATGTCTGATTTTCAGGGGTCTAGGTGCTAGCAGTGGTGACGGAGGTGGTGGGCGATGCTGGAAGATAGGTGGTGGTGGTTAAGGGGTTGGTAGGAGGGGGCAAGGAGGAGGAGGAGGTGGCGGTGAGGAAGAGAAGTGACAATGTTGCAAAGAGGAGGAAGAGGAGGGTTGTGAGTGAGGGATAGCCAATTACGTTTCGACTTATCCAAATTTGTTGGAGGGTTGTGCTTTTGAAAAACGAGTGAAAGGAAAGGAAAGGAACTCATCTCTCCTTTGATGATGATGTTTATCCTTGGTGGGCGAGATAGATAGCCCATAAATCTATCCCACTAGGTTAGTTAGGACTTGAATTAGGAACCTACCATTCCCACTTAAGTAGTATGAGTCTACTCACCAGCTAAGCTAATGGATGAGCTCAATCACCTCTCCTTTGGTTAAGAATTTTTTGTCACCTTCTTGGAGTTTGTGCCTTTTCTTTCTCTTTTTTAAGATCCCATCATTTTTCCTCTCAGTGGAAGAAATTTGAGGAGAAAAAAAATGAAACTTGATTTCCTTTTATTTCCTATGGTAAACACATATGTAGAGAAAGTTGGTGAAACCCAATATGAGTTTTATCAACTACGATGATCAAACAAAATAAGTTGATAGTCACAACTCATGAAGTGATTAGTAGTTAAGTATGTACTTGTAAACTTCCTATTTGCCAATAAACTTCTATTTCCTAGTTAAAAATAAATAAATAAATAAAATGTACTTGTAAACTTCCTATTTGCCATTAGAAATGCTTACCTAGTTCCACACCCAATTTATCATTTCTGTTTAACAAATATCCTAAAAAATCACTTCCCTCTCTAGCTTTAATTTTCCCTCTAAGTAGGAAAATTCTTCTACCAAAGTTTAGCAAATAGGTCAAAATATCTTCAACTTAAAAAATTTTGAAGGCCTTTTATGTAAAAGGAAAATATATGCGACCATCACAAGTTATTTGATTCAACCTTTGGAATTAGGAGAAATTCAAAGTACATCAAAGACCATATGTAATTGGAGACAAACAACTTGACCTTTTCAATTCAAACCCTTTGATGTTGGAAAACACCACCACCAATTAAAGCCTAGTATTAAAGTCACATATCCACATTGCCTCCTCACCTTTCATTACATATGTGTATATATATGCATAAGATCATCCGCTCCTCCACATCCCACCAACATCCTCCTTACCTAATTCACTTACCCTTTACAACAATGGGTTCTCAGTCAAATATCTAATTTCCAATTCTTGCTTCCCTTTTATGCTTTACTTTGATTCTATGTCTCTATGGGGCAAATGCAAGACCCTTAAAGATGATAGAAGTACGGACATCGATCATCAATGATGGTGATCTTCTACTCGAGTCACTACTAAAGGGATCAGGCCAAGAACCTTGCACTTCGGGATGCACCACCAAAGCTGCCAACACCGGGTGCTCGTGTCCATAAACACAACATGAGTTAATGAGGAAGAAGATGATGATAATATTGTGATTATATTTTTCAGGCCGACTTGAATGCGACCCAAGGTTTCCAACCATCCCCATGTAATAACCCTTATTCCAATACCTATAATCAGGGGTGGCAGAACCATCCAAACTTCACATGGAAGTAAGGTGATGCTTCCAACTCAGGGAATGTAAGACTCCAACCTCCCCAACACATATACCAACCATCCTATACAAGCCCACCTCAAAACAAGCCCTCTGAGATGGATGAACTGAAAGCATTGATGAAAGCGATGCAAGAGCATTAAAATATGATCAACCAATCTCAAAATAAGATGGCCACTGATGTGCAATCCCAAATTGGTCATCTGACTGAGGAAGTTAGGCACCAGGATTCAGGGAAGTTGCCAAGCTCTTCTAAGGAGAACCCAAGGGTAAGGGGATTATATTCAGGGAGTACGCTCAAGCTGTGACCATGTTGAGTGGAAAAGAAATTGTCAAACATGATAGCCCTTTTACTGTTACCGCTCAGAATTCCCCTTCTACTATGACCCTGAATCCCACCCACACCGAGGAAGAGCCACACTGCCCCCCTTGTTTGAAAACACCCACACAGAGGATGTCATCATTCCACCACCCCTTTCCTAACACGACGACCCCTCCACCCAGAAGCCAAGGGTACCCTATCCAAAGTGCCTATCCACTCCTGGGGAATCTTCTATTGGCTTATCTGGAGCCAAGGATAGGACAGATGAGATTATGGACACTTTCAGGCAAGTCTACATCAATTTGCCTTTATTGGATGCTATAAAGTAGATCCCATCCTATGCTAAGTTTCTAACGGAGTTGTGTACCCAAAAGCACCGATCAAGGAGACAGGCCCAAGATAAGGTCATCTTGCCTGACCATGTTATTTTGGTGCTCCAACATGGAACAACCCCCAAGATGAAAGACCTAGAAGCCCTGTATATTTTAGTGGTCATAGGTAACCAACACATTGAAGAGGCTATGCTCGATCTGGGTGCGAGGGTGAACATTTTGTCGAGCTTTGTCTACAACTTTTTGGGAGGAGGTGATTTAAAGCCTAGTCCTGTCATCCTCCAAGTCACAGAACGATCGCTTAAGACACTATGGGGATTGCTAGAAGATGTCCTTGTAAGAGTGGAGTTCTTCTTCCCTGTTGACTTTCTCGTGCTAGATATTGACCCATTTAATAAGCCCACCAAGTCGTCCATTATTCTGAGATGCCCCTTCTTGGCCACAGCGAACACCTCTATCAATTGTAGATTGAGGGCACTTAAAATGGGCTTTGGGAACAAGAAAATTCAATTAAATGTCTTTAATACCTACAAGCAATCAAGATTGGAAGATTGTTCCCAGATTAAGGTGGTTGATGAAATCATTGAAGAGAATACTCAATTACTCTTATGTAGTGATCCCCTTCAAATGGTCATATCTAAGGACCACCCTCCAATGATTGAAGAAAATGAAGGGGATATGACTGAATTGGAACAGCTGTTGTGAGTACACACAGAGTCTGTCGCCTCCTTGGGCTTTGAAGGTAGACTAGCTACCTGACGAGGAGGCATCTCAACTTATACCCTCAATCCAAATGGTTCCTGAGTTGGAACTCAAACCCCTCCCTAGCACGCTGAAATATGCTTTCCTTGGCCTTAATGACATGCTCATTGTCATTATCTCATCTGCATTATTTGCATCGGAGGGAGAACTACTCAAGTGTTTATAAAGGCACAAAGAAGCTATTGCATGGTCAATAGCTGATATTTAGTGATGGGAACACCATCATGAACCCTAGCTAGCTCATTTTGACCCATAAAAGAGAACAAAAGCTCCTACATAACCAACTGGAGGTCATAATTCAATTAATAACCATTTTGAGAGAAAAGCAAGAAACAAGTGGTAAAACTGCAATTTTACCACTGCAGTATAACAATGGGTTTTCTCAAGGACTAAACACAGGTCAAATGGTCTTAACAAGATAAAAAGTGAGTTGGTGCAAACAAAAAAGGGTTCATGTGAATTCTGGGAATTAATAACTTCTTGTAACACTAAAACAGACCCACTTGATTAAACAAGGTTATGGTCTAGATAAAATTCACCTTAACCCTCTAAAAATTATAGAGAAATATTCTCTAAGGTTTAGTACCTTTAATTTGGCCATTGGAACTTATTTTGACCTAGAATGGGGTCTTAGACAAATATTTGCCCTAAATTAGGTTTCTACGTAAATTACCCATTCAAACGTGGCCAAACCAAAATATAACCTCACCATTAGATTCCTTAGGTCTGAATTAGGTTTGTACCAAAATTTGGACTTAAGAGGAATTCATCTTGACCCACTTTGCAAATAGGTCCAGGCCAATTACATTTCTACCCCTAGATTTCAGAAACCCTCACAATTGACCCCCTATCTTCTTCGTCGTTCTTTGCAATTAGGTCCCTCCACCATTATAGCGGAGGGAATCCTACTCCAATGAGCTTGAAAGGGTGATTTCTCCCTGATCTCTCAGAGAATCCCCTTCAAAATTGAAAAGGAGATTCTCTAAGAAATCTCCTCTAATGTAAACCCAATTAGAAGCCCTATTTGGTACCCAATCCTCTGCTGGAAAACCTGCTGTACTTGGAAGCTTAGCTTCCAAGCACAAACCCAACCTCCAAGGTCTATTTAAGAGACCCCAATTCACCCCTCATCTCCCAAGTTTGAATTCAGTCGAAGAAACCACTCAATTTCATCTCTCCTCCTCTGACCGATCTGCTCATCAAGCTCCGGTGACTTCTCCTACTCTCCCTCGTCACCTAGCCACAATACCAGTGGTAGGTTCCTCTTCCTCTCTCTCGTCCGCGTAGCGCTGCACCAACCGACGCTCCTCCTTCCCCTTCGTCTTCGTCGACCTCCTTCACTAAGCACCTTCGTCTCCGGCATCGACGATACGCACAGACACCATCCTTGCCTTTTTTGTCACTTCACTCCCAGATAAGTCCTCTCACCCTCTACTCCCTTTTCCCCTTCTTTATTCCCTCGAACGACCACTGCCACACTCCACCACCATCATCCCCTTCACCTCCGACCACCACTTTGGCGAGTTCGCTCCACCTCCACAGATCACCTCTCTCCTCGCCGACCGGTCCATAAGCTCCACCCTAACTCACTGATCATAACCCCCCACTCACAACACTCTACCACTCACCCACAAGCGCCCCCGAACACACCCACACACACGGCCGCAGTGTGCCTTAGGCACGCTACCTCAGGCGGTCCCACACCACTCCAACTACCTTTGCATGTTCGGCACACCTTAGCAAAGCTCCCTGAGTTTTTTAACGCATCCTCAAGGATGTTTGTGTGATTTCAGGTCCAGGGGTTCGCTGCCATTGACGCACAGTTGGAAGCTTGCTTTCTAGCTTCTCCAGGTGATCGGTCGGCCCTGATAGGTTGTTAATATGATGATTTTATCGTTGAAATGTATATAGTATTTAACCTAATTCGGACCTAACCATCTCTTTACAAAATTTTTAACCTGACCTAATTGATTTTATGTTGTCACTTTTAAGCCCAGGGTCGAACTCAGGGAAGTGGGGTTCAAGTCGAGTTTGTACGTTTTCCTTAAAATGTGTCTCTTCTGTTCGTTTATTCTATTTTTGATGTTTTTCTTATTTAAATTTTTTCTGGTAATCCTTGTCCTTGAGGCACACCCTCAAAATTGTGTCCTTGACTTTTAGCCAAAACAGAATTCCAAAACGAGTCTTGCTACTCGCAAGACGGGGTACCTGCAAATCAAAGATTATCTTCTTTTTTATGTTTTTTTTTATCTTTTTACTAAGAGAGAAGAAAACAGACAGAAAGTAAATATAGTATGTCTATATATATATATATATATATTATATCTATAAAGGGGTGGGGGTGGAGGTGGCGATGGAGTGTAGCACTGTGTCGAGTTGGTTGTCGTCTAGAAAGACACAACCAACACGACTAGGTGCCGCATGGAGTGTGGATGGATGATGGATGATGTATGGGTCCACACTTTTTGTACGCGTGTACCAGGAAATATCAACAACTGGTGCAAATATTTCCGCGATACAGCGTATAGTAAATAACGTGAAAATATATGTACATATGTATGTATATAAGTAAATATATCTATATATATATAAATGTATAGGTATATATGTATAGATATATATAGATATATATGTATATATATATATATAGGTGTAGATGTATGTATATATATATATATATATGTATGTATGTTTATATGTATATAGCTATGTATATATGTATATAAGTATATATATATAATACTATATAGATGTATATATATATGTATATATATATGTATATAAGTATATATGTATATATATATATAAGTATATGTATAAGTATATAGATATATATATAAGTAGATATATATATTATATATATATATGTATATATATTATATATACATGTATGTATACATAACTATATAGATATACTATGTATATAAGTATATATATATATATAGATATATGTATTTATATATATATTTATGTATGTATATATATGTTACTATATATAACTATACTTATAGTGTAAGTGTGTGTGTGTGTGCGTAAGTGTGAGTGTAGGTGTGTGTACGTTGGTGAAGGTGTGTGTGTGTGTTGGTGTAGTGTGTGCTGTGAGTAAAAAAGAGAGAGAGAGAGAGAGAGCGGGCAGGAGAGATCGTGGAAGGGACGAGTTAAGTCGTCGGTGGATGGCGGCAGACGTCTGGAGCCGCGTCATCTGGAGAAGGCGGCGGACGTCTGGAAATGGCATCTGCAGATGGAGGTGATGCATCTGCAGGCCAAGTGCGAGGGTGAAGAGCGGGCGATGGCGCGGAGGAGCGAACGTGGAGGAGGGTCTGCGGCGGTCGCGAAGGGGTGCGGAGGTTGGCAGGGGACGGCGAGAGGGCTTAACCGGCCGCTGCAGTGCGCGCAATGGCGTGGAGACGGCCCTGCAGGCGCCCGCGGAGGCGGAGAGCGGCTGCGGGGAAGGTCGCAGAGGAGGCGGGGGGGAGCTGCCGCCGCGGTTTGGCTGCTGCTGCTGCTGCTTCAAGCTTCGGACCTTGAAGCGGCAGCAATGGCGTGGAGACGAAAACGAAAAGAAAAGAAAACACCACGCCCACCGACTCGTTGAAGAGCTGGGCAGTGGTGTTCCCACTGTGGTGGTGTGCACCACAGTGGGTTCTCCTGCTCACCGAGTGTCTCCTCGAAGGAGGGCCGGCGTATGGGAGGGGAGAATGGTGGAGAGGAAGGTGGTGACTACGGGTTTGCTTCCTGCAGCAGGGTATGTGTTCGTCACGCTTTTGTGCGGTTTGTTAAAAGATAATATCGTGTTGTAGTATAGCCGCGGAAGCGTTCAAAACAAATAAAGATTTTTATTACTCGAAAACCGGAGTATCCGAGGTCAAACACAGGGAGCAATCTCAGTACTTTGGAAAACCCAAGAATACAACTGTTACATGCAAATATAATTGATTCAAAGAGTTTTTAGAAAAAGTAGAATTAGACGTCTGATTTATGTATCAGATGTCTTAAATGTGATCTTTCTTTCTTTCTTCCTTCTTCTCCTTTCTGCTTCTGTATCTTTCCTTCTGCTTTGCCTTTCTGATCTCTTTGCAATCTTCCCTTGTCCTTCTTCTTCTTCTCTGCGAAGACTTCTAATCTTTCTGCTTTCCTTCTCCTGCGAAGGCTTCTTTCTTCTTCTTCTGTCTTCTTCTTTGGCTTGCTTTTCCTTCTTCTGCAGCGGCCAAGTCCTTCTCCTGCGATCAGCCTGCCTGCACAGGAGCAAAACCTAACCCTTCTCCCGCTACCCGCACATCTCTCTCTCTCAAGCAATTCACTCAGAGCCGCTCTCCCAGAGCCACAAGCATTAATCGGGTCGGATCGTACCCGGGACCAGGCGCACCTGAAGGTGGTGTGATGCGCGAGGAGTGCGTAGGTCTAGGTCGGGTCGGATCCGCCAAGTCCGCGTGGTCAGGCCGCGGACGAGGCGGGTGGGGTCAGTGAGGGACCTCACCCCTGTGCTTTCGAGGCAGTAAAGCTATATCACAAAAACTCTTTATACCATACCTGTGCCTTGAGATTCCACGATGTGGGACTAAACGTTCCGCCCTTCCTTTGCGCGCGCCCGCAGACTCTCGTGTGCAATTGCCCACGCTGAAGGCCCTGCTGGTGCTCCCTGCTGAACTCAGTCACTTCGCGACACTTGCGAGAGCCAGCTGCACCTGCCGCCTGGGAAGCCTGACGCCTACTGCTGCTCCAAGCTTCCTGCTGCTTCGGCTATTAATGGCGGCCGGGGCGTTCACCTGAGATTCCACAGAACGGCCTATTGGCCCAATCAGAATAGCTGGAAACCTTCGCCGCAACACGGCGAAGGCGGTGGGTGATGCTGCAGGTTGTCGGTCGGCCTAGGCGTGCGCGCCTAGGTCAACCTGTGGCCGGAGATGGTGGGTTGTTCGGGGGGTAGTTATGGAGGTCTGGAGTGGCAGTTGTGGGGTGGAGCGAGTTCCTGGTGGTGAGGTGGAGCTCACGAGGTGATTGGCGAGCCGTGTGGAGTGGCGGAGTGGTGTGGGCGGCTCGCCGGAGTGCGGTCGGAGGCGAGGAAGATGAAGGCGGTTAGGTACTGTCGAGGGGTAATCAAGTAAAATAGTTGGGGGAAAAGAGAGAGGAGAGGATAGAGAACGTATCTGGGGTTGTCTGGAGGGAAGGGAGGCGGCGGAGAAGACGGCTCGTAACTGCCGTCGTCGGGGAAGAAAGACCCTGAGGGAGGAAGCGGCGACGAAGACGAGGTCAGAAGCGCGCGCGCGGGGTACAGCGCGACGCGGGAGGAAGCGGCGGAGAGGACTCTGCTGCTGGTATGGCAGCAGAGTGACAAGAAGGAGGGAAGGAGGTCGCCGGAGCTTGTGGGTCGTTTGGCCGGAGATGGGAGAGGGAGGAATTTGGAAGGGATCTCCGTCAAAATCAAGCTTGGCCTGTTCGGCCGGAGTTGTGGGTTCTTATATAGGCGCTGGACTGGGTGTGCAGGGCGTGAAGGGCACGTAATTGCCTGAAGTTGGTCGCCGGAGATGGAAAGGAGTTAGGATACCCAAATCTCCCGTGCGTTCGCACGAGAGATTGGGTTCACACCAGCGATTGTAATTGACTTTATAAGGAAGGGAATTCCTCAGAGAATCCTCCTTCCATTTCTGGGAGGGAATCTCTGAGGGATTAGAGAGCAATCCCTCTCCGAACCTCGCCGGAGCTCGGTTCTGCCCTAGCAATGGCGGCAGGACCGGTTTGCAAAGGAGGCGAAGAACCTAGGGGGTTCTCTGCAACGGTATTCAAAAGATAGGGACCAATTTGTGATTTGGGTGTACTAAATTGCAAAGTAGGTCAAGATGACCTCTCCTTAGGTCCAAATTTTGGTACAAACCTAATTTGGACCTAAGGAATCCAATGGTGAAGTTGGATTTTAGGTTTGACCTCGTTTGACTGGACATTTTGCGTAAAAACCCAAATTAGGTTAATTGAAGAGCTAGGACCCTAATCTAGGTCAAACTAGGTTCCAAAGGCCAAATTAAGTGTTCTAAACCCTAGAGTATGTTTTTCCATGATTTATAGAGGGTTTAATTGCTTTTTGTTCTGACCGAAAACTTGTTAATTTCAGCGGGTCTGTTTTAGGGTTACCAAGTGTCATTTAGTTCTTAGATTGCACATGAACCCATTTCTGATTGACTCAACCCACTTTTTATCTCATTTATACCATTTGACCTCTGTTTTGCCTCTGAGAAATCCTGTTTACGTACTGCAATGGTAAAATTGCAGTTTTAACCTTTATTTCATGTTTTCTTCTCAGAGCACTTGTTCCTTCAGTTAGGCTTTCTTCTAGGTTATGTAGGAGCTTTTATCTTCTTTATTGGGTCAAAATGAGCTAGTTATGGCTCATGATGAGGCTCTCATCAGTATGTGTCGCGAGGAAGAGGTTGCAGCTTTAAATAGAGGAGAGCGTTGCCATGCAGCATGCGGGGAATGGGGGAGATGGCCACTGCAGGGAATGGTGCGAGAAGGACAGCAGGGAGTGGCATTGGCGGGACGTGCAGCTGCAGCATGGCGTGGAGTGCATGCAGCCGCGGGAAGAGAAAAGAAAGAAAGAGGAAATAAAAAATAGAGAGGGGACTTTTTGCAAAGAGGCACTTGCGAAAAAATGTAAATATGCAAGCCATTTATTCCATTCTCTTCTCCTCTCAATTAAATGCATGAATGCAAGTGTTTTTACAAATGCAACTATAGAATCCTAATATGCAACGTTAATGCTAGGAAATAGCATAAGAAGGCTTTATTGCAGGCGTATTTTGAGGTGCAAACACCAAGCCATGCCCGCTCCAGGATCCAATCCCAGGTTGCGTGGGGCACTCTCGCAAACATCCCTAGGTGATCAATTGAAGGCAGGAGCCATCACTGCAACTGCAATTGAGCGACGCCTCTCGGCTGCAGGCGCGCGTGAGAGAGGGTGGGAAGTTAGTCCCACCTCGGAAACATTTGGCACACCGCAACCGCATAAGTTGAATTTCTGCATTATTACAACTTTGTAGATACATACACTTACACAAATTTAGATGCACTTGATGGCAAACAATATGAATTCTAACCCCTGGGTAACAGGTTGTGGGAGGGATATAATTGTCTCAAAATACTAGTCCGTCGAGACTTATGATCATGTTATACATACAATGTAGAGTGTGCGTATGCCTCACCTACATGCATAATGTGTTGTCATTATAACATGCCATAAGTGTCGTTGTGCTTTGTTCAGAGAAGTTCTGAACAAAGGGGGGTCTTTGAAGATTTGATCACAACTTAGGGTTACTTCTTGCATATAACTAGTGTTTGGAGAAATTTTGATTGCATTTTCTCACTCTTCTTCGATATACCAACTAATATTAGCTCTATTCCCAAAGAGTCCTTTAGTGGGGGCTATTGGGGATGTAGTTAAGGTTAGTCTTGGGGGATATACTGGAGAACTGTGGGGAAATGCTATAGAAATTTCTCCAAACACCGGTTGCATGTAAGAAGTAATGTTGTGATCAAATCTTCAAGGATGAGCTATCAAGTGAAAATATTCTTAAAATACACATTTCTTCCTTATTCGAGTCTAACTTATGAGTGTTCTTAAAATATACATTTTTACTTTATTCGAGTCCAACTTATGAGTGGTTGTCTTTTACATTTAGGTTAATTATCATGGATAGGTCATGGATCAGTATGAGAAATTCAAATTACCACAGATACAAGAGTGGAGTGATTTCATTTCTGGAGTGGGCATTTCATCATGATAGGAAGACATTTAGACAAGGTGAATTCCTTCAGTTGATTTTATACCCATGTAGACACTGTTTGAATGGGTTTTTCTATGACTGGGACATAGTTTTGGAGCATGTGATGTAACGGTTGGTGGCAACATTACATCAATTGGATAACTCATGGTGAGCAAATACAGGAAGTTAGAAATGAGAGAATTGAAGCCTTTAAAGGAAGTGATGATAATCAAGGAGATGAATTAAATGAAATGTTACATGATATGAGAGCAGCAGATCATGTGGATGCAGATGACGATGAGACATTATGAGATTGTAATGAGTTGTACGATACAGTCAAAGAAGCAGAGGATTCTATTGCTCCTGGAATAACGTCAATGTCAAAGTTGTCATTCCTTCTGAAATTGTTTCAGATAAAAGTGATGAATAAAGCCACAACGAAATTAATGTCTGAGGTTCTAGAATTCATTGGAGATCTCCTGAATAATCCTGCTGGGTATCCTAAGTCATGGTATGATGCGAAGAAGCAGATACGTGGGCTCAGATTGAAATGCGAGAAGATTGATGCTTGTTGTAATGATTGTGTCCTATATAGAAATGAGTACTCAGGGTTGACTAACTATCCTGAATATGGTGAGGAGAGATATAAGGTGGGTAAGTTAACAAACACCTGTGAGAAGAAGCAACAGGAGAAGGTTATCCATTATTTTCCATTGATCCCTAGGCTACAATGCCTATTCATTTCCAGTAAAATAGCAAAACTGATGTCGTGGCATTAGGATAATAAATCAAAAGATGGATGCATCCGTCATCCAACAGATTCTGATGAGTTGAACAGATTTAATGAGAATCACGCATTATTCGTAGAGGAGACACGAAATGTGAGACTAAGTCATGCATGTGATGGATTCAACCCATTCGAGAGCATGTATCCATCATATTCCATATGGTTGGTGGTCATGGTAACTTACAACTTACCCCATGGCTATGCATGCGATCTGCATTCAAGATGTTGACACTCTTTATCCTAAGACCCAAGCAACTAGGAAATGCAATAGATGTTTATCTCCAGCCATTGATTGATGAAATGAAAATCTTGTGGTATAGTGGTGTTCAAACATATGACGCACAGAAGAAACAATTCTTCCAGTTGCACACAGAAATACTATGGACAATCAATAACTTTCCAGCATATGCAAATTTGTCAGGATGTAGTACGAAGGGGAAGTTCATCTGTCCATTCTGTATAGATGATACTCATCACCTAAGATTGCCTGAAAGTAAGAAGTTATGTTACTTAGGGCACCGCAGGTTTTTTCCCATTGAACATAGATGGCGAACGTCATAATTTAAGGACAAATTTGATGGTAAAGCATGTCAGTATTCGTCGAGGAATTCGAAGAATAAACTCAGTACATGTTCTATTAGGCTGTCTAGAATGAAACCATGCAGACATTGCAATAGCTTGGAGAAATGTGTTTGGGTCATCTTTTCAAGAATAACTTAGCTTCCTTGCAACATTTAGGGTTTAGGAAGAAAAGAATATTTTTTATGGAGCTTCCATATTGGAAGGATTTGATAATGCAACACAATTTAGATGTTATGCATATCGAGAAGAATGTAATGGACAATATTCTTGATGTATTAAACTTAACAGACAACTCAAAGGATACAGTTAAAATAAGGAATGATATGAAAATTTTGGGTATTCGTCCTGAGTTGCACATTAAAGAAGGAGGGTCTCACTTTCCAGAAGCTATATACAATCTTACCAGAGAGCAGAGGTGAAGGATTTTCTCCTTCCTTAAAGACATTCGCATTCCAGATGGGTATTCATTGTGACTATCACATTGCGTAAATGAAGCACAAAAGAAGATTACTGGGTTAAAAAAAGTCATGATTCTCATGTGTACATGCAAATCTTATTCCCACTAAAGATACGTGAAGTGATGCTTGATCTGGTAGTTGATTCTTTCACAGAGATGAGAAGATATTTTAAAGTCATCTGTTCAAAGACATTAGATACTGAATTGCTAGACTATTGGGATAAACAAATTATGATCACACTTTGTAAAATGAAGCAGATTTTTCCACCTACATTCTTCGATGTGATGGTTCATGTCACACTTCATCTTTCGAATGAAGCGAGAATTGCTAGACCCGTGTAGTACAGATGGATGTATCCAATTGAATGATATTTAAAGAAACTGAAAGATTATGTCTTGGATAAGGCTAAGCTAGAAGGGTCAATCGTTGAAGGCTATCATGTAGAAGAATGTATTAACTTTTGTGCCATGTATATGAATGAAACAAACAATCAATTTAATCATCTTGAACGGAATTATGAAAGAGAATTTAATGGTAATAATGAAGATTGTCTGTTCATATTTAACATCAGAGGAAAGTCAATCCTCCGGACAGAGGTTAAGCCCATCTCGGAAATGGACCGACAATTGACACACTTGTACCTTCTGAAGCAAATTCTAGAAGTAGGTGAATTTTACAATGAATTTAAAGCATCCTCTGTGTCATCTACACATGACTTGTAGTTCCTTGATTGGTTCAATGATGGTGTAAATAAACTGAAAGAAGGCAGGAATCAACGGTGGGTGCAGGATTTTGATGTAATTGCTGATACACCTTTGACATACGGATGTTATCATTCGGGATACATAATTAACAGTTTCAGATTCAGAGTATGATCCATTGATGATGCGAATGTCATGCAACAGGTGAGAGTTGTCGTTAGTTGTGACCTAAGCATTGGTTGTGATGGGTATTACGGTCAAATTGAAGAGATTGTGGAAATGAGTTTCAGGTTTGACCGAAAGGTGGTTTTATTCAAGTGTGATTGGTTTGATGTTTTTAAAGAAGGCATTAGATCCAAAGTCGATAAGAAACATAGTTTCTTGAGCTTAAGTAAGAACCGTTATATCCTCCAATCATCAGAATCATTCACACTAGCATGTCAACTAGCACAAGTATTCTACGTGCCTGATAATAGTAGAAATGGGTGGATTATACCAGTTAGAGCTCAACCGCGTGAACAATACGATGCGGGAAATGATCTACACCTAGATGTTGAATCTGAAGCTTATCAACAAAACCCACAGTGAAGAACTTGCCCCTTGTGCGACTGACATTAACATATAAGGTAATTTGTCAAAAGTATTAATCCATAACCATAAATATAAATAATTTAAGAAATTCTTAGTTGTCTATTTTGTTTAAATTTCCTTTAAATTATTTTAACTTTTATTAAAGCTTATGTTCATTTATATTTCAAAACTGAAATTTATTTTATTGCCTTCTCATATAGGTTCTTCGCATTCTCCTACTGTTTGTGCATAGTTTGTGGACCATTTTGTCACTATGGTGAGTTTCTTACTACTTTTTTCTTTAAAATGTTGTTATCATGTTAAATGTGGGGTGTGCCCACTTAGGCTTATTTTTTGTGTGGGGTGTGTGATAAGACGATTTTTGCTTTCGAATAATGTATTAAGATGATTTATCGTTGTCGAATCAAAGTGGTGGAAAATTGCTTAACAAAATAATTAAAATTAAACCACTCACAGAAGAGCAGATCGTGTCCACAGGGAGGCAATGATGTAATAAAATCATGAATATTTTTTCTCATATTCGTTCAATCAAGTGTGAAATCCAGAGTGAAATATGACATGAAATGCGACGAAAAGAAGATACACAATAACTTAAAAATGTAAGGGTATATATGCAATTTTTCCTCACTGAAGTATTCAATAAATATGTGATGAATCTATGTAATTTTCAATTGACATGCATTAGAGAAAATTTGTGCACATCTTAATCCAAAACCAATGTCAAAAGATGTAAATAACAAAAGCCACGCAATTATAAAAAAGCATGAGTATGAAGTCACAATTTCATCACAATAAAATAATAATAAATCAAAATTCATTTTTTGTGGCAATGGCATGAAATGTAATTATTAATTAAGGTTGAAACAGAGGATTCTACCTCTCTCCTCCTCGCGTATGGGAGAGAGGATTGTTCGAAGAACTCTTCTGGATGTAGATTGCTTGGAGCGAGGGCTCCGCAATGGTGGCGGTGGCAAGTTGCGAGACGGCCGGAGCCGACCTGCCGGAGGAAAGAAGTGGTGGCAGTGGAGGAGGCTGCTGCTGTCCCGCGTGCTACAGGTACAAGGAGGGCAGCGCATGGGTGCTAGGGGCGCTGCAGGCGCGTAGAGGCGTGGGCACGTGGGCACGCAGGCGCACAGGCACACGCGGGCATGCTGGTGGCACCGACTGGAGGTTGATAGGGAGATGCTGGAGTGTTCTAAAGTGGGGGTGCTAAGGCGTGGTGAAGGTGAAGGGGCATGGGCGTGCAGGCGTGCAGGTTGGGGTAAGGGCGCACGTGCATGCAAGTTGGCGCGGGTGGGAGGCACTGAGGAACGCGTGCTGTGCACGAGCGGAGTTGGCGAAAGTACGGAATAAGGTGCGCTACAGTGAAGGGTGAAGCACATGCAGGTGCATGCTGCAGGAAGGCGCACGGGCATGGTGAAGGTGAAGGCATGAAGGGCAGATGGCGTGCGGTGGTATGCAGGTGCTGGTGGGTGCACTGGAGTTGTTGGTGAAGGCAAGGAGGCACGGGTGTTGGTGCAGGTGCTGGTGCATGGGTGGATTGGAGATGAAGGCGCACAGGGGTAGGCACATGTGCTGAAGGTTGGTGCGCTGGAGGTGGAATGTGCAGAGGCTGGCGTGAGTTGCTGGCAGGAAGAGTTGTAGCTCTTTGTGCTGTAGTGGATGTAACAAGGTTTTTGGGTTCTTTTTGGTGGAGGGAGGAAAAATAGAGAATGGGGAAGAAGATGGAGGTGGATGCTGGTGATGGTTGATGACGGTGGTAACAAGTCATGCATCAGTAGATGCACTCATAGTAGGCGAGCTTCAAGGAGCTCGTGCACGGTGGTGGTCAAGTCCATCCTCTTGGCACAGCGGTCTGTCACCCTGCCGGCCCACAGTATGATGGAGCTTGGCCGTGGAGGCCCACGGTGGTGGAATGCTGCATGGTGGTGGAATGGGTGGTGGCCTTTCTTGCATGGTCGTCTCCTCCTCCCTTTGTAGTTGAATTTGAAATCCAAAGAGGGGGGCTTAGATGCTCTTCATGGCCAATGAATGCTCGAAGCTGTGCGTGAACGGTTGCGCAAGGAGAAGAAGCAGCCGTTACCTGTAGAGGAAGAAAATAAGAAAATAATAAAATATTATGATTATTTATGCATAAACCCTTAACTTCTATGTTAAATTAAAATAATGCAAGTAATTCACCTAATTGATTAACTAATCAAATGCATACAATTCTAAGTTAATTCTAAATGCATGCAATGAATGAATTATGCAATTAAGCTAAAAATATGAATTAATTTATTTACATCTTAATGTATGCTATCTAAATGTTAAAATTAACTTAATGTCTAGACATTTAAATACTTAAATAGCCCACAAATATGGGCTAATCAAATACCCCTATGCCTAGTTTTTGCTAGTCCCTAGTAAATCCAAGCAAAAACCTAGCACTCCAAGTAGACTAGCCAACCCAAACGGTCTTCCTTTAGAAACATGTTAGGTTCAGACTTTAGACCTAAGGTTCCCAAGTAGTTGTTATGTTACAGACTAGGCCGGCTAAAGATGAGTTGCAGGCACAAGTTTCCCTGATTTCTGACTCTACCCTAAGGTTTATTGATCCCTGAGATTAAAGCATCCATGCATGTGCATTGGTTTGAGTTATTTGAGGTTGGTATGATTGCCAACCTAGAAAGGCAAAAGGATTTTTTTTTTTGAATAATACATATATTTTTTGTTTGATTCCTCTAAGTCTAATCTTGGATCAGCTATCAACATGGTCTGTGTCGGATTCATTGTCCCCATCACCGTACCTCGAAGGGTGCCTGACTTTCGATGCTTCAAGATAGCACCGCCCATAGCAACCCCAAGAACTCTTGGCAATCGACACTTCAAGATAGTATCGCCCATGGATTTCTTAAGCGAATTCAGGCTTGTGGCAATCGGCACTTTGAGATAGGGCCACCCATGGTACTTGAACCGCACAATGCGCTTACATGCCCCTAGTAGGATGGATATCCTAAGAAACAAGCGCCGAACAGGTGACATGTTATCATCGCATCCTTAAGGTGAGTATGCACTCCACCTCTCCTACGGTAGGGACTCTTCCAATCAATTTGTGCTTTCAAGCTTCTCCCAAGTCAAAACTAAGAGAACCAAATTTCTTTTAAGAAAGGAATTAAGGTGATCACTTACTTACACAAGACCAAGTGTGTGAAATCTGGATGCTTGGGTTACATAGACCCGTAAACCAAAAGGTAGAACAAGACTCCAGGTACTACCCCACCTTTTAATTCAATCCTTATCTTTCCTTCCTCAACCTCTTAAGGAATGGTCTGCAACTTAACTCCTACTTAAGTTTTTAAGTCCACAAAGGACCCTAAAGGTCTAAAGCTAATAGCTCACTTAGCTTCTAAAGTTCGACCCTAAAATCAACTTAGTCTCACCTAGAGTTCTGATTTGCTTAAGAATGAAGGGCCTAGTCAGTTAAGCTCAATAATTACAAAATATTTCTCTTTTTTTTTTTTTAATGCAAATGTATGCAATGCAAAATGCTTTAACTAAATGCATGAATGCACTATGTAAAAATGCTATGTATATTCCCAAGTACACCCCCCATGCCTAAAATCTGCAATGTCCCCATTGCAAAGAAGGATATTACCTGGGTTAGAGATGGGCTGCCGTTCTTTTGTTAGCAGCCGAGTAGCCAAAGAACCTGCAAATCAGGTTCAAGTATCACAGAAATAGGCCCTAAAAATGAGCAAAGTAATGCCGACCTAGAAAATAGGTAACCTAGGATGTTGGCGAGTTGATGATGAATCCCGATAGCAAATGCTTGCCCCACCAAGATGGGAATGAAATCTTCCCAGGTCACCAGAGGAGGTTCTAAAGGATAAACTGTCATAACAACCTCCAAAGGGTTAGGGGGAAGATAACAAGGATCCTCCAAAAGAAATAGGGAAGGAATGGTGTAGAGATAAACCCCCAGGGTAATGGACTGACTAAAGAAATCATCAATCCATACCCAATACTCCATTACAGGAAATATTCCTCTGTTAAGCCCCCCGGTCAGAACAAAAGTGAGCATATCTCTGAGCCAAGGATCGTCTAGGGTGTCCAAGTTTCGAGGTTGCGGGGTGGCCATAAGATCTAGGTTGGATTTAATCAGCTCGGTGTCCATCCCTAACAATCTTTCCAAATCCTCAATTGCATCCCTAGCATTCCTTGCACTATTACAAGTATCTTCCTGCACTTCATCAGGAGTCAAAATTTTGCCTTCAGACATAAGCAAATCAGAGGGTGACTTCAAAATAAATGAAGGCAGGTTGGAAACAACAAATCTAGGGATTATCCTATCATTGTCATCTCCGGGTTCTTGTTCTTTACTGAAATCTTCCCCAGAGTCTATATGTGAATCCACATAAATCTTAGAAGTTGCTTCTAAATTTTCCATCATTTCATCATGAGGAGAAATATCATTGATGGGTGTGCTAAGGAAATCTAATTTGGTCAAATTTGTGACATCCTCAAGGGCTAACTCTTCAAATAAGACATAATCACCCTTAGTGTCACTCCAAATCTTGAATGTAGGTTCCTCATATAATTCATCTTTCTCCTCATCATACGATTCATCATATACCCGAGGTCTAGAATCATTTAATATCTCAGTAGATCCCCTAGGGCACTCTATCTGGGGTAAATGGTTTACACCGGTAACATCGGACTCCTTAGATAGGTCAATTTCTTCAGGGTTAGGTTCCCTAAGGGTGGGCTTGAGTTCCATCTTGTGATCAGAAGGGAGGGTAGGATTAACAACTTGACTTCATCCCACTTCATCAAATGTCATGAAAATACTATCATCTAGGTTGAAGTCTTCCAATGGTACCATCATTCCCTTCTTTTGACTCCAATATAATTCAGGTGGATACTCAACCTTATCATCATCTTCCTCAGGTTGCCACCTTTCTTCATCCTATGCATAGCTACTTTCATATGTATCTTCCTCCCACTTAAGGCATGGATCTCTCAAGGAAGTGTCATCTAACGGGAAGGTTTCAAAATCGATCCTCGAAAGGTATCTATTCTCCCTTACATAATCCCCAAAATTTTCCTCCAACTTAAAGTGTAGCTCTCCCACGGGAGATGCATCGATTGTAGATGGGTGTACGTTATCCTCAATGGGGTAGATTGGGTGGCTAATTTCATCTCTTTCTTGTTGGCCTACTCTCGATGATTCTCCTAACAATTCAATCATTTCGTCTTGCATTTTCTGTATTTCCATCTTCAAGGAGGAGAGGTCATTTCTATCAGGAGAGAAGTCAAGCTCAGGCTTATAGTACCCAGGAGTGTCTGTCCAACCATTATAATTATTCAGGGAGGGTGGGTTGGGTATTTCTATGGTGTGTGGGATATTGGGCAAAGCAAATCCCACTCCTAGGTTCTGCTCACTGATTTGGGGCTTAACTAGGCCAATACTCCTATAATAGGAGTAAAACGGATCCCAATGATTGTCATTATGTCCATCAAAGGATGGACCATCTCGACGTATAGGATCGAAGAGTGCAGAGTTGGGGTAAGGGTGTGGGCAAGATGTGAAAGGATGAAAATCAATGTGGTCCATTCTAACTCACACCTCAATCAGAATTCCCCAAGCAAAACACAATTCAAAAAGGACCTTTTAGGTCTTTCCCAATTTAGGCTTTTGATTTTAAGTCAGATTGTAGGTGACAATATAACTTGTTCAATCAATTTACGTGCTTATTGTCAACCTATGGATCGCCTAAGAAGACCTAGTTGGAGCTTAGGTGTTCTTCCCTAAATCTCAAATGGTAGAGCAAATCCAAAGACGGAAGATCAAGGGATGCAAGTAGGCCTAAGCCTTCCTTTGAAGCTGTGCTTTCACGGTGCTTCTTAACTACCCCCAAAAATCCATGATAGGGTATCCCCCTCTTTGGATTTACAAACCTTTGATCTTAAGTTTCGAACACTTCAGAATCCAACGGTAGGAGGGCTCTTGTCCTAGTAGTTCCAAGACTTAGGAGTGTCTAAATGCGTGCCGTGGTGTAAGAGATATAAGTGTGCATACACCGCAAAAGATTTTGAATTTTGAATCGCACGCCAAGTTTGAAAATCAAATCCTTGGTTTTTAAAATGTCCTTCCTTTAATTAGTCATTTTTCCAGAAAATATGTGATCACTTGTTAGATCTATTCAATATAGATTAGGTGGTCTTGAAATTAATCCAAATGCATTTGCATGACCAGTAGAAATGTAAAGTTAGAAGTGCATACCTGATTCTAGCATTCTTCATGCAATATGCAAGATAGGAAATTAGATCTAGATGTTGCTCATTCAATCCTAAATGATACGACCTAGGGGCAGGCAGCTTCTAGCCAGTAGCTCGTGTTTTTGTTTTTGTTTTTTTTTTTAGCTACTTATGCATAAACAAATTAAAGGTAAACAATCCACAAAATAAATTAAAACCTAAATCTAAATAAAAGGGAGCAGGTTCCCAAAAATTACCCAACACGGGCCTAAAACAAAATCGGGGAACAAACCCCTCAACTGTACCCTAGAACAAGGGTTTCAAACCAAATGTGCAATGGAAAATTAAATCTAAAGTCTTAATTCTACTCTAATCAAATCAGCGACTAAATGTGCAGAGATGATCGTCGCGTCCTCGCCCTTCCCCTCCTAGCGATCTAGTTCCTTGCAAGGTAGCTCGAACAATTTCTCCTCTTGCGATGTCAAGGGTCGCTTCTCATGATGGCTGGTGTGATTACGAGTCGTAGAATGTGTGTCGCAGATCATTGCACTCGCATCAGAAAAAAAAATCCATAGTTAAATATGATTCAAAATTTAAATCAATGTGAACAAATGAATGAATGAATGCGATTTAATTAAGGCTGTTGCCTCCCCAGCAACAGCACCATTTGATAAGACAGTTTTCACTTTCGAATAATGTATTAAGATGATTTATCGTTGTCGGATCAAAGTGGTGGAAAATCGCTTAACAAAATAATTAAAATTAAAATTAAACCACTCACAGAAGAGCAGGTCGTGTCCACAAGGAGGCAATGATGCAATAAAATCACAAATATTTTTTCTCGTATTCGTTCAATCAAGTGCGAAATCCAGAGTCAAATCTGACATGAAATGCGACGAAAAAAAGATACACAATAACTTAAAAATGTAAGGGTATATGTGCAATTTTTCTACACTGAAATATTCAATAAATATGTGATGAATCTATGTAATTTTCACTTGACATGCATTAGAGAAAATTTGTGCACATCTTAATCCAAAACCAATGTCAAAAGATGTGAATAACAAAAGCCATGCAACTATAAGAAAGCATGAGTATGAAGTCGCAATTTCATCACAATAAAATAATCATAAATCAAAATTCATTTTTTGTGGCAATGGCATGAAATGTAATTATTAATTGAGGTTGAAACAGAGGATTCTACCTCTCTTCATCTCGCACATGGGAGAGAGGATTGTTCGAAGAACTCTTCCGGATGTAGATTGGCTGGAGCAAGGGCTCCGCAACGGTGGTGGCGGCAAGTTGCGAGATGACTGGAGCCGGCCTACCGGAGGAAAGAAGTGGCGGTAGTGGAGGAGGCTACTGCTAGCCGCGTGTGCTGCAGATGCAAGGAGGGCAGCACGTGGTTGGACTTGAATAGGTTGTGCTAATATGGCAAAATTATCATTGAAGTTATTATAGTGGGTTAACCTAAATCGAGTCTAACCATCTTTCACAAAATTTTTAACCTGGCCTACTTGATTTTATCTTAGTCACTTTTAGGCCCAGGGTCGATCTCAGGGAGGCGGGAATTAAAGGTCAAGGAGTTTCTACGCCTTTCCTAAAACATATCTCTTCCTTGCGTTTATTATGTTTTTGGTTTTTTTTCTATTTAATATTTTTTTTTGCTGATAATATTATCCTTGAGGCATACCCTCAAAATCAAGTTCTTGGCTTTGAGCCAAATGGTTCTTGGCTTGTAGCCAACTTGGGGTTTCCAAAAACTGGTCCTGTTATTCGCAAGACCGAGTACCTGCAAGACAAGAATTATCATTTCTCTTTTACTCTTTTTTTATCTTTTTAATAGCAAGAAACAAAGGATAAATAAAAATAAGGTAAGTTGCTAGCAAAGAAAGGAATACCTAGCTTAATATATGTATAGATATATAATAAATACAGTATCAATATATATATATGTATATATTATATATAGGGGTGGAGGTGGAAGTGGCAATGGAGTATACCACAGTGTCAAGTTGGTCCACGTCTAGTAAGATGCAACCAACAAGATGGAGTGCCACGTGGAGTGTGGGGCCGATGTGTGGGAGTGTGTGTGGAGGCGCTTGCTTTGCGCGGGTATCGGGGAATATCAGCAACTTGTGTAAATATTCCCGTGATATGATGCGCGGTGGAGTGACTAGTGCACGGGCGTATGGATACGGGTAGGTGGATGTGTATGTAAATATATATATATATAGAGCTATAATTATATATGTATATATGTAGTTGTATATATATATATATGTAAATATATATATGTATCTATATATATTTATATATATATATTTATTTATTTATTTATATTTATAACTATATATATATATAGTTATATATGTATATAGATATGTATATGTATATCTGCATATATATGTATTTGTATATGTATCTATGTGTATATATATATATATGTAGATATATATATTTATGTATGTATGTGAGTGGATATATAAATATATATGTGTGTAGGCGTGAGTATATAAGGGTGTGTGTGAGTGTGTACAAGTGTGTGTGAGAGAGTACAAGTGAGTGTACAAGTGGGTGTGTGAGTATGCGCTGGCAGATGAGGGGGAGCATAGCAGATAAGCCATCTGCTACGCAGCCCCGTCGTCTGATGCATGAGGGGGCGCGGGTGCAGGAGGAAGCGCGCGCATGGGGGGCTGGAGGAAGCACCTGCTCTGTCTTCGTGCGTAGGCGGGTGTGGGTGAGCGCAGGGCAGCGCACTGCGTAGCGCAGCACACAGCACTGCAGGCGGGAGCAGGCGTGGGCATGGACACGGAGACCAGTTGGAGTGGGTGACACGGAAGAGAGAGAGCGCCAAAGCCACCCGCTAAGTGAGAAGCGAGCCGGTGGCTACAGCGTCGCACAGACCGCGCACTACAGTGCGCTACAATGCGCACGCGGTCTGCCAACCGGTAGTGGCCGGTTTCACGTGTGCGGGCATGCTGGGAAGCACCTGCACACGCGGAAAGGAGCTGTGTAGGCCTGCTGGCGCACACGCAGTGACCAACAACTGCTGCACGCTGGCGGATGTGCTGCTGGAGCTTCTGAGCTTGAAGCTCTGGCAATGGCGGAGAAGGTGATCAGCGATTAAAACGAAAGGCAAATCGACCATGCCCACCTGCTCATGAAGGAGCTGGGAGGTGGTGGAACTCACAGTGGTGGTTGTGGGAGCACTGTGGGTTTTCTCCTACCCACAGTGTGTCTCTTCTTAGCGAGAAGAGCTACTGTGCATGGAGAGGGCAAGGGGAGGAGGTTGGCCTGACGATGGATGAAAGTGCTTGTCTGAGTGTGTAAGGGCATGCCCGCACAAGGGAAAGGGCCAGGAATTTTAAAGAGGGAGAGGTATGCCAACACCATGCTGCTGGCGGCACACCTCTTGCCATGTTGTTCGTAGGAGGTGTGGCGCGAAGAGGCGCGCATGCTCACTGTCCTGCAGCCGCGAGAAATAAAAAAAAAAAGAGAAAATGGTAAAATTGCGATGTTGCACTTAATGAAGATGTTAATTAATGGTAGTGGAATGGATGGCTAATTATTCACACTCTCCTCCCCTCTCTATATTGCATGCTGTCATCTTTTTACAAATGCAATTATAGCTATATAAGATGCAATGGCAGTGCTAGGGAAATACTCAAGATGGCATTTTTACTGGTGTATTTTTGGTGTGAAAACAGCTTGCGGGCGCTGGGGGCACTGCAGGCATGCGGAGGCGTGGGCGCGTGGGCGCACAGGCCCGCGCAGCCGTGCTGGTGGAGCCGACTGGAGGTTGGCAGGGAGACGCTAGAGTGTTTTGAAGTGGGGGTGCTAAGGCATGGTGAAGGTGAAGGGGCATGGGCGTGCGGGCATGCAGGTTAGGGTAAGGGTGCGCGCGCGTGCAGGCTGGCATGGGCGGGAGGCACTGAGGCACACGTGATGTGCATGAGCAGAGGTGGCGGAAGTGCAGGGGGGAAGAAGGTGCGCTGCAGTGAAGGGTGCAGCGCATGCGGGTGTGTGCTGCAGGAAGGCACATGGGCGTGGTGAAGGTGAAGGCACGGTGGGCAGATGGCGCGCGGTGGCATACAGGTGCTGGTGGGTGCGTTGGAGCTACTGGTGAAGGTGAGGAGGCACGGGCGTTGGTGCAAGTGCTGGTGCGTGGGTGGATTGGAGATGAAGGCGTGCAGGGGTAGGCGCGTGCGCTGAAGGTGGGTGCGCTGGAGGTGGAATGTGTAGAGGCTGGCGTGAGTTGCTGGTAGGAAGAGTTGTAGCTCTTTGTGCTGCAGTGGGTGTGGCGAGGTTTTTGGGTTCTTTTTGGTGGAGTGGAGGAAAAACAGAGAATGGGGAAGAAGATGGAGGTGGATGCTAGTGATGGTTGATGATGATGGTAACAAGTCGTGCATCAGTAGATGCACTCACAGTAGGTGAGCTTCAAGGAGCTCGTGCACGGTGGTGGTCAAGTCCATCCTCTTGGCACGGCGGTCTGTCACCCTGCCGGCCCATAGTATGACGGAGCTTGGTCGTGGAGGCCCACAGTGGTGGAATGCTGCACGGTGGTGGAATGGGTAATGGCCTCCCTTGCATGGTCGTCTCCTCCTCCCTTTGTAGTTGAATTTGAAATCCAAAGAGGCGGGCTCAGATGCTCTTCATGGCCAATGAATGCTCGGAGTTGTGCGTGAACAGTTGCGCAAGGAGAAGAAGCAGCCGTTACCTGTGGAGGAAGAAAATAAGAAAATAATAAAATATTATGGTTATTTATGCATAAACCCTTAACTTCTATGTTAAATTAAAACAATGCAAGTAATTCACCTAATTGATTAACTAATCAAATGCATGTAATTCTAAGTTAATTCTAAATGCATGCAATGAATGAATTATGCAATTAAGCTAAAAATATGAATTAATTTATTTACATCCTAATGTATGCTATCTAAATGTTAAAATTAACTTAATGTCTAGACATTTAAATACTTAAATAGCCCACAAATATGGGTTAATCAGTGTGCCACTTAGGTTTAATTTTGTGTGGGGTGTGCCCACTTAGATTTATTTTTTGTGTGAAATGATGCATTCATTTATTTTTTTTATATTGAACGTTTTCTATTGAATATGGAGAAGAAGAAGGAGAAAGGGAAATGGAGGGGAGAATGGAGGAAAATAGAAGAGGTATGAAAAGGTGGAGGGAAATGGAGGAGAGGGGAAGGGAAATGGAGGGATGGGAAGGATAAAGGAGATGAGAGAAAGAGAAGGAGAGGAAAGAGGAAGGGAGAATGGGAGGGAAATGAAGGGGAGGATAAGAGAAATGGAGGGATGGTAAGGAGAAGGGAGAAAGAGAAGGAGAAGAAAGAGGAAGGGAGAAGTGGAGGGAAATGAAGGGGAAGATAAGGGAAATGGAGGGAAGGGGAAGGGAAATGGAGGAATTGGAAAGGGAAAGGGGAAGAGAAAAAGAGAAGGTGAAGAAAGAAGAAGGGAGAATGGGAGGGAAATGGAGGGGAAGGGAAGGGGTAAGGGGAAGGGAGATATAATTTTATTTTCAGTTTTATTTATATACGCTTATTTCATTTTTATTTATTTGTTTGCTTATTTTATACAGGATTTTTGAAATATCACAATATATAGGGGAAATGCTGCCAATTTTTTTTTTTAAATTTGATTATTTGTGATGTTTTTACGTTGGTTAATTTCAAGAAGAAGGCTAATAGGAGTAGCAGGGAGGAGGCTTAGGCCTCCCAGTAGCTTAAGGCCCCCCACTAGCAGCCTCAACCTCAGCCTCAGGCCCACCGCCGACAGCAGTCCACTCAGCCCCAGGCACCTTGCCAGCAGCTTTTGAGGCTTGGAGATGTGGCTCGATATTTCCAGAGTCAGGGGAGGGGAGGTAGGGGGAAGGGGAAGAGTCCGATGCCTCCTCCGACCGATTTACCAGCAGAGAATTCTGACTACAAGGAGGATGTAGCCGCCGATGGGGAGGAGGATAGTACTTCAATTGATGAGGAGGACGTTGGCTTGGATGATCAGCCAGAGCAGGTGGCTGACCCAGATCCTTCTCAACCAGGATGTTCTACACCACAACCACCCTTCTGCAATTTAGGTATGAATTTAAGGTTTGGTAAATGTTATGATTTATTTAATTCTTTATTATTTAATTTTATGTTATAATTCTATCTTATAGGTGCACTTAGGGAAAGAGGTTCCACGCGGAACAAGGACTTAGAGAGAATTCCACATGGGGTCTGCATTTCAGTGCGGATCACACCAGCAGGGGAAACAGTGGACACTACAAGGAAAGTAAGAATTGGTGACGGGTATTTAGTGACGATTTTGAGTGGAACTGTCAACATAAGTTGACCATAGTAGGAGAGTGAGATTTGCTTTCGGCTTTGGTGATGGTTCCAAGTGGGACCATGACCATATCCTTCCCTCTGGTGACAATTTCAAGTGGAATCGTCACCATAACCTTCCCTCGCGCACCCACCCTCTCCCGTATTTCCCTTTGGTGACGATTTCAAAATTTCCCCCTCCCTCCCACGCACCCTCCGAATTTCCTTGCTGCTGACTTCCCCCAAAGCCCACTCCTACCCCCATCACCTTCCCCCTCCCCTGACTCCCCAGCCCCCTCCCCGACAGCGTTAACGCTCCTGACCATCGCTTGCCCCCTTTCCTCTCCCAACGACGGTGCTTCCCTTGACTCCCCCTCAAGATCGCCAGCAGCACCTCGCCTACCCCTTAAGATCCCTGGCAGCACCTTCCCCCTCCCTCGACTCTTCGACTAAATCCCCGACGACGTCACCTCCAAGGACCATCCCCAACCCCCTTCCCTCTCCTGACGAAGGTGCCTCCCCTGACCATCCCCTCCCCAGTAGCACGTCTCCTCCCCCTCAAGACTGGTACCTCTCTCCCTCCCTCATCTTCCCCAGCAGCACCTCCATTACCATTGCTGCTGCTACAAGTAGGGTTAATCCACCACTCTTCCTTCATTTTATTTATTCGTTCATTTCATACCTCCTCCTTCAACTCCACTTCTCTTGATCTCCTATATTATTGTTATTGTAGTACTTGGTGGATCTATTGGCTGTGGGGTGGCACAAGGAGATCTACTGACCTTGAATTGGCTCAAGGATTTACACGCACGCCAGGTGTTTGATGGTATGCCAACAAGTTTTGAAACTAGGAAACTTTTTTTGGTCATAGACAACATGCATCTAGGAAGCTTCTTAGATAATCTTATCTACATCGTGGTAGTTTTGCCACAAACCAGACCATTATTAGATGGTTAAACCCTCTACCCATGATGGGTTTTGTTAGTGTGGAGATGAAGAAGAGGGTGTTTGTTGCTTATGACCAAAAGGAAATCATTTTGTTGCCTTCTTTTTTTTTCACTTCTTGTTTTCTTGAGGTCACATGATGAGTTTCCAATCTTAGGTCTTTACATTGCTCTATGTGTTTGATTCTTCTATTGATGATGTTTGGTGGTGTGTGTGCGTGCATTTAAATATCTCGAAGGGGGGTTGTTGATTGGTGGACGTGGTGGATGGATGTATCATGTAATTAATGAGGTGTAAAGTAGAAGGGAATAAAGTTCCAGCAAATCAACTGCAATGCGCAGGTGGTGGAAGGTCGGGAGGGGGGGCTGAAAGGCTAAGGGAGACTGTGATGGGAGGAGGGGAGATCTCCATTGGTTGGAGCTGATCCTAGAGGGAAGGAATCTGGATGGTACCTCTAAAGCTGTTAATGGAAGAGTCAAACATGCAGTCTACTTAAAATGTTATGCCATTGATCCATGGAGAGACAAAAAGCGAAGCTTACAGTCTACAAAAAAAAAGTGTTAGCCGTGAGAAATGAAACATTATGCAAAGAAGTAATTAAAATTGTCAGTGGCCTTTTTGACCATCTCTCATGAGTTGATAATCATATGCATGGTTACTGCATTCCAAGAGGTGGGTGTCAGGGTGTGATGTCATTATGAATGGCTGCTAAGTTGGGTGGCAGCAAGGAGGTGTATGTAAGGAATATGATTGCAAGCTTGGATACTTATTCTGTTCATTTAACTTAGGGACTGAAGGAAGATGCAGGAGTTGCTGGTCTGCTCCTACGGGTCTGTTTGTCATAGAATTAAAAATGAGGCATTATCTTTCCCCTCAAGGGTAGTTACTGCATAAATGAATAATATATGGTATTAAGGGACATCATATAATTTTTTTTTGTTCTTACTTTCATCATCTCAAAGTATACTTTACATCTACCTTGACAAATTTCTATTACAAATGAAAACAAAAATTACTTGCATCATATCCACTTATATATTGTATCTATTTTCATTAATCTACTCATAATACAAATGAAAACAAAAAAAAAGAATAATATAAGAATTTAATCATCACTTCTATCATTTACTAATCCATCACATCATCACTTTTAAACCCTACATCTTTCTAAAGTTTGTCTAGTTTTGAACTTTAAACCTTTATTAAGTAGGGCTTTAAGTTTTTTCACTGCTGCATTCGGTAAGAGTTGAGTTTAGATTTGAGGGACCCAATTGGGGAGGTTTGTATTTATTTTCAAGCTTAGATCCTTTAAAGTGTGGCCGCTCATGTAATTCCAAGCTTGGATCTAGGCAACGTCCTTTGGCCGTGTCGACAAGGTCATGGAAGAGCGTCTGGACAACAGAAGAAGAAAGACAAATTGACTTGGATCTTTTGATATGCATTAGGGTGGACCACGCATCTAATATTCTATGGGTAAAGGGTATCTATCTTTCAATCATGTATTGGATGCAAATGAAAAATTGGTCTTGCCTATAAGGTCTGAATATAATTTACCCTAAAGTTCACGTAATATGATCCAAGTGTCCACTATTCTAAAAAACTTATCCTATCATTTGATAAAGTTCAAATACTTCTTGATTTGGTTGGGTTTTTTTGGTCAATTAAAACAAAACAACTAGTTTCCTTTGTTTTCTTTCCCTAATGTACATCACAAACTTTTGAAAGTTTATGAATGTTATTGCTACATTTATATTATCCTGATAGAATTGTAAATGTTGGGAAGAGAGGGTGGAAGAGAGGAGCATCATTATCTAGGCTGAGTAGGATAGGTTGAGTTAGGCAAACTGGTGGCTCAACATGGATAGGTAAACTGGCATGGGAGGTGTTACGCTTTAGAGCGTTAAGCAATCTTTGATGTTTTAATTTAGGTCCAGTTGCCATATTATTCTAAATAAAAATCCATATAATCATCCTTTTAACGAGTAGATCTTGACCGAATCTACTTCAAATTGACTAACAAGATATTCTTAATTGCCCTTGACGTCAAAAGTCAACAGTGGGAATTCCTAACATTGGTAAAAGGGACTTTGGGTTTCGATCATTGCATTGGAGAGACAAGATGGTAATTTTTCCCCTTACTTTGCTCTCACCATCATGAAGCAATGGTGGGCCCAAGGCTCTAAGTTATAAACAAGGGCTTATTTATGAGTGAGTTCATTTGACAATATAATTCAATCCCTAAAAATAATTCAAACCCTATAAGATAGCCTTAAATAGGATGGGGTCATAGACTCAAAGATCTTTCTTGATTCATGTACATCCTTGGCAATGGAAATAGTATTGATGAGTGATATCTACCTAGGAGTCATTTAGTCATTATTAATGGCAAAGAGAACTAAAATATTTTACTAATTTTGATATCCACACTCTTTTTTTTTGTGGTGGAAGGATTTCGTGGATTGCGTGGTGGAAAAACTCTTTTTTTTTGTGGGAGAAGGATTTTGTGGATTGCGGGTGTTATGATTATGGATTTTGTAAATTTTTATAACACAATATCTGACTTATGTTAGTACTATTCTTTTCTTTGTTAGTATTTATTTATGCAATTTGTAGATATCCCCACTTGCACAACCTTAGATGCACTTGATGACAAACAATAAGAAATATAACCCCTAAGGTACAAGTTGAAAGAGTAGGTAAAATTGTATTAATATACCTAGTCATTCAAGACTTATAATCATGTCATACAGACAATGCATTAATGTCTGTATATCTCACATACATGCATGATGTGTTCTCTTTATAATATGCCCTAAGTCTTGATCGTCCTCAGTTCGGTAAAGTTCTGAACTAAGGAGGGTTCTTGAAGATTTGAACACAACTTATGTGTTACTTGTTACATATAATCTATGTTTGGAGAAATCTTGGTGACATCTTTATGCTCTTCTCTAGTATACTAACTGAACTTACCTAGGTTTCTTAAGCACCTTAAATTGGGTGTTAAATGAATCTAGTTGAGGTTAATCTTGGGGGTATACTGGAGAAGCACCTTAAATTTGATCACAACTTAGATGTTAAATATCTGATGTTTCTTTATGTAACTTACTTTCATTGTTTGTGGGTTTATTTGATTATAGGTTTCCATGGATAAGTCTTAGATTGGTTTGAGGATTTCTGATTATTTTTAATATAAGAGCGGAGTGATTTCATTCTTGGACTATGCATTCCATGAAGATAGGAAGCAATATAGAAGAGGAGACTTCTATGAGAGAATTTGTTATCCATGCAAAAGTTGTTTGAATGGATTTATGTATGATCGTAACACAGTATTTGAGCATCTAATTTGTACTGGTTGGTGGCCTCACTACACAGTTTGGACCTCGCATGAAGAAGAAATCACTTATCCTTCTATTGATAATGATGTTAAGAATCGCATTGAAGATATTGGAGGTGATAATGTTGTAGAGATGTTAGAAGTGATGAAGGCTGCCTTATGCCGACTATGAGGCTATCCAAAGTGATCATTAAGATCTTTTTTGTGATTTCTTTCAATCTTCGCATTGAAAGATTTCAACAAAATCAAGTTCAATGTCTTACATTATTATTGGCTGGTATGGTCTTTCACCTTCACAATGTCCGTAGTGTAGGTGAGAGTTAGATTAGGGTTTTTCAGGTTCTTTCAAATGGATTTTGGATGAGTTGAAGTTGGTAATGATTTTCCTGCAATAGGATGTGCATAGAGTTGATTCTCAGATGTTGGAACAAGAGTGGGAATGCGTAGGCTAACTCTTAGATTGATATGAAGATGTTTAGACAGTAACAACTACATTAAAGACTGACTGAACTGATGGAAGAAGAATTTGGAGAGACACTAGTCATGTTTAGAACTTAAACAAATTTTCCTAGCTAATCTGATGTAGAACCACGTTTATAAAGCATTCATGTACATTTGAGCTGCTTTAGAATTAATTGAAAGTCATTGTAGAATTTTGTGTCAATAATTACTTACCTGCTATCAGTCTAAATTGATCAGTCATGTTTAATTTAGTGATTAAAGTAGGTTTTATGTTTGAATCTGATCTAAAATGATGTCTGGAAGTTTATGTTGTCATATCCTTTGTTTCCTGCATTCTTATCTGATTTACTTGGCTTGGAATCAATTATGGTAATCTCTAATGATTAGCCATGATGTGGTTATGTGATCTTGTTGATGCCCTGCAGATTGTTATACCAAAGGAGTGCAAGGGACCTAATCATGTTGAGCTGCAAACTGTGAGAAGATCTATCCTTCAAGCCTTTACAGAGGCAGACCTTCCCTGAGAGAAAATCCATTACGGTTATGTGAGTTGAATTGATCTGTAATACGGTAACCATTTCCCTTCCCTGCCCCTACTTCATGTTTGTCCTTTTTTCTCACCCATTCTCCTCTCTGTTGAACCACCAACCATTATTAGTATATCTAGCACTGCCATCACAAGTGGCACATGCCTTATGTCCAACCTTGCTGTCTCTTTTCCAATGAAGCATCGTCAAGTAACTGGACCAGAAGTAAGTGATTAAGAGGAAGAGGACATGAGAGAACTACGTCGATGTGTCAAGGTAAACTTAGCCACTGGTTAATTCTCCTGTTTTTAAAGCAAAGATCAAAATTAACTCTGACAATATAATATCTTTTGAACACTATTGCAAGTAGAACCTAGTTTCTTGTATTATTCCGTATTGTTCCCTAGTTTCTGTCTCTATATATAGTCTGCCATATAGACTACTACACTTTTTTGACATTTGCACAATATGCTTGTTGAAATTGTCTGCAAACAGCATCAGCTGTGTTATTGGTTGGCATTTGATTATTCACCAGCACCTTCATATTTGCTTGCAGGGTTTAGATGGTGAAGCTACTGAGCCAATGATTAAAGAATTGGAAGAGGAAAGAGAAGAATCACTGAGAGGAATTGGGCTTTGTTCTCAACCTGCCTTTGTATTGTTGCAAAATACGGGAGAATAGACGGGCCTTGTTGAGACTTGGAGCTTTAGGTTTGCTTGTTGAGACTGCTAGAAGGGCCTTTTCAGTTGATGCTATTGAACCGGCTGAAGGCATTCTTCTGATTGTTGAGAGTCTTACAATCGAACCTAATGAAAGTGATGTTGGCACTGCTCAGGGTGTTCTCACGGTTAGTAATGAAGAAGCTGGTGCTGGTGATCAGGGTAAGAAGACTGTTCTGATGTTTTTAGAAAGACTTTCTCACCCTTCAGGTCTCAAAATGTCCAACAAGCAGCAAAGGAATAATGAAATGGTTGCACGGATCTTACCATACTATACGTATGGGGAACTAGGTGCATTGGATGATCTTATTGACCACTTCAATCCTTACTTGCAGGATTGGATTGCATTTGATTGTTTGCAACAGAAACACCGGGACAATCCCAAGGATGAAAATTTGGAACAGCAAGCTAGTAAACAATGATCTGAAGTGGAGAACTTTGTGTGTGTCTCTGAAACACTTAAAACCAGTTCTTGTGGAGAAAGACTAAAAAACATTATATTGGAGAAGGGAATAACTGCTGCTGTTGTTCAACATTTGAGACAATGCTTTGCAATTACTGGCCAAGCTGGATTTAAGACAAGTGCAGAATGGCAAAATGGATTCAAGTTACCATCAGTTCCACTGATCTTGTCCATGCTAAGGGTTGTGTCTAGGGGACATTTTGCTACTCAAAACAATATTGATGAGGCTGGGATCTTACCTTTGTTGCATGCATTGGAAGGAGCTTCTGGGGAAAATGAAATAGGTGCAAAAGAATTTACTTGTGCGTGAGGTAACCCCCTCCCCACACACACACCAAGAAGGGGCCCCACAACAGGGAGGGCACCTGCAACAGCACCCAACAATGAATAACTACTCTGCAGCAGCACCTGCAACAGGGGGCCCCACATCAGGAAAATGAATAGGGGCTTTTCATGATAAAAGAAACTTTTCTAGGTTTATATCCAGTATTAAGAACATAACTACTCTGAATAATGCCTGATAAAAGTCAATCTCCTTTTTTGAGAAAAAAAATGTCACAGGTTTTCATGTATGCTGTTCACCTAGTTGCTATTCTTGTGAAATTTGTTCTCTCTCTATCTGCCCTTTTAATTCCCCTCTGCTTTACTAGAGGCTTCTTTCCTGTTTAAATTGTCATATGTTTATCCTTCTGTTACTAATGAATACTGAAGTGCAACAGACCTCCATAGTTATAATGGTCATGATAAATGCACTCTTTCATTTCTAATACTGTTGTTTGCATGGGTGGAGGGTATATGATAGACTGAAATCAATCATAGGCACAGGTCGGTTGAAACTTGTTTCTCCTCTTGCAGGTTCACGTTGTAGGTTCACGTTCACTGGAAGATAAGAAAGTTTGCGAAGCCAGCTATTCAGTCTCCAGCATACTGAATTCAGTCTCCAGCTATTAGGTATTGATATTATACTTGTGATGCCTTTCCTCTGTTTGATATCTAAAAGGTTTATACTAGAAAGGATTAATAAGAAACATGACTAATTTAATTACTAGCTAGGTTCATGCAATTGAAGAAAATTGAAGAGTTTTTTTTTTGAGTAAAATCAAATTAAACAGTAAAATCACATCTGTTCATCAGGTTTCTGAATTGTATTTTTTGTTTTATTATTGGGACTGTAACCTTAAATGACAAGTGGAACACTCAACTTGTTTACATTGGCTATGTAGAAAATAGATTTTGAAGTTCAAATCCTTTTGATCCAACTTGAAATGATTCACCTATCTAGTTGAATGATCACCAACTCTTCTGCATGAACAAGTCTGAGTGCATATCAATAATTGATCTACATCCCCCTTTAATCTGCAGAATTATCAGTGTCATCTTCATCCATAAGATTATCCATTGAAGCTTTGGCTTTGTTTAGTCAATAAGGTTGCTTAAAAACCAAATAACTTTTTTTCATGTAAGGTTGCTAGGAAACTAAATAACCTTTTTCTGTACCGTGTATAAAGGTTGGCCAAGGTCCCAAAGAATTACCAATGTAAATCAGTTAGTTGATTCAAAGTTTGTTAACCTGATTCTTATTTTATTTTTCTTCTACTTTTCTTTAAACAAAGTAGAAAGTTAGGCATCCTAAACAAATTATTTCAAGCAGATGCAGATGTGCTTTTGACACAAATGAATACATGAGTTTCTTCTGTCTCATCCTATCATTTAATGCATATTAAAAGATTGGAAAAATAGAAACTGAAAACAAAATGCTTAGGAAGAACATTTTAGTATAATGCTTAGAAACTGAAAAAACACAAATAATGGAAAAACAGAAACTGAAAACAAAATGCTTAGGAAAAACGCAAATTACCTACCTGAAATAGTCATTAGCAGTGGCATAATGGAAGAACATTTTAGTATAACACCACAAAAAGCCAGAGAATCAAAGAAGATTCGCAAGAAAAATAGGCAAGTTCGTACCTGAGGAAACGGTTCTGTCTGTTCTTTGTCAATCCCCTTCACATTAGTATCCGGCACTTCTCCTGATTTTTTTGTTCTTTATTTTTCAATTCCAACTCTTTTATTCTATGCTCCTTTCTCCTTCAGCCTCTCTCTCCTCTACTTTCTCAATCTGTTCTTTATGCTCTACAAGGCAGAGAAGAACAATACTCAAATAAGCATAGAGTTATGAGATACAAAATCACAATGCATGCCTAAATAGGTGCATAAATTTTACATTGCTTTTTGATTTTTGAGATAGCAAGCACATAATAGTTCTAAACTACTGGTACTTTGATTTAGTTGAAAATGTTCAGATATTAAACCATATACAAGGATTCGGATATCCTCCATATTTTTGTTTTAAATGGGATTAATATTCAGATACATCCATTAGGTGGGATAGGAACTTAATGGGATTAATATTTTTATTTTAACGGACCTTTGGTCACGATTTATTAGCTGTGACCAAACGTAGCCTTAGGTGACAGTGGCCCCTTTGGTGATGTTTAACGAACCGTGACCAAAGGAACCATTTTTCTTCCACACCTAACTCTGGTCATGGTTATTAACTGTGACCAAAGCTCTCTCTTCAAACACGGTTTTACATCTGTGACTAAAAGTATTTAGTCACAGTTTATAACCATGACCAAAGCTGTAGAAAGTAACTAATGGTGGGGCTTCTGTGACGGTTCCACCAGATTTTGGTGGAACTGTCACCAATGCCTTTTGTAACGGTTTTGGGTGGAATCGTCACCAAAGACCCTTTAGCAACGCAACTTTTGTTGTCACTAATTGGTGACGGTTATAACCTATTTCGTCACGGTTGTTAACCATGACGAAAAACCTTATTTGTTGTAGTGGGACTATCCTCCATTCGTTAGCAGACTGGGTACGCTAAAAAAGGTGATCATCCCATTGTCCTACTTCAATTGAAGGAAGGTGCCAAACAACATGAAAATGCAGCTCATTCGAGAGATAGAAGTAATTGGTAAAAATTAATAATTTATGTACATTGCTTTAAATAAGTTTAAATTATGTAACAATTTCTGTCCTCTTACTAATGCAGGCCAGCTTCGATTGGGGCGATGATCCGAACATCACCAAATATATCCTTAAGCACATAGCGAAGATTCATAAATATTAGAAATTGGAGATGATGACTAAGATAAAAGATAAATTTTAACTGTATTCGTTTATTTCCTTTACCATAATTCAAATATTATTTCTAGCATTACAATTATATTTTTTAGTATTATAAGAAAATGAATCATGATGAGGCATTGCATAATGCACCTCCTTTGATACAACCGCACACTTGAAAGGAAGCGTGCGAGCATTGGCATGATCCAGTAATGTAGGTAAAAGTATTTCATATGTTATCATTTATTTAACAAATTTCTAAGTTAATAAATTATACCTTTATTTCAGGAGCAAGCTAAGAAGAATAAGGAAAATAGGGCTAAGGCTCCACCGAAGACTTATGTCTTGTGTAAGAGGAGCATAGGCTCAATGAAATCCATATACGTAAATACCTTTAATTATTATTTTCTTTTAAACCTAACAAAAATTTTTAATTTTGTTTAAAATTAACTGTTTCAAATTATTGTAGTCCGCCAAATATCAAGGTGCCCAACTGGATTGGGTGGGAGTACATAAGGCCACTCATAGCAAGATGAGTGATGACGAAAATAGAGAGTGGCTGCAAGACACATATCAACAGAGACACGTAAGTTAAAAAAGATAATACTTTTATTTGATTTCGTAATTATATAATTAAATGAAATTAATTAACGTAATTCAATATTTTTTAGGATAATATGATAATTTAATGCATCCTCCTGAAGACACCAACTCTGCTACAGTTCAGTAACCACTGACAGCAGAGGAGGCCTATTGGATCATCATGCCACCTAAGCATGGCGGGTATATCCATAGCGTAGGGAAAAGCGAGACCGTCTAGGGGTGGTATGGGAGAAGGGGAGCATCATCCTCTTTAGTTGAGGTGCATGAGATGAGGAAGGAGATTGCGTCATTACGCCACAAAGATGAGGAGAAGGATCAGCGAATCGATGAGCTGTTGATGCTAGTCAGGGACAACGCAATGTAAACCAAGGAATCCAACAAGTCCATCAAGGAGCTACTGGCATTACTTCAGAAGGGAGGTATTGTTACGACCCGATTCCCGAATCCCTACGAGACACGAGAATCGGACCGACTCGACTGATCCCAAGACCCAGTCGTCCAACAAGAAAGTAACCAAAAAGTAGTAAAATAAACCACATTCACCATGCAAGTAATTAATAGTAACAAAAGTACAGCAGTAAAGAAAAGAACTACTACAGTACACACCACCACAACAGTAGAGAATTAAAAACAGGTACAGAAATATGAAGTTTACAATAAAAGAGTACAAAGGTGTAACAGAATACTCACTACTACAGAAAAATGGGTACAACAAAAGTACAACTACTGGGCTCTACTAGGCCAAGCACCCTCCGCAGCCGTAGGCTCTGGTTGCTCAACACCTAGTCGTGAAAAAGGTGACAAGTATGACACGTCAACGAAATGCTGAGTAGAATGGCAACCAGCTAGCTAAGAAAAACAGTAAAGGTGGACAAGTAGTTGTTGTTTTTAATTTCTTTCTTTATTTATCTATTTACTCTTTCTTGGTTTATTTCTCAAGTCTTTCTCTTGATCTCGAATGTTCCTCGTGGGAACGATCTTGATTGCAGTCTTTTCCGAAAAGTAAAAGTAGCACGTGGTGCTCTCCTGGCAGGGAGAGTCCCCCGTGGTGGTCCTACCCTCAGTCAACCACCCCAAGGTCGCTGATAGACGTAACGGTGACTACGGCATGCACGATAAAGCACGGGTAGCTACCCCGCACTGGCACGCGGTCAGTCGTTTCCATTAACGGGTGCGCCCAAAGCACAGTACGGAACCAGTATAGGGTAGAGCCCTCTTAGTAACAGGGGTCTAGCCCCTCCACAGTAACCAAACAGGGGTCTTGCCCCTCCACAGTCCATGCACCCTCACCTGACTACCATGGTTTGCCTAGTGGGCCTAACAAGTCGGTGTAGGATGGCTAGCTGAACCCCAGGTCCCGTGGGGTAGCTAGCTCCCTCCCTACACTAGTAGCTCTCCCCGGTACGGTGTACGCAAGGGCCAAAAGTCAGTATAAAGCGGCCAGACCTAACCCCGGGTCCCTAGGGCAGCTGGCTCTGCTCTGCACTAAGAGGTAACCTGTGCTTTCCTTGGTACTATGTACCCAAGAGACAACACACTTTCCCATTCACTTTTTCAGTTCCATTCCATTTATTTCCAGGAGTTCTACTCCTAATTCCCTGTAGGGTTCATGCTCATGTTTCTCAGGCCAAGCCATACTAGGTTTCATCATTTCAGGTTTATTCACATATGGTACATGTTTCCAACATTCAAACTTATTTTCCTTTCCAATTTATATACAAGCAGCTCATATTTAATTTCAACCAACAGAAATTACATGTAACAGTTACTAGCAATAGTACTCTACATTTCACAGGTAGTTGTTATCCAATTATAGGCAATTATCATTATTCTATCTACTTATCCAAGACTGCAATTCAGGCATTCAAGACATTCGTTTCAGTGTTTCTGTTCCTAGGATTCATGCCATACCCTAGGATCTATCATTCAATCTAGTTTTCAAGTCCTAGGATTCATGCCATACCTGGTGGCTCTGTTTTCTCATTTTAGGATTTCATCGTAGTATAGTATAGAGAAACGGTTACCAGTTTAATACAATTTGTTACTCAGAAATAAAAAGTCTTCCCGAGGTCGAACTCAGGGAGCAAACTATGACTCTAGAAGTACAATATTTCTATTACAAAAATGAGAGAGAGAGAGAGAGATTGGTCTCTTGGCTTTTTCTTCTTCTCTTCTTTCTCTCATCTTTGTCCTCTTCTTTTTCTTCTCTTCTCTTCAGTTCCTCTATCTTCTTTCTTCTTCTGTTCTTTTGTTCTTCTTCTTTTCTGTTTCTCCTTCTGTGACGCCTGTTCTTCTCTCCTTCTTCTTTCTCTTCTTCAGAGCGTCGTCTGATTTTTCAATCAGACGACTTAAGTAGCCTTTGCTACAATGCGTCCTCTTGCTTTTCTCTTCTGCGTCTTTCTTCTTCTTCTTCTGCGGTCTTCTTTCTCTTCTTCTTCTTCTCTGCCTGCACACTCACACAGCTTGGTCAGGGCAAAAACCTAACCCTACCCTCCCCCACGTCTCTCTCTCTCATATTTCGCTTGTAGGATCGCTCTCCCAGAGCCGCCGGGTATTCGGGTACGGGTCGCGCCCGGGTCCAGGCCCACCGGCGTGCGGTGGTGGGCGAGGAGTGCAGGTCGGGTATACGGGTCGGGCCAGGTCCGCGGGGGGTGGTCGCGGACGAGGCCGAGTAAGCAGGTGAGAGGGACCTCACCCCGTGTGACTGAGGCGATAAGCCTCAGTCACTTTTTTCATTTATGCAGGTGCGCGGCTTTGCGTGCTTCTGAGGTGGGACTAAATGTCCCACCCAAATCGGCGCCTGCAGTTGAGGAAGCTGCAGGCAATCGCAGCAGCTCACGAGGCAATCGCCCCAGCTGCAAGCCTGGAGTGCTTCGCGGAGACACTCCGCGCAACCTGGGACCAGTGCCTAGGCGAGATCGGGGCTGCAGCTGCAGGCGAAGAAGCTCCAGCTGTTCAGCAATGGCGGCTGAGGAGGGTTGACCTGAAATCAAGCATACGGCCTCTCGGCCTAGTCAGAAGGTGCAGGGAGCTTCGCCGGAGTGCGGCGAAGCTTGTGTGGGTGGTGGCGAGGCGTGGGGCGGAGTACAGGGGCAGCCTAGGTCGGACTGTGGCAGAGAGAATGGGTCTGTTCGGGGGGTCTTCAGGTGGTGTGTGGCAGGAAATGAAGAGGGCGAAGCTGTGGAGTGGAGTGAGGGGGAGCTTCTGAGGTGATCGGCGAGGAGTAAGGGTGTCTGTGGTAGTGGAATGGGCTCACCGGAGAGGGTGGCTGGAGACGGAGCAGGTGGAGGTGGAAGTTGCATGTGGGGGTGCGAAAATACAAATTGACAGGGGGGAAGTTGAGAGGAGGAGAAGAGGAAGCTTTTACCTAAGCTCTGGATGAAGGGGGAAGGGCGGAGGCGCCGGCTCGTGCCTGCCATAGCTGAGGAAGAAGGGGCCCTGGAAGGGGAGAACGGCGACGAGGAGGCAGGCGGAGGGTGTCGGCGGGTGCAGCGCGACACAGATGAAAGGGTTAAGGGAACCCTGCTGCAGGTGAGGCAGCAGAGCGACGAGGAGGAGGCGGAGAGGGTCGCCAGAAGCTGCAGGCTGTCTGTCGGAGCTGGAGAGGAGGAAGTAGGGGGGGTATTCTCCGTCAGAGACAACTTGTCCTCTTTAGCAGGCGGAGGCGGCTTTTATAGAGGCGAAAGTGGCGAGGTGGGCAGAGGGAGGCGACGTGCCTCCCTCGCTGGAGGACGGCCGGAGTAGGGACCCATACCTTCCGCGCGTTCGCACGGAAGGTATGGGCCACCGCAGAGATCATGGAGGTGTCCCTGCGATAGCAGACGTCGCAGGGAACCCCCGGTTGACAGGGCAGAGGGCCTCCCTCACCCTGCGCGGCGCCATGCTCCGCGCAAAGTCGCTGGAGCATGGCGCTGCTCAGGGTTTTGCAGGGAGGACCTAAATGCAAAGAACGAAGAAGACTTAGGGGCCAAAATGCGAGGGTTTCAAAAGTTGAGGGTCAAAAAGTAATAAATGAGGACCAAAATGCAAAGTTGGTCAAGAAGGTCTCTTCTTAGGCTCAAGTTTTTATGCATGACTAAATGGGACCTAAGGATTCTAATGGTGAAATTTATTTCTAGATCAAACCTTGTTTGACCGATCAATTTACATAAAAACCCAAATTAAATCATTAATTGGGCATGGTTCTCAATGTAAGTCAAAGTGGGTTCCTAAGGCCAAATTGAAGGTTCTAAACCCTAGAGATTATTTTTATATGATTTTTAGATGGTTTAGTTGATTTTTTATTTGCCTCGAACCTCGTGAATTGAAGTGGATTTGTTTTTAGGGTTACAAGATGTCATTTAATTCCTTGGAGTTGCTGTAGCCCTTATTGGATCAAATCATCCCACTTTCCTTCTTATTTGACCTATGTTTGGACCCTGAGTCACCCTGTTTACTGATTGTGTTGGTGAAATTGCATTTGTACCCCTTAGTTCCTATTTTCTTCACAAACTCAGAATTTCTCTAAGTCAAGCCTTTCTATAGTTATGTAAGAGCTTTTTCTTGCAAATCTGGATTAGATGGTGCTAGTTTAGGGTTTATGACGAGGTTCTCATCAATACCCTAGGATCTATCATTCAATCTAGTTTTCAGATCCTAGGATTCATGCCATACCCTAGGATCTATCATTCAATCTAGTTTTTAGGTCCTAGGATTCATGCCATACCTTAGGATCTATCATTCAATCTAGTTTTTAGGTCCTAGGATTCATGCCATACCTTAGGATCTATCATTTATTTCAGATATGCATTAATGTTTGTAATTAACTAAGGGAAGCCACTCTACCCGCAAAACCGGGAGTAATGGGGGCGTGATCGGTAGATCCACGTGCCTCCACAACCCCCAAAGCTGCAACAGAACGAGGTCCTAACACAAGGATCAATCACAAGGAACCACTCAAAACAGGATAAAAGTATTTCAAACAAGTAGAGGAACTAATTCTGAGAAGAACGGAATCTTAAACACGGAAATCGAACCTCGAACAGACCCTAAACAGGTCAAAAACGACAACTTTGACTCAAATCAGACGTCTGGAACATCTTCTAGACGTCTTAAAAAGGGCTCCAGGTCATACCTCACTCTGCGTTGCTCCTCAGACATCCAGAGGTCCTGCTGAACCGTCTGGACTCAGCTCCAGACGTCCGACCACCTCTCTGGACGTCTGGAGATGCTCTCCGCCGTCTGGTGACTCGCCCAGACATCTGAACTACGTGGGTGGGCGTGTCCCGCACCTTCCCAAAGAGAAAGCTGCACGCGCACGCAAAACTCCCTCAGCAAGGCACACGACAGAGCTTCAGTGGAACGGCCTACATGGCCGTATCCGCAAAAGGAAGGTACAAGCACAGTACTTACCTATCAGCCGTCTGGAGCTTCTTCCAGACATCGTTCGCGTCGTCTGGATGTAGGTCCAGACGTCTGATTCTGGGAAAAATCCCAGAATCAGAAGCTCCTTCATCTTCTTCCCACTACGTGCGGTCGCGTCGCACTCGTCCGCCCACTGCCCAAGCTGCAGCAACACCGGGGAAACCTCCCCAGCACAATGCTTCTCCGCGCGCATGCCGACCGGCCTTGAGCTACTCCGACGAGCTCTCTCTCTCACGGCTCTCGCGCTCTCTCCTCTTCCCTCTCGCTGCACCTCTCCTCTCCACCGCTGTACCCGGCAGCAGCTGCTGCCCTTGCTCTCGCGCTGGGGAAGGAGACGAATGGATGTGGGTCGTGTGAGGGAGAGGAGGATAAGAGTATTTGTAGGCACAGGGGGACGGGGGGGGGGGCAGTTCTGCAGGTCGGCGAGGGGAGAGAAAATGAAGAGGGCGGCGGGTTTCAGTTTGCGTGCAGCTCACGTGCAGACTCGCGATCATACGCAAGAAAAAATTAATTTCTAAACATCTGGGAAGGCGTCCAGACGTCTGACCAGACGTCTGGACTAACTCCCAAACGTCTTAAAGTGTTTTGATGTCACGGGTCTTAACAACATAACAAACTTAAAGGAAGTTTTGTCCCCGAAACTTGCGCTAACTAGGGTGCGAAAAAAGATAATATACGCATAACAAACTCAAAGAGGACCGAAGCCGGTCCGAAAAGACGTACCCTCAAAGAGCTCCGGGTACCGCTCCCGCATCGTCGCCTTAGGCTCCCAGGTAGCCTCTTCGTACCACTGGCTCCTCCACAAGACCTTCACCAGGGGTACTTGCTTCCGTCTCAGACTCCAGACGGCTCTGTCGAGAATCTGTACTGGCCTCTCAGGGTAGGTCAGGTCGTCACCCACCTCGACGCTCTCGTGGTTCAGAACGTGACTGGGATCAGCGACGTACCTCTTGAGGTTGGACACGTGGAACACGACGTGCACACCAGAAAGCTGGGAGGAAGGGCAAGCCTGTAAGCAACGGGTCCAACCCACTCCAGGACCTCAAAGGGTCACACGAACCTCGGTGTGAGCTTCCCTCTCACCCCAAACCGCTGCAGGCCCTTCATGGGTGAAACGCGAAGGAAGACGTGGTCCCCAACCTCAAACTGTACTTCTCTGCGTTTCCAATCTGCATAGCTCTTCTGTCTACTCCTGACAGTGCGGAGTCACCTGTGAATCTACTCGATCACCTCCTGACTCTGCCGAATCAGCCTGGGGCCAACCTCCCACTTGGTCCCCACCTCAACCCAACTTAAGGGTGCCATACACCTCCGTCCGTACAGAGCCTCGCAGGGTGGCATTCGATGCTTGAGTGATAATTGTTATTATATGCAAACTCCACCAGGGGCAAGTGCTCCTCCCAAGAGCCCCTCCAGTCTAGTACACAAGCATGCAAAAGGTCCTTTAGTGTCTGTATCGTGCACTCATACTGTTCATCTGTCTGGGGGTGGTATCCCGTACTGAACCTCAATCGTGTCCCCAAGGCCTGCTGAAACTCAGCCCAAAACTGGGACGTAAAATGGGTATCCCGATCGGATATGATCTCTTGTGGAACTCCGTGTAGACGTACTACATCGTGGATATACCTCTTTGCCAACTGTGTTGGTCCCAAGGTGACTCGGATCGGCAAGAAACGTGCCGTCTTCGTCAATCTATCCACGATCAGCCATACTGCGTTGTGTCCTCACTGGGTAACAGGCAAGCCCACCACCAATTCCATGGTGATGCTCTCCCACTTCCACTCTGGCACTGGAAGTGGCTGCAACGGCCTTGCAGGCCTCCGATGTTCGGCCTTCACCTGCTGGCACACTAAACACTGCTATATGAATTCACCTACATCCCGCTTCATTCCCCTCCACCAAAAGTCACGTCTCCAATCATGGTACATCTTTGTGTTTCCAGGATGTATGGTGAACCTGGAACCGTGTGCCTCAGTCAGGAGCTCTCTCAACAGCTCCTCGTCCCTAGGAACGCACAAACGTCTCCTCATGCGCAGTACCTGATCTGTAAAAGAGAAGTCCCCAGGGTCTCCTAACAGCACTCTGTCACGCAATGACTGCAAGTACGGGTCGGCCATATCTGTCCTGTGATGATGCGGTCTATCAGCTCTGGCCTCGTCTGTCGTGTCACAGTCACTGCCCCACAGTGCCCCCGTAACTCTAGGGGTCGTCAACTGCCCATCTCCTTCATGAGGCTCCAACTCCGCACCTGTAAACTGGCCAAGTCGGCGGGCGCCTTTCAGCTTAAGGCGTCAACCACCACATTGGCCTTTCTCGGGTGGTAGGAAATACTGCAGTCATAGTCCTTTAGGAGCTCCAACCAACGTCTCTGTCTCATGTTGAGCTCCTTCTGATCAAACAAGTATCTGAGGCTCTTATGATCTGTGAAAATCTCAAAGGTCTCACCGTACAAGTAGTGCCTCCAAGTCTTCAGCGCGAAGACGACAACTGCCAGCTCCAGGTCATGGGTGGGATAGCTATGCTCATGGGGCTTCAGTTGTCGTGAAGTGTAAGCGACAACGTGACCCCTCTGCATGAGCACACCCCCTAACCCCTGCAAAGAGGCGTCCATGTACACAACGAACCTGCCACTACTGTCTGGGTTGGTGAGCATGGGAGTCGAAGTCAGCCTCTCCTTCAGCTCTTGAAAACACACCTCACAAGCGTCTGTCCAAGTAAAGGGCACGTCCTTCCAGGTCAGCTGTGTCATAGGACGTGCAATCTGCAAGAAGCCCCTGATAAACCCCCTGTAGTAGCCCGCCAGTCCCAAGAAACTACGGATCTCAGTAACAGTACGCGGTCTCTCCTACCTAAGCACTACCTCAACCTTGGCTGGTTCCACAGCCAAGCCATCCCTGGAGATCACATGACCCAAGAAGGTCACCTCCCTCAACCAGAACTTGCACTTGCTGTATTTGGCGTACAGCCTACGTCGTCTCAGTGTGTCCAAAACTATTCGCAAGTGCTGTCCGTGCTGCATCTGATCTCGAGAATAGATGAGCACATCATCAATAAATACCACCACGAACTGGTCCAAGTACGGTCTGAACATCCGGTTCATCAAGTCCATGAAGGCAGCGGGGGCATTGGTCAGCCCAAACGACATGACCAAAAACTCGTAGTGTCCGTACCAGGTGCGGAAAGCCGTCTTCGAGACGTCTGCCTCCCTGATCCTCAACTGGTGGTATCCAGACCTCAAGTCTATCTTGGAGAATACCGTGGCACCTCGCAGCTGGTCAAACAAGTCATCAATCCTCGGTAGCGGATACCTGTTCTTGATGGTAACCCTATTCAGCTATCTGTAGTCCACACAAAGGCGTAGGGTACCATCCTTCTTCTTTACAAATAATATCGGGGCTCCCCACGGAGACGCACTGGGCCTCACAAAGCCCTTCTCCAGAAGGTCCTGCAATTGAGACTTGAGCTCTCATAACTCAAGTGGTGCCATCCTGTATGGTGCTGTAGAAATGTGGCTGGTCCTCGGTACCAGTGAGATCTCAAACTCGATCTCACGCTCGGGCGGTAGTCCTGGAAACTCATCTGGGAACACGTCGAGGTACTCTCTGACCACCGGGATACTCTGAAAGTCTACCACAGGGCTGGGCTCCGCCACCACACAAGCTAGGAAGCCCACACACCCCTGACCCAAAAGTCTCGTCGCCCAAAGTGCAAAAATGCACCTGAAGCCTCCGTCCACTGGTTGCCCGTGGAACTCGAAAGAAGGCAACTCCGGTATAGAGAAGACGATCTTCCTCTCAAAGCAGTCCACCATGGCGTGGTAAGCGGACAGCCAGTCCATCCCCAAAATCACGCCAAAGTCCTCCATCTGTATCATTATCAGGTTAGCGGGAAGGCTATGTCCTCCAACACTGACCTCACAACCCGTGTACACCTCCTCAGTTATAAACAGCTGACCACCCGGACCTCTGATCACGAACGGACCCTCTAACAACACACAGTCTTACCCCAGACTAACCGTAAAACTGGCACCGACAAACGAGTGCGTGGCGTCGGAATCGAAAAGCGTGTAAACAAGTCTACTAGAAACTGAAACCATACCTACCACCACTAATCCTGAAGCTCTGGCATCCTTGTGTGTCAGGGCGTTGATACACCCCTCAGCCCTAGGTGCGGACAAAGCAGCCACACTCTGAGTCAGACGGGTAGCCCCCGACTGGTACCCTCCCCACGACCGCTGTCCTCCTCCTCGCGCATGGAAACCGCAGCCTCTTGCTCGCCCTCCAGTGGTCGGTGCGAGGAGCATCTGCTGACCTCCAACCCTAGATAGGCAGTCCCTCCTGATGTGGCCCGGTTGGCCACACTGGTAGCAAAGGGGGACTCGACTCCCGCCCTCAGTGGGTCCCTGTTGACGGTTGGGTGGGGGTCTGCTGCTAACAGTTGGCCCCTGTCGGGGGCCCCCAAAGGCCACTGATGACCCTGCAAAGCATGACGGCTCTCCCGCAGGAGCCACGTGCCTCCTCTCTCGTCGGCCCTGTGAGTAGTCTGGCTGGTAGGGCCTCTTTCGCCTACTGTCAGTGTCACGTGCGGATGGGTTGGTCTCTTCATACGTCATAGCTGCCTCTACCACCCTCGAGAACGTAGGCAGCTTCAAAGGTTTGACATACCCCCGAATAGCAAGTCGGAGCCCCTCGGTGAACCTCCAAAGGTGCTCCTCCTCGGTAGCCACGGTTGTCACTGCGAAACGAGATAGCTCCAGGAAATGCATGCGGTATGTGCTCATGGTCATCGTCCCCTGGCAGAGAGTGTGGAACTCCCACCTCCTCTGGTCCTGCCACATTTGGGGGAAGTACTGCTTGCAGAAGAGGGTGACGAACTGGTCCCAAGTTAGCTCGTCCCTCTCCTGACCTCTGACTGCCCTCCACCACCTGTGTACCACGTTCTCCAGCTGGTACGTGGCAAAGGCCACGCGGCAATCCACAGGGGGGTGAAGGGTGTCAAATACCTTCTTGATCTACTCGAGCCAATCCTCCACCTCGGTCGGGTCCTCATCCCCCTTGAAAGAGGGGGGCTTCAGCTTCCGGAACTGTCTGAAAAGCTCATAGTGGCGCTAAAGGGGAGACACTGGTACACCTCCCGGTAAAGAGGCCTCGTGCTCAGAAGTGTCGGAGGAAGGTGGGGGCAGTGGAGGCCCACCCCCTCCCCCACATCCAGCGCCATGTCTGTCTTGCTGTCCCACAGAGGACTCCCCCTCCGCAGCCCCAGGGAGAGGCGCTCGTGGCGGCGGGTTGAGCTCCTCTCACACGATGTCCCATATCAGCTGGGTGAGGTCCTGGGACTGAATGCCCGAGAGTAGTGGCTGGTCCACTGAGGCGTCGGGCTCAACGCGCCCACCCCTCCGACCTCGTCCTCTGCCGCGTCCGCGGCCTGCTCGCTACCTCCTCGTTGAGGCATCTCCTGCAAGGAGACACGAACATGGAACAGAAAAGACGTAAATACTAATCGATATTCAACGAAGGAATCTTAAAACAAATGTCAAAAGGTACGTTGTGGTGGCTACTCTAGTTACAAGTACGTGAATTGGTTATTTTCCAGCTAGTTGGTTCACTTCTCAGGACGACCTTGCTCTGATACCATCTTGTTACGACTCGATTCCTGAATCCCTACGAGACATTAGAATCGAACCGACTCGACTGATCCCAAGACTCAGTCGTCCAACGAGAAAGTAACCAAAAAGTAGTAAAATAAACCACATTGACCATGAAAGTAACTAACAGTAACAAAAGTACAGTAGTAAAGAAAAGAACTACTACAGTACACACCACCACAATAGTAGAGAATTAAAAATAGGTACAGAAATATGAAGTTTATAATAAAAGAGTACAAAGGTGTAACAGAATACTCACTACTACAGAAAAATGGGTACAACAAAAGTACAACTACTAGGCTCTACTAGGCCCAGCACCCTTCGCAGCCAAAGGCTCTGGCTGCTCAACACCTGGTCCTAAAAAAGGTGACAAGTATGACACGTCAGCGAAACGCTGAGTAGAGTGGCAACCAGCTAGCTAAGAAAAACAGTAAAGGTAGACAAGTAGCTGTTGTTTCTAATTTCTTTCTTTATTTATCTATTTACTCTTTCTTGGTTTATTTCTCAGGTCTTTCTCTTGATCTCGAATGTTCCTCGTGGGAACGATCTTGATTGCAGTCTTTTCCGAAAAGTAGAAGTAGCACGTGGTTCTCTCCTGGTCGGGAGAGTCCCCCGTGGTGGTCCTACCCTCAGTCAACTACCCCAAGGTCGCTGACAAATGTAACGGTGACTATGGCACGCGCGATAAACGCACAGGTAGCTATCCCGCACTGGCACGCGGTCAGTCGTTTCCGTTAACGAGTGCGCCCAAAGCATGGCACAGGACCAGTATAGGGCAGAGCCCTCTCAGTAATAGGGGTCTAGCCCCTCCACAGTAACCAAACAGGGGTCTTGCCCCTCCACAGTCCGTGCACCCTCGCCTGACTACCCTAGTTTGCCCAGTGGGCCTAACAAGTCGGTGTAGGACGGCTAGCTGAACCCCGGGTCCCGTGGGGTGGCTAGCTCCCTCCCTACACTAGTAGCTCTCCTCGGTACGATGTACGTGAGGGCCAAAAGTCGGTACAAAGTGGCTAAACCTAACCCCAGGTCCCTAAGGCAGCTGGCTCCGCTCTGCGCTAAGAGGTAACCTGTGATTCCCTTGGTACTACGTACCCAAGAAACAACACACTTTCCCATTCACTTTTCCAGTTCCATTCCATTTATTTCCAGGAGTTCTACTCCTATTTCCCCATAGGGTTCATGCTCATGTTTCTCAGGCCAAGCCATACTATGTTTCATCATTTCAGGTTTATTCGCATATGGTACATGTTTCCAACATTCAAACTTCTTTTCCTTTCCAATTTATATACAAGCAGCTCGTATTTAATTTCAACCAACAGAAATTACATGTAACAGTTACTAGCAAGAGTACTCTACATTTCACAGGCAGCTGTTATCCAATTACAGGCAATTATCATTATTCTATCTACTTATCCAAGACTGCAATTCAGGCATTCAAGATATTCGTTTTAGTGTTTCTATTCCTAGGATTCATGCCATACCCTAGGATCTATCATTCAATATAGTTTTCAAGTCCTAGGATTCATGCCATACCCTAGGATCTATCATTCAATCTAGTTTTCAGATCCTAGGATTCATGCCATACCCTAGGATCTATCATTCAATCGAGTTTTCAGGTCCTAGGATTCATGCCATACCTTAGGATCTATCATTTATTTCAGATATGCATTAATGTTTGTAATTAACGAAGGGAAGCCACTCTACCCGCAAAATCGGGAGTAATGGGGGCGTGATCGGTAGGTCCACGTGCCTCCACAATCCCCAAAGCCGTAATAGAATGAGGTCCTAACACAAGGATCAATCACAAGGAACCACTCAGAACAGGATAAAAGTATTTCAAACAAATAGAGGAACTAATTCTGAGAAGAACGGAATCTTAAACGCGGAAATTGGACCTCGAACAGACCCTAAACGGGTCAAAAATGATAACTCTGACTCAAATCAGATGTCTGGAACATCTTCCAGACGTCTTAAAAAGGGGTCCAGGTCATACCTCACTCTGCGTTGCTCCTCTGATGTCCAGAGGTCCTGCTGAACCGTCTGGACCCAGCTCCAGACGTCCGACCACCTCTCTAGACGTCTGGAGATGCTCTCCGCCGTCTGGTGACTCGCCCAGACGTCTGAACTACGTGGGTGGGCGTGTCTCGTGCCTTCCCAAAGAGAAAGCTGCACGCGCATGCAAAACTCCCTCAGCAAGGCACACAACAGAGCTTCAGCGAAACAGCCTGCAAGGCCGTATCCGCAAAAGGAAGGTATAGGCACAGTACATTCCTATCAGCCGTCTGGAGCTTCTTCCAGACATCGTTCGCGTCGTCTGGATGTAGGTCCAAACGTCTAATTCTGGGAAAAATCCCAGAATCAGAAGCTCCTTCATCTTCTTCTCGCTACGTGCGGCTGCGCCGCGCTCGTCCGCCCGTTGCCTAAGCTGCAGTAGCACCCGGGAAACCTCCCCAGCACAACACTCCTCTGCGTGCATGTCGGCCGGCCTTGAGCTACTCCGACGAGCTCTCTCTCTCATGGCTCGCGCACTCTCTCCTCTTCCCTCTCGCTGCACCTCTCCTCTCCGCCACTGCACCCGGCAGCAGTTGCTGCCCTCACTCTTGCTCTCGCTCTCGCGCTGGGGAAGGAGGAGACGGATGGATGTGGGTGGCGTGAGGGAGAGGAGGATAAGAGTATTTGTAGGCACAGGGGGGGTTCTGCAGGTCGGCGGGGGGAGAGAAAAAGAAGAGGGCGATGGGTTCAGTCTACGTGCGGCACGTGCGCAGACTTGCGATCGTACGCATGCAAAAATTAATTTCTAGACGTCTGGACCAACTCCCAGACGTCTTAAAGTGTTTTGATGTCATAGGTCTTAACAGGTATTGATCACCCATCCCTTCATCAGTATAGAGATCATCGTGATGACGATGATTTAGGTGGTAGCGGTGTTGGAGGCATTAGTGTGACAGCATGATTGTATTTTTTATATACATTATTATTTGTAATGAACTCTATATACGTTATTTCATAGACCATCAAGGAGCTACTGGCATTACTTCAGAAGGGAGGTATTGATCACCCGTCCCTTCATCAATATAGAGATCATTGTGATGACGATGATTTACGTGGTAGCGGTGCTAGAGGCATTGGTACCACAGTATGATTGTATTTTTTATATACATTATCATTTGTAATGAACTCTGTATACATTATTTCATATATGAAATTTTTATTTTATTTTTGTGTATTTTAACTAGATGCAAAAATGTTTTAAGTTGTGTGATTGATTACACTTTTACTAGATTTGTAGTTCTTTACAGGTCTTCCACATAAATTAAACACATTTAAAAAAAAAATGCTTTCTCGACCGTTTTTAATGTACGATAATATTAGTATTGTTGACCATTATTTCAGAAACATTGACAATATTAATATTCTCGATTGTCTGAAAACAGACGAGAATATTGGAATTTTCGACCACTATATACGTTCTCAACCGTTCACAAATGAACGACAATAGAAACATTCTCGACCGTTATTGATAAACGGTCGAGAATATGATCTTAGTCGACCGCCTAAATACCGGTTGAGGTAAATATTTTCATCGACCATCGAAAATAGATGAGAGAAATAACTAAACGTCGAGTGGGGGCCCACCTTTTTCCCAACAGTATTGTTCTAAAATGATTGAGAAAGCCTAGTAGCGACAATACATTCCTCGACCCTTTTTCTCGACGATTATTTGAACATTGCCGACCGTTTTTAACAGTCGGTAATACTCAATATTCTTGTGGTGATGCATCATATATACAAGGACGAGTCTGCGAAGCCCTTTCGAGACATGTAGAGAAGGCTCAACCCTAATATGAGGGAGGTTGTTAAGCAAGAGATTCTAAAATGGCTAGATGCAGGCATTATATATCTTATTTCGAATAGTAAATGGGTCAGCTCGATACATGTGGTGCCCAAGAAGGTAGGAATCATTGTGGAAGAAAATGACCAAGGAGAATTAGTGACCACTAGACCCTCAACTGGCTAGAGGGTCTGCATTGATTACCGCTGTTTAAACAAGGCTACCCAGAGGGACCATTTCCCATTGCCTTTTATTGATCAGATTTTGGAAAAACTGGTGGGGAACAAGTACTTCTGTTTCCTTGATGGGTACTCTGGGTATAATCAGATAGCTGTCTTCCCTGATGATCAGGAGCATACCACCTTCACTAGTCTGTATGCCATATTTGCATTCTGCTGAATGCCATTCGGGTTATGTAATGCGCCTGCCACTTTCCAACAATGTATGATGGCTATCGTTTCTGACATGATTGATGAGTTTGTAGAGATAGTCATGGATGATTTCTTCATTTATGGCTCGTTGTTCGACCTATGTCTCTTGCACCTTGATAAATTCTTAACCCACTGTGAAGTGGCAAAACTGGTGCTTAGCTGGGAGAAGGGCTATTTTATGGTCCAACAGGGCATTATTTTGGGGCACGTAGTCTCTGAGAGAGGATTAGAGGTGGATAAAGACAAAATCGAGTCCATCTCTAAACTTCCATCATCCACTAATGTTCATCAAGTTAGATCTTTTCTTAGCCATGCTGGATTTTATATTCGCTTCATTAGAGATTTCAATAAAATCTCTAAGCCACTCTACAGCCTATTAGCAAAGGATGTTTCCTTCGACTTTGATGACAGATGTGGTGAGGCTTTCCAAGTCTTGAAGAAAGCCCTTATTACTGCGTCGATTCTCCAAGCACCAGATTGGACCCTCCCTTTTGAGCTTATGTGCGATGCATTTGAGTTCACCGTGGGAGTGGTCTTAGGTTAAAGGGTTGATGGTATACCTCATGTTCTGCATTATGCTAACAAGACCCTCACAGATCCTCAGCGAAACTACACTATCTCTGAAAAGGAACTTCTTGTAGTAGTGTTTGCTTTGGAAAAGTTTGTCTTATTTATTAGGGTCAAAGGTTGTGGTGTTTACTGATCATTCTACCTTAAAGCACCTTCTTGCTAAAAAGGACACCAAACCTCTACTGATTCATTGGATCCTGCTACTCCAAGAGTTCAACTTAGAACTCAAGGAAAAAGGGGAGTCGAAAATGTGGTAGCAGATCATCTATCTAGGATCTCCATTGAGGCATCAACCCTAGTTAGCAGTATTCAGGAGACTTTTCCTAATGAGTCTCTGATGGCTGTGAAGGCCAAAACTCCTTGGTTCATTGATACAATGAACTATTTGGTTACAGGCATTACCCCTAGTACTTAGGACAAGCAGAAGTGAGACAGGTTTCTTGCCAAAGCTAAATTTTATCACTGGGATGAACCCGACTTGTTTAGAATTGGCCCTGAATAGTTATTCCATCGTTGCGTCCCTAATGAAGAACAAAAGGAGTGTTCTGAGTTTCTGCCATGACCTCTACTGTGAAGGACATTTTAATGGGAAAAAGACTACCCATAAGATTCTTTGATCACTAAACATCATGTTGCAATAAAAATCATGTTTTAATAGTGTCATTGCGCAGTATATGTGTCACAATGCAAACAGATGTTACGTCATTTTATTTATTTACTTAATTTTTATTGGTTTATTCTAAGCCATTCATTGGGAGGTAATTATTGATATACATCACTCTCTATGTTCCAAAAATGTTCTTTACTCCAAAAATGTCAATTTTATTTACAACATGAATCAATGAATCAATTAATGAATGAATTAGTTAATTATGTACAAAAGAATCAATTAATGTTCCTTACAATGCCTTGAAAAAATTTACAGCTAAGCAAGCATCAATAACTATGTATGATTAGTCTATGTTAGTTATGTACAACTATTCTAATTAATACCTAAGTATTGGTACAAAAATAACTACTAATTTACACTAGACTAAATATACTAGCATATAAAGTTAATGTTAATAACATATACAGTGACATAAATAAGTGTTACTATTGCCTTAGTATAAGTATGTACCACTTAAGGCAAAAGAAATAAGTTTACCAACAATTATACATATCTACAGTCACAGATACATTTGTCACTAAAATCTTAGGGTTTATTTATATATATAAGGCTCATACAGTTTCTTACTCTATTTATATATAAAAATATATATATTACATATATATATGTATACATTATATATACATATTTTATTTATTATACTTATACATATATTATATACTTATACTATACATATATATTATACATACTATACGTATATACTTAACACACACTGGTACACATACGCCGCACAGGCGCTTAGCTGTCGTCTCAACACTACACTCAATCAATTTTTAGGTACACTCTCTCGTAAACGAGCCCAGGTTACTGTTAACTTAGTCAAAAATTAGGTTTTTAAATGGGTGGGCCAACCTTTTGTGCAATACATAGCACCCCATTGGGGTGGGACCAGACCACTATTAAGCCGACCCATAGTTCATTTAGGGTGCATTTTAATTTACTTACATTTCAGGCCTAATACAAGCCCACTATAGGGCCCAGCACAGTGCACGACCCCTAGCCCGTGCACTGTTCAATATGCTCAATAATATGCTTGATAGAGGAGGGTATGGTGTATAGGTATTAGTGCGCCTGATGCTTGACGACTGGATAGCTGACGCACCAAAATTGTTTTATATGGCGTTAAAGGTTCCAACATGCTCGATGTGGCACTATTAGCGTGCTCAATTGAGCGTTGTTCAACATTGCCATGCGTGCGAAATTGCAAGATTTGGCCCTCGATTTGAGGGCCCAAATTAAGTCCGATTTCTAATTAAATTATATAGGTAGGATGTCCTTATATAGGTCTACATAAATGTATAATTAATTTATAAAAATAAGTTATTTAATTATATATTAAAATTAGTTAAAGTTACAGATTTATACATGTTAAATTAAGGTTTAATTTATGTACAAATTGACAAATTAATGATGCAATTGACTTTATAATTAGTTAATTAGCATATTAAGGTATTTATTATACATTTTTATTTTATTTTAGAACATTTATTTTAATTTATATATATTTAAATACGTGTATTCAGGATATATATACATGATTAATTTATAAATACTACTGTATAGTATAAATAGGTTATAAATAGGTTGAAAATATTTAAATTAATATATATAAGTGTACAATATAAATTACTTCAGTAATAACTTAATTTACTAATTTATTTTATTATAACTTAATAATTTACCTAATTAACTTAATAACTTAATTACCTACAATAATTACATAATTAAATTAATTTATAGGTATGGTACAGTATATAATAATTAGTTAAATACATATGTACAGTATTACATATGATTATAGGCATATACATAGGTTCTTATAATTACTTAGGATTATATACATTTAATCTAATATAAATTAATATATAATTATATAATAAAGTTATGTATATAATAAATCATCCTAAATACTTATTTAAATTATATAATACAAGTATAAGTTATTTATGTATATTATCTACATATAGTACAATATCTACATAGTTTAGTATTAAATTATATTTACAAGTATAAATACATTATACATGGTATTTTTGGATATTTTTGATTAATTTTTTATTTTTATGGTATTTATGTATTCTATAGAGGTAGGAGGCGAGAGAGAAAGGGTGAGATGAGAGGAATTTTTTTTGGGATTTTTGATTTGTTTCTTTTATTGAATTCCAAAGTAGACTGAATCATCAGCTGGTATGTTCTACCAGGTTAGGGGTTTGGAATACTTTGAAACTCTGGATACAGTTAGAGAATTACCTAATTTTACTCAAGATAGGTTTATTTTATTTTTTGTGATTTTTATAATTTTTGTGGATTATTTCAAGTTCAGCACTTGAGGTTTGAAGTGAATATGAACCATGCAACCCTATGCCTCAATTTTAGTTCTAAGATCGAGAAGAGTGATAAAAGCTTTCAAAAGTCTTCAATACATCAGATAAAAGGTATTTGAGAATTTAAACAATATTTTGATCTTTAATTCACTCAAACCACAGATTGGACATATAAATACCTTAAAAGTGGTTGACACTGACATCAAATAACAATACTAAGCCCTTCAAATTGAATTAAATCCAAATTCTGATGCATGAATGCTTGTTACAGACTTTCTAAGCATGGTAGACATGTCAACTCTTTAAAATCCAAAACCCCGCTCAAAGCCTCATTGAAATTCTTCCTGTTCAGACTTTACTGCTGCAATGAAAATAGCAGCAGCTGCTGCACAATTTCAGCAGCTAATACTGTTGCTGCTGGTAATTCAACAGCTCAGCTGGTGCTAAAACTACTAACAATGATCAGCAACTGCTATTGAAGCTTGTTGTCCACTGTGGTTGCAATTAGCAGGCAAATGCAATGTTCAAATCTCAAAATCTCTTAACATCAGAGTTGGATCCCATTGAATGTAGCAACTATGCAGCCTTTTATGTACTAAAATGGGAGAATTAAACCAAAAAATCACATGTTCAAACCACTATCTAAAACTTGATCATGCTTTAAACTCACTTAAAAATGAAATCCGAACATTGAAGTCTTCATCAAATACCCCCTGAAATCCAAATCTCATCTCAGATCAGGGCTATAAAATTACATCCCAAATCTAAGATGAGTGATTGAAAGTCATGAAAACTCCTCTTAAAACTCTTCTAATCATCTTGAAAACCAAGGAAAATCCAAATTTATCTCCTGAAAAACATTGAAAGCTTGATCCGATTTACATCTTACACTATGGACAATGTAAGATGTAAATTCATCTCAAGAGTTCAAGACATGAAAACTTAATCTCCTATCCTTTGCAAATCACTTAAGATAAATCTCAACATATCTAGATCACGATCGAAGCTCACAAAACAAAAAAAATTCTAATGTAATGTTCCTCTCTTGCCATAGACAACATGAAGAAAAGAACTTAGATCAGGCCATATAATCATTCACAATTCATTCCAAAACTCTGATCAATGTCAAATCAAAACCAAATTCAAGAAAATTTGCAAATTAGCCAATTAAAAGTTAGAATTGGGTCATTGTGAACAAATGTAATGAATGGAATGACCCTTAGATGATTTTTGGCACCTAAATTAGATCTAAATGATCAAAGCATTAGATCTGATTTAATGCTATGATGCGTGGGGGATTGGTGACTAAAATGCGAGGAAAAGAAGTGAGTGTGAAGTGAGGGGAAAGATTAAACAAACATGATGAAAGAATGAATTTGTCTCCTCCGATCTGAATTGATCATATGAGGTGGCACGGCATTACGCTAATCTACTCCTACTTATCTACTAAATCCATGGAGTAACAAGCTAATCTACTCCTATATAATCTACACTAGACTAACTACAATTACAATTATCCTAGAAAGCAGGGAATCCTACTCTAATTGGAGGAATGAGTTGTTTAGATCCACAGCGGGTTGCTATGGTGACGAAGGGGGATGCGAGGATCTCCAGCGAGTGAATGAGGTTCCTAGGTTGCAGCTAGTCGCTACAACGATGAATTAGGGTAGACATCGCCCCTATCACTGGCGGTCGATGAAGGAGGAAGAGGAGCTGAAGACGTGGATTACATAAAAGGAGTTACATGTAATCTAATAAATGCAGGGTCATATTGATGTTCAAATGCCATGAGATTTTTATCAGAGTATAATTGAACATTTAAGAGCACGATTTCACTTTTAATTTAAACTTTTGAGCCCAATAATGTATTTAATTGGTAACTAGATCATCATTTTGAATTTATTAATAGAATATCTCAGTTAGTAACCTAATTATGCATTTTTAACATAAATTGGATGTTTTAAGTCTTTTTCATTAATTCTCACACTTAACCTATTTCTCATGTTAATAATGTAGTGTTTAACATAGTTTCTAGCTTAACTTGGGCATTTAGCTATGATGAGCCACACCTTATCATTCTTCAATCTGGATTTTGGTGGCCCACATTATTCAGAGATGCACATATGTATGTGGGCGCATGTCTACATTGCCAACAGATAGGAACCATTGAAAAAAGGGATGAGATGCCCCAGCAACCTATTCTCCCTGTTGAGATCTTTAATATCTGGGGAATCAACATCATGGGCCCCTTTCCTCTCTCCTTCGGATATGAGTACATCCTTGTGGCTGTGAAATATGTATCGAAATGGATAGAAGCCATACCCACACGGACCAATGACCATTCCATGGTCTTGGATTTTGTCAGGGCTAATATCATTTCTCGGTATGGGTGCCCAAGGACTATCATAAGTGATGGAGGACCTCACTTTAAGAATGTGCACTTCGCAAGACTACTCCAAAATTTGGGAGTCAATCACATGATAGCCACACCTTACCATCCCCAAATGAGTGGTCAAGCTGAAGTATCTAATAGAGAGATTAAGCAGATTATGGAGAAGACTGTCAGACCCGATAGAAAAGATTGGTTGAGAAACCTAAATGATGCTCTTTGGGCCTACAGGATAGCTTATATGATTGCATTGGATATGTCACCTTTTAGGCTAGTTTATGGGAAAGCATACCACCTACCTATAGAAATCCAACACAAAGCCTACTAGGCTATCAAGAATGTCAATCTAAATTTGGACAAGGCAGGTAAGGCTCGTATGCTCTAGTTAAGTGAGCTTGAGGAGCTTTGCAATGAAGCGTACAAAACCTCCCAATCTTATAAGCAATGTACAAAGGTCTTCCATGACAAGCACATCATTAGAAAGACTTTCTAGCCCAACCAATGGGTCTGGCTTTTCAACTCTAGACTTAAAATTATTTCTTGGAAAGCTCAAGTCTCGCTGGATGGGTTGTATGTTGTTATTAATGCCTTCCCTCATGGAGCTATTGAAATTCGGAATCCTAATTCTAGTGAGAGCGTTAAGGTAAATGGCCAATGACTTAAACCGTATGTTACTCTTTCAGATGGCTAGGTTATGGACGCACTTCAATTTAAGGAGCCTTAGCTCCTCTCACTCTCCTCCTCAGGTGATATTCTTCTATGTCTTTAATATTCCAATGAGGACATTGTCAATCCTAGGCATGGGGGGTATGACTTGAGGTATTTTATAGCATTTATAAATAATTGCATGCATTTAGGTTAGGTGCATTAGTTTTTTTTTTTTTAAATCTCTCTTTCATTTTCTTGAGCTGAATTGGTTAGTCCTTAGCAAACGATTTTTATAAAGGAGGTTTTATTGAAGATTTTCTTCTTAAATTATTTCTTTGTTTAGAGTCCAATACATTTACTTCACTTGCACATAGCCTTGATAATGGATCTTTTATGAAAATCAATAACATTTTTAGTTTGTCGAAAGAAACATTGCTTCTTTTCCTAAACCTTTGGACAGGTAGTTAGAGAGTCAGGCAAACTATCTTCTATTAGATCTACCAAACATTTGTGAGATAAAAGTAGAGTGTCTACTGGTGTGTTAAGTCTAGTGCAAGGACTCTTAAGTTCTAGATAAGTGGATGATGTTACCTTAGAAGTAGGCATAATTTTCGCTCTCAGTTCTTGTGTGCGAACATTGTATGTGAATTCTTGAAAGCCACCAAATAAGGCAGATATGCAAAGATTGAGTTCCAATAAAACTATGACTATGATGGATGGTTATGACCGTCCTTCATAGAATCCTCAACTAAAGGAGGGTATTGATGTCAAAGGTCAGAAGTACGCTTGTCCTATCCATCCCTCTCTGGTGCCAAGAGTAGGCACTTCCACCCTATAAGTCGCACAACATCCTCTTAAACATCATCATCCCAAATAATGTCTCATGAAAAAAAATTTACGTTGTGTTGTGTTGAGTTGCGTTAGTAGTTGTGGAAAAAAAGAATAGGGAAAGAAAAATACATTAAAAAGGAAATATATATATATAAAGAAAAAAAAGTGTTCATAGTTATATCTTGGTGTTGATTTCATCATGTGTCAATGTCATTGAGGCAAAAAAAAAGAAAACTCATTGCGATCCACCAAATATGACCCATACCTACTTTTTAGTATTTCTGATAGCCCGAATACTGGCTGAAGAAATCTAACTTAGTTATAGAGCTATTAAGACTCTAATTAAAGTGTGAATGCCATGTAAGGCCACCAAATATTTAGTGCATTTATAAAATCTGGTGAAATTGAGAGCTCAAAAAAGGAAAGAGTGAGTGCAAAGGAATGTTAAGAGAGCATAGTTTTTAGCCTCTCTCTGGGTTGACTTGTGTGACAGTCTAAAGATCTAGAGTCTGCAGTACTAGACTACATATAGTATCAGATGAGTGTGAGTCACCAAATATGAATCTATTTGACTCAGACATCTTCTACCTAAGCCAAAAAGCCGAGGTCAAATCACATATTATTTTTCTGCTTTATCCCCAAGGGAAGAAGTTTCCTATCCTAATAGAATTTTTACCAAGGGTTAAGTACGAACTTCAAATGTAAGTTGGCTTTTCACTTGGATTCGTTGCCTAAGCTACTATCACTTCATTTTCACATTTGTTTAGATCTCTAAATTTTTGGAATAAGAAAAGAAGAAATCTTTTGTCACTTCCATGATAGCGTCACACACCTTGCATTCATTTTTCACTTTTGCTAGGGACTAGCAAAACCTAGGCATGGGGGTATTTGATCAGTCCACTTTAGTGGATTGCTAATTGGCCTAAGTACTCATTAATTGCATTTTCCTAGTTTCTAATTATCCATGATTTAAATGATACTTCATCTTTGCCTACATACATTTTTTATGTGTCAAATTTACATTTAATAACATATTTTTATGATAACTTAATTAGCGTATGCAAGTGGGACACAAGGATTATTTGAATAAATATGGAGAGCATCCGATGCAAATGAACCCACAACCAATATCCCATTTGGTCAAAGCTAAAGTTGGTGAGGGAGTAAACATCCCTTGATCATCGACATAATAGAGTGACGCACCGCCACCAATCTCCATCGCAACCATATGATATCCCTCCGAGCCTCAACATATCGGCTCAATATCTTTGTTAAAGTTTTTAGAGAAGATAACGAGGGAAGAAACAAAATGAGGTGAACATCTATAAAAGAGAACCTCCACTGTGCTTCTAGGTTCTGCTTCCACCTCCACGACCGTGCTTCTTCCTCGCATCTTCACCGTGGCTTAGGTGTCCTCTGTTCTCGTAGCATGGATTGTGGCCTCCACGTCTTCAACATCTCCATCGTCAACAAGATGGTGCTCGGTGACAAAGAATACTACCACCATCGTCACCCTCTTCATCTTCTCCACCAAAAACCCCCTATCACCGTCGTTGCCAACACCACAGCACCACCTATTCTCTTCCCCTTCATTCTTCTTCTTCAACCCATCCCCAATTCACTGTCCACACATGAAAATGAACCCAACAACCGCAGTGAGTAGCCCCTCCATCGAGACCCCTCCAACCTCCAAAACTCGACCCCAAGCACACTCGCTGACTTCAAACACCAGCCAGTGCCTCCATGCTTCACCGCAGGAACCCAACTCGATACATGTGCTGCACCTCCAACTGGCCATCCTTCGCCTTCGGCCACCGGCTCCATCCATCTCGACCCTCGTGATGTTGAGCTCGAATATGTTGTTAATATGGTGATTTTATCGTTGAAACGTGTATAGTGGTTAACCTAAATCGGACCTAACCATCTCTTTACAAAAATTTTTTACCTGGCCTACTTGATTTTATCTTGTCACTTTTAGGCCCAGGGTCGAACTCAGGGAAGTGGGGTAACAAGTCCAATTTCTACGCCTTTCCTACAACGAGTCTCTTCTGTTTGTTTATTGTGTTTTTGGTGTTTTTCTTATTTAGATTTTTTTTTGGTAATCTTTGTCCTTGAGGCACACCCTTAAAATTGTGTTATTGGCTTTGAGCCAAAATAGAGTTCCAAAACGAATCTTGCTATTCGCAAGACGGGGTACCTGCAAGTCAAAGATTATCTTTTCTCTTTTATATATATTTTTTTATCTTTTTACTAACAGGAAAGCGAAACAGAAATAAAGTAAATACAGTATATATATATGTATATATTATGTATATAAAGGGGTGGGGGTGGAGGCGGAGATGGAGTGTAGCACGGTGTTGAGTCGGTCGTCATCTAGAGAGACGCAACCAACAGGACTAGGTGCCGCGTGGAGTATGGGATGGATGGTGGATGATGTATGCGACCACGCTTTTTGTACGCATGTATCGGGGAATATCAGCAACTGGTGCAGATATTCCCGCGATACAGTGTATGGTAAATAATGTGAAAAAATATATATATGTATATATGTCTATATGTATATATGGTTATCTATAGGTATATATATGTATATCGATATGTGTATATATATATGTATATATGAATGTATAAGTATATATATATATGTATATATATATATAAGTATATAGATGTATATATGTATATATATGTGTATATAGACTAATACATATTTATATAAGTACTAATATATGCATAGATATATGTAAGTATATATGTATATATATATATATAAGTATATAGATACTAATACTACTATATATATAGATATAAGTATATGTATATATATATATATATATATATATATATATGTATAATAGTATATGTATATATGTATATATATATATATGTATGTGTATATATAAGTATATGGATATATATATATATGTATGTATGTATGTATGTATACTAATACATAAGTATATAGGTACTATTATATGTATAAATATAAGTATATATATGTATATAAATATTTGTATATATATATGTATATATATATCAATATATAAGTATAAGTATATATATATATATATATATGTATACAATAGAGAATAGGTGTGTGTGTTTGTGTGGAAGTGTGAGTGTAGGTGTGTGTGTGTGTTGGTGTAGAGTGCTGTGAGTGTTGTGAGAGAGAGTGAGAGAGAGAAAGGGAGAGAGTGGGAGAGAGAGAGGGAGAGAGCAGGAGAGAGAAATGGCAGAGAGAGCGCAGCTGCACTGCTGGAGGGTTGAGTTAGGTCGTCTGCAGCTAGTGGGCGTCGTTTGGAGACTTCAGGCTCGTGCGCAGGCGCATCTGCGCAGAGAGGAGCACGCGGGCGTGGGGAGCGAAGAGGAACTTGCAGCGCCCAGCGCTGCGCGGAGGCTAGAGCAGGCGAAGGCAGGCGCGCGTGATGGGAGGTCGTTTGCAGATGCTGAAGCGGGCACTGGCAGGCGTGCGTGGGCTAGTGCGGGTTAAGCAGACGGGTGCGGACGAGGGCTAGCAGATGCGCGGGTGGGCGCACGCACGGGCGAGGGCCGGTTGCGGTGCGCCGGGTGACCGGGAAAGTGAGAAGCTTTCCGGTCACCCCACTGTAGCCACAGTGTCGCGATGACTCGCATGAACAGTGGCTACAGTGGGCGGTGCTGTGAGAGAGGCTGGCTCGCGGCTGGTGCGTGTAGGCTGGTGCGCGAGGGAGAAGACCTGCGTCGATCTGTTGCGAGCGTGGAGAGCTCACGACAGCGTGCGCGAAGAGGGAAGCAAGGTGTCTGCAGGCACGTGCGGAAGCATGCAGAGGCAGCCAGGGGGGTGGGAAGCGCTTGGTCGGCCGCTGCAGAGGCGCGCAGCGGCCGGTTGCAGGCGAGAGTGAGCTTACGACAGAGCGGAGAAAGCGGAGGTGGAGAGGCCCTGCAGGCTCGTGTGGAGGGTGAGGGTGCCTGCAGGTGTGCGCGGAAATGGCTGGGGATGCTGCTGCTGCCAAGCTGCGAAGCTTTTGAGCTTCAGACCTTGAAGCTGCTCCAATGGCTGGAAGGTGCGGGAACGTAAAAAAACGAGAACAGACCCACCACGCCCACCGACTCTTTGAAGAGCTGGGCGGTGGTGGTCTCGCTGTGGTGGTGTGCACTATAGTGAGGGCTCTTGCCTGTCGGGTATCTCCTCGGAGGAGGACCGGCGTATGGAGGGGAATGGGAGGAGGATGGCCTGGAGAAGAAGTGCAGGTGGTTTCTTTTGGTTGCTGGGACTAGGCTTATTTTATTGAGAAGGAATCGTGGCTTTTTATAGGAGGAGAAAGCCATGCATGGCCATGCTGTGCATGGCTCATGCATGGCCAAGGTAGGGAATGGCAGCTGCAGGGAAGGGCTTGGTAGGGAGAGGGCATTGCAGGGAAGCATGGCGTGCGGAGAAGAAGATGCAGCCGCAGGAAGGAAGTCAAAAGAAAAAAGAAATAAAAAATGGAGATGGAAATATTGCAAAGATACACTTGAGGAAAATGTAAAATGCAAGGCCACTTATTTATTTCTCCTCCTCTCTTAATTAAATGCATGCACGCATGCATTTTTACAATGCAACTATGGAGACTTAATATGCATTGGTAATGCTAGGAAATAGCACAAGATGGCACAATTGCAGGCGTATTTTTGCGATGCAATCATACCCCCATGCCTATCTTTTGCTAGTCCCTAGCAAAACAGTATTTAGAAATGATCTTAAGCTGAAGATTTTCTTCTGAGGTGATGTAGGTGTGTTTATTGTTGGATATTGTGAGAACCAATTGTAGAGAAGACTACCAGTACTTTAAGTCTCACATGTCATAGATCATCTCTCAACTAACCAGGACTCCTGATATTTAAACCTCAAGTACGATTTCCAGGACCCAGGAGGTTTTTGCCGTACTCGAGAGCTCAAGAGGTTATGGCTTGTGCATAGTGAGGGATCAAGACTGACCAGATGAACATTAAGACTCAAGCCTAGGGTTTCACAAATCTTTAAGTACAGGTTGGTCCCAGTTTCAGCTCGTGTTTTCGGATTGACCCTTAAGAAGATGACGAAAAACTCAACTCCCATTTTTTGATTTTTGTGTGCTCAAAGGAAAACAAGGTATTTGTAACCTGCCCTAAAGAACTTCTTGTAGGGCAAAGACTTTACAGACATTTGTGAGATATACTGACTTATTTGCAACTTTTTTTTTTCTTTGCATATTTATAATTGGGTGGAAACTGTATGATACCATAAAATACCAAGATCCTATGGATGCCTATCCACCCCCCCATGCCAAACAATGCTATGTCCTCATATGCATGCAGGGAAAGGTAGAGAAAGGATGAAAGATCGGGTAATGAAAGCTGATGTGCAGGGTATATAGCAGGGTGGTAGGGTGGGTGGTGAAGTGAAGAGTGTGATAGTGGCGTGAAATGTGATGGTGGATGGTGAAAGGTCTGGCATTTTCTGGAACAAGAGTGTCCCAAGCGAAACAGAAAACAAGTCGGGAAGAAGAAGTTGGCCCTCAGATTGGCCAAGAAGAGGGGCTCTTTGGATAGATGGATCCAAAAGGGAATAGCCCCAGTGAGTAAGATGTGGGCTCAAGGTCCCAATGTGGAGTTGCAAATCCGCCTGATTTGGCGGGAAAGAAAGGGCAATCCGGTCATCCAGAGTGTGGACCGACGGTGAGCAGCCCGGTGATGACTCAGACCACGAGGTATGGGAAGCGGAGAAAACCTCGTCAGAAGTCTGGTCAGGAGAAGGTACGGGAATAGGGAGGGATTGGGGAACGTCACAATTTGTGTTGGTCAGGCAGTCATCAATGTTTATAGGTAATCCACAGTAGTCCGAATAGGTCCCAAATAGTCCCATACACGCACTGACGGTCATGTCCTCGTCAGACGTGTCATCCTCGATGTACTCACAATCAAAGTTCTTGGCTACCTTGAAGATGTTCAGCTTGATCTTTTCAGATCCCATGGCAATCTCAATACAGCCCGACTCGTAGTCGATAAGGGCACGGGCTGTGGCCAAGAAAGGTCGACTGAGGATGATCGGACAATCAGAAAGTGAACTAGGAACTTCCATATCTAAAACAAAAAAGTCAACAGGAAAACAGAGACTGTTGACCCTAACCACCACGTCTTCCACCACACCCTTTGGGATTTTGACAGAATGATCTGCCAATTGTAACGTGATAGGGGTGGGTTTCAGATTTCCCAAGGAAAATTTTTCGAGCATGATGGTCGGTATAAGATTTATGGAAGATCCTAGATCAAGCAGGGCTCGGTTAAAACTGCAACCTTGGATGCTACAGGAAATCAGTGGTGTGCCCGGATCTTTCTGATTCGGTGGTAGGTTTGACAGTATAGCACAACTCGCATGAGGTGAGAGAACCACCGGATTTTTAGTTTTCTTTGACTGTCGCCTGGGTGTTGTGTAGTCTTTGAAAAATCAGACGACAGTAGGTATGTGATCGATAGCCTCGAGCAGGGGTACCTTGATTTCTACATCCCTGAACAAATTACGCAAGTTATCAAAGGCCTGCAGGTCTTTCTTCTTGCCTTTTGGCTCCCTCAGTAGAGCCTCAGGGAATGGGACTGATTCTGGCAACAATTTGGGTGTACTGTCCTCTCGCGAATGTGGTGCACATCCCGAATGAGAGGGCGATGAAGAAGACGGGCCAGGATCAGGTCGAGGCGGATCGACAGTCTGCTTGCTGCTCCTCGTAGTGATAGCATTGGACAATGCGGGTCCCGTGGGATCATACGGTTGAGGAGGGTTCGCAATAGGGACATAAGAGTGTGGTGCTGTAGCGGGATTAGCCTGAAATCCCGGTGGAATGCTCGGAGCTTGCAGAATCTGGTGAACCTGTCCCTGAAAAGGTTGTACCTGTGGTTGAGGACCACGGGGTATGAAGTTTCGTGGGTTTGGAACAGGTTGGGCTGGAAGAGTGCCCTGAGATTGAGTCATCATGCGTAGTTGATTGATCTCAGCATTCTGCTGTGTCAATTGGTGCTGAAGAGAGGTCATGTTCTCTTCATGGCACTTTGACATATCCGACATCATTCACATCAATTTGTCAAGAGGACTTGATGTGTGTTCAGCTTGCGGTACGCAAGGGCCTGATGGCAGATTCGCCATAGGATTAGATTGGGCCCTTGGGATGATGGGTGCGGACGGTCGCATTGGTCCACTCGCGGGGTTTTGGCGCTGCGGGTTGTTGGACCATGCGAAGTTCGGATGATTACACCACCCTGTGGCAAAGAATGGGTTGTTCCCCAGGGCGCAAGCGTCTTCTATGGTAGAAGACGTGTCCGCATGTAAATATGCGTCCGAGCACACGGAGGCTTGGTCCTACGTGTCGAAATACTGGCTCGCAGAAGCCAGTTCCACATGACTTACTGAGTCGCTCGGCGTGACACTCGGTAAGGAAGGTCTAACTAGGTTTCTTGGGATAAGCCTGGTGTTGGAAGAAGTGGGATTGTGACGAAGTGGTGAAGAGGTGGTGTTTGCCATAGAACGGGCGGGGTTGGCCAGAAGCTCGTCCAGCTTCTTGTGCACGACGGAGACTTCATCCAGTTTTTGTGCAATAAGGCTTAGATCAGTGGATGAATGGGAGGGTCCCGTGTCAACTTCGTGGACATTTCGAGGTTGGCTGGTACGATTAAAGGTGACAATGGAAGCATTGTTCATCGAGTTTTCACTCATATTTTCAAATAGTTCAAATGCTCCATTCTCGTCTTTATTCATAAAGTTCCCTCCACAGGAAGCATCTGCAATCTGCTTCAAAGTCTTATTTAGCCCATAGTAGAAAATCTGGGCTATATGCCACTTAGGCAGACCGTGGTGCAGACACTTCCTGAGGAGGTCGTTATACCTCTCCCATGCCTCATGAAATTGTTCGCCGTTTTGTTGCATAAATGAAGTGATGGCATGGCGAAGCGCATTGGTTCGTCGGATTGGGAAGAACTTCTTGAGAAACGCTGCTCGCATCTCTTCCCAAGAGTGGATGGTTCTCCCAAGGGTACGTAACCACTGCGACGCTTTATCCCGCAATGAAAATGGGAACATTTTCATGAGGACTATAGGTAACCCGACATTTCTTGGTTTAACCATTTCAGCCAGTCGGGTTAGGTCTTCCAAGTGGAGAAAAGGATCTTCACTTGCAAGACTATGAAAGTGAAAATTGATTAGGCCAATAATGTTTGGTTTCAGTTCAAAGTCGTCCCCGCCCATGGGGACTCGAATTTGTCCTATGGTCTCTGTAGCAGCAGGATTCTGATATGAGCTAAGAGACCTAGGCTCCTCCCATTCGGGAGGGTTCTGCATTTCCTCCAATGTTTCCCGAATGGCTTCCATTTGCTCATTATACATTTCCATTTGGGCTTGGAGGCGGGTTATGGGATCTAAGGCTCCACAACCTGGTGGGTTCTGAGGGTGGTTTCCTCCCTTGGGATTTGGGGGTGGGCGTGCAGCCATGTTTGAGGAGGAGGACGATTCGGCTTCTTTTATAGATTTAGCAGTCAATTCAAACAGTTCAGGGTTTTGTGACCTCCTCCCAAACATGCACTACCGCAGGAAGATTTGGGGAGATGAGAAGGGAAACGAGATGAGAGAAATGACGCTGCAAAGGTACACTTGATTACAAATCAATTCAATCAAATTCCTAACCTCTACAGTGTGCCCTTAGACCTAAAGATCTAAGTTACCTACTATCACGAACTACGGAATCGAATGCGAGCACCGCGGACCCACTGGGCCAGATTGAATGGCCGTTTGCCCCAGTCTTAGACACCCGATAGCACGCGGGAACTCTCACCAGCACGTAGCCGCTACATGCAGGTAGTTAGACCTCCAATCCTTAGTAAGGGTCAAGTTACTACCAGTTTTAGTTAGAGGCTTAGGATCAAGTGCTTCTGGAATGTGGAGGGCATTGTTTACGGGTAATGCCCAAGTGATTGATTTTTCAGGTGTGTAAAACAAGCATGCAATGGGGAAATCTCCCTGAATTGAAGTTTTTATTGGTGAATGGTTTTTAGAGTTCAGCCTTAAGTAGTATGGATTTTAGGATTTCGTTGTATTACCAATTCAACCAATCTCTGGGTTTTTTTGAGAATACAAGTTTTCTTTCTAAGCCCAACAAACCCTTCTTCAGTATCAGTTAGTTAATGCATGCTAAAATGCAATGGGCTACCCTAAATGGAGATTTCTATGTGTGGATGCACGAATCAGTTTTATATTAGTGTGAAAGGGAGCCAAGCACTTTAATTCAAGTGCTCCCAATCACCAAGAAAAGTGTCCACACACAAGGCTCAACCAAAAGAAAATCAAATTGTTGGGGGTTGAGGTATTCGAGATCGAATCCTAGGCAAGTTGAAAAGTTGTGGTGGGGTTGGAATTAACTCAATTTCAAGTCTCCCCACCAAAAAGGTGATCCCGAATTGTAGATAAGTGAGGCAAAAGAGGGGTGCAATCAATCTTTTTGTATTTGCCTCAAAGAATACTTCCCACGGCGAAAAATTCAAGAATCAAGATTCTCAGATTTTCGCTATGCGAAGTAGGGCAGGAAATCCCAGGGTGGTGGGAGTGAAGACAATCAAACAAACAAGTGAATTTTAATCCACTTGCCCCAAGAGATCCCAAGAAGTTTTTCTAGGTTTTTTTTTTTTTAGTTTTTTTTATTAAGGTTACAAGTTAACCTAGGTTGCTAAGAAAAGAAAACCTACTTGTTCGGCAATGTGTGCGAAGCTCCAATGCGGTGTTGACGTCTTCACGCTCTCGTTCCCGCCTTGGATCTGCCCACGTTCCTGACTTCATCTGCCTATCTTCTCCTTGCACCAGGTTCACCTGCACACCAAAAACAGAGATACCCGTGAAGAGAGAAGAGAAAAATTGAAAGGAATTGAATAGAAACTTACTTGAAGGCGCACTTCCCCGGCAACGACGCCAAAAAAGAGTATGATGTCGAGTCCGAATAGGTTGTTAATATGGTGATTTTATCGTTGAAATGTGTATAGTGGTTAACCTAAATTGGACCTAACCATCTCTTTACAAAAATTTTTTACCTGGCCTACTTGATTTTATCTTGTCACTTTTAGGCCCAGGGTCAAACTCAGGGAAGTGGGGTAACAAGTCCAATTTCTACGCCTTTCCTACGAGTCTCTTCCGTTCGTTTATTGTGTTTTTGGTGTTTTTCTTATTTAGATTTTTTTTTGGTAATCTTTGTCCTTGAGGCACACCCTCAAAATTGTGTTCTTGGCTTTGAGCCAAAATAGAGTTCCAAAACGAATCTTGCTATTCGCAAGATGGGATACCTGCAAGTCAAAGATTATCTTTTCTCTTTTATATATATTTTTTTTATCCTTTTACTAACAGGAAAGTGAAACAGAAATAAAGTAAATACAGTATATATATATATATGTATATATTATATATATAAAGGAGTGGGGGTGGAGGCGGAGATGGAGTGTAGCACGGTGTCGAGTCGGTCGTCGTCTAGAGAGAAGTAACTAACAGGACTAGGTGCCGCGTGGAGTATGGGATGGATGGTGGATGATGTATGCGACCACGCTTTTTGTATGCGTGTATCAGGGAATATCAGCAACTGGTGCAGATATTCCCGCGATACAGCGTATGGTAAATAATGTGAAAAAAAAAATATATGTATATATGTAAATATGTCTATATGTATATATGGTTATCTATAGGTATATATATGTATATAGATATATTTGTATATATATATGTATATATGTATGTATAAGTATATATATATATATGTATATATATATAAGTATATAGATGTATATATGTACATATATATGTTTATATAGACTAATACATATTTATATAAGTACTAATATATGCATAGATATATGTAAGTATATATATATATATGTATAGTAGTATATGTATATATGTATATATATATATGTATGTGTATATATAAGTATATAGATATATATATATATATATGTATGTATGTATACTAATACATAAGTATATAGGTACTATTATATGTATAAATATAAGTATATATATGTATATATATGTATATATATGTATATATATATATATATGTATATAAATATTTGTATATATATATGTATATATATATCAATATATAAGTATAAGTATATATATATATGTATACAATAGAGTATAGGTGTGTGTGTTTGTGTGGAAGTGTGAGTGTAGGTGTGTGTGCGCATCGATGTAGAGTGCTGTGAGTGTTGTGAGAGAGAGTGAGAGAGAGAGAGGGAGAGAGCGGGACAGAGAAATGGCAGAGAGAGCGTAGCTGCACTGCTAGAGGGTTGAGTTAGGTCGTCTGCAGCTAGCGGGCATCGTTTGGAGACTTCAGGCTCGCGCGCAGGCACGTCTGCACAGAGAGGAGCATGCGGGCGTGGGGAGCGAAGAGGAACTCGTAGCGCCCGGCACTGCGCGGAGGCTAGAGCGGGCGAAGGCAGGCGCGTGTGAAGGGAGGTTGTTCGCAGACGCTGGAGCGGGCGCTGGCAGGCGCACGTGGGCGAGTGCAGGCGAAGCAGATGGGCAACTTCTTAATATCCCTTTAAGCTCTTATTACAATTATGCAGCTGGGGGAAGGAGGGGAAAGCCCGACTGGCAAGGGGGGCCTGGGGGGTTTTCTCCCCCAGATTCCTTAGACCGACCAACGGGAGGACCCGACCGAAGGGAGGAAAAGATAAATAATAATGAGTGGAGTTGGAGCTCGGGTGAGGGGTAGGTGTTGGAGCCCGGGTTAGGGGTAGGTGGAGCCCGGGCCGGGTGAGGGGTAGGTTGAGTTATTGGAGTTGTTAGCATGCCTCAGCATGCGTCAATAGCACTCACCCACGTGCGCGGACGAGGGCTGGCAGACGCGTGGGCGGGCACGAGCACGGGCGAGGGTCGGTTGCGGCGCGTCGGGTGACCGGGAAAGTGAGAAGCTTTTCGGTCACCCCAGTGTAGCCACAGTGTCTTGATGACTCACGTGAATAGTGGCTACAATGGTCATCCACTCCGCGCAACCGGCAGTGGGCGGTGCTGTGAGAGAGGCCGGCTTGCGGCTGGCGTGTTCGGGCTGGCACGCGAGGGAGAAGACCTGTGCTGGTCGGTTGCGAGCGCGGAGAGCTCGCGACAGCACGCGCGGAGAGGGAGGCGAGGCATCTGTAGGCGGCGCGGAAGCTTGCAGAGGCAGGCAGGGGGGCGGGAAGCGCTTGGCCGGCCGCTGCAGAGGCGCGCAGCGGCCGGTTGCAGGCGGAAGTGAGCTTGAGACAGAGCGGAGAAAGTGGAGGCGGAGAGGCCCTGCAGGCGCGCGCGGAGGGTGAGGGTGCCTGCAGGGGCATGCAGAAATGGCTAGGGATGCTGCTGCTGCTGCCAAGCTGCGAAGCTTTTGAGCTTCAGACCTTGAAGCTGCTCCAATGGCTGGAAGGTGCGGGAATGTAAAAAAATGAGAACAGACCCACCACGCCCACCGGCTCTTTGAAGAGCTGGGCAGTGGTGGTCTCACTGTGGTGGTGTGCACCACAGTGAGGGCTCCTGCCCACCAGGTATCTCCTCAGAGGAGGACCGGCATATGGAGGGGAATGGGAGGAGAGGATGGCCTGGAGAAGAAGTGCGGGTGGTTTCTTTTGGTTGCTAGGACCAGGCTTATTTTATTGAGAAGGAACCATGGCTTTTTATAGGAGGAGAAAGCCATGCACGGCCATGCTGTGCATGGCTCATGCATGGCCAAGGTAGGGAATGGCAGCTGCAGGGATGGGCTTGGCAGGGAGAGGGCGTTGCCGGGAAGCATGGCGTGCGGAGAAGAAGAAGATGCAGCCACGGGAAGTCAAAATAAAAAAGAAATAAAAAATGGAGATGGAAATATTGTAAAGATGCACTCGAGGAAAATGTAAAATGCAAGGCCACTTATTTATTTCTCCTCCTCTCTTAATTAAATGCATGCATGCATGTGTTTTTACAATGCAACTATGGAGACTTAATATGCATTGGTAATGCTAGGAAATAGCACAAGATGGCACAATTGCAGGCGTATTTTTGCAGTGCAATCACCTCACCATCACCACCATCGAACTCCTCTCCTCCGGTGGACCCTCTCCACCAAAGCAAACAGCTAGTGGTGGTCCTTCTCGTGCATGAGCAAGAGAGAGAGCAAAAGCTCTTTTTTTGTTAGAATTAGTAATTACATTCGCTGCCATTGTGGAATTTTGATTTTCAATTTAATATTTGATTTATTGGATGAATTTGCAGTCGGCACCTTGAGCTGTCGCCATATTCTCAGATTATCTCATTGCATATTTATCTCCCCAATCTATTAGCTGCATATACGTTACATGTTATACTATAATTGTAGGCAAATATCTGACCATCAAATTTTGATAAATTTGTGAATTAATTTGGCTTGTCCCTCCCCATGGAAACGACCTTATCATTGTGGTTAGAAGTAATTAATATTTTGATAGCTGACTTTCCACCACAAAAGTATTACAACAACATGACATTTCATGTTAAAAATTTCATCGAAAGTGAAGATCGACTTATCAGTATGGCCAAAAACTCCTTTAATAACGCTTTGATGAGCATTGTTAATAGAAAATCCTTACATTCCCATTCACACACTGGAGTACATGAAGTCCAATCCAGCACACGTGACATGGAGATTGTGGCCAGTTAGTTGGATAAAGTGACCTTAATAGAGAAGAATTCTCTTTAAACCATCTTCTTCTCAGTCACTAGCACATCACACTTCTTTGCAGTTTCCTACAGGGAGGGAAACTGTGAATAACCTTTCTCTGATACCACCACCACATCTGACTATTCAATACACTATCCTTCACACCTGGTTAGAGGAACCTTTGTTCATCCATATCCTGATTTCCTTACATTTCCTGGAGCTTCGAAGGAGCTCCACGCCATTTATGACAACCCATATGCACAAACCTACAACCCTGGATGACTTAATCATCTAAATTTCTCGTGGTCGGGAAATTCACAAAGACCTAATTATCAACAACCTTTTGCACCACCACTTCAAAACCTAACCCAAGCACCACCTCTGCCACAACACGGTTATCAACTACGTGCCTACCAACAGCCCCAACCAAGGCCCACCCAATACTCTTAATCTAGGCCTACATGAGTTGAGTAGTTGGGGTCTATCATGAAAGCACTTGTTGACATGAAGTAGCAAAACATTGCTATGCAACAAAGATAGGACGTGACATTAGTTGAGATGAGAGCACAACTAGCACACTTGACTTCACCTCATCAGTCACACTCACTACCATCTCAGATTGAACCAAACCCTAGGAATGTACCTACCCAGAGGTATGTTCATCCCAATCCTCCCCAAGGCCAAGCACATGTCATATCACGAGCCTTTCACAGTTTTGATTTTTTTGCTCTATACTTAGATCAGCAACTACCTCTTCTTCCCAACCTTGATTCATCTTCCACATCTTAATTTGTATCCATTGATTTGAAGAGGTAGAAGCTGTAGATTCTTCTTGTTATATCTTGTGACCTTGGACTTTGAGCCAAGTCTTCTAATTTGATTCCTTACTTGGACCTTGTACCAAGTATCTTGATTCTGATTTTGATTGATTATGGCCTATCCCTATCTTTGAGATTAACAATTCTTATCCTTACACGATACACCATGATCTGAATCTTTCATTGAGTTTCATGAACTTGTCAATTCTCTAAATCATTTTTGGTCCTACATTTTGTTTACACCTAATTCTAGGTTTTTTGCCTAGTTGAAGGTGTAAAACTTACCAAACCATGTTGTATATAGTGTTTTATCGTTTCTTTGTTTTCCTTTCTTCTTTAGGTGTCTATCCTTGCATTCTTAGCCTGCACGCATAGTCACATTTGTCCTGTATTTCACTACTTAGCCCAACTTTCCACTCTAATTCTATCAGACTTGAAATCGTCTACGCAGAGTTTTTATCTCCTTATTCCAACTTTCTTCCATCACCCTAGCCTAAGTTAGTGAAAAGTAGAGCGTGCATTTGCATCCACCCTATTTATTCAATGACATTACATCATTTAAGCATGAAGGGTGTAAATGGTGAAATCATTTACTAGAATGCAATTATAGACACACCCTTTAGTGCATATAGATAATATTATTGAAAAATAAAAAAAAAATTGAAAATTTTGAAAAGAGAATTACAAAACAAAAACACAAAAAAATATGAAAAACAAAAATTCTAAAAATACAATAAGGGACCTATATCCACTGTTAAGGAACTCCAGAAACTTCTGAAAGGGAGAATTGAATTAAAAGTTTTATAAGTGTTTAATTAGGATCTTAAAGCTGAACCAAAAATAGAATAAGTGTTTATAGACATTCAACCTTTGTTGGTTAGACTTTCCGGGCCATACAAGCTTGATTCGCTCAAGCTTAGGCTTAATACACTCAAGCTTTGACAAGATAGACTAAAATATCTTCTAACCTAGGATATATTCTTGCACTTGATCACCAGTACAGAATTCATTGGTTTGCCTTTGTTTAAGAGTCTAAGTAACCTTGGTTTACACTACATAAAGTTAGGAAAGACTAGATGAACTTAAGTCTCAACCCTAGTGTTCATTAGGGAAGGTGGAGGCCTTACCGTGCATGCAGGTAAACTCTTTGTCTCAGTCTTTAGTCATGTGTCCAGGAGAATCTCTTTCCACCAAAGTACTCACCCACCAAATAAAGTTAAAGGAGACATACTGACATTTGCTTTCAAAAAAAGGAGAAAAATCAAGAGAAAAAAGTAGAAAAAAGAAAAAAATAGAAAAATTCAAAAAGAAAAGAAAAAGACATTCTTTTGAATAAGTCAATATGTTCTCCAGTTCCTATTGTAAATATTTATACTTCTACTAAAAAGATTTTTCAGGGTACATTACAAATATCCTGTGTTTCTACAAAATATTCTTTGAGCTATGATAGGAACACCATCATGAGCCATAACTAGCTCAATTTAGTCATTATCAAGGAATAAATGCTCCTACCTAACTACTAGAGAGCCATAGTTCATTGCATAATCATTCTGAGAGAAAGAAAAGAAAATATGGTTAAAACTGTAATTTTACCATCATATCTTGAATGCAGAATAACTATGGGTTTTCTCAGGGGTTAATTAAATGTCAAATGGTCTTAAAAGTCTAACAAGTAGGTTAGAACAGACAGAAAAGGGTTTTCACGTGTTTTGGGAATTAAATGACTTTTGAAACCCTAAAAATAGACTCGCTTAATTAATTGAGGTTCTGGTCAGGATAAAATTCACTTAAACCCTCTAAAATTCATAGAAAAATATTCTCTATGGTTTGGTACCTTCAATTTGACCATCAGAACCCGTCTTGACCTAAAACAATCCTAAATAAATATTTGCCCTAATTTAGATTTTTGCATAAATTACCCAATCAAATGAGGTCAAAACCTAAATATAACTTCACTATTGGATTCCTTAGGTCCAAATTAGGTTTGTACCAAAATTTGGACCCAATTTGAGATCATCTTGACCAAGTTTGCGTTTTGGTTCAGTCAGACTCTTCTTATCACCAATAGTCCCTCAACTTTTGAACTTCTTACAAAATGCCCCCCAACTTCTTTGTCTTCTTCACAAAAAGGCCCCCACCACAGAGAAATCCTAATCCTAAATCTCTGGTGACAATCAACCAAGGATTTCTCCTTGATTGATTGATGAAACTTCCTCAAATTTCAACCGGAGATCCCTATTGGACTTCTCTTTCAATCAGACCGATTCTTGAGCTTCAATTCTTTCCCAATCTCTCATGTGAACGCATGAGAGAGTTGGGTCTCCTATTCCGGTGAACATTCCTATCTTGGAAGCTTGGCTTCCAAGCTCTAATTGACCTCCTAAGCCCTATATAAGCACACCCAGGGCTAGGCCAAACTCTCAGACTCATTTTTGGTCGGAATTATCCCAATTTCTCTCCTCTCCGGCCGAAAAGCTCCACGAGCTCCGGCGACATCCTCTGCCTCCATTTCTCATCCGTTCACAATACCAGTGATGGATTTATCTCCCACAGCTTTCTCCGTGTAGTGCAATACCATCTGCCGTCACTCTCCCTCTATCATCGTCGTCATCACCCTACTGGAGTGCCCTCTTCCCCGACATCGACTGATCAAAGCCGATGGCGTTCTCCCCCCTTCGTCCATTAGATTAGGGTTAGCTTAGTTTCTTTTAGCTCTTAGGATTAGTTCCTTATCCAAAATCCCAAAAAGACCCCTCTCACTCTACGAACACCGTCATCTTCCTCCGCTCCGACCACTCCACTGCTCCAAACACTTCGCCAAATAGTCCACAACCTCTGCCTCAACCACAGGAGCAAAAGCCTTAACTTAGTTAGGTTGATTGCTCCTCCTAATCCTCTACCGAACTTGCGCTCCTCCATCTACCCTCCGCGAGGTCGACAGGCCTCATCGACCACCTTCACGACACACCACTGCCACCATTGCACTCCACGATGTCCGGTGAAGGTTCTAACCTATTTTGACTTGGCCGCAAGGCCGTATTCTTATTTTCGGGTGTCCTTGCTGGAGCTCCGCTACTTCCACCATCGCCACCATGTTCTTCCAGCTCCAGGTCACGTAGGCATCAGGTGTTACCTCCAGGTGCCATAGATGAGGCCTAGGAGCTATTCCAGGTCTCCAATTACCACTGAGGGAGTCTTCTTCAATGCCAATTTGATGCATCTCCACAGCAACTTCCTCAATTAGGAGAGCGTTGCAGCAGCAGCCCACGTGAAGAGAGAGGGGACTGATTTAGTCCCACCTCGTGGGTTTTAGAAGCAGTGCAGCGGCATAAATTGAATTTGTGCCTAGGGCTTATTGCCTCAGACACAAGGGGTGAGGTCCCTCCTCACACACACGCACTCAACTTGCCTAACCCTTCACACCTTGGCTGCAACCCATGCCCACAGCCCTGGTCTCGGGTACGTGGATCCCCATTTACCCGATTACTAGTTACTGTGGAAGGCTCTGGGAGAGCGGAACCCAGAGAGAGAGAGAGAGAGAGAGCACGAGGATAGGGGGTTTTTTTCTCACTGATACCTGTGCAACACTTAGTCACGAGAAGAGAAGGAGAGCAGATAAGATAGAAGTAGAGAAGGAAGAGATCCTTGAGTCCCTTGGAAGCATTGTAGCAAGTGGTTGTTTAAGTTGTTTGATACAAGACTAAGTCGTCTGATTGCATACATTTGAGGCTTTATTTCCTTGGTTGATACTATTGAGATATTTGCTATTATTGTGAGGGGTAATCGGTGATTCACCATTTTACCCTAGTCTTTTTGCTTCATTAAACATTTGCTTTATCATATATATCATTCTTACTTGGATTTATTGATAGAATTGCAATCTTGAGAGTTAATTGTTACTTGCTCCCTGCGTTCGACCTCAGATTTCTTTCGAGCATAAATTTTGTTTGTTTTTCACGCTGATTCGATCTATACTACAACACATTGATTTTAAAACCCAATTCAGAGCAACTAGCAGGCTACAAACATAGTAAGATTTGGGTTTGAGTCTTCAATTATTTTGAGAATCGATTCTAAAACATGAGCTGAAGCTAAGATCAACCTGGACTTAAAAAGAAATGAAACCATGGATTTGAGTATTAGTGTTTATCTAGTTAGTCTTGATTATACACTAAGTACAACCATAACTTCGTAGCTTTTGAGCTTGATAAAACCCTCTGAGTCCTGCAAATCACACTTAAGGTTTAAATATCAAGAGTCCTTGTTGGTCAAGAGATGGTCTAAGTTATGTAAGTCATGAGGTTTGGTAATCTTCTTAAGCAGCTAGTTTTCATAATGTCCACCGTATAAATACAGTTGGTTTGATTCAGAAGAGAATTCAGCTTAAAGGTCATCTCTAAACACTTAACATTTGAAAATGAGTTAACTAGAAATCTCTTCACACTTACCTAGTTGATGCTATAATGCTTTGCACTTTAATGTGTTATTTTCTAAGGGGCTAGCAAAACCTAAGCATGGGGGTATGATGAGGTATGGCTCATCATAGTTAAAATGTACAAGTTAAGCTAGAAATCAGGTTAAACACTATCAAATTAACACAAGAAATAGGTTAAGTGTGGGAATTAAGGAAATTGACATAAAACAGTTAATTTGTGCTAAAAATGCATAATTAGGTCATATTTGAGAGATTATCTATTAATTAAGTATACGGATGATTTAAATGCTAATTGAACATGATTTTAAGCTTAAAAGAATAAATCAATAGTTGAATTATATTCAAAATTGTCCAATTAAGATGCCATAAAAATCTCATTGCATTTGGACATCATTTCGACCTTGAAATCATTACATTACACCAAGGTCCTTCGTATTTCACATTTTCTAAAGCCAAAACTACTGAGGAGTCTTTTGTAAGCATTTAGGGACCTTTTGGTAACTAATCCAGGCATTAATGGGTTTGATCACAATTATCATATCGATTCAGCCACTTGGGCCTCGGTGAGAAAGCACTAAAACACCTGGGAATGCACTCCTCTCACGTTGTTCTTGTGTGAAGAACATGACGCCTCAAGGAATTGATTTGCCAAGTGGCACCCCATAGTAGCATGTGTAGTGCTTTGGCAAATGGAGCATTCACTTGAGGTCTGGACAATAGAGGTTGCTTGGGGGTGCATGCCGAGGTTTGCTAAAAGCCTATCAAAATTTTTGTTTAACAATTGAATTTGATAAGCCAAATCCTGAGTAGCCCCGGCTTCATGGGCCTCTATCTTCCTCTATAAGATTAATGATTTTCTTTCTTGATAGGCAGATGACATATGTATGGAATTATCACTTAATGTTTCAAATAAAGTCCAGGCTTTATCCTCAATTTTGGTCATGAAGGTTCCAGCACAGGTTGCATCGATGATTTGTCTATGTTGTTCAGATAAGCCATTATAGAACCTTTCGACCAGTTGCCATTTTGGCACTTGATGGTGGGGACATAACCTGAGTAAGTCATTAAATCGCTCCCACGTCTTGTGAAATTGCTCCCCTTCCTATTGAGTAAAACCCATGATCTCTCTCCTATAATGATTGGTTTTACTCATAGGAAAGTACTTCAAAAATTCTCCCTTAAGGGTGACCCAATCATTTACCCTTGCATCAAGTGTATGATACCAATGCTTGGCCTTATCCTTTAGGGAGAAAGGAAATAAGGTTCTCATCAGGACTTCATGAGTAAAGCCCTGGAGCTTCACCGTGGAACAGATCTCAGTGAATTCCTCAAGATGCCTGTATGGATCTTCCCTGGCAGTACCATAGAAAGAGGGTAGCAAAGATATGGTACTACTCTTGATCTCATAAGGATTATCCACTCCAGGCCTTTTGATAAGTAGTGCTTGGTAAGTTGTGGGAAGGAAATAGTCTCTCAAGGTTCTATGATTTTTGCCAACCGTAATTTCTCCTTTTTATCTCTCTTCTACCATCTTTCTTCTTTTTGGTTGGCTCTCCTAAAACGTCTCTCAGGTTTAGGGTCAAAAATAAGACTTCTCCTAAGTGAGCGTCTACCAAGCATACACCAAGCAAACACAAGGGAATATGTCTTTTGTCATTTTAAAGCACTTTAAGTCCTCTTCCAACTTTCCAAATTGGCCAAATAGAGTCAAGGCAGTGTATCTCTGTTCCCACTTAAGTCGTATAAGAGAAATGAGGCACTTAAGATTCCTAACCAATCCCTGTTAAGAAGGTTGAGGTCACTTTAGTTCTTTTGGGTGACCAAACAAGTTGTCAATCCAATTATGCACCCTAAATTGACCTTTGAGTACCCTAAAAACATACGCTTTGTTGCAATGATATGCTCAAATGCTCAAGTGAAAAGCTACTCCACGGATGGAACTAAGGGATGCAAGTTGGGTGAACCCATCCTTTGAGGCGATATGTTAGTGGTGCCTCTTAACTACCCTTTGGTTCCTTTAAGGGGTGTCCCCCTCCTTAAAGTATCAAGTCACTTGGGCAAAAGTTAATACCACCATCACAAAGTGACATAAGAGGGTTTGACCGATAAATAGATCAATGCCTATAGCCTTAAGGGTCCAAGACCTAGTGCGGTGCCTATTATGCGTGCTCAGTGCAAAAAGTGTGCAACACACCATGAAAAATGATTTTGCTTTTGAAAATTCGCAATCAAGTTGTTCAAACACTTCTGTATATTTTACTCCTCTTTTCATAATTATTGTGACCACTTGATTAATCTTTTGAAATCAACTTAAGTGGCCTTCTTTAATTACATCCAAATGCAATGTGTGTATAGATAGCTAATGCAAAAAGATAGGAATTATGCACCTTGCTGCAACACTCTACGATGCAGAAATGCACTCAATGCAATAAGAAAAATCAAGATGCTACTCAAGCACTCTTAGATGATCAGCCTATGGATATGCGACTTCCAGTAGACAACTCGGATATATATATATATATACATGCGCAATCAAAAGAAACTAACTACCACAAACAGAATAACCTAGTATCTAAAGAACTAGAGACACTCCCTCGAAAACTAGCCCCAGGTTACAAGGGAGAGAAAACAAACAATTAGAATCTAAAAGTCTAAAATTAAGTCTAAATCTAATGAAGGGAAAACAGTGAAATCAGGGAAGCAGTCCTCCTGATTGTTCCCCTAAACGCTTTATGTGCTTGGGATCAAGGCCCACAAGCACTGATTCCACAGCAATCATAGGATCTAATTTACCTGAATTAAGTTAGATCCTAGCTTAACTTTGGAATAATGCAGGCATGAGCAGCATATTTTGCATCATAGTCGATTTGCTAGCTTTGTAAATAATAATGCTATTTTATACTCTAAGTGAGAGGTAATATTAATTGCAGATGATTCGGGGATGCGATTGATAAATCTAACCATATGAATCTAATCAAGACAACGATTGAAGTCCAACGCTTCTGGAATCGTCTTGATCGGACTTCCGTAGCATCACATTCAGTCCATGGAAGATCAAAGGCCAAGGGGTAGATAGTGCAAATCCAAACCTCGGATGCCAAATCTGACCACAATGATGGATCCGAATCAACGATCGCAGTCCAACGACGCAAAAATCAACTCAATCGGAGCCTTGTAGCACCAATTGTAAAGGTTGGGCAAGTTCGTCGTGCTCAGCGGAGAAGAGCTACAGGTCTTTCAGTGTAATTACACCAATGCCCTTATATTGAAATGATGGAAAAATTAAAACAAACCCATAAGTGAGAGAAATCCTTACCCCTAAGTCCCTAGCCGCTTACAAAGAAGTTCTTGAGACTTTTGTGCTTTAGAAATGTGAAGGTTTAATACTAAAGGGAGGACCTAAGTGTAATTCACTCAATTCAAGGTCCTAATGAGGTCAAATCCTAATGAAACTTTTATGGCAACTAACTTGAACTTATTAGAAATTATTCTAGTAGTTGAATTGTGAATTCAAGCTCATTAAGGTGTTTAATAAGTTCCAATTCAATCATTTGCATATTTAATAAAGAATCTCTCCAAAGTGACTTAATATTACATTTTTAGCACAATTTTGGTGTTTTAGGTCATTTTCTATAAATCCCACACTTAACCCCTTTCTTGTGTTAATTGATAGTGTTTTAACTTAGTTTCTAACTTAACTTTGGCACTTTGGCTATGATGAGCCATACCTTATCATGTACCTTAGTAATAAAACCCACCTTTGATCCCTAAACGGAGATTTTTCCTTTCCATTAGGAAGAGATGTGGATTAGATAGGTCGGACACCCAAGTACAACAATAACAAAGTAAAACAGAAATTAAGCACAACCTATGGAGGTCCCAACAAGATAGTAATATGATCTAACTACTATAGATAATAAGAAAACACCCTAAGATGGTTGCTAGAAGCTGACTAGTGAGAGAGATAGAGTTTTGACCAAGGGAATTGAGTGCAAAATAGTAGGGCAAGTAGAAAGTGGAACAATAGTGAGTGTAGAGTTTAAACTGTATCTCCAATGGGTGTATTTACCTCATGGGGGGTTAAGTGTTGTTTATAGGGCTCAAGATAACCTTCAAGAAGGCTTGAGAGCCTTCTCTTAACCGTTGGAGACAAATCCTCAAAGATTTGGTCGAGATCCAAATCAGATCAGGCAATGATTAACTCTAACAGTAGAATCAAACGCTTGAAAAATATGTTAGACGTATAATATGGGGTCTCTGGACGTCTGGCAAAAGTTATGGATGTCTAAAAAAGAGGGTTAGTGTTCCTAGAAATAATTAGATCTAAGTAGTGTACTTGTCACTAAGTGTTGGGCATCTGAGTATTCATTAGAAGATGTCTGATAATATATTTGGACATCTAAAAATGAGAGGGTTGGTTCCTAGGAATGATCAGATCCAAACAAGGATCTAGTGTTTAGGGATCTAACGTCTGTGGGACATCTAATGCTACCTCTGGACGTCTGATGATAATGATGACCAAGGATTTAAGATTTTTAGAGAATCTCTGAATCGAGATTGCTTCTAACAAATCATACTTTAAGTTAGATTAATCCTAACAATCCATTTCTAGATGCTAGAACAACGTCTAGACGTCTGGGAGAAATATTTAAATAGTCCTAAGTTGGTTCGAGAAGACTTTGTTTTGACAAGGTGAGAATTAGGCTTTGATTTGGTCCTAATGGTCCTTTATTAATTAGACGTCTAATAGTATGATTAGACATCTTGAGTGGACTGTGGACAACTGGAGTGAAGATGGGTCATTTAAAGCTTAACTGTTCAGTTTGTTAAGGTTGTATATATGGTTGTTGGACGTCTGATCAATTGATCAGATGACTTAACTTCTATATTAGACTTCTGGGGTCTATGTCAGACGTCTGATACTACAGGTTGTCCTTGATTTAAATTTGGATTTTGTTCTAAGGTTTTGCCTAAGTGTTGAGCCACTATGATAAGGATTCCTATATCTAGCTGAGAACTGATGAGGTGTGGCCCATTATAGCTAAAGTACCAAAATTAAGTTAGAAACTAAGTTAAAATACTATCAATTAACTGAAGAAAAGAGATAAGTGTGGAAATTATAGGAATTGACCTAAAACACTTAATTTGTTCTAAAAATACATAATTAGGTCACATTGGAGAGATTCTATGCCTATAGTATATAAATGGATGTTTCTAAAGTTAATTGAATACCAAATTGAGCTTAAATTCACAACTCAATTACAGGAATAGTTTTTAATATGTTCAAAACACATGCAATAAAATCTTCATTGCATTCTAACATCATTTGGTCCTTAAAATGAGTGAATTACACTTAGGTCCTACCCATATCTTGAGCCTTCACATTTTCTTAAGCCAAAAAATCATAGGGACTCATCTGCAAGCATCTAGGGTCCTTTTGGTAACAATTCCTACCACTAATAGGTTCTTGTTGATGGTGATCTAGATAGGAGTTTTATGATGCTTCATTGTAGTAAAATCTCCTAAATAGATCTCTCAATAAATAAAATTTATAACTCGAAATCTGAAAGAAGCCTGTGATCGAACACAGGGAGCAAATATGGAATTTACATGCTAATCTCAATCAAAATAAATGAGCACAAGAATTTAAGCACAGTAATGATATTCAATGAATATTAATCTGTCACATTAAATACTCAATGAAGCTCAATGTATCTCGAGATAAAAAGAATAGAAAAGCCAAAAGTGGTGATTTAAATCACAAATTAAGACTTCTAAGCATGCATCACAATTTAACCAAATAACCCAACAGTAATCAGATGTATGGCTCTCAAATCTAATGACTTAAATGTTGCCTTCTACAATGCTTTTCTTTAAGGCTTTCTTCTATTCTCCTCTTCCTTCAGCCCCTTCTTCTTCTGCCTTTCCTTTTCTTCTTCACATCTCTTCTTCTTCTCAAGTCTTCTCCTTCTTCTTTTGCCTTTAGCTCCTCATGACTAAGTGTCGCTCAAAGCTTTTAGGAGCAAAACCCTCCCCTTCCCCTCTCTCTCTCTCTCTCTTTCCTTCCTCTCCTCAGGTACAGGTCGTAACCGGGTAATCGGATCAGAGCAATGTCGAGTCTAGGGCTGCGTGCGTGAATGTCACAACCAAGGAGTGAGTAGACATAGGTGGGTATGGGTAAGCAGGTAAGGTGCTGGGGACCCGACTCCCATGTAGTAGGCGAAGAGCTCTATTGAGAAAAATAATTTATGTGTGCTCAACAGCTCTTCTCCCACAGATGTGGGACTAATCAGTCCCCCTTCTCTTTGCGCAAAGCCTGTAGTAGCTGCTGTGAGGACCTTCATTCAATTGGGTGGCTACAACTATTGGAGTCCTCAATTGAAGACCTGGATGCCTTCCTGGAAGCCTTCCACATGACTTGGAGGTGTCATCCACGAAGAATGTGGCTAGAACTTGACGAACAGCGTCAGAAAAAATGGCGCAGTGGTGGAGCTCTGACGTGGAACCTGAAATAGAAAATAAGGCCTTTTGGCCATGTCAAAACATCTCAGAAGGTTTGTCAAACGTTGGCGAATGTAATGGGGGTGGTCTCATGGCATGTGAAGGTGGATGGTGGTCGGACGGGGTTGGGAAGTGAGTGTGAAGGTGGCTTTGTTCGGTGGCGGTCGTGGGAGTGTGAACGGTGAGATAATGAGAGGGCTTTTGTTCGTGGTGATGTGGCGGAGGTTGTGGAGTAGGTGGTGAGGTGGTTGGACATGTGTGGTGAGTGGAAAACCTTGCCAGAAAGGTGGTTAGAGCGGAGGAAGATGATGGCAAATGTCGGTGTCGAGGAGGTATTTTTGGATTTTGGATAGAGAAAATTAACCTAAGATTCTAAAAGAACCTAACTAACCTACTCTAATTGGATGAAAGGGAGGGATTTCCCACGCCGGTGGTACGTCGGACGTGGGGAAGATGAAAACTTCGGTGATAGAAGCAATGACGACGAAGAGGCATAGGCAACGACCACTGGTATTGCGACATGCGAAAGAAGGTGAGGAAGAGGAATCCACTCGCTATGGTCGATGAGAGCAGATGAGGAAGGTGTTCGAAGAAGGTCGCTGGAGCTCATGGAGCATTCGGTTGGAAAGGAGGGAAGAATGAGGTTTTTCTGGTAAAAAATAAGCTAAGGACGGTTTGTCCTCAGGGGTCCTTATATAGGCCTCAAGGGAGCTTTCCAAGCTTGGAAGCTTCGAAGCTTCATGAAATAGGAGACCCAATCCTTCAAATGATTCACATTAGGTTTTGAGTAGGAATTAGAGCCCACAATGCGGCTCAGATTGCAGGGAAATCTCTCAAGAGTCTCCCTTCCAATTTTGGAAGAGATTGGGCAAGAAATCAAGGAGAACTCCTTGATTGAAGATTGTCGGTGATGGGTTTAGGAGTCTGAAGGCAGGAAGGACCTATTTGTGAAGAAGATGATGAAGTTAGGGGGGTCTTTGCAATATATTTTGAAAGCTAGGGGTTTAAGTGAGAGAAGAATCAAACTGGACCAAAATGTAAACTAGGTCAAGATGATCTCTGATTGGGCCCAAATTTTGGTACAAGCCTAATTTAGACCCAATAAATCTGATGGTAAAGCTGGATTTAGGTTTTGACCAAGTTTGACTAGGTCATTTGCGTAGAAACCGTAATTAGGGCAATTATCCAACTGAGACTCTATTTTAGGTCAAATTGGGCTCCAATGGTCAAATAAAGGATACCAAATCTTAGGGAATATTTTTCTATGATTTTTAGAAGGTTTAGGTGAATTTTATTTTGACCAAAACCTCATTTAATTAAGCAGGTCCATTTTTAAGGGTTTCAGATTCCATTAATTCTCGAAACATGCGAAAACCCATTTCTGTCTGCATAAACCCACTTATTAGACATTTATGACCATTTGACATTCATTTAAACCCTGGGAAACCCATGATTGCTCTGCAATTAGGTTATACTGTTAAAACTGTAGATTTACCCCTATTTTCATGCATTTCTCTCAGAATGGATATGTAGTGAATTACGGTCTTTTGGTGGTTATGTAGGAGCATTTATCAATGGATTATGATTAATTAAAGGTAGATATGGCTGATGATGACGTTATCATCAGTTCTTACCTAAATTTTCTACCATTTCACATTGAGGGCATTTTATGTAATTTAACCAATAGACCTAAAGCTAAGCTCCGTCTCTCCTGCACTTATTCGGAGAACATAGAAACTATTAGGTGTCCATTCTCTTCACAGTTGATCGAATGGTTATTCCTCTCCCTACCCTTAATAGTCAATGCCAAAACCTTCTCGTCAATTTATAGATCACATCCTACGGCTTTTATTCAATCTCTTGCATTATGCACCCACCAGATTCCACCATAACCCTTGATCTCTAACGCCCTTAACCTACGATCCCTGATTAACCCGAGCTCTTAGGCCTATATATACACCTTCGTCTCCACCTACGCGAGGGATCAATTCCCTCCTCTATTGAGCCAGTCACTCGCTCCCTTTTAGTTCCCACCCTCCTTCTTCCACTGCTTGTGACAGAGGTAGCAATCCTTTCCACCCTTCAAACTATGCCACTAAGGATCCTATGACACCCAAAGGCATCCTAGAGCTCCCTTGATCAAGAACTTTCCTCACTGGAAGTCTTCTACCTCCCTTCTTTTCTATAGTCACCAGCTGTAGCTTCCCTCAGGACCTGTTCATTAATTTAGCATAGGTTTATTGCTTCTATAGGTTAGAATTAGTTTAATTTGTATTAGATTAAATTTTATCATTTAAGTGCATTAGAGTAGTGTAGCATAGTTTAATTATAGTTTTCTGTTAGTGTCTCCTCAATTAGGCATCTCTGATCAATTCACATCAGAGAAGCCAATTCCCATCCTTGAAACATGTGATGACCTGAGTCCTTGGATCCGTATTGTTGGATTTGATGATTTCTCTCCTTTTTCCGAGGTGCAGAATTGGGAGATGCGTGAGGTGTCAAAAGTCTCTCACCTATTTTCTCGGAGTCATCGTGATCCCCCACCGACGTTAGGTAGAGTAGTCTCTCTCTTTTTCTGTACAATTTGTCTACATAGTGATTTTCTTTGTGTATTGCACCGTTTAATATGTGTCCTTGCCTCATGTTGGGATCAGACCCATTTATGTATTTCTTGCTCCCTGGGTACTTGAATATTAAATATTGATGATGAAAATCAAGTTGTTGATTTGGAATGTGAATAATTGAATTAATGTAGTTAACTACTGGATTAAAAGGAGTTAACGACAATCTATTTGATAATTTTCATGAAGTAAATGAGTTATAAACCATTTAACTTTGTTAGATATGGCTTTATCATCACATGTACAAAAGGAATTCTATTTTTAGTAAAATTGACATCATCAGAATGGTTAAATAATAATTTGATTGGAACCACAATCAGAAATTGAAAATTTCTTGGAAACGAAGTTGAAGGATAATGTGAATATTGGTTAATTCTAGAATTGATAATGTGAAATTACTAAAGACGGTTTGAATGGATGAAAATGAAAGATACAGTTATCTAAAATGGATTAAATAATTAGTACAACAAATTTGTCAAGAATTAAAGAAATTAGATGATTGGTTTTAGCCTCATTACTTGTTGGATTTTGGATGTAGCTTTAGTCCTTTTAGACCGATTTCAGGGGCTGGTTTAGGGAGTTGCTAGCCTCCTTACGACTCTTTGGTTAGCTTAGCGGCCAACTAGGATAGCGGATTGCATGGTTGAGGGTTGGAGTGGTTTCTTTCTTGATCGGTGGGTGGGTCATTGGCTGTCTGTGGTTCAGCATACATAGCACGTGTACGTGTTCATGCTACACGACATAGTTGCCACCCATTTTTGCAATGACCCCAAGGTGATGGAGAGTAGTGACTCGATGGGTATAAGCGGCCTTCCCGACTAGGAGGGTGGCTTATACCGGTCTTACACTGTAGGAAGTTACACGAGATCATCTCATGCTTGAGATGTCGATTGATAAAATTTGGACTAAATATATAAAATGGAACTGGATAATGAAATGTCTAATAAATGGATTCATTAAAGCTATAGTACCTACTTTCTCTTGTGCTTAGTTACTGTTACACTCTGCTGTTGTTGTTTCGCCTCTACACAATTTTTACTGACGTGTTTTTGGGTTCCGCACTCAGGTATAATTGGTAGTTCGTGAGGTGATTTCGGTTGTGCATCTCCTTGGACTTATATACTTATGTTCTACGGTAAATCCTCTGGTCAGTACTCATTTGATGTTCATTTAATTTATGCAATATAAAGTGTTTGTTGGCTATGTTTATATTTTATGATTATGTGTTGGGTGACAGCAATCTTATGGACGTGTTGTGTTGGATGTTACCACACGACAACCTGGGTTTCGTCGCTTGGCGGGACTCAGATCGTCACACAGCATTCCAATGATCTCCCCCTACACGATCACTTTCTTTCAATTCCTCGATGATTTAATTGCAATTCACTTCCTCCGCTCATGGTGCACCAATCCCTTATCAGAGGGTCTTCCCATTCATTCCAAAAGATCACAATGACCCTCCCTATGATCTAAATTGAACTGATTTGACCATTTGAATCTAATTTGAATGTGTATGCTGATTGTGAAATTTTTGGAGCTATTTGATTTTAATCAGTTTCAATTGATCAAATTGAATTTATATTTGTGTAATTGGATTTAATACGATGGGATTGAGCTATCTTGATTTGATTCCTATCACTTGATTAGCTCATGCCTAATTTGAACCGTCGATACTGTTCTTCTTCACAGGTAGCAATGGTCAATGAAAATCCAATGCATGGATTTATGACCCTTGCAATGACCTAAGTGCTTTCAGAGGATCACAATGGACCCCTGAGCCCCAATCAATTGTGTGTAGGGATCCTAGATGACCAAGTCATCATGGTGATCCCACATCAAGTGCCCACTTGGGCGACACTGAGTTTGGATCCCAAATTATTTTAATCCAATCATCAAAGCTTGAATGATGTTTGAGATATTATAAAGAAGGTTTGGGATCAGTTTGCAAATGATTTGAAGGCTTAATTTGTATCCTCCTACCTACGTTGTCTATAGTGAGACAGGAGAATCAAACTAGGGTTTTTTCATTTGGAATGCTATGATTTGATGCTGAATGAGTTCCACAATCTTTAATGAAAGTTTGCGACACTTAAGATTGGTTTTCAAACAATTCAAATTTGATATGGGATTTTTGGTTTCAGATCTCAAGTCCCATGTTGATCTGGAATAACTGAGGTTTTAAGTGGTTATATGATGCTTTCAACGAATCTTAAGATGATTTCCGATGCTTATATAACATGTTTGAGTGATCAATTGAAAGTTTTGAGCTTTAATCTTGATTTGAAGCTTTTTGAATAGCGGTTGCAATTGTTTCATCCTGACTGAAGTGAACGATGATTTGATTGTGGGTCCAAAAGGAGTTTTGAATGTAATATGATGGCAATGATATTTCTGGAATGGATTTAACATAGAACTACTTTTCTGATTTAATTGAGTGGAGCCTGAAGCATAAAACTAGATTGAGATGAGCTTCCAAAGTCTCTTATCTATAGCAGCATCAACATTTGCTATCAGGAAGAATGTGTGTCTAATTCAAGTTTGAATTAGCTTTGACCTAGGATCCTTTAAGAGAATGTAATGATAGAATTTAATGTAAGAAGCATTCATGTACTATGTTTTACTCCCATTGATGTTGTAAATAGACCTTGTTCATAGTGGTAAATCTTTGTCAACAAGTATAAGTCCTGAAAACTATCCAAACAATGGTTTAAGTTTGATTTTAATGCCTAAGTCATGTTTATAATTGTGATTCTAATGTTAAATGATTCCTGGAAGTTTGTTATGCTATATCTTTCACTTCCATCATTTTTGTCTTACTTTTAAGGCCTGATTTTAATTTATGATCTTTAATTGCCTATTTTCAAGCATTTATTCTGAAAAATATGTGAAAAATACAAAAATTGTGTAAATAAATAATTAAAAATTGTAGTAAGTATCTAGTGTATAGAAAATGTGTGTATAGTAAGATTAGATTTTTTAATGTGTTTTGTATATAGAATTACCTGCAGAAGTCTGACTTTCTTTAGTTTAGAAATAAAAGTCTTTAAATAAAAAGCCACACAAATTGTTGGGTTTCTTTTCTTTAGCTTTCTCCCCTTCAGTTTTTCCTATAAAACTCAAAAACAAAAGAAAAATCAGAAAAAGTACAAAAATCCTAAAAATGTCCTTTGTATATAGTGTAAATACATGTATATATTCATAATTTATTAGTATATATTAAGTTATATGTATATATATATATATATATATAATGTTTATATGTAAATAAGTTGTAATGTATATTTGTATAATGTATTATAATGTATATATTTATATATTATGTAAATTAAAAAATATATTTATATATATAACTTATGTAGATAGCTATAAACTATATGTGTATATTAGTAATTATAAGTAACTAGCTTAAGATCCTAAGTTAAGTACTTATTATGTAAAGTAATATATATATATATATATATATATATATATATATATATATATATGTATGTATGTATGTATGTATAGTACCTTAAGTTAATAATTTATATTACTAAGTTAACCTAACTTAAATTAGTAAGTTAATTGATTAATAAGCTAAGTTATAGTATACTTTTATAATTTACATTTTTAATTTATTTTAAACATATTTATATACTAACATAAGTGTATATTATGTTTATAAATGTATATATGTACATATAACATGTAAATACTTGAGTAAATTTAATTAAATAACTTAAAACCTTTAATTAACTATTTAAGTATGTATACTAATATAATTATAGCCTAATTATATCATTCACATAAGTTCATACATTATATATAACTTATAAAACTTTATAATGTACATAAATAAACCCTTTGTAAATATGCATTTATAAATATAATTAAGTCAAATAAAATCATTCAATTAATAGTCCTATATATTAATTTAGCATTTATATATTCAATTTGTAATTTGGACCCTTAATGATCCCTTAATTAACCCTCTATTATCCTAATAAACCACTGTCTAGGTACAGCTAAGCGTTGTTCTAGGGATGCTACCAATAGTACCTAATCGTGCGCTAAGAAGTGCTTGATGTGGTATCTATAAATCTACTCCCTAAGTTGCTATGATCCTAGATTAAAATCTAAACATGAATATAAGGATAAGCGTGTCTAGACGAGCTCATTAATGTGTGTTAGGCATGTTTTAGGTCTGCATAGCCGACACGATATTTAGTCAATTCTAGCCAACCCACAAGGAAAATGTTGACGTCATAAAAGGTACAGTTGTATTCCCTTCATATCAAACTTTTCAACGGGATTGCTTTTGCAAAAATCTCGAAATCCGATTGATTTAAATTCAGGTAGTTGCAGGATTTGAGGATAAAATATTAACCACCTTACTTCTTTTTTTTCTCCCTTTCTTTTACTTTTTCTATTTTCCCTGTATCCTCAAAATCTAACAACTTCCTCCTCCCTACCACTTTAAATAATCCTCCTGATTCCAAATCCAAAACTGCACCACTATACTTCTGCCAGCGCGAACCGAGAGAGAGAGAGAGAGAGAGAAAAGAATCTCCGTTCCCCATCCTCCTCCCTCGCTCCTCCCTCCCACGTCGTGGAGGGGAGATCTCACGACTACCGGCGACGTCGACGGCAGTCTCACAACAACGGTAAGCCCCTCCTCCTTGATCGTTATTCCATGCACGGGTCTCGGCGGTGGAGAAGGAACGCGGGGGAGGGAAGAAAAGAGGAGGGTCGCACGAGGCGGCGGGCACGATCGGCGCGCTCCTCACAGCGGATGGCGGCCGGCGACGGCAAGAGGGACCGCGCATGGGTTCTTGCACCCATGAAACCACCCGCAAGGAAGAGAGGAGGAGGATTTCAGGAGGCGTCGGGCGTGATTGACGTGCTCCTACCGCGCATGGGTTCTTGCACCCATGAAACCACCCGCAAGGAAGAGAGGAGGAGGATTTCAGGAGGCGTCGGGCGTGATCGACGTGCTCCTTGCAGTCGATGGTGGCCAGCGGCGGCAAGAAAGGACTGCGCATGGGTGCAACCATGGGTCTTGCACCCATGAGGCCGGTTGTGAGGTAGAGTTGATCGGGGGCCGGCGTGCCACCGACTAGGGCAGTCGTGGCCAACGGCGTCGAGGGGAGGGCCTGTGTTCACGCGGTGCACTGGGTGCACGGCGTGCACAGTGCCATGCACGAAGCGTCGCGAGCGGATGAAGAAGGAAGGGCCGTTCTTTTGGAAATTTTGGAACATGAAAATGTCATGTTTTTATTTTTGCAACGGGGTCCCTGACTATATTGTTCTTTGATTAATCGATTCAGGGAGCAAATGATTTCCGAATTCGACGTGCCACACGCCGTTTGGATTGTATTGAGACGAACTGTAACATGGCAAATCCTTGACTTACCATCAGAAGTGGTAAATTACATTTTTTACCCCAAATGTTCTATTAGTTACTTTACGCAATTTTTTTTGCCTTGAATAGACATAGACATATGAGATGAGTATAGCATCCGGAGAGTCTTTGACGTGTTGCTTAGAGTCACTGTGACCCCTTGTGACATAGGTAAAGTAATCCTTGATTCCTCTTTTGACACTATGTTGAGTCTTTATTTATGTCAACATACTGTGCTTCTTGTTAAGCATTGAGCACCTGGAAATTTTATTTCTCAAACCATGGTATTTTTAAGTCATATATTGCTAAAGTGAGAATTAACTGTCTAAACATGTTTGGGAATAAATGGGAATGGTTTATGCTTGCATCTCAACAAATTAGAGCTACATGATCTCTCCATTAATTTATTAAGAATAATGATCTTGTTTAATTCACTAGGAATAATGATTGTGAGTATGAATGAAAATCTAAGGATAGCCTTAACCATGGGATTATGAGGAAATCAATGTACGAAATGGAGTCACAAAGAAAATCATTCAAGCAAATGCAAAATATGATAATGTTTCCTTTGAAACATGATGGACTGAATTGATAATGTTAAAGAGAATATGAAATTATATGAAGTATTGGACATCAGTACTCATGCTTGGTATCAACGGTAGGGCCAGGTAGACCTATTAAGGGCAGACACTAGCTCAGGGAGTAAGCTAGCCCCCTTGCAACTTGCTTTGATGGGACATTTTGGCCAACTGGGTAGTAGGGTGTTGGGTACGTGTTACTATTGTTAGAGATTGTTTTGTTCTCGTACCCTGATGTGGAAAGAAGTGGATGTCTGCCAGTGCGAGGTAGCTTCCTGTGTGATTATCGCATGGACCGTAGTCACCACTCTACCCTGTTAGCTAGGACCCTGGGGTGATAAATTAGGTGTTAGAGTGGATATGGGTCATCCCCTCGGCTAAGGGGTTGGTCCATATACAATCTACTGCCTAAGATATCGTAGTAAGATCTCCTCATGCCTTTCGAGAAACTGATTGAATAAATAATCGAATGAAATAGTGTCAAGGCACAAACATGAGAATAAACAAGAAATGAATTAAATTAATAAGAACAGTATCCACTTTTCTTGCTTTTTTTGTACTTTCTTAGCCTTGTTCCTTCTATCATTTTTTTTTTACTCTACTCAGCAAACGCTGACATTTTCTATGAACTCTGTACTTAGGTCATGGAGAGCTGCCACCAGGCTTTGCAACTACAGGAGTTGACGGTGCCGGTCTGAGCACAGCACTATAGTTAGTAGTACCAATTCTAGTTTGTTCTTCCTATTTTCTTTGTAGGCTGGTAGTCAGATTCAGTTCATGTTTAGTCCTTTTTCGTTGCATCTCTACTTATGATGGTTATGAACTTTCTTTTAAATAAAATGTTTCAATTTTGATTCTTTTGTTATTCATATTATTGTGATGTGATGTGCTATGGATGCATTATTATTCTTTATGTATGCAATGGATGACCAAATCTTGGGTATTTGACGAACCGACTTGGGCCCTTACTAGAATAAAGGCTTCAGGTTGCAACATAAGCTTATCGCCTGAGAATGGGGGTAGGCTCCCGATACGCTTGTTTGCGAGCACGTCCGTGCACTATGCGTGACCTGGTCTAACTTATAGTGTGTGTGTCCTAGAACCTAGACCCCATCAGGTTAGGGTGCATTATGCGTGGCCCATTAGGGGCGACCCTACGAGGTGGCCTCTAAGCGCGAGGTGGAGTTCTGGCATTTGCCCTTAGTCGATGGGCTGACTATGCAGCTGTCTATCTAGCCCTTAAGTGGATGTAGATTCAGTTTGAGTTGGCCCATATATTTTTTGGCTAAGTGTGAATGGGCTCTAGGAAGTAAAATTGGTTAAGTGTTCGAGTTATGTTTAGTGTGAGAGTTGTGTATGTTGAGTGTTGTGTGTGTTGTGAGTTAAGTTAAGAGAGAGGCTCGAAGTGTTAAACTTTTGAAATAAGCTTAGTATTAAAGAGTTTTGCATGCCTTGGCCAAATAAAGAGAAGAGAAGATGAAGAAGAATACGAGATTAAGGAATAGCATTTGTTTGAAATTTATTTAATCATTTTGTTTGCCTTGTGATTGTTGATATGTTTAAGGCAAAATTTTGTTCATAATTCCTTCTTCTTACTCTTTATTCTTTTTTACATAGTTTGTATATAGCTATTCTAGTGTACATAGATGACACTTATATATATATTCTTTTATGCATATATGTATTCATAGAAGGCTAATTAATTCCTCTACTCTTTTTACCTTGTATTATGTATAATGTCAAAGGTTTTTGTATATATAATTCTTGCATTTGTTATTGTTTTTATTTAGACTTGTATATAGTTTGTTTAGTTATAATTAAATAGATACTTAGTTTGTATATAGAGATTAAGTGTAATAATCTACTTTAGGTTAGAATTGTTTTTTATGCATCTACCTTGTAAATATTTTAAGGCATTTCCTTAGGAACTAAATCACTAACTTCAATTCATTTGTTCTAATTTATGGATAACTAACTTGATTAACTTCTTTTTAGACTTTGACTCATTTCATTAGTAAATAATGTTGATATTTTTGGAATGAAAGATTGATTTTGGACATAGAGAGTGATTTATATCAATAGTTGCCTCCCAGTGAATGACCTGAAATAAAACTAATAAAAATTGTAAATAAATAAAATGGCATCAGTCTGGATTTTGACACTATATTACAAACACGACAGTGATATTAATAAACCCTAATTAACATGCAATCAAGATAGAACATCAGGGACTCTTTACAACTCTTCTAGACTCAAATAAAGTAAAAATTACAACTCTTTGAAAATTGAGGAACAATATTCCTAAGACTTAGACTAAAGATTCTTCTTCGAGTCTAGTCTTTGAGATATAATTTGAGACCTTCAACTTTAAATTATTAGAGATAATTTAAACATAGGAAATATTGATTTTGATAAATTCATTATCTTTTTTGTTATTTTGTAAAATCATCAAAACATTTATTAAGAGAGGTTAAACAAACAAATGGTTCAAATGGTGCAACAAACGAATAATTAGTTTCAACAAACACTTAATAAAATAAAAAACAAATCAAACCAATAAATGTGCCACCAAAAGTGAGTCCACCTCCTGGGTTTAATCAAAATTCTTATCCAAATTTGAACCAGTACTCGAACCAAGCCAAATTCCAAAACCAAATTCACTTGGCTAACCAAGTACCTCTGATGGCACAACCACAACCCCCTCTAATTAACTAGGCCCCAATTTTGCATCCGTAACAAAATGTGAATGCAGGGTGAAACCCTAACCCTCCTGGTAGCTACAATTCTATTACATTAAGAAGTGGTAAGGTGATTAAGGATCCAATCTAGGATAAGGGGAAAGAATCTAATGTGATTGAGGAATAAGAATATGAAGAGTTGACTAAGTGTGAACCTTCAAAAGAACCCATACCTAACAATGTTTCACCTCATATCTCGTTTCCTAGTTGACATCGGAAAACACGTGTAGATAATTTGTATGTTGTATAGCATTTGTGACATCAATTTTAAAGAGAATAATCGAAGTGAGTACGAGTGTCGAACACGAGGAAGCGTGAAATCGAATCGATTAATCACTTAGTGTCACATGATATCTTATTCCATTTGCTTGCGAAAAGAGAGAGAGAGAGAAGTGGGGTTAGAGATTCATGATAATAGTATGGTGACTGCTAACTATGCAAGAGATTCATGATAATAGTATGGTGACTGCTAACTATGCAAGAAACAAAAACATGCTGATAGAAGATGATAATATATTACATAAGTAGAATCATTTTACAACTATAATGCTAAATGAAAGCTTAAAGCAACATAAACATTACACTAAAGAAACTAGCAACTAAAATGCCATAGATGGAATGTCGAGGCAGCCATGGTGGTGGAGGATGCTCCGTCAGCGACTCGACAACTCCGGGATAGTGTTTTGAAGCTCTATGGAGGTGGGGGACGTGCTTGGTAGAAGATGATGAGAGATGCCCTTGCAATGGAGGTCCATAGGTTTCTTTATAGTGGAAGAGAGAGAGATAAAATAGGCATTGACCAATTAGCGACAGCAAGGATGTCGTTGTAGCTCCACTATAAGTGTTAAGACCTGTGCCATCAAAGTTCTTTAAGACATCTGAGACTAGGGCCAAATGTTTGGTCAGACATCTGGACACCTTCCCAGACATTTGAAAATTAATTTTTGCATGCGTACGACCACGAGTCTGCGCGTGTGCCGCGCACAGACTGAACCCCAGCCGCCTTCTTCTCTTTCTCTCCCCTCGCCGACCTGCAGGACCTTTTCTCTCGCACCTACAAATACTCCCCTCCTCTCCCTCACGCCACCCCACCCCATCCATCTCCCCCTTCCTCCAGTGCGAGAGCGAGAGTGAGAGCGAGCACCAGCTGCAGCCGAGTGCAGCGGCGGAGAGGAGAAGGGCAGCGAGAGAAGGGAAGAGAGGAGAGCACGCGAGCCGTGAGACAGAGATCTCTCCGGAGCAGTTCGAGGCCAGTCGGGCATGTGAGAGGCGCAGTGTTGTGTCGGGGAAGTCCTCCCCGACGTTGCTGCAGCTAGAGCAGCGGGCGTACGAGCACGGCGCGGCTGCGCGCAGCAGGAAGAAGATGAAGGAGCTTTTGATTCTGGGATTTTTCCTAGGATCAGACGTCTAGACCTACATCCAGACGACGTCTAGAGGAGGTTCCAGACTACTGAGAGGTACATACTGCGCATATACATCCCTTTTTGCAGATACGGCCATGCAAGTTGTTCCGTCGATGCTCTATTGCGTGCCATGTTTAAGAGTTTTTGCGTGTGCGTGCAGGATTCGCTTTAGGAAGGCGCAGGACACGCCCTCCCACACAGTTCAGACATCTGAGCGAGTCACTAGACGGTGGAGAGCGTCTCCAGATGTTCAGAGAGGTGGTCGGATGTCTGGAACTAAGTCCAGACGGTTTAGCAGGATCTCTGGACGTCTAAGGAGTAGCATAGAGTGAGGTATGGATTTGGACTCTTTTTAAGACATCTGTAAGATGTTCCAGACGTCTGATTTGAGTCAGAATGATCATTTTTGACCCATTTAGGGTCTGTTTGAGGTCCGATTTCCGCATTTTAGATTCTATTCTTCTCTGTACAAGTTCCTCTACTCATTTGAAATTATTTTATCCTATTCTGAGTAGTTCCTTGAGATTGATCCTTGTGCTAGGACCTCGTTCTATTACGGATTTAGGGGTTGCGGAGGCACGCGGACCTGCCGATCGAGCCCCCATTACTCCCGGTTTTGCGGGTAGAGTGGCTTCCCTTAGTTAATTACAAACATAAATGTATATCTGGAATAAATGATAGATCATAGGGAATGGCATGAATCCTTGGACCAGAAACACTAGATTGAATGATAGATCCTAGGGTATGGCATGAATCCTAGGATCAGAAACACTAAATTGAATAATAGATCCTAGGATATGGCATGAATCCTAGGATCAGAAACACTAGATTGAATGATAGATCCTAGGGTGTGGCATGAATCCTAGGACCATAAACACTGGAACGAATGTATTGAATGCCTGAATTGCAGTCTTGGTTGAGTAGATAGAATAATAATAATAGCCTGTAATTGGATAACAGCTGGCTATGAAATGTAGAGTGCTGTTGTTAGTAACTGCTACATGAAATTCCTGTTGTTTGAAAATTAAATTCGAGCTTCTTGTATATAAACTGGTGTAACGAGCGTGTGGCGTAGACGTATTTTAAGACGTCTGGAGGGTTGTCCAGACGTCTGACCAGACGTCTGGGATAGTTTCCAGACGTCTGGAAATCCGTTATTTTCGACACAAGAGAGTCGTCTGCGTGCCTGAGCGCGCAGACTGCATATTCGCCTTCTCCCCTCCTGCGGCTGCAGGATTCCCCTGCCGCGAATCCTTCTCTCTCCTCTCCCCGCGGCCTTAAAAAGGGCACGCCTCCCCTCCCGTCTCCACCGTCTTCTCCTTCTCCTTCAGCTAGTGAGTGTGAGCGTGAGCGCGAGCGCGAGGGCGGCAGCGGCGGCCGCAGTGAGCGCGGAGGAGGTGCGACGTGCGAGGGCGAGCTCGTCGGAGTGGCTTGGCCGGCCGGCGGAGGGCGCAGGGGGCGCGGAACGACGCGGAGAGGGACCTACTGCAGTCTGAGCAGCAAGCGCGCGAGGTGCGACGCGGGCGGCGTCGCGAGCGGAGGCCGAGTAGCGCCCTGATTCTGGAAAAATTTCCAGAATCAGACGTCTGGGTTGATAGGCAGACGGCGAGGACGACGTCTGGTAGCTCATACAGACGTCTGAAAGGTGTGTATTCCGCTTTCTTCTTCCTTCCTGTCGACCGATCGTACTAAGGGAGGGACTTGGCTGTGCGCAGGTTTGCTGATTCGCCATCCTTTGCGAATCAGACGTCTGGAAGTTGTACCAGACGGCGGTAGTGACCTCCGGACGTCCGGGGTGACCATCGGACGTCTGGGAGCTAGGACAGACGTCCCCGCAGACTTCTGGACGTCTGGGAAACCACACTGAACAGGTAATTCTCGGATCCACTGTTTAAGACGTCTGGAAGAAGTTCCAGACGTCTGATTTTGCACAGTATCGTCTTTTTCGACCCGTTTAGGGCCCGTTCGGGCTCCATTTTCCGTGATTCGAGTTGCGTTCTTTTCAGAATTAATTCCTCTACCCGTCTACAATAGCTATACACTGTTTTGAGACACTCCTTGTGTTTGATCCTTGTGATAGGACCTCGTTCAGTTGTAGTCTTGAGAGTCGCGGAGGCACGCGGGATTCCCGATCACGCCCCCATTACTCCCATTGTACCTGGTAGAGTGGCTTAAGTTTATTATTAAAATCTGTTAAAGTATGGAACCATAACTAGAATCTAGGACATTGCATGAATCCTAGGAATGAGAAATGTATGGAATGATAGCTCCTAGGTGATGCATGAATCCTAGGACTGGAAAACTAGTTGTATGCTAGATCCTAGGATGTGGCATGAACCCTAGGATGGAAAAACTAGCGGAATGTATAATACTGCAGTCTTGGAAAAATGGAAAGGAACATAAAGCTGCCTGTAAATTGAATTAACAGCTGCCTGTTATGAATAAAGAAACATGATTGAGATCATGGATTGTGAGAACGTGAAACTGGAAAGTGAAACATATGATCTGAGATAAAGAGCTGGAACCCTACGGGGAATTAGGAGTGGAACTCCTGGAAAGAAAAAGGAATGGAACTGAGATGTAGTTGTACTGTCTCTTGGGTACGCAGTACCAAGGGAAGTACTTGTACCTGTTTAGTGCAGAGTGGGGCCAACCACCCCAGGGACCCGGGGTTAGGATTGGCCGCTCTGTACCGACTTGTTGGCCCTCGTGTACGTAGTACCGAGGAGAGCTACTAGTGTTAGGAGAGTACTAGCTACCCCACGGGCCCCGGGGTTCTGCTAGCCTCCTTCACCGACTTGTTAGGCCCACTAGGGCAAACTAGGGTAGTCAGGCGAGGGTGCGCGGACTGTGGAGGGGCAAGGCCCCGGTTTGGTTACTGTGCAGGGGTTGGACCCCTATTACTGAGAGGGCTCTGCCCTGGTTCCGTTCTGTGCTTTGGGCGCACCCGTTAACGGAAACGGCTGACGGCGTGCTAGTGCGGGCTAGCTACCTGTGCGTTTATCGCGTGTGCCGTAGTCACCGTTACGTCTGTCAGTGACCTTGGGGTGGTTGACTGAGGGTAGGATCACCACGGGGGACTCTCCCGGCCAGGAGAGCACCACGTGCTACTTCTACTTTTGGAAAAGACTGCAATCAAGATCGTTCCCACGAGGACATTCGAGATCAAGTAAAGGATCTGAGAAATAAATGAAATAGTGAGAAAATTGAAAGATGTGATTAAAGGAAGTAATAGAACATAACAGCTACTGTACACTCTACTGTTGCCTTTAGTTAGTTTGCTACTCTACTCAGCGTTTTGCTGACGTGTTACACTCGTTACCTTTTTCAGGACCAGGTGTTGAGCAGCCAGGGTCGGCGGCTGCAGAGGACGCTGGGCCGAGTAGGGTCCAGTAGAGTTTACCACAGTCTTTTGTACCTCTTTTGTTTCTGTTATAGTGAGTAGTTTTTGTTTCCGCTATACTTTCTTTACCTGCAGTTCTTGTTATATGATAAATGTTGTTCTACTGTTGTGGTGGTATCTACTGTAGTAGTTTCTTTCATTACTGCTGTACTCCCTTACTGTTAGTTATATTCATGCTGAATGTGGTTTATTTTACTGCTCTTTTGGTTACTTCCTCATTGGATGACTAGGTCTTGGGATTAGTCGAGTCGGTCCGGTTCTCGTGTCTCGTAGGGACTCGGGAACCGGGTCGTTACAAGATGGTATCAGAGCAAGGTCGTCCCGAGAAGTGAATCAACTGACTGGAAAATAACCAATTCACATGTTTATAGCTAGAGTAGCCACCACAACATATCTCTTGACATGAGCTCTTAGAAGTTTTGTTAGGTACCGTCTGTTTTGACGTTTCCATTTTGTTTCGCGTCTCCTTGCAGGAGATGCCTCGTCGCGGGACTGGCGAGACTGGCCGCGGGCGCGGCCGAGGGCGAGGTCGGTGAGGTGGACGTGCTGTCGTTGACGTCTCGGTGGACCAGCCACCACTCCCTGGCATCCAGGCCCAGGACCTCGCCAGACTGATACGGGATATTGTACGAGAGGAGCTCCACCCACCGCCCCGAGCACCTCCTCCTGGGGTTGCAGAGGGGGAGTCCTCTGTGGGACCACGCGACGGACACGGTGCTGGACACGAGGGAGGGGATGGGCCCCTGCCGCCCCCACCTTCCTCCGACACTTCTGTACACGAGGCACCTTCGCCTGGAGGTGCACCAGCACCTCCCCTACAGCGCCACTTCGAGCTTTCGGACAGTTCCGGAAGCTGAAGCCCCCCTCCTTCAAGGGGGATGAGGACCCGACCGAGGCAGAGGACTTGCTTGAGCAGCTGGAGAAGATCTTCGACACCCTTCGCCCCCCAGTGGAGTGTCGCGTGGCCTTTGCCACGTACCAGCTGGAGAGTGCGGCACACCGGTGGTGGAGGGCGGTCCGGGGACAGGAGAGGGACGAGCCGACGTAGGACCAGTTCGTCACCCTCTTCTGCGAGCAGTACTTTCCCCAGACGTGGCAGGACCAGAGGAGGCGGGAGTTCCACACTCTCCGCCAGGGGACAATGACTGTGAGCGCGTACCGCACGCGTTTCTTGGAGCTGTCCTGCTTTGCAGCGACAGTGGTAGCCACTGAGGAGGAGCGCCTTTGGAGGTTCACCGAGGGGCTCCGGCCTACGATCCGGGGGTATGTCAAACCCCTGAAGCTGCCGACATTTTCGAGGGTGGTAGAGGCAGCTATGACTTACGAGGAGACCAACTCGTCCGCGCGAGAGACTGACGGCGGGCGGAAGAGGCCCTTTCAGCCAGACTTCTCACAGGGCCGGCGAGAACGGAGACACGTGGCGTCCGTAGGAGAGCCGTCACGTTGTGCAGGGCCATCAGTGGCCTTTGGGGGCCCTCGACAGGGGCCAGTCGCCAGCACCGGACCCCCGCCTTGCCGACAGTACGGACTCACTGAGGGCGGGAGTTGGGTTCCCCTCTGCTACCAGTGTGGCCAGCCGGGCCATGTCAGGAGGGACTGCCCATCTAGGGCAGGAGGTCAGCAGATACTTCCCGTGCAGAGCACTGGAGGGCGCGCAGGAGGCCGCGGTTCCCAGGCACGAGGAGGAGGACAGCAGTCGCGAGGAGGGTACCGGCCAGCACCTACCCGTCCGACGCAGAGTGTGGCTGCTTCGTCCGCACCTAGAGCTGAGGGGCGTATCAACGCCCTAACACACAGGGAAGCCAGAGCATCGGGATCCGTGGTAGCAGGTATGGTTTCAGTTTCTGGCAGACTCGTTTACACGCTTTTCGATTCCGACGCTACGTACTCGTTTGTCGCAGCCAGTTTCGCAGTTAGTTTGGACCAGGATTATACACTGTTAGAGAATCCGTTCGTAATCAGAGGTCCGAGTGGTCAGCTGTTTGTAGCTGAGGAGGTGTACACGGGTTGCGAGGTCAGCATCGGGGGACATAGCCTGCCAGCTGACCTGATTATGATACAGATGGAGGACTTTGGAGTGATTCTGGGATGGATTGGCTGTCCGCTTACCACGCCTTGGTAGACTGTTTTGAGAGGAAGATTGTCTTCTCCATTCCGGAGTTGCCTTCTTTCGAGTTTCACGGGCAGCCAGTGGACGGAGGTTTCAGGTGCATTTCGGCACTTCGGGCGGCGAGACTTTTGAGCCAGGGGTGTGAGGGCTTCCTAGCCTGTGTGGTGGTAGAGCCCAGCCCTGTGGCAGACTTCCAGAGCATCCCGGTGGTCAGAGAGTTCCCCGACGTGTTTCCAGATGAGTTACCAGGACTACCGCCCGAGCATGAGATCGAGTTTGAGATCTCACTAGTACCAGGGACCAGCCCCATCTCCACCGCGCCATACAGGATGGCACCGCTTGAGTTGCGAGAGCTCAAGTCCCAGTTGCAGGACCTTTTGGAGAAAGGTTTCGTGAGGCCCAGTGCGTCTCCCTGGGGAGCCCTGGTACTGTTTGTGAAGAAGAAGGATGGGACCCTACGCCTTTGTGTGGACTACCGACAGCTGAATAGGGTCACCATCAAGAACAGATATCCGCTGCCGAGGATCGACGATTTGTTTGACCAGTTGCGGGGTGCCACGGTGTTTTCCAAGATATACTTGAGGTCTGGATACCACCAGTTGAGGATCAGGGAGACCGACGTCTCCAAGACAGCTTTCCGCACCCGGTACGGACACTACGAGTTTTTGGTCATGCCGTTTGGGCTGACCAATGCCCCCGCTGCTTTCATGGACCTGATGAACAGGGTGTTTAGACCGTACTTGGATCAGTTCGTGGTGGTTTTCATAGATGATGTGCTCATCTATTCTAGAGATCGGACGCAGCACGGACAACACTTGCGGATGGTTCTGGACACTCTGAGACGACGCAGGCTGTACGCCAAATACAGCAAGTGCGAGTTCTGGTTGAGGGAGGTGACCTTCTTGGGTCATGTGATCTCTGGTGACGGCCTGGCGGTGGACCCCGCCAAGGTCGAGGCAGTGCTCAGCTGGGAGAGACCGCGTTCAGTCACTGAGATTCGCAGTTTCCTGGGATTGGCAGGTTACTACAGACGGTTCATCAGGGGATTTTCACAGATTGTGCGTCCTATGACACAGTTGACCCGGAAGGACGTGCCTTTCGCTTGGACAGACGCCTGTGAGGCATGTTTTCTAGAGCTGAAGGAGAGGTTGACCTCGGCTCCCGTGCTCACCATCCCTGACAGTAGTGGCGGGTTCGTTGTGTACACGGATGCTTCCTTGCAGGGGTTAGGAGGTGTGCTCATGCAGAGGGGTCATGTTGTCGCTTACGCTTCGCGGCAACTGAAGCCCCATGAGCATACCTACCCTACCCACGACCTAGAGTTGGCAGCTGTTGTCTTCGCGCTGAAGACCTGGAGGCACTACTTGTACGGTGAGACCTTCGAGATTTTTACAGATCACAAGAGCCTCAGATATCTTTTTGACCAGAAGGAGCTCAACATGAGACAGAGACGTTGGTTGGAGCTCCTGAAGGACTACGATTGCAGCATCTCCTACCACCCGGGAAAGGCCAATGTGGTGGCTGACGCCTTGAGCCGTAAGGCGCCCGCACGCTTGGCCAGTCTACAGTTATAGAGTTGGAGCCTTTTGGAGGAGGTGGGCAGTTGGCGACCTCTAGAGTTACGAGGATACTGTGGGGCAGTGACGGTGACACGGCAGACCAGGCCAGAGCTGATAGACCGTATCATCACAGGACAGATGGCTGATCCGTACTTGCAGTCTTTGCGCGACAGAGAACTATCAGGGGACCCAGGGGACTTCTCTTTCACAGACCAAGTGTTACGCTTGAGGGGACGGTTGTGCGTTCCCAGAGACGAGGAGCTGTTGAGAGAGCTCCTGACTGAGGCACACGGTTCCAGATTCACCATACATCCCGGAAACACGAAAATGTACCATGACTTGAGACGCGAGTTTTGGTGGAGAGGGATGAAGCGGGATGTGGGTGAGTTCGTGCAGCAGTGCTTAGTGTGCCAGCAGGTGAAAGCCGAGCATCAGAGGCCTGTAGGGCCGCTTCAGCCGCTTCCAGTGCCAGAGTGGAAGTGGGAGAGCATCACCATGGACTTGGTGGTGGGCTTACCTGTTACCCAGCGGGGACACGACGCAGTCTGGGTAATAGTGGATAGATTGACGAAGACGGCGCGATTCTTGCCGATCCGAGTCACTTTGGGACCAACACAGTTGGCAGAGAGGTATATCCGTGATGTGGTGCAACTACACGGAGTTCCGCAGGAGATCGTATCCGACCGGGATACCCGCTTTACGTCCCAGTTTTGGGCTGAGTTTCAGCAGGCCTTGGGGACGAGGTTAAGGTTTAGCACGGCTTACCACCCCCAGACGGACGGACAGTCTGAGCACACGATACAGACACTTGAGGACCTTTTGCGTGCCTGTGTACTGGACTGGAGGGGCTCTTGGGAGGAGCACCTGCCCCTGGCGGAGTATTGCATACAACAACAGTTATCACTCGAGCATCGGTATGGCTCCCTATGAGGCTCTGTACGGACGGAAGTGTACGGCACCCTTGAGTTGGGTTGAGGTGGGGACCAAGTGGGAGGTTGGCCCCAGGTTGATCCGGCAGAGTTAGGAGGTAGTTGAGCAGATCCACAGACGACTCCGCACTGTCAGGAGCAGACAGAAGAGCTACGCGGATCGCAGACGCAGAGAGGTGCAGTTCGAGGTTGGGGACCACGTCTTCCTTCGTGTTTCTCCCATGAAGGGCTTACAGTGGTTTGGGGTGAGAGGGAAGCTCGCGCTGAGGTTCGTGGGGCCCTTTGAGGTCCTAGAGCGGGTTGGACCCATTGCTTACAGACTTGCCCTTCCCCCGCAGCTTTCTGGTGTGCACGACGTGTTCCACGTGTCCAACCTCAGGAAGTACGTAGCCGATTCCAGTCACGCACTGAGTCACGAGAGCGTCGAGGTGAGCGACGACCTGACCTACCCCGAGCGGCCAGTGCAGATCCTAGACCGAGCCGTCCGACGGTTGAGACGAAAGCAAGTACCCCTGGTAAAGGTTTTGTGGAGGAGACAGCGGTACGAGGAGGCTACCTGGGAGCCTGAGGCGGCAATGCGGGAGCGATACCCGGAGCTTTTCGCGGGTACGTCTTTTCAGACCGGCTTCGGTCCTCTTTGAGTTTGTTATGGTTATTCGGACGTCTTTTCCCGCACCCTAGTTGGCGCAAGTTTCGGGGACGAAACTTCCTTTGAGTTTGTTATATTGTAACGAGCGTGTGGCGCAGACGTATTTTAAGACGTCTGGAGGGTTGTCCAGACATTTGACCAGACGTCTGGGATAGTTTCCAGACGTCTGGAAATCCGTTATTTTCGACACAAGAGAGTCGTCTGCGCGCCTGAGCGCGCAGACCGCATATTCGCCTTCTCCCCTCCTGCGGCTGCAGGATTCCCCTGCCGCGAATCCTTCTCTCTCCTCTCCGCGCGGCCTTAAAAAGGGCACGCCTCCCCTCCCGTCTCCACCGTCTTCTCCTTCTTCTCCTTCAGCCAGTGAGCGTGAGCGTGAGCGCGAGCGCGAGGGCGGCAGCGACGGCCGCAGTGAGCGCGGAGGAGGTGCGGCATGGGATGGCGAGCTCGCCGGAGCGGCTTGGCCGGCCGGCGGAGGGCGCAGGGGGCGCGGAACGACGTGGAGAGGGACCTGCTGCAGTCTGAGCAGCAGGCGCGCGAGGTGCGACGCGGGCGGCGTCGCGAGCGGAGGCCAAGTAGCGCCCTGATTCTGGAAAAATTTCCAGAATCAGACGTCTGGGTTGATAGGCAGACGGCGAGGACGACGTCTGGTAGCTCATACAGACGTCTGAAAGGTGTGTATTCCGCTTTCTTCTTCCTTCCTGTCGACCGACCGTACTAAGGGAGGGAGTTGGCTGTGCGCAGGTTTGCTGATTCGCCATCCTTTGCGAATCAGACGTCTGGAAGTTGTACCAGACGGCGGTAGTGACCTCCGGACGTCCGGGGTGACCATCGGACGTCTGGGAGCTAGGACAGACGTCCCCGCAGACTTCTGGACGTCTGGGAAACCACACTGAACAGGTAATTCTCGGATCCACTGTTTAAGACGTCTGGAAGAAGTTCCAGACGTCTGATTTTGCACAGTATCGTCTTTTTCGACCCGTTTAGGGCCCGTTTGGGCTCCATTTTCCGTGATTCGAGTTGCGTTCTTTTCAGAATTAATTCCTCTACCCGTCTACAATAGCTATACACTGTTTTGAGACACTCCTTGTGTTTGATCCTTGTGATAGGACCTCGTTCAGTTGCAGTCTTGAGAGTCGCGGAGGCACGCGGGATTCCCGATCACGCCCCCATTACTCCCGTTGTACCTGGTAGAGTGGCTTAAGTTTATTATTAAAATCTGTTAAAGTATGAACCATAATTAGAATCTAGGACATTGCATGAATCCTAGGAATGAGAAATGTATGGAATGATAGCTCCTAGGTGATGCATGAATCCTAGGGCTGGAAAACTAGTTGTATGCTAGATCCTAGGATGTGGCATGAACCCTAGGATGGAAAAACTAGTGGAATGTATAATACTGCAGTCTTGGAAAAATGGAAAGGAATATAAAGCTGCCTGTAAATTGAATTAACAGCTGCCTGTTATGAATAAAGAAACATGATTGAGATCATGGATTGTGAGAACGTGAAACTGGAAAGTGAAACATATGATGTTCTGAGATAAAGAGCTGGAACCCTACGGGGAATTAGGAGTGGAACTCCTGGAAAGAAAAAGGAATGGAACTGAGATGTAGTTGTACTGTCTCTTGGGTACGCAGTAGCAAGGGAAGTACTTGTACCTGTTTAGTGCAAAGTGGGGCCAACCACCCCAGGGACCTGGGGTTAGGCCCACTAGGGCAAACCAGGGTAGTCAGGCAAGGGTGTGCGGACTGTGGAGGGGCAAGGCCCCGGTTTGGTTACTGTGGAGGGGTTGGACCCCTGTTACTGAGAGGGCTCTGCCCTGGTTCCGTGCTGTGCTTTGGGCGCACCCGTTAACGGAAACGACTGACCGCGTGCCAGTGCGGGCTAGCTACTTGTGCGTTTATCGCGCGTGCCGTAGTCACCGTTACGTCTGTCAGTGACCTTGGGGTGGTTGACTGAGGGTAGGATCACCACGGGGGACTCTCCCGGCCAGGAGAGCACCATGTGCTACTTCTACTTTTGGAAAAGACTGCAATCAAGATCGTTCCCACGAGGACATTCGAGATCAAGTAAAGGATCTGAGAAATAAATGAAATAGTGAGAAAATTGAAAGATGTGATTAAAGGAAGTAATAGAACATAACAGCTACTGTACACTCTACTGTTGCCTTTAGTTAGTTTGCCACTCTACTCAGCGTTTTGCTGACGTGTTACACTCGTTACCTTTTTCAGGACCAGGTGTTGAGCAGCCAGGGTCGGCGACTGCAGAGGACGCTGGGCCGAGTAGGGTCCAGTAGAGTTTACCACAGTATTTTGTACCTCTTTTGTTTCTGTTCTAGTGAGTAGTTTTTGTTTCCGCTGTACTTTCTTTACCTGCAGTTCTTGTTATATGATAAATGTTGTTCTACTGTTGTGGTGGTATCTACTGTAGTAGTTTCTTTCCTGTACTTCCTTACTGTTAGTTATATTCATGTTGAATGTGGTTTATTTTACTGCTCTTTTGGTTACTTCCTCGTTGGACGACTAGGTCTTGGGATTAGTCGAGTCGGTCCGATTCTCGTGTCTCGTAGGGACTCGGGAACCGGGTCGTTACAACTGGGAAAGAAAGATTGAATGCTGAAAACACGTGCTATATGCGAATAAACCTGAAATGATGAAACCTAGTATGGCTTGGCCTGAGAAGCATGAGCATGAACCCTACGGGGAATTAGGAGTAGAGCTCCTGGAAAGAAATAGAATGGAACTGGAAAGGTGAATGGGGAAGGGTGTTGTCTCTTAGGTACGTGGTACCAAGGGAAGCACATATTACCTGTTTAGTGTAGAGCGGAGCCAGCCGCCCAAGGGTTGAGACCCGGGGTTAGGTCTGGCCACTTTGTACCGACTTTTGGCCCTCGCGTACACAGTACCGGGGAGAGCTACTAGTGTAGGGAGGGAGCTAGCCACCCCACGGGGCCCGAGGTTCAGCTAGCCATCCTACACCGACTTGTTAGGCCCACTGGGCAAACCAGGGTTGTCAGGTGAGGGTTGCGTGGACTGTGGAGGGGCGAGACCCCTGTTTGGTTATTGTGGAGGGGCTAGACCCCTGTTACTGAGAGGGCTCTGCCCCATACTGGTTCCGTGCTGTGCTTTGGGTGCACCCGTTAACGGAAACGACTGACCGCGTGTCAATGCGGGGTAGCTACCCGTGCATTTATCGCGCGTGCCGTAGTCACTGTTACGTTTGTCAGCGACCTTAGGGTGGTTGACTGAGGGTAGGACCACCACGGGGTACTCTCCTGGCCAAGAGAGCACCACGTGCTACTTCTACTTTTCGGAAAAGACTGCAATCAAGATCGTTCCCACGAGGAACATTCAAGATCAAGAAAAAGACCTGATACATACACCAAGTGATGAAAGAAAGAATAATTAGTGGAATAAGGAAAGAAATTGAAGACAATAGCTACCTATCCATCGTTACTGTTTCTCTTAGTTAGCTGGTTGCCACTCTACTGAGCATTTCACTGACGTGTTGTACTTACCATTTTTTTTCAAGTCCAGGTGTTGAGCAGCCAGAGCCTACGGTTGCAGAGGGTGCTGGGCCCAGTAGAGCCCAGTAGTTATACTTTTGTTGTACCTCATTTTCTGTAGTAGTGAGTATTTTGTTACACTTTTGTACTTTTTTATTATAGACTTCATATTCCTGTACCAATTTAGATTCTCTACTGTTGTGGTGATGTGTACTGTCGTAGTTTATTTCTTTATTGCTGTACTTTGTTACTTTTAGTTGCTTGCATGATGAATGTGGTTTATTTTACTACTTTTTGGTTACTTTCTCGTTGGACGATTGGGTCTTGGGATCAGTCGAGTCGGTCCGATTCTCGTGTCCTGTAGGGATTCGGGAACCTGGTCGTAACAATAAGCGTTGCTATAGCCCAGCTCACCCATCCGCTAGTGAGAGTGCGTGAATAGTGGCTGAACGTCCGTGATCTCACTTTGGCAGTCGTCTGTTCAGTGATCGACAGTCGAGATCGCATACAACCACACGCTCAGGATTGCACCTTAGTCACACATCGGGTGAGGCGTTAGATTATGCGTCACTCATTGCGCGCAATCGGCACAAAAGAGCGTGTTACGTACTCGCTTCAAAACTGCTCGATGGAGATCCAATGGTCCAATTTCACCGCTGCTCATGTGAAGCAGATTTGGCCCCCCGGCAAAGTCTCGTACATGGGCCCATTGCTCGTGCGTGGAGGCACTAACCATTGCGCCACACCCGTGGATTGTCACGTTGATGCGCTATTGGTAGATGTGTCCACAGCTGTTGGATGCGGATCGTGTGGCCTAGATCATGCGTGCGCACGATGAAGGGAAGATGCAGACGATGCTGGAGGCCGCTGCGGGCAATACATGGCACAATGAGGATCGTTGATCATCAAATCAATGGTCAAAATTCTTGGTCTTGTTGTAAGAGCTACGAAAATTGGATTGAAGTGATTTTGAGTCTATTGGATCTGAATCCATCCGTATGGTCCGACTGCTCGTCTGAGACCTGTTTGAATAGGCACTTGTACACATGGTCTTTAAACATTAATTATAAGCAATCTAGATATAGAAATTACACAATATGCATGCATTGCTCCCAAGCCCACTATAATATGACATTAATGCACATGTTCCCTCAAAATTGACTCTAATCGATATAATTAACACTAATAATTGTAGAGTCATCACACCCCCATGCCTACCCCTTACTAGTCCCTAGTAAGGTTAACCTAAGTTCTATCTACAACTAGAATTAAGAATTGATTGCTCATGGATGAGTTACTTGTCAACAAAAGGAAATTTCTACTAAGAGCCTAAGCCATAGAGATTCAACAGCGCTCGGGTGTTTGCCAAAATGCAGACTGCCCAAGTCCTCGCCTTATTCTACATAGAAGAAAATTCACTTTTTTTTCTTTTTACTTTTTTCTAATTTTTTTGGATTTTGGAGTAGAGAGTTTCGGGGTAACTTTTTACGGCAACCCAACTCACCCAAGACTCGAAAAGGACTCTAAGTGCTAAGCATCTTGTCATGAAAATTGTGATAGACTCACTCAATGGCAACTAAAATGGATTTCAGGTTTCTACACCCATAGGTGACTCGAAAAAGCAAGTGCTATCTAAAGGTATATCTATTTGATCAATAGCTTTCTCTCTACTGTTATTTTTATAAGGTCAACATAACGGCAAACCCAATGTATATCTCCTCATATTATTCTACTTCCCTGCTTCTTCCTTAAGTGTTTTGGAATTTTTGTGCATTTTATAAGTCAGGATCTGGACAAACTGCCAATGGGCTGTTGCCCACCACAACTTGCCAGCCATATTCGTGCAGTAAAGTGTGACTTGTTTTTTTCTCCTTTTTCTATTTTTTTCTTCTTCTTTTTTTTTTTTAAGTAGGTAGCTTCCTTGATCTAAGATTTACCTAAAGGCTGCAGTAAAAGAGAATGGTCCTGTGGCTGGACTCTGAAAAATCGGCTATTACCCACGACAACTTGTCAACCATACCACCTTAGAGGGTTCATTAGCTACCCAATTTCTGTTAGAACCACCAAGGAGTGAGTTAGTGCCAAACGTGTGTAGATGCATAGACTAAAAGTCCTCCCAAATCAGAGGGTGTACGCAGTATGCCCGATGCTCCAACTCAACCAAAAGGTGGAAAGCCTTGCTAAAGACCAATAGATATGGTGACATGCCTATCAAGGTCTTATAAGCGGTCCTGTATGCCCAAAGGGTATCATCCAATCGTGTGGACCAATCCTTTCGGTTAGGTCTCGTAGTCTTTTGCAAAATATTCTTAATCTGCCTATTTGAGACCTCAATTTGCCCATTCGTTTGCAGGTGATACAGTATGGCAATGCAGTGAGTGACCCCGTATTTCTTAAGTAAGGCATGAAACTGGACATTAATGAAGTGACTCCCACCATCGCTGATCATGGCCTTAGGTATCCCAAATTGGGAAAAGATATTCTTCTTAACAAAGTCCATGACAGCCTTATGATAGCATTTCTAGGTAGGCATAGCTTCGATCCATTTTGAGACATAGTCCACTAAGACTAGTATATATTTGAAGTCGTTTGATGGTGGGAAGGGACCTATGAAATCGATGCCCCAGACATCGAATATTTCAATGATAAGAATGGGTTGTAGAGGCATCATATCTTTCTTGGTCATGGTCCTTAGGGTCTGACATCTAGTGCAGGTTTTCATAAAATTATGTGCATCCTTAAATAGTGATGGCCAGTAAAAATCTAACTGCAAAACTTTTGCAACCATCTACTTCCCAGAGAAGTGGCCACCATAGGCTTGATCGTGACAGAAGGACAGCACACTTTGAACCTCCTCTTCGAGGATACATCTCCTAATGATTTGATCAACACAAAGTCTAAATAACATGGGATCATCCCAGAAATAATGTTTGGCCCAGCCAAGAACTTGTCCTACTGCTGTCTAGACCAGCCATGTGGAATCTGCCTTGCCACTAAATAATTAACTAAGTCCGCATACCAGGGGAGACTCTTTCCATGCACAGATAGAATTTGTTCATTAGGAAATGTGTTAGTTAAGGGTAGTGAAGGTCCAATATGCTCTGGGTGAAGTCTGGATAGGTGGTCAGCTACAACATTCTTGGATCTGGCCTTGTCGCGTATTTCTAGGTCAAATTCCTACAGGAGTAAGATCCATCTAATCAACCTGGGTTTAGCATCCATTTTGTCTAACAAATGCTGGATAGCCGAGTGCTCAGTACAAATGATAACATGGGATCTAAGCAGGTATGATATGAACTTTTCCAATCCAAAAACTACGGCGAGCAGCTCCTTTTCTGTGACGGTGTAATTCCGTTGAGCCTTATCTAAGGTTCTCCTTGCATAGTAGATCACCACGGGTTTCTTCTCTTGTCATTTTCCTAGAACTGCTCCAATAGCAAAGTCTGATGCATCACACATTATTTCAAAGTCCTGGGACCAATCTGGGGATTGTAAAATAGGTGCAGTTGAGACCGTATCCCTAGAGTGGTGTAAGCTTTGATGCAATTAGGTGTCATGTCAAGGGCTTGGATATATTGGAGAAGTCTTTTATGAACCTTCTATAGAAGCCAACGTGCCTTAGGAAAGATTTGATTTGTTTGATCGAGCTAAGAGGTGGGAGTTTGGAAATTAAGTCAACTTTAGCTCGGTCAACTTCTATGCCCCTATGCAAGATGATGTGATCGAGGACAATCCCTTCTTGAATCATAAAATGGCTCTTTAACCAGCTTAAAATCAGGTTGACCTTGATACATCGTTTTAGGATTTTCTCCAAGTTACTAAGGTAATGGTCCAATGAGTCTTCAAAAATGGAGAAATCATCCATAAAGACCTCTAAGTATTCACCACCCACCATCTGTGAAAAGATGGCTAGCATGCAGTGCTAAAATGTAGTAGGGGCATTGTATAACCCGAATGGCATACGGTGGAATGAAAATGTGCCATACGGGCAAGTGAACGTGGTCTTCTCTTGATCTTCAGGTGCAATATCAACCTGGTTATATCCTGAATATCCATCCAGCAAGCAAAAATATTTCCACCTTGCCAGTCATTCGCTTCATTCAACTTCCTATAGCCAATACAAACCCACCACGCGATGGTGGTGCGGGTGGGGATGGATTCGCCTTGGTCATTTGTGACCACGGTAAGCCCAGCCTTCTTTGGTACCACTTGAGTGGGGCTCACCCAGGAGCTATCGAAAATCGAATAGATGATTTCCGCATCGAGCCATTTAATTATCTCTTTTTTAATGACTTCTCGCATGTTCGGGTTTAGTCGCCTTTGCATCTGGTGAGAAGGTCGAGCCCCATCTTCCAAACAGATCATGTGAGCACAATAGGTAAGGCTAATTCCTCTTAAGTCAGAAATTGTCCACCTAATTGCTACCCAATGTTCAAAAAGAGTCATAGTCAACCTAAGCTCTTGGTTCCCGGTCAGGTGTGCTTTAATAATCACAAGGAAAGTATGATCAGGTCCTAGGAAGACATACTTGAGGTTATTGGGCAGAGGTTTCAGTTCGGGTGAGGGTAGTACAATGTTTGACAGGTAAGGGAAGGGAGGGAGTTGAGTGACATCAATCTCCTCAAATGGAGGTTGTCAGTGGAAATCAGTTATGCAAAGTTCTACAACCTCTAGAGATTGGGGTGGGTCAGGGTAGTCTAAAGCTGGTTGAGTCAGATGATTCTCTAAAGAGATTGTTCTCAGGCATTCTTCAGCTAGGGTTTCCACGGGATCACATTCCATTGGATCACAATCAAAAGACTTAGTTGCCTTAAAGATATCCAATTGCATCTTCTTATCTCCAAAGGCAATTTCCATACATCTCGTGTCGTAGTCTATGTTAGCCTTGGTCGTAGCCAAAAAGGGTCTTCCTAGGATGATGGGTGTGTTTTGTAATTGTTTGAGGACTTTCATGTCAAGGACTAAGAAGTGAACAGAGAAGTAGAAGTCCTTAACCCGATCAATTACATCCTCAACTACTCCTTTTGGGGTTTTCACATATCAATCATCCAATTTGATGGTCACAAGTGTAGGCTTTAATTCTCCAAATCCAAACTGGTGATAAAGGGTAGTCAGGATCAAGTTTATTGAAGCACCTGAGTCCAGGAATGCTTTGTCAAAAGTCAAGTCACCAATATTACACAAGATCAAAGGCGCTCCAGGGTCGGTCCTTTTTGGAGGTAGGCTACTCAATATCACCGAACTAGCCTGCTCAGATAGCACTACTGATGAGGTGTGGCTCATCATAGCTAAAATGTCCAAGTTAAGCTAGAAACTAGGTTAAACAATGCATTATTAACACATGAAATGGATTAAGTGTGGGAAATAATAGAAGTGACCTAAAACATCCAATTTGTGTTAAAAATGTGAAATTATGTTATAAAATGAGATATTCTATTCATTAATGAAAATTGATGATCCAATTGCAAATTTAACATGCATTTGGGTTCAAAACTTCAAATCAAGAGTAAAATCAACATCTAAAATGTTTAATTAAGCTTCAATAAAAACTTGGTTGCATTTAGACATCACTAGGACCCTGCATTTAGAATTTTACATCTAGGTCCTTAAGTCATATACATTTTATTTACATTAAACTTCTTGAGGATCATTCTGAAAGCTGCCAAGGACCTCTTTGAAAACCTTAAGGGCAGCGTCGCATTAAAACTTGTCACTAATGGGCTTGTTTGCAACTTTCCTACCGTTTCTTATAAGAGGGCCTTCATGCAATTTCTCCTTTATACCTGCGGGTGCACATGCACTGTTGCGGCTCAAGAACTCAACCCATGTCGGCCGTTCATCCCATGTATCCTTCAAACTGACGGCCAAACCAAATTCAATCTTCGCGCATGATTTAACATAGGTTCATCATCATCCCCAAATCTGATCTAGCAGCCATGATTTGATTTGGATGCGCATGTGCTCCTCTCAAGCCCCATCCCACCGTTAGTGACCTAGGAGTTTAATCTCACCACTGCGGTGAGTACAATCACTCAAACACCTACTTAAGCAATTGCCTAGTTCCCTACACGTGCCATCGACTCCCTCCCCTATTGAGCTAATCCCTTCTTTAACTCTCCAATTCTCCTTCCTCTTTCATCAAAGCCGCCGGTGATAGTTGTGTCTCTCCTTCCTCAAGTTTCGTCGCTGTAGTGACCAGCTACAGCCTAGGGACCTCATTCTTCGCTGGAGATCCTCACAACCCATTCATCACCACAACAACCTACTGTGGATCTAGGGACCTCATTATTCTGAGTAGATAGATTTACTGCTTTCACATATTAGATTTACTACTTTCTAGGAGTAGAATTAGTTAGTGAACTGATCTGATCTGATTTAGTGTTAGCTAGTAGATTAGTTTAGAGCCAATCCGACCTCTCTGATCAATTCAGTTCAGAGAGGAGTTTTTCGCACTCTCGCATCGACTCATACAACTTTTCCTATGCCTCGCAATTCATTTCTAATTTTCCCTCACATATTTTTCATCGATCACCCACTCATCAGGCATCAAATCAGATTTGATGCCTTTGAGCATTCAGATCTGATTTGAGCACCCAATTTCATTTGAGGGCCATCGCACTTATTCACAATGATCCTCGCATGGTTTTGAATGAAGTAGCTCCTGTTTTTGTTGAAAGACCTGAGGATTTGGGATCCAATTTTATTGAATTTCATTGATTGATCTAAACTCTATCTTCGTGCTGTCTATGGCACAAAAGAGAGAGTAGATCAGAACTTTGCTTGGATTTTTTAGAGTTTTACTCGAGTGAGTGAATCCAAATCTATAAGAAAAGATTTAAGGTACTTCTGAATTCAGATTCATTACAATTGAAATCCTAATTTCCATCCTTACCTTACATTGTCTATAATGTAAGATGAGGAGTACATTAGGATTTCAAGGAATTTTTGGGGAAATTTATCTGAATTTCTATTAGTTTTCACGATAATCAGAGGTTTCAAATGGGTTTCATGGGATTGATGAGGTGTTTGCTAAAGATTGCATCACTTGAACTTATTTTTGAATGGGTTTTCATTGCTTGAACGTGTGATTTTTGATTTCAAATTCCCCATTCCAATACATGAAAGAGTTGCAACAGCAATAACATTTTATGGGATTAACCTTGATTTCAAGCATTGGAAATTGGAGTATGGTTTTCTGTGGATTTCAAAGTTTGATTTGAAAACTTTCACTCATGTTGTCTATAGCATGAGAGAAAGTTTTGGTCAGATTTTTTATTTTATTTTATAGCATTGATTTGGATTTGGATTTAAGTGAGACCTGAACTTTCAATGGGGCTTCAAGTTTGGTTAAGATTTTGAGGCAACTTAATTATTGAAATTGTGCTCAGATCAGAGTTCAAGGTCAGTAATTAAGCCGTTTGGATTTTAGAATAATGCAACAATATCAAGGGCTATAGCTTCAAATCTGATTTTGGATCAAATGGCAGCAGCTATTGTTGCTGAATTTCAGAAGTTGTTGTTGCCACTTGATAGTAGCTACTTACTTGGCATGAATGAGAGGATTTGAGCTGGAATTTTAAGTTGGATTTGAGAACTTGATGAGATGACATGCTGTATAGTGCTAGAAAATAATGTGCAAGTATTCATGTACATGTATTTGAATTAAATTTGATTTAGATGACTTGTAGTTCATATTTCAAATCATTGTCAGCCATTCTTAAATGAATTAATTATCCTAAGTGAGAATTTGAATAAAATTGAGTTGAAAATTGTGTTGAAATGCTCTATTATCTTTCTTATAATGTGTTGAATGTGTTTGAATATCTAAACCTATTTTTCAGCCTTTCAAACTCATTTTGAGGCCTTAGGTTCATGTTTCGAACACTCTTTAAGGCCTAAAATTGGTTTGCTTTGTATATAAATAAAAATCATAAAAAATTTCAAAAAAATAAAATAAATGTATCCTGAGTAGGATTAGATATATTTCTAGGTGTATGCCAAAGTTTCAAGGTAATTTGAACCCCCCAACTTGGTAGAACGTACCAGCCGATGATTCAGTCTAACTTTGAACTTAATAAACGACAAAAACATGAAAAATACCAAAAAGAACTATTTTTCATCTCACTCTTTCTCTCTCATCCCCTACCTCTACTAAACCTATAAAAACCCTAAAAGCCATAAAAACCCCAAAAATACCTAAAAATACCCTACATATTATGTATATACTTATATATATAATTTAAAGCTAAGTTAAATGTATATAATGTATAATATGTGTATAATGAGTGTAAATAACTTATAGATGTAATCTATATATTAAATTAAGTATTTTTAATAACTTATTGTATATATATCATTATTGTATAATTATCTATTAATTTATATTAACTTAAATGTATAATAATATAAATAATTATATAAACCTATCTATATGTACATATTTATAACTCATACTATACATATGTATTTATATATGTATTATGTATTATATAATACCTGTAATTTAATTTAATTATATATTTACAGTAAATAAGTAAGTTACTAAGTTAACTAAGTATATTATTAACTTAAAATAAAATAAATTAGTAATTTAATGTAATACTGAAGTAAGTTATACTATATATTTGTATAATAATATATTAAATATTTTGAACATATTTATACTGTATTTATACTGTATTATGGTATTTATAAATTATTTATATGTAAAACAATCTAAAACATATATTTAATTGTATATAAATTAAAATAAAGTTCCTAAAATATAATAAAAATATGTAATAAATAATTTATTATGTATATTAACTCTTTATAAAGTGTTAAGTCACTAATTTATACGTTAATTAAGTAATTAACAACTAATTTAACATATACAAACAGCAAACTTTAGCTAATTTTATTATATATGTAAATAACTTATTTATGTAAACTAATTACATAATTATGTAGCCCTATATAAGGTATTTACAATGATATCACTTAATTTTAATTTACACTAATTTATGGCCCTAAAATCGAGGGCAAAAATCCTCAAATTAGAACACAGCCGAGTGTTGGCAGCACTTAATTTAGGCGCTATTTTTAGTGCCACATCATGGAGCGCATACCACTTTGAGTGGTATAAAAGCCTTTTGTCTTCTTAGCCACTCAATCGACATGCACTGGGCGCACCCATACATACCATACCCATACACGAGCATACATGAGCTTGATATTGGAACAATGTCTGGGCCGAGGGCCATGCACTGTAGCTGAGCCAATGTGGGCCCAATAAAGAGCCTGAAATCAGATTAAATGCACCTAAATAAAAACTAGGGTGGCGTTAGTAGAGGTCTAGTCCCACCCGTGAAGGTGCTGTGTATCCCTCGAATAGGCTGCTCGCCCATTAAAAGCCTAATTTTTAGGTTGAGTGGTTAAACCGGTCTAAGTGTTAAGGCCCTAAAGAAACTATGTGTTGAAGAGTGAATCGGAGTTAAGTGAGGATCACTTGAGTGTGTGAGAGGAAAGGAGGAAGAGAAGAGTTACAAGCCTCCAAGTGGCTAAGTGTTGGAAGTGCATCTCTGTGTGTATATAAGTGCCTATGTTGTGCATGCATATGTGTATATGTATGTATAAAAATATATATGTATATAGTATATATATTAAAAGTATGTAAATAAATAAGTATACGAATGTATAATTATCTATAGTATGTATAAATATGTATATAGTAATAGTATAAGTAATGTAAAGAGATTGTTTGAGCTTTTATATGTATATAAATGACTAAGAGCTTTAGTGACAGATATATATGTTACTGTACATTTGTATATACGTTAGTGTAAGTAGTAAGTTTTACCTTAGGTTATGTAAATATGTTATTAAGGTTTTAGTAATGTATATATACGTCACTGTATATATATATATGTCAGTATAGATAGCTACTTTGCCTTATGTTTTGTATATAATTTTACTAAGGCTTTAGCAACACCTATATATGTTACTATAGATATTAGTATGTTATTATGATTTAGTATAGTGGATATTATAAACTATTTTTATACCTATACTTAGGTATTACTTATAGCAGTTGTATATAGCTAACATAGAGTAATTATATATAGTTTTTTATGCTTATTTGTATACATTTATTTTTAAGCATTGTAACACTGATTAATTGATTCTTTTGTAAATAATTAACCCATTCATTCATTATTTGATTCATTTTGTAAATTAATTCAACATTTTTGGAATAAAAGAATATTTTTAGACTTAGAGAGTGATGTATATCAATAACTACCTCCCAGTGAATGACCTCAAAATAAACCAGTAAATATTTTAAATAAATAAAATTGACGTGACATCGGTTTGCATTTTGTGACATATACTACAACAACGACCTTTAAAACAACATTTTTAGTGCGAATCGAAAGTTGACTATCATATTTTTGGCATTGTTGTATGGGACAAAAATTTGACAACAGCTTGTTATTGTGATTGTTTGACGTTTGTCATAGTTCATCAATTAACTACCTTCCTAGTTGCTTAGGTTCTTGACTTACGCTTAGGTGTGCAAACATCCTTCAAAAACTTCACGTAAGCCAGGATATGTTTGATTGCTTCGAGGAGAGGTATATTGATCTATACTTGTTTGAATATTTCTAACAACTCATTCTCAGCCACATTTCTCTTCTTCTTGACCTTGTCGAAGGCTTTACGGTATGGGATTTGGATTTGAATCGAGTCGGGTACCTGATCCTTGGCTTCCTCTCACTCATCCTCAAAATCATTAATTATCTCGGGTAGTGTAGTCACGGGAGGGGTCGGCCATTTGGGGTCCTAGGTTTGAGTGCCACTTCTCAAGGTAACCGCATTGGCTGAGGCATTGGAACTAGGGTTGGGTCCTTGAGAAGAAGAAGCAACAAACCCATGGGGTCTCTATAGGGCTTGTAAAATCATATGGGTTTGCCCCTGATTGTTGCAACCCTTGAGGATTGTGGCCTCTATTCATTACATTCCTTGAGTTCCATTGTGGCTAAGATGGAAGGGACCCCTGTTGTTTGTTATCCAACAATTGGCTCAATTGTCCCTTCACAAAAGCCATCTCCTCCTGATGTTTTTAATTCATATTGGCCATCATCTTAATCAGAGTGCCCATTTGGTTTCGCTGTGTAGGAGTCGCTCTCTTCTGGTTATAGGGTGGTCTAGCAGGTGGACCTTGTTGATAGGAGGGAGGGTTTAGCGTAGGTTGGTTCTGGAATTGGTTTGGTTTTTATTTCGACTAGGAAAATTTGGGTGGTTGCGCCATCCAGGGTTGTAAGTGTTGGAGAAAGGATCAGGCTTAGAGTATTCCTGGATGTCATGGGCATCTTCAAAGGTAGAAGATGCTGAAGAGGAGGGGAAAGAATAATCAGGGTTTGAGGAAGCAAAGGTCCCTCCTTGAAACATGGTCAGGGGTTGTTCCAGGTACACTTGGTTCATAGACTAAACCAGGTCAACATTGTGTGCTCCCTTCACTAGGGAGAAGGTTTGCAGTGGGGCTTGGGATTGATTCAAAAGCTCATCAATTTTCTTGTCCACCAACTCAACCCAATCCAGTTTCTTCGCTATGATGTCCATGGCAACCATCCCTGAATTAGTTTGTACCTCATAAATCCCACCACAAGGTTGACTGAACCTATTGAATAGGGTCATAGAGGCATTATTGATCAAGTTTTCACTCATAGAGTCAAAGAGTTCAAACACACTTTCCTCTTCCTTGTTCAGAAAATTGCTTCCACATGAGGCATCAACGAAGTTCCTAAGGTTGCTGTCCAGACCATGGTAAAAAATCTGGGCCAATTGCCACCTCAGAACCTCGTGGTGTAGGCATTTCCTCAATAATTCATTAAATCTTTCCCACGCCTCATGGAATTGCTCTCCACTTTGTAAGGTGAATGTGGTAATGGCTCTTCTAAAGGCATTAGTCTTTCCTATGAGGAAAAACTTCTTAAGAAAAGCATGCCTCAATTCTTCCCAAGTGGAGATGGTTCTCCCTAAGTTTCTAAGCCAATGAGAAGCTGTCTCTTAGGGAGAACGGGAACATCTTAATTAAAACAATGTCTAAACAGATGTTCCTTGGTTTCACGGTCCGAGCAATCCGATCTAAGTCCTCTAGGTGTTGGAAAGGGTCTTCATTTGAGCTCCCATGGAAATGACTTTGAATCAAGCTAAGGACATTAGGTTTTAGCTCAAAATCATCTCCCCCTTTGGGGAACCTAAGATATGGCTCAACAGGGATGACAGACGAATCGTAGAAATCACGGAGAGTCCATGGTTGGCCCTCTGGGGGTTGTGTGGGTTTGGTGGATTTGGTGGGGGTTGCCCTTGAGGGTTCTACAATCAGTGTATGGCCTACATGATGGTTTGGATCTGTTGTTGTTGGAGTTGGTGGTTGGCATTGATTTGAGCCTGGACTATGGCCATAGCATTAGGTTGAGGTTGGTCCTCAATCTCCTCAACTCTTGGGTTGGCCATTTCCTTAGTCCTATCCCTTAAGGAATCAAGTCTCCTCCTAATCTCTTTATCTAAAGCAATCAATTTAGGATGAAGTGGTCGTCTTTCGTGCATACACTGGAGAAGACCAGGGAGGGATGCAAAGGGAGATAGGTGCGAGAAAAGTGGGTGCACAATCAAGCAAACAAATCTAGGCCCCATAGTGTAGCCTAAGTGACCTATGCTTCAGAAGTAAACTCTAACCACACGACGAATTTGGTGTTGTCCTTACTCTTGAAGGTGGTAAAGTTGGGCAGGCGAAGTAGGGGGAGCGTGTCTCGAGGGCCGCTAATTATGCCACACCTTTACTTACTTAAGTCTTTTGACAATCAGGCCTCCCAACTTATCACCTTTCGAACAAACAAACGTCAATAATTCGAAATGCTTTTAGGAGAATACCCTGAAACAAACTCAATGAATCCTAGGGGCCAACATCTATTCAATTTTATTGTGGGGTAGGTTAGTGCTTGTGCTTAAGGTATATGATGAGGCATTGTTGGGGGTTGTGCCTCTTAATTAATCCAATTGAGCATGTGTGTGCACTCAACAAAACATGATTTTCAAGCAAGGTTTTTAGGATGCATGTGGCGTCCTTTAAAATTTCTTAATGTTTTCAAATAATGTTTAAGTGGGCACACAAGGTTTTGCACAAAACAAGTGACGATCGATTTCCTTTAAGATCAATGTGGCCCTAGAAATAAACAACCCTAATGTATTCACCCCTAAAGTTCATGCAATTCTAGTTGGTGAATCAATTTTAATTTTGATGAGTGGTGTGACCCAATACAAAACAGGAGTGGCTTCACAAGCACCACTCAAAAGGAGTTTAAAAAAATATTAGAGTGTAAAGAGATTTTTTTTTTTTTCGGGTGGTGGGTTTGAGATGTGGATCAAGTAATCATTGACCATGCCATTTTTCTTTTTTGAATTTTTTTAGATTTTTTTAAGGCAAGCAAATAATCAAACTATCCTAGGGTTCATGCACGAGCCTAAATGTAATTTTTTTTTTTAAAATCAAGCAAAGATGAGACTACGCTAGCTAGAGTGATACTTACTATGATCTTCACCGCACTTTGCTCCCAATCTACCAACTTGGGTCATGCTCCTCCCGTTGTCGAGGTGTCGAGTTCCTACAACTAGTGAATAGAGAGAGAAGAAAAGAGGGTTAGATAGAAATATCACTAATGCAAGAATGGAAGCGACAAAAAGAGAGGCAACGGTGCCAAAAACTAATGTTGGAAAATGCATGTAGATAATTCGTATATTGTAGCAAGCGTTTGCGACATCAATTTTAAAGAGGATAATTGAAGTGAGTACGAGTGTTGAACATGAGGCGTGAAATCGGATCGATTAATAGCTTAGTGTCACATGATATCTTATTTTATTTGCTTGCGAAAAGAGAGAAAGAGAGAGAGAGAAGTAGGGTTAGAGATTCATGATATTAGTATGGTGATTGCTAACTATGCAAGAAACAAAGAAATGCTGATAGAAGATAATAATATATTACATAAGCAGAATCGTTTTACAAGTATAATGCTAGATGAAAGCTTAAAGCAACATAAACATTAAACTAAATAAACTAGCAACTAAAATGCCACAGATGGAATGTCGAGGCAGCCACGGTGGTGGAGGATGCTCCGTAGGTGGCTCGACAACTCTGGGATGGTGTTTGAAGCTCTATGGAGATGGGGGATGTTCTTGGTAGAAGATGATGAGAGATGCCCTTGCAATGGAGGTCCATAGGTTTCTATATAGTGGTAGAAAGAGTTAAAATAGTCATAGACCAATTAGCAACAACAAGGACGTTGTTGTAGCTCTGCTGTAAGTGTTGCTGTAGCCCAGCTCACCCACTCATAGGCGAGAGCATGGGAATAGTGGCGAGACGTCCGTGATTCATGTGCTCGCTCTAGCGACCGTCTGTTTAGCGATCGACGGTCGAGATCGCGTGCAACCACGTGCTTAGCATCGTGCCTTAGGCGTGCGTCGGATGAGGAGTTAGATCATGCGTCACTCATCCCGCGCATCCAGCGCACGAGAGTGTGCCACGTAGCAGCTTTAGAACTGCTCAATGGAGATCTGACAGTCTAATTTTGCCACTGCTCGTGTGAAGTAGATTTAGGCCCCCTGGGAAGTCTCAAACGCATGCCCACTGCTCGTGGGTGGAGGCACTAACCATAAAGCCATGCCCACAGATTGTTGCGCAGACGTGTTGTTGGTCGTTGTATCCACAGCTGTTGGATGCATATCGTGCGACAGAGATCATGCATGCGCGCGATGAAGGGAAGATGCGGACACTGTTAGAGGCCACTACGGGAAACATGTGGTGCAACGAGGATCACTGATCATCAAATCAACGGTCAAAACTTCTGGGTCTTGTTGTAGGAGCTATAGAAGTCGGATTGAGGTGATTTTGAGTCTGTTGGACTTCTTTCGTTGATCCGGATCCATCCATACGGTTCAATTGCTCATCTAAGACCTATTTCAATATGCACTTATACACATAGTCTTTTAACATTAATTATAAGTAATCTAGCTATAGAAATTACACAATATGCATGCATTGCTCCCAAGCCCACTATAATATGACATTAATGCACATGTGCCCTTGAAATTGACTCTAATTGATATAATTAACACTAATAATTGTAGTCATCACTAATGCCCTTAAGAGGGGTTCAAAGAAGAAAGCCACTAATTAACAATGAAGAACTTTTAGAATTGTTCAAGAAACGCACATCAATATACCCCTTATTAAAGCCATTAAACATATTCCATCCTATGCAAAATTCCTTGAGGACTTATGCACTCAGAAGAGAAGATGTAAGAAACAAGTCCCTACTAAAGTAATTTTTCCTTACCTTGTGAACTCAATTATTCAGCATGGATCCCCACCTAAATTGAATGACCTAGGAGCCCCAAATATCTCAGTTGTGATTGGAAACCATCACATAAATAAGGCTCTCCTTGATCTGGGTGATGGGGTAAACATATTGCTAAACTTAGTTTATGAACTACTTAGGAGTGGAGAGTTGAAACCAAGCCTTGTAATACTCCAAGTCACTAATAGATCTTTAAAGAAGCCAAAGGATATACTAGAGGATGTCCTGGTTAAGGTAGAAGAAATTTTCTTCCCTGTTGATTTCTTGATTCTGGATATGGATCCCTCTAATCAACCTTGCAAACCTTCTATTATCTTAGGATGACCCTTTCGTACTATAGTGAATGCTCCATTAATTTCAAATCTAGAGCTTTGGAAATGGGATTTAGGAATAAGAAGATATCCCTCAACGTTTTGAAGGCTTGCAAACAAGCTAAACATAAAGAATGTTCCCGAATTGCTGTTATAGAGAAAATCATAGAAGAGACCTCCCCCAATATATTTCAAAGAGACACGTTGCAACTAGTTATGGAAAATGCCTATTCTAGCTATTTGCAACATTGTGAAGATATTCATGAGATTGGGAAGTTATCAGAAATAAAAGTTGAAGAATTGCCCCTCTATGAAGTCACTGAGTTGGTGAAATTGGGATTCCTCTCTCCAATAGAAATAGATGAAATCTTTGAGGATAGTCCTTATCCTAACATGACATTTGAGGTTGGAACAAGCAAAGAGATTGAGAATAAATCACATATAGAACTTGGGGATGAGTTGATTGAGTCAAAGAAATACAAAGACCTAAAGTATGAATTCATTAAAGACATGAAGGAAATCTCTTCTTATGATATTAAGGTTATTCTGGTTGGAAGTGTTAAGGAGGATATTGAAGAATTGCCTACCACTATACATGATTCTCATTAGGAGTTGAACTATGAATTATATGAGTTGGAAATCAAGAAATCCAATTAGGTCTCACATGATCAAACTAATAATGATTAAAGAGGTCAAGTGTATGAGCATTTTAATGCCTTTGAAGCTTCTAGGTCTAACTTAATCACCATGAATAGGCAATTAGTGTCACACCCTAATAATCTTCCAGATGGATCGGAAAGGGATCACCGGGTCCCAGCTACCAAGTAGTTTGGGTTATAATTTACAGTCCTATCAACTAGGTACACTTTAGGGAAGTCAATTTTTAAATAAATCGTAGGGTCGAAGCCAACCAAAAATCCAGCAGAGTTTCCTTTGTTTATTCAATATTTTCCCAAAATTGGTACCTACAACTTGTACCTAGGCATGCATAGCACAAAGTTTAATAGGTGGGTATACCCCACAACCACACCACAAAATAAGTAAAAGTGGTAAAACACGAGCAGGCACACCTTGCATCCAAAGCCAATAAAAGTATAATTAAAAAAAAACATGAAAATAAAGCCTAGTTACCGCTAACACATCGTCACAAGCATCTACATAATCATGTTGTTTATTGACTAACAATTTACAAGCATAAAGTCCACAGATAAATATATACACATTCCATAAACAATAGAAATCGACTTGCTATTACCTAAATGAGGGCACTAACAAAAAGATTACATTCTTTATCAACAATCTACCTAGGAAGAGACAAAAATAAATGCTTGTTTAATTACCCAGGTTTTCTTGGGTTCAAATCCCGAGTGAAAAGTGGCTTGCTTCATGACCATCGATACCTGAAAATGGGTCACAAGAGCTACGATGAGTGACGTGGCGGGACGCGTGTGTTTAAAAGAGTCGTTATAGCTTGTGCTCGCAACGTCGATTTTAAATGAAGAAATGGACGTGAGTCCGAGTGTCGATCTTAGGGAGGCGTGAAAATCGGATTTCTCTTGTCACTTAATGTCATGAAAATAACGATTTTTTTGCTTGCAAAAAGTCATGGGTTAAAAGCAAGTGAGAGAGAGAGATTAGGGTTACAATTATTTCATTCGCAACATGCAACTTAAACATAAAAGAGGGCAAGTAATTAGATAGAACACAACTTCATTTGACATGCAACTTTAGTTTATAATTACAACACTAGATAGATGCTTAAACACAACTAGAGTAAAGCTTAAGATAAAGAGGGAAAGAGAGAGAGAGAAGACGACGAGGCAGCCATGGTGGTGGAGAGGGGCTCCGTCGGTGGCTCGTCGGCTTCGGCAATTACAAAGAGAGCTAATGGTGGCTAGGAGTGGGGTAGAACACTTGCAAGTGGAGTCAATGCCTTGAATGGGTGGTTGGATGGGGTTTATATAGGCAAAAGGGTTTTCTAATTCAAGTATGGGCTTTAGCAACGTCCGGGACGTCGCTAAACCCATACTAAATCCGTCGGTGTAGCCCCTTGCCCATCGGTCGCCAACGCGCATGCGTGCTTCTTCGGAGGCGATCTGCGCTCATGCGTTGTAAGCTGTCCGATCAAAGATCGGACAGCTGAGATCCTGCGAAGAGCGTGCTCGTGGATCGCTCTGAGGCGCATGCATGGGCTTCCGCACGCATCCATTGCGCTGTGCAGCTCCATCTGCGTCGTTCGCTGCCGATCGGGTGGTTGAATTTGCGCGTGCCTCAAATCGTGCAGCATTGGGAAGCGGCGAGCATTTCGAACCCGTGCCCCTGGTTGCGAGGTTGAGGCACCGGCCGCTGCGCTATCGTAGCGAATTATCGCGACGAGCGTCGGGCGCGCAGGCGTTCTCGACCGTTCGATCGAGGATCGACGGCTGAGATTCATCCTCCAGGTGAAGGCAGAAGTGGGCGGCGGTGGAGATGCATTGAGTGGGTGCCACGTGGCATGCCGTGGGCCGTTGATCATCAAATCAGCAGTCAGAACTTCTTGGGCCCATTGCAGGAGCTCCGGATGTCGGATTTGGCCGATTTCGAGTTGGTTGGACTCCGTTCATCGCTCTGCATCCATCCGTGCAGTCCGATTGCTCATCTGAGGCCTGCTTTGACATGTCCTTGTACACATAGCCGTTAATAATACATTATAAGCAATCTTGATGTGCAATACATGTGATGCTCCTATTCCCATTTATGATGTATTATCTATACATTTTTCTCTTAAGATAAACCCCAATTGACAGATTTATCACCCAACGATGCAGTGTTATCAATGAGCCAAGTGGTTCAGTAGGGACAGAATACATGTAACAATTGAAACAAAGAAGAGTGGTGTGTGAATTTCTACCCTATAGGACAATCACAAGCCATTTTCCTTAATACCTAAGCCTTGGTAATATCACAAGTTAACCACAAGTCTTTTCCCATTTTCCATAATTAGCCCAAGTTTGATTAACACTACAGGCTAGCTATGAGACTTTTTCCCTATTTACGAGGATTTATCCACATGATTATTCAGCTTATTTATTTCATGGCTTATTCTCTCACTTGTCTTAGTAGTCAAATTCTGGAAAACATCATCCCTCTCTACTAGAGGAGATTGAGATGTATCATTCCCTCATATCCCAGCCTGATAGTCTCTTCCTAGCTAGGGGAGAGGCTAGGCTAGCATAGTTGGTAACCCTTGTGAAAGGTGTACCCATTCTCGACGTATCGAGAACGTTGCTGACCTCGGTAAGAAGAGTTGGGCCTCTTGGGAGCTACTCAAGCAAATGCCTTGCAACAGCGAAGAGCAAGCTCAATTCATGTCCTACAAAGTCCATTCACAGATCATTCCAGATCAAAAATCAGAGGGTTCGTCAGAATTTTCGAGTCACACCAATGCTCCCACTATGAGAGTGGTCTCCAGGTGTACGCTCTCAATCCACCATTGGATGAGATCTCAACCAAACCCCTCATAGTACCTCAACGTCTTCTGCTCATGCGGGCGCCTAATGAGCCTCTAGCTACAAGTACCAAGTACCCCGGGTGTCCTACTACACACATGGCTGCCTTCTCGGCCTAGAGCTATGAGTACCTTCGCATCGAGTCGGATTTAAGTACTTCTAAGTACCTAAACTCGGGGACAGCCCATAACTCCTCACCGTACCCAGGAACCACTCGTGTTCCAAGGTAGATCATAGGCAGCCTTTAGCCACCATACATCCTTGGGTCTCTAACCTAAATAGTGAACCCGTGGTTCACGAAGTCAATAGATGCAACCCTATGAGCTCACCTAGTAGAATTATTCATCTTTTGATTAATTTTAATTGTTGTATCAGGAGAGAAATTCTAGAGATCCAATGGATCACTAATGATAACGTCATTATCAGCCATATCTAGCTTTAATTAGTCATAATCAACAAATAAATGCTCCTACATAACAGCCAGAAGACCATAACTCACTGCATAGTCATTCTAAGAGAAATGCATTAAAATAGGGGTAAAACTGCAACTTTAACATAATATCCTAAATGCAGAGCAATCATAGGGTTTCCTAGGAGTTTATTGAAGGTCAAATGGTCATAAATGTCTAATAAAAGGGTCCGTGCAGATAGAAATGGATTTTCACGCGTTTCGAGAATTAATGGACATATGAAACCCTAAAACAAACTCGCTTAACTAATTGAGATATTGGTCAGGATAAAATTCACATAAACCTTCTATAAATCATAGAAAAATATTCTATAAGGTTTGGTATGCTTGCTTTGACCATTGGAACCCATTTTGACCTAAGACATGAACTCAGACAAACAGTTACCCTAATTTGGGTTTCTATGCAGATTACCCAATCAAACTTAGTCGAAACCAAAATACAATTTCACCATCAGATTCATTGGGTCAAAATTAGGTTCATACCAAAATTTGAACCTAATCAAAAATCATCTTGACCTAGTTTACATTTTGGTCTAGTCTGATTCTTCTCTTACTTAAACCCCTAGCTTTCAAAATATCTTGCAAATACCCCCTAACTTCATCATCTTCTTCACCAACAGGTTCCTGTCGCCTTCAAACTCCTAAACCCATCACTAGTGACCTTCAATCAGGGATTACTCCCTGATTTCATGGCCAAACTCTTCCAAATTTGGAAGGAAGATTTATGGAGAGTTTCCCAACAATCTGAACCACACATTGGGCTCTAATTCTTGCCCAAATCCTCATGCAAACCTTCCAAAGGTTCAAGTCTCTTATTCTTGCGAAAGCTTCAAGCTTTCAAGCTTGGATTCCAAGCTTGAAATGACCCCCTGAGCCCTATAAAAGCACACCCATTGCAAGGCCGTGCTCTGTAGCTTGGTTTGGAGGCCGGTTCTCCCTTCTTCCCTTCTCCCCAACTTTCGTCTCCACCAACTCTGGAGAGCTCCTCCATCTATCCTCTTCGCTCACCGCCACAGACAATTGTCAGCGAGTTTTTTCTTCCCCAACTTCTTTTGCTCCTCGTGATACGCATAGGAGCTCCTCAAACCCCTTCTTTCCTCATCGTTCTCCCCCCAGAGAATTCATCTTACCTGTTGCCGGCCTACCAAAACTAGAACGAACCCTATCCCTTTCGATCGTTAGATTAGGTAGTCAGGTTCCTTTAGAGTCTTAGGTCAATTCCCTATATCCAAAACCCAAAAGGAACCCCTCAACATCGTCGCCAACCAAGTTCTTCTTCCACTCCGGCCACACCTCCGGCAAGGATTTCTACTCACCACATACGTCCATCCACCTCACCAACACCCTCACAACTTCCGCCAACTCACGCCCATCAAAACCCCACTCACTATTTGCAATTTCATCCATCCAAAAGAGCCACTGAACAACCCATCCTTCATGCTTCGTCTCCATCACTGTTCGCCGTCATCCAAACAACGAATCACCCCACGGATGCCGCCATCACATTCCACGCCCCACGGCGATCCTTCTGAACCTTTTAACTAGGGTTTTTAACCCAAATTTTGGATTTCAGGTACCACGTCAGAGCTCCGTCGCCACGTCATCTTCTCTGACTTGTTCTTCACCCCGCGGCCCTGTTCTTCACTAAGAATCCCTCCAGGCCATGCGGGTGCATCCCAGGTTCATGCCCAGGTCCTCAATTGAGTGTCCCAGTTGCAGTGGCTGCCTCAACTAGAGGCGTCTTCGCAACAGCCATGCGTAAAGAAAAAGCCTTGGGACATAGTCCCACATCGTGTACTCACGAGCTCGCGAAGGTGCAAAAAGGGAATTTCTCAATAGGCCTTATCACCTCAAAACACTTGGGTGTGACGTCCCCGCTCACCTGCACACGACTCGATCTGCCTAAGCTACTCAAACCTCGGCTGCGACCCCATGCACGCAGCCCTAGACCTAGTTACTGTGCTCAACCCGATTACCCGATTAGCTTGGGTTTGAAGGAAGAAAGGAAAGAGAGAGAGCGGGGAGGGGAGGGTTTTTCTTTCAGTTGGTTTCCCCTGCTCCATACTTAGCCATGAAAAGAGCTTGAAAGAAGAAGAACCTTGTGCTGTGAAGGCCCTGTGGAAAGGAAAGGAAGAAGCTAAAAAGAGAGAAGAAGAAAGAAGAGTAGAGAAAGCCTTGAAGGCACTATAGCAGACGACATTTAAGTCGACTAATTTGAGAGCCAGACATCTGATCACTATTCATTTATTTGATATTAATGAGTATTTAATTTGTATATGCTTAAGACTAATAATTGGTGATTCTAATCACCATTATTTTGTCTTAAACATTTTTTTGCCTCATTAAACTCTTGATATACTTATTCTTGTCATTTAATATCAATTTTGAGTAGTTATTCATTGAAATATCTTTATTGTGTTTCATTCATTGTGCTCATTTATATTTTAATTGAAGATTAGCATGTGAATTCCATGGCTAATCTATGTTCGACCTCAGATACTCTTTTGAATTCGAGTTATAAATTGTATTTGTTGAGAGCACTATTTAGGAGATCTTGCTACAACGAAGCACACTTAAAACTCCTATCTAGATCCCTCCAACATTTCACTGTTATTCCTTGTTTTATTTGATTATATTTGAGCACTGACTTGCCCTGTTTGTTTCTTGTGATTTTGTGAGGTACTTCACGAGGCGATCTTTCATGCAAAACAACCACTCCTAGGGTAGGTAATCTCTCTTCTTCCCTAATCTCCTAATCCTTAGAAGAGAGAAAAGGAAACAAAACTATTTAGGAATCACCTGCCTTATTTTCATAGAAATTTTCATTAAAAGGCAAGTTTCCTAATTTGTGAAAAAATCAATATCTGATTGAAGTCTAAGACGTTTCTGACTAGATATTCCCCATCCTGATTTCCTGTACCTATTAGGGGCTACACTTAGTTTCTAAATCACTTTGGGCTAACACACTTCTTACTTGAAGCCCAAAGTGAACATTTTAAGATCAAAATAGACTTGGAATAGAGCCAATTAAGGTTTCTAACATTAAGGTTTGAAGTGTTAGTACACATTTGCCTACATAAAGAGAATAAACCCTTCTACATTTCTGTGCTACCCAAGCCCCTGTTTGAAAAGATCTAATCAAGAAGAACCCTAAAAATCATGATCTAATTTCACTTGAACCTTAAAAATTGTGGACCTAATAACCTGAGTCAATTTAGGGTGATTTCTGGGTCTTGACATAGATTTCATTTTTCCATCTTTAGGGCAGGTCAGGTGAAGTGGACCTACATTGTAGGCCAACCAACCTCCAAATTAGATCATAAGTCAAATCAACTTCTAATCAAGTGAAATTCAAGGCACTAATTAGAAATAAAATTAGTAGACTTAAGGTCTTAACTTCGTACATTCCGATCTACTTGGAACTGCAGTGATAAGGAAGGTTAGGTGGGGGAAATCCTATAACCTGTGGGGACGCTCTACCGTATAGGGGTCTTTGTGGGGCTCTCCCTTCCTGGCTGCCCAGGTATTTCTCGAGTGTGCGATTTTCCATTCAGAGGTATCATCCACCTCGAAACAACCTTAGTCATCCAAAAATCTTTGGGTGCCTTAATTGGATCCAAATAACATCTAGTCCCTTGTCCCTTCTGTAAAGCACATACACAAGAAGGTCCTTAGGTTTTTAACCTAAGAGACCTCATTAGATCTTCTCAGGGATTTCTAATCTGATCTGATCAATTCCAATCTAACCCTAAATTTGATTTGATATCTTGATTCCACCATCTGATTTGAAAATGCAACCTAGCAATTTAGGAAAACCAATTGGGAAACCTAGACCCCGAATAAAAGACAAAGTGATTGAGGCTACCCTTAGATATTTTGAAGATTATCCAGCTAGTATGATTTAGGTTAATGTCCCAGAAAACTACTGCTTAATTAGGAAATGGTTCAACCCAGGAGACCCCCAAACCAAAATTCAATGAAGTTTACGAATTGCATAGAACGGAGGGTTTACGTTGCTTTGCAAATCCATCACTCTGGGAGATACACCAAGATATCATTGAGAAACATGCAGAGGTTCTAAGTCTATTACGAGAAGCCATTGATGAGACATCTTGGAATGATTCTAAAGCTTCTCCAAAGCCTAGGTTAGACATTTAGAATCGTTGTGGACCCCCAACCAAAATGAATTCAGATTCAAACTTAATAACAATTGACATACCTGATCTTGAGATGGGTTGGGAGGATTCGATTGCAGGTGTTCACAATTCCGAACTAGCCCTAGGAAACCAAGAAGCTAGTCCATCAAGCTTAGATTACCCCGACACCTATGATGATGAGCTTAAAACAGAACTTCTCGAGAATGTAAATCCCGAGCCTTATCCTGTTAAGGTGATTCTCGAGAATGATTCTGACATACCAATAGAGCCCAGTCTAGATTCTAGTAATCCAATCCTTACCCTTAACCTAGAATCTGGATTCGAGCCTACTTGGGATAATCATGAGGCCTAAAATGATGAGAATCAGATTTTGAATTTGAATTACGATTCTGGGCCCATATTTGATGATTACGCCTCTCCAACCTCCTCAGAGACACAAATTGATTTCTTAAAAGTCACACCGATCTATGATACAAAAACTAAGGAGTTGGAAGAGTTGGGAATTGATTGGGTCTACCCTATGAGGAAAGAACCTGAGCCTATGCCTAATGGAAACACCTTTTTGAGTTCGGAATATAAAAGTAGGTTAGATCCAAGTCAGGTTGCTAATTCTGCATATCTTGATCATTTCTGTGGTGGAACATCTGATCTAGAATCAAGTTTAGAACACAATCTTCTCAAGCTCTCCGACGATTTCGAATCTTACTCTTATTTCAGAGAACTATTGTTTCCTAATGATTCCAAACCAATTTACAACCTCAGCGACCACGACCTGTCCTTTGATTCTGATGCTGAGGTTAATGATTTGAAAGAAGCCACCTCTTCGAATCCACATACAGAACCTTCTCGAATCCGATCCCAATCCTGACCCGCCACCGGAATCAATTTCTACTCTGATTCTCCTCTTGATGATCCAGTCACACATGATTCTTCTCCATCTTTTGATTGGGATTCGAACATCGATCATAATGCATATCATGTCCTATCCTTCTCTAATAACTCTCGTAGAGATCTCACATCCTCCACAGACTCTTTTTCATTTGAGGATCCGTACTTTGAGTAGGCTAATCCAATTCAGCCAAACTCGCGATTCACATTGCCACATCCTTTTGAGTCACAAGGTATCTGGTGGACTCCATTTCTATTGATTCACATCCATTAGCCCACCAGACTTATTAGGTTTGGGCTGCATCATCAGCCTGTTGATCTGAACAAGCACCTGGTTGGACCAACCAGGCTTTTGATTAAGGTGCTTGTTCTACAAAATTCATCTGATTTGACCACTCTTCCTTGATCACCTTCTGCTGGACTGAAGGCATTGAATTTAGTGCTTAATGGGAGGCAACTCGTCATCCCAAAAACCTGAGACCCTTCTGATCATCTTTTGAGCTTCACGTCTATTGCACTTAGAGTTCAGAGTTAGAATAGCAGATCCCACCTTTGGTATTTGTATCAAAGCTTAAAATCGTCCGCAATAGTCATCTCGACCCGTTCACCCATCCTTTTTACCTTGTTCTAACCCATGAACCAAGCTGATTTCATACCCTTCGATTTACAATGACAATGCAAAACTTAGGCATGGGGGGTGTTAAAGTATAAACACATAAAAATTCAAGTTTTTGAGGGGTTCTCACACAAAAAAATACATATCCAAAAAGCTAGAAAAAATAAAAAATTCAAAAAAAGAATAAAAAAATGGAGAAAGGGGAGGAAATTTTGAGAGATAATTGCATATCATTCTTGAGGAGGAAAAGAGGAGGTGATTTTAAATGTCAAAAAGGAGCCACAATTTGAAACAAAAAGTGATAGTCATTAGTAAATGATTATTGAATCTACTTAAGTTCTAGAACAAATCAAAAGAAAAAAATTAAGTCCTGAAATAACAGAGAGACAAAGATATTAGTATGAGTGCTGATCTTAGGCCTCTTGGGCTTATTTTTAGGCTTAAAAATTCACGTATCCATTAAGATTTGGATAGTCCTCAAGAGGTTGAGGAAAATGCGAAGCTTATGTATTAGGTTTAAGGCTTAGGGATTATTCAGCATCGTTAACTGACCTCTGGTTTGCGGGACTTGGCAACCTAAGCACCCAAATCCACACACAAGTCTGGTTCAGTGCGATTAATAATCAAAATCACGCAAAAGCATTTATTCTATTCTAAAAAAGCTACCTAGATTAGGAGCGGCTTATCAACACAAGTTGATTTGAATGAGTTCCCAGTGTGGAGAGGTGGGGAATTCTCCTCGAAGATGCACAATAACATTTTATCTTCTCGATGCTTGTCTCCTAGGATATCTAAATATCCTACTGGGGGCATGTAAGTACCTTGTGCTGGTTCAGGTGCCATGGAAGGGATTATCCCAAAATGTCGATTGCCAAGGCCTGAATTTATCTACAGAATGCCATGGGTAGCACTATCTCGAAGTGTCGAAATCCAAGGTTCTGGGAGATGCCATGGGTAGTGCTATCCCGAAGCATCAATTGGCAGGGACCCTACGAGGATTGATGGTGGGGATAAGGTATTCGATACATAACGTGTTTTTGAGCCAATCCGGAGCTAGAAATAAAGAAAAGAAAAAGAGAGAGAAAACTCTCCAAAAATGCAAAAATTCTTCTATTCCTCTCTCTTACAAAAATGTACTGCAAACTGAACCTGGACTAACCATGTTACAAGCATGGGTGCTTTAACCACTGGGTGAAACAAACCTTAGGATAGCTTTTGTGGGCCTTAGAAACCTTCGCGGCAGACTGAGGCTAAAGTTGGTCAAGTCTGGATCTTGATTGGTACTTGAGTACCTCCAGGCCTACTATTAGCATTCTGACTTAATTTCTAAAAAGAAGAATAAATTAGGACTCTGAACATCAATGCATGGTCTAGAATTTGAGTTAAATTTCATAAGATTTTGCTAAGGGACTAGCAAAAGTTAGGCATGGGGGAATGATGATAACGTCATCATCAGCCATATCTAGCTTTAATTAGTCATAATCAACAAATAAATGCTCCTACATAACTGCCAGAAGACCACAACTCACTACATAGTCATTCTGAGAGAAATGCATTAAAATAGGGGTAAAGCTACAGTTTTAACAGAATATCCTAAATGTAGAGCAATCACGGGGTTTCCCAGGGGTTTATTAAAGGTCAAATGGTCATAAATGTCTAATAAGAGGTTCCGTGCAAACAGAAATGGGTTTTCGTGAGTTTCGAGAATTAATGGACATCTGAAACCCTAAAAACTGACCTCCTTAATTAACTGAGGTTTTGGTCAGGATAAAATTCACCTAAACCATCTATAAATCATAGAAAAATATTCTATAAGGTTTGGTATGCCTGCTTTGACCATTGGAACCCATGTTGACCTAAAATAGAGTCTCAATAGACAGTTGCCCTAATTTAGGTTCCTATGCAAATTACCCAATCAAACTTGGTCAAAAATAAAATTCAATTTACCATCAGATTCCTTGGGTCCAAATTAGGTTTGTACCAAAAATTGGACCCAATCAAAGATAATCTTTACCTAGTTTGCATTTTAGTCCAGTTTGATTCTTCTCTCAATTAAATCCCTAGGTTTCAAAATATGTTGCAAATGCCCCCTAATTTCATCATCTTCTTCACTAACAAGTTCTCGCCACCTTCAAACTCCTAAACCCATCACTAGTGACCTTTAATCAGGGATTACTCCTTGATTTCACGACCAAACTCTTCCAAATTTGGAAGGAAGATTCATGGAGAGTTTCCTTACAATCCGAGCCGCACATTGGGCTCTAATTCTTACCCAAATCCTCATGCGAACCTTTCAAAGGTCTGAGTTTCCTATTCTTGAGAAAGCTTCAAGCCTTCAAGCTTGGATTCCAAGCTTGAAATGACCCCCTGAGCCCTATAAAAGCACACCCATTGCAAGGCTGTGCTCCTTAGCTTGGTTTGGAGGTTGGTTCTCCCTTCTTCCCTTCTCCCTGACCTTCGTCTCCACCAACTCAGGTGAGCTCCTCCATCTAGCCTCTTCTCTCGCCATCACAGATAATAGTTGATGAGTTTTTTCTTTCCCAACTTCTTCCGCTCCTCGTGATGCACGTAGGAGCTCCTCAGACCCCTTCTTTCCTCACGGTTCGCCTGTCGGAGAGTTCATCTTCTCCATCGTTGACCTGCCAAAACCGACATGGACCCTATCCCTTTCGACAGTTAGATTAGGTAGTTAGGTTCCTTTAGAGTCTTAGGTTAATTCCCTATATGCAAAACCCAAAAAGAACCCCTCGACGTCATTGCTAACAACCTTCTTCATCCGCTTTGGCCATACCTCTGGTGAGGTTTTCCGCTCACCATGTATGTCCATCCACCTCACCAACACCCTCACAACTTCCGCCAGCTCATGCCCATCAAAACCCCTCTCATTATTGGTGATTTCATCGATCCAAAAGAGCCACCGAACAACCCATCCTTCACGCTTCATCTCCATCATCGTTCGCCATCATCCACGCATAAATCACCCCACGGATGCCGCCATCACATTCCATGCCCCACGGGGATCCTTCTGAACCTTTTAATTGGGGTTTTTAGCCCGTATTTTGGATTTCAAGTACCACGTCGGAGCTTCGCGACCACGTCATCTTCTCCGACTTCTTCACCCTGCAGCCCTATTCTTTGCCAAGAATCCCTTCAAGCTGTGTGGGTGCATCCCAGGTTCATGCCTAGGTCCTCAATTGAGGATCCCAGTTGCAGTGGCTGCCTCAATTGTAGTCATCTTCACAATAGCCGTGTGCAAAGAAAAAGCCTTGGAACATAGTCCCACATTGTGTACTCACGAGCTCGCGAAGGTGCAAAAAGGGAATTTCTCAATAGGCCTTATCGCCTCAAAACACTTGGGGGTGAGGTCCCCACTCATATGCACATGACCTGACCTGCCTAAGCTACTCACACCTCGACTGCGACCCCACGCACGCAGCCCTGGACCTGGTTACTGTGCTCAACCCGATTACCCGATTAGCCTAGGTTTGAGAGGAAGAAAGGAAAGAGAGAGAGTTGGGGAGGGGAGGGTTTTGCTTTGAGTTGGTTTCCCCTGCTCCACACTTAGCCATGAAAAGAGATTAAAAGAACCTTGTGCTGTGAAGGCCCTGAGGAAAGGAAAGGAAGAAGCTAAGAAGAGAGAAGAAGAAAGAAGAGCATAGAAAGCCTTGAAGGTACTGTAGCAGGTGACATTTAAGTCTGATTTGAGAGCCAAATATCTTATCACTATTCATTTATTTGATATTAATGAGTATTTAATTTGTATATGCTTAAGACTAATAATTGGTGATTCTAATCACCATTATTTTATCTTAGACATCTTTTTGCCTCATTAAACTCTTGATATACTTATGCTTGTCATTTAATATCATTTTTCATAGTTGTTATTCATTGAAATATCTTTATTGTGCTCATTTATATTTTAATTGAAGATTAGCGCGTGAATTCCATATTTACTCCCTGTGTTCGATCTCAAATACTCTTTTGAATTCGAGTTATAAATTGTATTTGTTGAGAGAACTATTTAGGAGATCTTATTGCAAAGAAGTACACTTAAAACTCCTATCTTGATCCCTCCAACAATCACTAAGGGTTTAGCCTCAGGCCTTAGGATCCAAGCTTCCATTTCTACAGTGAACCTTTTGAATAGTTCGTCTAGAACTTAAAATGTACATTGACCAAAAAAAAAAATAGTATAACTTATTATCCCTAGTAAATTACCAAAATCCTTTGTCTATTTATCTTGTTGAATTCTTGTCAACTAAAACATTAATGGAAGCTTACATCAATAAATGAAACGTTTGCATATATATATATATATATATCACGCACATGAATAGAGATTAAAAGAGTAATGATGAGATGAATGCCATCATAGGCATGAATTCAAAAACTAAAGGGTTTTATAATTGAAAACCAGGTTAATTAAGGAACGCTTATATCATCCCAATTTCTATCTAGTCATTGTCCAGTGATCTCTACTGAATCCTTGGTTAAGAGACTGAGGATCCTTCCAGTTCTTGCTTTTCCTCATTCATTAAGGACTCATCATGTAATTTTTCCTTTTTGTGAATTATTTTCTTCTATAGACTCATGTCCTTTGAGAAATGTGTATATCACATGGTAAGGAGCAATGGATCCTTGTTTCTTTGTGTACCAACCAGGAGGGATGTGATATCTATTTTGTAATTTTCATGGATTACGTATCCAAGATTGGGAGTAAAGATACACTTATCATGCCACAACAATGTATGTACCAGATATTCTGGATTAAGAAATGGCATCTTATAATGCAAACTTAGAGTTTCTTTTGGTTAAGTTGATGATAAAGACTAACAAGGTCAAATGGGAACACTGGTACAATAGAAAAGCTTTTATGATAGACATTGACTATTGAAATAGATTGGTGTTAAACTAGTATTTTTACAAGATGATTATCTTAAGATATGTAAGTATTCAAATATATTGATCCTAATAGCTCCTTAGAGAATATATGTCCCACTACATCATTGTGTGCATCTTAAAACAATCTAGTTACCTAGTGAAGCAATAAGTGTATCTCACATATGTGGAGTTAGAATATAGGATCATGAAGCCATACACTATGATGGTTTCAATGTGTGCTTCTAGGTATGGCTGATATGGGACTTGGTTTCCTCCCCTTCTATGTAGACCATAAGACATTATACACTTGGCAACAAGAAGGAAACTTAGTAAAATAGGAATGAATATTCATAAACCTACACTCCACACACAAGCATTCGTCATCCTGTGGGCTTTGTAATTATGCATGCGTACTTAGCCATAGCATGCCCAAATCCTTCATATTCACCATTTCCAAGAGACTTAAAGTAAACATGCAAAATCTGAATTTTTTAATTGAATTACCATAACTTTAAATCTCTTAGACATTCAAGAGATGAAATTAAAAGAGGGGAACCAAAAATCCCTACCTCGCCTTGAGCCTAGTCTTTCAATGTGGTGGTTGCCCTTACAATATCCTCTCACCAACAACGACAATACATCAGTTTAATATCCCCTCCAAAATAATCCCCAACCCATCCAAGAAAATCCCTAAAAGGGACAAACAAAAAATCAATGCATAGTACTAGTGATTTTTACTATTGAAAGGGAAGAAGGCGCACCATGTGGGAGGAGCCCTCGATGGGGACCATCCTCCTCCACCAATCACTAGGTCAACCACGCCAATAGTAGCAGCTAAAGCAGCAACAGCAATGTGACTGCAACCCATGTAGCTGTGCATGCTAGGGCGATGATGGTCCAACATCGTGTTACAATAAAAACAATGTTTTAATGGTGTTGTTATCGTAGTATAGTTGTCACAATGCAAATAGACGTCGTGTCATTTTATTTATTTACATAATTTTTATTGGTTTATTTCAGATCATTCACTGGGAGGCAGTTATTGATATACATCACTCTTTATGTTTCAAAAATGTTCTTTTGTTCCAAAAAAATGTCAAGTTTATTTACAACATGAATCAAATTAATCAAAGAATGAATGAATTGGTTAATTATGTACCAAAGAATCAATTAATTCTAACTACAATGCCTTAGATATATTTACAACTAAACAAGCATCAAAAACTATGTATGATTACTCTATGTTAGTTATGTACAACTATCCTAAATAATACCTAAATATAGGTACAAAAATGACTACTAATATACACTAGACTAAATATACTAACATATACTATTTATACAGTAACACATATAAGTGTTACTATAGCCTTAGTAAAAATATGTACAATCTTAAGGCAAAAGAACTATGTTTACTAACATAAATATATACCTACAGTGACAGATATATACGTCACTAAAGAAACCTTACAGGAATATATATATACATAGTAAGCTAAACATGTATATTTTATACGTATACTCTTTTATATGATTCTATACTCATCTATGTATACTATACATAGATGAGTATAGAATCATATAAAAGCTATACATATACGTATATTATACATATACTATATATACATACTATACATACTTATACGTATACAAACACTCACACTAGCACTTCCAACACTTAGTCAATTCTTTAGGTCACAGCTCTCTCAGTCTCACACTTAGTCGATTTTTGGCTTCTCTCCTCACACATTATTGTTCACTCGAACCAAAATTGGATTTTTTATTGGAGAACAGGGTTTTTCGTAGGATGCACAGCACCCCATTTGGGTGAGACCAAACCACTACTAGACTAGGTTCTCGTTTCATTAGTGTGCATTTTAATCCATTTTGTCATCAGGCCCAAATCAAGCCCACTAAGCCCACACTGTGCACGGGCTCCCAGCCCACACCATTTTCAATAATGCTTAGTATGCTCGAGGAGAGGAGAGAGAGGGATATGGTTATTTGCACCTGGTGCAAGTGATAAGTGAACAACCAATCCAATGAATTCATTTTATACCGATTCAGCAGTTCGCGCGCCACCGATGTGGGACAAAAGTGCAACGCGATTTGAGCGCATTACAACGCCGCATAGCATTCTAGAAGCATGATTTTAAGCCTCGATTTGAGATCCTTAACATTATCCAAATTTAAATTAAATTATATAGTTACAAAACCCTTACATAGGTCTACTCAATTGTGCAATTAATTTATAATAATAACTTAATTAGTTATATTTAAAAATTACCTAAAGTTACTGATTTATGCAAGTTAAATTCAAGCTTAATTACTTAATTAATGTACAAATTATTAAATTAATGATACAATTAACTTAATAATTATTTAATTTATATAATAAGTTATTTAATGCACATTTTTATTTTATTTTAGAGTATTTATTTTAATTTATGTACATTTAAATATACAATTTTAAGAGATACATACATAATTAAATTAGAAATACTATAATACAGTATAAATATGTTATAAATAGGTTGAAAATATTTAAAATTATTATATATACATGTACAATATAAATTACTTTAGTAATAACTTAATTTACTAATTTATTTTATTTTAACTTAATAATTTATTTAATTGACTTAATAACTTAATTACCTACAATAAATACATAAATAAATAAATATACAGGTATCATATAGTATATAATAGTTACTTAAATATAAATGTACAGTAATAAATGTGATTATGGGTATGTGCATAGTTATTTATAATTACTTAGTATTATATATATTTACTCTAATATAAATTAATATATAATTATATAATCAGGTTATATGTATAGTAAATCATTCTAAATACTTATTTAAATATATATAATATAATTTTAAGTTATTTATATATATTATTTACATATATTACAATATTCACATATAGCTTAGTATTAAGTTATATTTACAAGTATAAATACAATATACATGGTATTTTTGTGCATTTTTGTGTATTTTTGAGTTTTCATGATGTTTTTGTATTTTATGGGAATGAGGGAAGAGAGGGAAAAGGTGAGATGAGAAAGAGAGAAACTATTTTTGGTGTTTTAGATTGAGCTCTTTTATTAAAAGTATATCAAACCGTCGGCCGGTATGTTCTATCAAGCTGAGGGTTTGGAATATTTTTCAACTTTGCATACACTTAAAGAAATACCTGATCTTACTCAAGATAGGTTTCTTTTATTTTTGTGATGATTTTTTTTTCTGATTTTGTAATTTCATACAAAAGAGGTCTAAATAAAGTTAAAACAAGTGAAACTAAGGCTTTGAATTCAATTTTAATAGCTAGAATTGAGATATAAACAATCAGAATCATCCAACACAATACATGAGACATATTTGAAGCGTTAAACATGATTTTGGACATTAATTTCATTAAAATAACATGTTGGACAGTTAAAACACATTCCATGTTGCTTACAATAAATTTTAAACATCATTTACATAATGATCTGATCAAATTTGAATCAAGAAATTATATATGAAAGCTTGTATATGATGTTCTATCAGTATACTACAACATCAGCTCATTTTTACACATTAAAACTAGCTCAAACTCTTTTTTTTTTTCGAATTCCTATTCCAGAACTACTACTATTGTTGTGTCTCAGCAGCTAATTGTTGCTGCAGCTATCTCCAACATTTGAAAGCTTTATCAAGCAACCATCGCTATGCTAAACCAACAGCTACTACTATTATGAAATTCCAGCAATTGATTGCTGCTGGTGTTGTTGCAAAAGTGATCAGGAGCTCATGCTACTACCATTTCAGCTCTAAGAACTAATGTTGCTGCTGGTGTGTACAGAAACAACTACATTGAAAACAAATTCATTGATTTGGTGGTCAAAACACCAAACCTCGGATCTAAAAACTCCTCAAAACAAGTCCCATTCTCAAATCCATTGGAAATCAATTTGAAGTTCTGAAAACCATTTCAATTAAATCTTGAGCCACAAAATTTCTAGAAAACTTACTTCAATCCATTTTCTTTGTTATAAGCAACATAAGAGAATTGAATTTAATTAAACAGTGAATCCTTTTCACAATCAACTTAAGATCTCTATTAAAACCTTCAAACACCTTAGCTAAACACCAAATATCAAATTGAAGACCGTTTGGATGAATTCAGGTTGTCACCCTATTTGGGGCTTTTCATTTAGGATCCATTCAGGTTGTCTGATCACCATGAGCTTCTAAACACTATAGATTTAGAACCTCATATGATCCTATATAAAATATTGGGTCCTTGTTTAAGGCCTCAAATCATTATTTGATTCTCCTTGGCTTAAACTACCCAAAACAATGCTTAAATTGGGCATATGCTCATTTGAGAATAAAGCTTCGATTAAAACAAATCAAACTGATTGTAATGCCATCATTCTTCATAAATAACTTAGTTTAGTCAGAATCAAGAGACAAATGCTCCTAAATGATTGACTAAGGACTGTAATTCCACTCTAATCTAATTTGAGAAGACAATAAAATATGGTTAATTATGTTATTTTAACATCACATCACAAATGCAGATTAACCATGGGATTATTCAAGGGTTAATTAGAGGTCAATTGAGCATTAAAGACTGAGAAGTGGGCTTACACTGATAGAATCAGGGCTTCACGTACTTCAAGAACCAAAACAGGACTAAAAATGCTAATTATTAGCCTTGCTTAAATTGGAAAGGTTCTGATCAAGATAAAGTAAATATAAACCACCTAAAATTCATAGAAAAATATTCTAAGAGGTTTGGTACCCTTGTTGACCATCTGAACCCATTTTGACCTAGAATAGAGTTTCAAACGAGAATTTACCCTAATTTGGGTTTCTATGTCATTTACCTAGTCAAACGTGGTCAAAGATCAAATCCAAGTTCACCATTAAATTCCTTAGGTCCAAATTAGGTTAAGACCAAAATTTGGGCCCAATTAGAGTCCATCTTGACCTATGTTGCAATTTAGTCCCTAAAATCTCTATTTCTTACACTCAAGCCCCTAGTTTCAAGTTTCTTACAAAAAGTCCCCTAACTTTGTGGTCTTCTTCACATTTAGGTCCCTATCACCATGAATAGTGTGAACAACTATCAAATCCTAGCACCACCACCTTTGATCGACCTAAAACACCAGCAAATCATCACCAAATCCCACCAAATTTGGTGGGATTAGTATTCAGATGGTGGAGAACCATTTAATGAAGATCTGAGACCCTAATTTGGAGCAATAAGATCACACTAATTTAAAGAAAGCATGGGTTCTTGATTCCAAATCCTACTTCCATGGCTCAATTCTTCCAATTTGAGCTCATATTCGAGCTCTATAAAAGCTCCCCAAACCTTCCTCGACAAAGGGAGCCCAGTCACGACCAAAAACACCCAATTCCTCTCTTCTCTGGCCACCTTCACCATGGCTCCAGCGACCCTCCTCCATCATCCTCCGGTCGGTCGACGGTCAAATTGATCGGCCCTCCGCCTTCCTCTCTCTCTTTTGCCTTTCGCCAGCCAAAGCGAAGGTCCCCTCCCCTTCTCATCGCCATCTCTCTCACCGAAGGTATTTGTCTCCTTCACAACTGATAAACCATGCCAGCTTCTAGTCTTTCACTTATTCGTCCAATAACTACCCTTTCACTTCCTCTCCCTCTCTTCCCTCTGACTTCTCTAGCACTGGCCGTGCCTCCGGTGAGGCCACGCGATCGCTACACTTCATCAAACAACCAACCACCACCACCACTACCTTCCTTACTCTCCAACGACCAAAAACCCTATGTTTATTAGGAGCTTTGGCCACCCAAAACCTCGGCCGACCAACCCACTCTGCCGTCATCCCCTCTGACCTCAGCCAGCCACCATGCACTTCTAAACACCATGCAAACACCACCACCAAACTCCACACCACATGGCGATGCTGATGAGCTCTCTAATTGGGGCCTAGAGCGTATGTTATGTGTTCAGGTCATCTCACTGTCAACAACCATCACTGCTGATTCTCTATCGTTCTCCACCATACTCCGATCATCAGCCACCACCTCACCACTTCCAGCAGACATGGATTGAAGTCAGGGACTCAGTGGCAACCTCAATTAAGCAAGACAATAGCAACAACTGCCTCAATTTGAAGGGAGCTTCAGTACTGCCAGCACTCGAAGGATCAGGGAGTTTAGAGCCACATCTTGGGCACCAAAATCCACATAGCACATAAAAGGAAATTGTGTTGTAGGCTATTCACCTCTCACGAGGGTGAGGTCCCCTCACGCACTCTCTCTCACTCCTCACCCACCACCACTGTCGATGGGCCTGGTCCTTATACCTGGATCCGGTTACCCATTACTGTTCACCCGTATACCTGAATTTGAGGAAAGAGGAAAGGGAAGATTTTGAGGAGGGTGAGGGGTGGTTGTGCATTGCTCATACCTCAGGAAGCGTGCCTCTTTGCTCAACACTTAGCCATTTCAAGAGGTTGTGCCTTGTCCTGCTGTGCTTTGAACACTGAAGGGCTGATGTTTGATTAGAAGGCACTGTGAACTTATTAAGATATTATTTGGCGTGTTAACTGGTTCAAGACCACTGTTGGGAAATTTGGTTGTGATTGACTTAAGATTATCCTTGGGATATGTGGTTAATTATGGATTAAATTGGTGATTCAAATCACCATTTTTAGGTTTTAAATTCTCTTTTTATCCCATTGATTTCTGAGATACAAATTGCTATTATTAAATATCAATTTGAGTAGATCATTTATTCATTGAATATCTTATTGTGATTGATTATTTTTCTCATTTACTCCTCATATTTCAACTAGTGGTTTGAATTCCATATTTGCTCCCTGCGAACGACTTCAGAACTCATGTTTGCTTTTCAAGCACTTATAAATTTAAATGTCACATTGATTTTCGTCACTATACTATAACGCAATCTTTTTATGACGATTTTCGATGCTTCAACACAAACTCATTGCAATACACCTGATCAACTAAATTCGATCCCCAACAACGGCGCCAAAATGATAAATGAGATTTGATATGCTAAAAGTTTGAGTTTGAAACCCATTGTTGTGGTTGCGTAAAAATCCGCTAACAGATAAAATTTATAACCGAAACTCTGGTGAGTCCTAAGTCGAACATGGGGAGACAAACGTTTGATTAAAAATCGCATTTATAATTATTGTCATGAAGTAGATTAGTTGGTCGAATTAAATCTATGTTAGTTATTCTACTTAAAGAATAAACAATAGAAGAAAGAGAAAGAATAATACAAAGAAAGAGAAAATAGGGAGAGAATGAATAAGTATTTCATAGCCATAGCATTATGTCCATTACATCTACTTGCTACACTAAAAGGTTGAAAATCTACACTAGAAAGTAATAGAAAGAGAGGTATGAGAAAATCCTTCTCAATGGCTGCTTGGAGGATGAGTTGCATTTATGGTGCGCTCGAATGATGGGGATGAGATGCTGGACAAGGGAGAATGGAGCTGGAGGATGGAGAACGAAGCAGGGCGACATCGCAACAGGATCCACTTCCCAAATGGCAGTAAGAGGACAACCATGGGCTCTCCACGGATGGGGATGAGAAGATGGGAAAATTATTTTTAAGACTCTAGTAGAGCATCCCGGGTATGGGACTAGCTCTTTAGAGCTTTGGAAGGGGTTAGAGAAGAAGAGAATGGATGAAGAATAAGTGGAGGGTGTAGGGGCTTTATCTAGGTGATATTTTAGGGCAAAGAGGTCCTTTTACAAGCTTAATCATGAATGCAGGGCCTTTAGTGACGGATGTGCATGTTGTTAAAGCCCCACATCATTGAAGGCGCGTGCTCCACCTACACCATGTGTTGCTGATCCGAGCACTCAGAGCGCTCCATGTCAACATCGTCTCAGCTCCAACCGTTGCAAGCTTCATTGCCTTCGAGCGTCATCGGTCGTCCGATTAAGAGATCAGACTTATGAGGCGCACGCGTGCTTCACTTCCTTAGTGCACACAATGCCAACACATATGATCACGTGTGATCGTGCGCATATGCACATCACGCTCATATGTAGTGCCGCGCGGCTGCATCTCGGTCTTTTGGTTGAGATGACCGACTAAGTTTCATCCGCGCCCTTCGCTCCTCTGATTTGAGGTAGATGGAGGCTCGACCCGGCGTTGCTTCATCTCATGCAAGAATCTTATCCACTGCACTATGCATATGGATTGATGCAAAGATATCTCTTATGCTCCCACCTTGTGGCCATTGGATGAAGATCCAACGACCAAGATCATGTGTTGGACATGAAGTGTGGATGAAAAGGGAGACGTGGCACACCCAGAACTATTGGATGGTGATCCAACGATCCACAGTGCACGTTGGAGGAGCTTTAGAGATCGGGCAGGCAGCCTTGGACGATCCAGATGGTGCCATGCGCTTCATCTGGGTCGTCTATCTTCTTTGACTTGTAAATGGTGTCACAAATGTCAGATTTGACCAATTTTCGCGTCGTTGGGCTGCGATCGTCGATTCAAACCCATCTGTGTTGTTGGATTTGTCGTCTGAAGTTTATATTTTACACCACCTTTCCCCTTGACCTCTAATCTTCCTCGAACTACATCTGATACTATAGAAGTTCGATCGGGGCGATCTCGAAGTCATTGAACTCCGATCGTCACCCTGATCAGATCCGTACAGTTGGATCTTAAATTTGAAGCCCTGAAATGAAATCATCTGTTCCCTAGCCATAAAAAGAATAAATTACTATATAATTTATACAAATTAACCTAAATGCATGATGATGCATGTTATATAATATTTAAATGCATGATGCTTCTATGACACTAGTAATATGCATATATAGACATTTTAGGCTAATTAGATGTATGAACATCATACCCCCATGCCTATCTTTTGCTAGTCCCTAGCTAAACTATATGCTATTTATAAACAGAATTAGGATCAAATTTCTAGGGCAATAGTTATTTTTCAACACGGAAATTTCTACTAAGACTTGAACTATAGAGACACAACAGTACTTGGGTGTTTGACAAAATGCAGATAGCCCAAGCCCTTGCCTTATTCAAAAGAAAAAGCATCTTTTTTTTTCTTTTCTAATTTTTCAAATTTTTGAGTTTAAAGTTTCGGGATAACTTTCTACGGCTACCCAACCCACCTAAGACTCAAAGAGAACTCTAAGTGCTAAGCATCTTTTTGTATGAATGTGATAGACTCACTGCTTGACAATCAGAACGGACTTCAAGTTTCTACGCCCCTACGTGATCTTGAAAAGAAATTCTGCCTAAAGTGTATCTATCTAACCGGTAGCTTTCTCCCTACTTTTTATTTTTATGGGGTCAACACAGTTGCAAACCCAGTGTATATCTTCTTGGATTATTCTACTTCTCCACTTATTCCTAAGTGATTGGAATTATACGTGCATTTCGTGAGCTGGGTTCTGGACAACCGGCAAATGGACTGTTACCTACGATAACTTGCCAGCCATACTTGTGCAATGAAGTGTGGCTTATTTATTTTTTTCTTCTTTTCTACTTCTTTTTCTTTTTTTGTCTTTCCTTTCTGGGTATTTCTCTATTTTTTTCATTTTTCTTTTTTTCTAAGTAGGTGGCTTCCCTGTTTTAAGATTTACTTAAAGGAAGCAAAAAGGGAATGATCATGTGACTGGGCTCTGAACAATTGGCCAATTGGCCGTTACCCACAATAATTTGCCAGTCATACACCCTAAAAGGTTCATTAGCTACCCAATTTTCGTTAAAATCGTCAAAAAGTGAGTCAATGCAAATAGCGTGTAGATGCTTAAACTATAAGTCCCCTCAAATTAGAGAGCGGGTTGATAAGTCATGTACTTATCACCCGAACTTATTTAACCAATTAGAAATGAAATTTTCGAATGGCGAGGACTCAAGAAACAAGTCCACATTTTAGTGGACACCTAGGCTGATTATGCCTGAAGACCTGAAGGGTCTAAGTGTTTAGGTCTTAATGTATTATTTCCTATGGTTGATAAATTTCTAAAGCCTAAGTTTTCTTTTCCTAATTCAATTTTTTTTCAAAAATAAAGACAAAATAAAAAGAATCTATAGTGCTAACAAAATGATTCAGAGATAAATATCCAGCCCCCCATACCTATCTAATGCAATGTCCTCATTGTATTAAATGATATGAAAAAGAGCGGAGTAGAGAAGAATGTACCTGAATTTCATGATTAATAGGTCAGCTCTGAGATGAAAACAGACTGTATATGTGCTAAATTTATTGCCTCAACTAGTCATACTATACAAACAAGGGGAAGGAATAAAGAATTTACAAGTGCAGGTCAAGATTAGAATAAAAAGATTAACCTTAAAACCTGCAAGTAAGGAATGTTCATAGATGTAGACCAAGTTGTGGTGCACACCCATGCCCCACGGTCGAGTGTATCTATGGTTCTGGATAAAAATTACTTAGAACCTGAGATCAGTATGCAAGTAGGGCCAGGCCGGCGATTTATGAGGATGCAATCCTAGTCCAAAAAGTTGGTCAATAGAAAAATCAAGATTAAAAAGATAATCAATGAATTTCTACTTGGATTGCACATCTTTAGAATCAAAAATATCATAAGGGTCCTAATAAAAAGTTGGTGGTTTCAGGCAAATAGGAACCCTTAGATCAAGAATTCTCTTTCCCCTGGAATTGGCTTCCCAGATCTTCATTTCCAAATTCTTATCCTCCATAATCAGAGTTTCCAGGACCTCACAAATGTCATCATCCTCGTATAAAATATCCAAGTCCAAAATTTGTGGCTTAATCAAAATTGACTTGGGTTTGATAATCTCAAGAAGATAATCATTATTATGCTCAACGGGGTGTGATTGAGGAATGGGGCTATGAATTGAATCCTTTATGAAATCAGGATCTGAATCCTCCATGCTAGCCTTAACAGGATAAATTTCCTTAATTATAGGGCCATCAAATGATTCATATAATTCCTCAGGCCCAGTCATCTCACTAAAATCATTTTCCTCAAACTCAAGTGAGACTTCACATAAAGATTCTTCACCCTAAGAATCAAAGAATTCTGGATCCGCATTTATATATATGTCAAAATCATCAATCATTTCCTAGTCCATGGAGACATACTTTTCCTCATACCCTGGCTCAGGGATCTTGGGTGAAGTAATTAATTCATCCTCAATTGGTTACTCTAGAATAATCTAGTCATCCCCGATCTTGTAAAACGTGTTCCCCTTATAGGTACTTGAGCAGGTTTTGACATGGGCTCTCTTGAAGAGAGTTTATCCTGGGAATCATCCCAAGATTGGACAAGAGCAACCACAAATTTCATCCTCAATTTTGACAACTTCCTAAGTAAAAACTCACCTAAGTCCTTATCCTTAACATCTTGGAGCCAATCTAACAAATACTTGTTAAGATCGTCAATCATTTGAATCAGAGGCTCCAATTCTTCAGTGTAGGGTGTTGGCTAAGCTTCTAAAGATTGAATAGTGTTCCTTAAGTTTGCCAACACCCTATCTTGGACCTGGTTCACTTGAACCAAATGGTTTGATTAAGGGTTGGGTGGGTTTGGGTTCAATCCAAGAGAGTCAAAAAATTGAGGTTCTTGGTGCCCTCCCTGATAGTAGGTCACTTCGGGTTGTTCAAAGAGGGGTGGTGACCTATATGTAGTGTAATCTGGGGCAGGGTAAGAGTTGTAATCAGGATATCCTTCTTGATTGTAGAATAGGTTAAATTTATCATCAATGGGTGGAGATCTATAATCAATGTAGCTCAGAGAAGGATAAAAATCAAAATCATGGTGTCAAGGATAAGACTGTGAACACGGAGGTCCAAAATTGTATCCCCAATCAAAGTTATCCTAACTAATGGATGAATGATTATAAGTCAGGTCGGGATAGTAATCATCTTGGGAATAAGTGGTGGTTGGAGGGTAAGAGTAGAAATGCAAATAGGATGTGGAAGGATCCATGACGAAACAAGAGGAAAAGAAAGGTGCCCTACAGTACAAATAGTCAAACATGTCCTTAAGTGGGGTAGCCTAAAGATCTGCAGATTCCCAGAACCCATCTTCAGATGAAAGGAATGATTTGGTCTACTTCATTTTGGTCAATCCAACCAGTTAGAGGGAGGGATTGGGGAGAAGGTTCTTCCCTTGGCTTTCACCTCAGGTTCCTTTGCTAACCCCAACCACGGTCATTTGACACTGCTACCCTAGCTAGACATTAGATTGAACGGTAGAAGCAGATTAATCGAAAATAATCTCGATCTGGGCCCTAAAGAGTGAATCCAATTCTTAAGGCCAACATCTACTCTATTTTAATTAGGATTAGGTTTGAATGTTCTTGGAAATGTGATGGGTCCTTTATCTGGGTTGTGCCCTTGATGATTAATTGAGATGTGTGAATGAGTGCACAACCAGGGTTTTCAAGCAAGATTATTTGAATGAGTGGATTTTAGAGTTCAAATCTTTCTTAAGTAGCTTCTAGGGTTCGAATTAAGGTGAATTCAATCAAGTTCAGGAGGCACACCAAGATTTGCAAACACAAGTGCAGATGTTTTCCTTTGAAATCAAAATAAGATGGAGTGTCTAGTACTGACCTTAACTATTAACCCTAATGAGCAAGATACTTGATGAGTTGTTTTTAGATGAAGTGGTGTGGCCCAAACAACTCAAATAATTGGCCTGATGCACTACTGAATTAGGCACACAAGTGGTTACTTAGTCTGATTTCTACTCAATTATGTGTTTATTTGCATGTACCAGTTCCAAAGATCGGGTTAACGATTAAGTATGAAAAATCAGAAGAGGTTGTATACCTCTGTGGGATTTTTTTTTTAGATTTTTTTTTATAAGCGGATGGTGAGGCGGCAACCAAACAACCAATCTAAGCCTAGGGTTTATACCAGTTCCTAGGTTAATTAGAGTTTATGTTATTAGGTGATGGAATGAAATCTAGGGGTGGGTGATAGGGATATACTTACAAACCCTTCAACTTCACTTTGCTCCAATCTACGGCTTTTGCTCACCTCGAGAGTGTACCTGCAATCACAATAAGAATGGAGACAGGTGAGGTAAACGATAAGTAAGGTAGAAAATGTGGGAAATCAAAGAGCGTTGCCTCCCCGGCAACGGCGCCAAAATAATCAACTAAATTTGATCCCCGGCAACGGTGCCAAAATGATAAATGAGATTTGATATGCTAAAAGTTTGAGTTTGAAACCCGTCGTTGTAGTCGCATAAAAATCCGCTATCAGATAAATTTATAATCGAAACTCTGGTGAATCCTAGGTCGAACATGGGGAGGTGAACATTTGATTAAAAATTATGCTTATAATTATTGTCACGAAGTAGATTAGCTGGTCGAATTAAATCTACACTAGCTATTCTACTTAAAGAATAAATAATAGAAGAAAGAGACAATAGGGAGAGAATGAACAAGTATTTCATAACGATAGCATTATGTCCATTACATCTATTTGCTACACTAGAAAGCTGGAAATCTACACTAGAACGCAATAAAAAGAGGGATGAGAAAATCCTCCTCGATGGCTGCTTGGACGACGAGCCATGTTGACGAAGACCTCAAACGATGGGGATGAGATGCTGGACGAGGGAAAATAGAGCTGGAGGACAAAGAACGAAGTAGGGCAACGTCGCAGCAAGATCCACTTCTCGAATGACGGTGAGAGGACAACCGCCTGTGCTCCACGAACAAGAATGAGAAGATGGAAAAATTATTTCTAATCTAGTGGAGCATCCCGGCTATGGGACTAGCTCTTTAGATCTTTGGAGGGGGTGAGAGAAGAAGAGAAGGGATGAAGAAGAAGTGGAGGGAGTAGGGGCTTTATATAGGTGATTTTTTAGGGCAAAGAGATCCTTTTACAAGCTTAGTCATGAATGCAGGGCCTTTAGTGACGGATGTGCATGTCGCTAAAGGCCCACATCGCTGAAGGCACGCGCTCCATCTCCACCGTGCATTGCTGATCTGAGCACTCAGAGCGCACCACGTCGACGTCGCCTCTGCTTCAACCGTTGCGTGCTTCATCGCACTCGAGTGTCATCAGCTGTCCGATCAAGAGACCAGACTTATGAGGTGCGCACGCACTTCACCTCCTCAGCGCATACAATGCCAACGCGTACGATCACACGTGATCATGCACGTATGCGCATCACGCTCATCCATAGCGCCACGCAGCTGCATCTCGGTCGCTCGATTGAGATCGTCCAGCTAAATTTCGCCCATGGCTTCCCTCCTCTGATTTGAAGCGGATGAAGGCTTGACTTGGAGTCGCTTCCTCTTGCACGAGCATCTTATCCACTACACTATGCACGCAGATTAATGCAAAAATATCTCTTATGCCAGCACCTCATGGCCGTTGGATGAAGATCCAACGGCCCAGATCGTGTGTTGGAGATGAAGTACGGATGAAAGGGGCGACGTGGCACACCCAGAACCATTGGATAGCGATGCAACGGTCCACAGTGCACGTTGGAGGAGCTTTAGAGATTGGGCAAGTGGCCTTGGACGATCCAGATGGTGCTACGTGGCTATCTATGATATGAAAAAAAAGAAATAAGGATCGAGGGGTCCCTCGAGCAATCTTATAGAAGGAGAGGGGAGCATCGACGATGGTGGCTCCTCCTCTCCCAATCTTAATGTGGGGGTCATTGGTGCAGACATTCGAGTTGCAATAAAAATGGTGTTTTATGTGTCGTTATTATAGTGCATTTGTCATAAATGCAAACAGGTGTCGCATTATTTTTATTTAATTGCAATTTTTACTGGTTAGTTACTAGGTCGTTCACTAGGAAGTAGTTATTGATATACATCACTCTCTAACTCCAAAAATATTCTTTTATTCCAAAAATGTTAAATTTATTTACAAAATGAATGAATGAATTAGTCAATTATATACAAAAAGAATCAATTAATATGCATTACAATGTCTTAAACATATTCACACATAACAGGCATAAAAAACTAACTAATACTATACTACGATAGCTATATACAACTAATATAAGTAATACCTAAGTTTAGATACAAAAATAGCTATTAATATCTACTATTCTAAGTTATACTAACATACTAACAGCTTTAGTAACATATATATACATTGCTATAGCCTTAATAACTTGTATACATAACATAAGGCATTTTATACTGACATATAAGCATATCTACAGTGACAAACGTATATGTTGCTAAAGCCTTAGGTTACTTATGTTCATAATAGGCTCAAACAAGGTCTACTCTACTCATATTATACGTATACATATTTATAATTATTTATTTATATACAATACTTATACATTTATATTATGCTTATAGATATATACACAAATGCACACACACATACACACCTAACACTTAGTCGTTGCGCGCTCTCTCACTCTCTTCTCCCATTCTTTTTCTTTCTTTACAACACTTAGCCGATTCTCTTTCTCACTTAACATACTTGCACTATTCACTTGAGACCAAAAATGTGTTTTAATGACAGGGCTGGACCACGTTCGAGGGATACACAATGCCTCCGAGAGGCGAGACCAAACCTCTACTAGTGGGCCCACCCTAGTTTCAATTAGGTTTTTTTTTCTTGTCAGATTCCAAGCCCATACAGGCCCACACACACTCACACGCCCACACACCTGCGAACATACGCACGCACACACACGCCCGTAGGCACATGCCAATCGAGGAACCATATGCTCATAAGAGGGGTGATGAGATGTGGCTCATCATAGTTAAATTGCTCAAGTTAGCTAGAAACTAGGTTAAACACTATACAATTAACATAAGAAATAGGTTAAGTGTGAGAAATAACAACAATGACCTAAAATAGCAAATCGGTGTTAAAAATGTATAATTAGGTCACAAATTGAGATATTCTATTCAAAAATGTAATTTTATGATCCAATTGCAAATTAAACACATATTTGGATTCAAATGATCAAATTGAAAGTGAAATCAACTTATTAAATGTTCAATTATGCTTCAATAAAAACTTGGTTGCATTTGGACATCATTAAGACCTTTCATTCATGACATTACATATAGGTCCTTTATCTTTACATTTTCCTTTGCATAAAACCTTCAGGGACCTTTCTGCAAGTCACAAAGGGCCTCTTTGTAACACCCAAGGACCTCGCAGCCAGCCTTTTTGCCACTTATGGGTTTTGTCCTAAAATCCCTACCATTTCAGCCTTTGGGGATTTTATGCAATTTTCCCTTTACACCTGATGGCACGGGTGCACTATAGCAGCTCACAAGAACTCCAACAATCGCAGGTGTTCATTGCATGCATCCTCGATCCATTGGCCGATCTTGATCGAAGCTTCCTACACTCTTGCATGTGGAATCACCACCCATGCCAAATCCAATCCAGCGGCCATGATTTGATTTGAACGCTTCACGCCCTCTCATCTCCCCATCTCACCTTTGAAGCCCTAAGTGCTTAATCCCACCGTCACAGTGACTACATTCACTCAATTGGCTACTTAAGCTGCTCCTCGGCATCACACGCAAAGGATCAACTCACTTTCCCACTGACCTGATCACTCCGTCCACTCTCCAGTTCTTCTTCCTCCTTCATCAGAGTCGTCGATGACAGGGGCAGTTTTCTCTCCAAATTTCGTCACCACAGCAACCCGCTGTGGATCCAGGGACCTCATTCTTTGCTGGAGATCTCCTCATCACCCTTCATCGCTGCAGTGACCAGCTGCAGCCTAGGCATCCCATTCTTCCTTTAGATTAGGATTTCCTTGCTTTCTAGAGTAATAAGAGTAGCAATTAGTGTAATGTAGTTTAGTTAGAGTAAATTAGATGATGCATTATGTGTGGATTAGCTTAGTTTAGAAGTAATTAAGCGACCTCGCCTTCTCTGATCAGCCTAGATGAGAGAGGTGTTTTCAACTCATTCACGATTCATACAGCTTCCCCCTCACTCATGATCATTTTACATTGGTTTCCTTGATTATTTGTTTCATAAGTCACTCATTCCATACAGCCATCATGAGATCTGAAGCTTTTTAGCTCTCAGAATTCATGGTACGCTCAAACCATTGAAGGATTCATTCACTCATTCCATTTGACCACAAGAGCCCTTAGTGTGTGTGGTATTAGATCTGATTCACTTGAGTTATTTGTTTGTGATTTAAATGCCTAACCTCAGATTTAAGAGTTAAGTTGATTAAAACTGATTTTGATCAAGTGAATTTGGTTTTCATGAGCTCAATTGGTTTGAATGAATGGGTTTGAACTGCTTTTCACTTTATTCTTTTTGCTAAGATGAGTTCTTACCTGATTTGAATTGTGATCTCTGACTTTTAGCAGTTTAGTAGTTCAACCCAAGGAAAATTAGTGAGTCTGATTTGAGGCGTGAACAATGTTTTAATGGGTTTAAACGAATCATCTACTGTCCCTGTTCACCAGTCAATGGTGAATAGGAACTCTAGCTGATCACATCACCTTAGTAACTCAAGACCAAAACTCTACAACGGGGCAACATGGTTTTAAGTTTGAATGATATGGAATTTTAGATTTGATCAGAGGTCTAAGTTGATTTTTGAATGAGTTTCTTTATGCCAATTCCTAGATTTTTAAAGTTTTAAATGGGGATTTGTGAGCAAAGGATTTAATCAGATCTAAACAAATAGATGGATAAATAAAAAAGGACTGATTTGAGTGTATCAGACCAACATTGAGTTGAACTTGAGCATCAGATCAGATCTGCTGCAGTAGCTTCCAGCTGCTAAATATTGGTTGAGTAGCTGTTGGAAATCACACAGCAACAGCAGCAACAACTGTTGAAGTAGCTACATTTCTATTTTAAGACATCTGATCCATCATTTGAGCACCCATTGGCCATGAATCTGAGTTGCAGCAACACATGAGCTATTGTTGAGAGTAGCAACCTCCCTGTTTTTCATTGATTTTGAATGATTTTGAGGATTCAATGTAGCTAACCTATGTATTATGATGGATTTCATGTAACCAAGCTTTCATGTACCTTTGTAGTTCAATTTTAACTTGTAGATTGCTTGGAAAGAATTTTTGAAATCCTTTCTCAGCTACTTGAACTTGGATTAGCTGTCCATTGTGTAATTTTAATGGAATTCATCATGAAAATCCAGCTTTAATGCTCTATCATATTTCTTAATGTTTGCTGGAAATGTTTACAGCCCTACACACTTTTGCCAGCCACGCAAGCTCATTTAGATGCCTTAGGTTCACTCTCCAAAACTCCTTCAAGGCCTCTTGTGAGCTCACTTGTAAATAAATAAAATATATTAAAAAATTATTAAAAAATAAAATAAACCTATCTTGAGTAAGATCAGGTATTTCTCTAGGTGTATGCCAAGTCTTAAGGTATTCTGAACCTCCAACTTGGTAGAACATACCAGCCGATAGTTCAGTATACCTTGGAATCTAATAAATGACCTAAATTCAAAAATCACAAAAATACCTCTTCCTCTCTCATCTCACCCTTTCCCTCTCATCCCCTATCTCTCTTATATGTATAAAATCTATAAAAATCATAAAAACACCCAAAATACCTAAAAATACCTTGTATATTATGTATATACTTATATGATATAATTTAAACCTAAGCTATTGTAGATATTGTACAATATGTATATAATGTCTATAATTAACTTATATATGTATTCTATATATTACATTAAATATTTAGAATGATTTATTGTGTATATAACTTTATTGTATACTCATCTATTAATTTATATCAATTAAATGTATAATATCCTAACTAATTATATAAACCTATCAATATGTACATAATTATGTCTAATGCTGTATATACATATTTAACCACGTAATATCTATTGTATAATACCTGTAATTTAATTTAATTATGTATTAACAGTAGGTAATTAAGTTATTAACTTAAAATAAAATAAAATAGTAATTTAAGTTAATAGTGAAGTAATTTATAATGTACAATTATATACTATTATATTAAGTATTTTCAACCTATTTATACTATATTTATAGTGTATTATAGTACTTATAAATTATTTATGTAAAACCAACTTAAAAGTATATTTAAATATCTATAAATTGAAATAAAGTCTCAAAAATACAATAAAAATGTGTAATAAATAATTTATTATATAAATTAACTTTGTATAAAGTCTATTTGGTAATTAAGTCATAATTTATACATTAATTAACAAATAAAACTCTAATTTAATGTGTATAAATAGCTAACTTTAACTAATTTTATTATATATCTAAATAATTTATTTTTGTAAATAAATTGTATAATCATATAGACGTATATAAGGGCACTGTAAATATATAATTTATTTTTAATTTATTTTAAAATATGGCCCTCAAATCGAGAGCCAAAACCTTAAATTTGCATATTGCAGAGCACTATTCGCGCCAATTAGGCGCCTCAGCTTAGCACCACATCGTGGCCCTTTAATCATGCAAAGCTGCATATAACGCTTCTGTGCTAGCGACCCCTCGGTCATCAGCGCAAGGCACACATGAAACATGCATACAGGGTTATCTTGTGGTACATGCTACGTGCGCCTACGAGCTTGCATAGGTGCATGTATGTGCGCATGGGCGCACGAGTGTATGGGCGCATGAGCTCGTGTGGGCCTGTAATGGGCCTAGAAAATGGAACAAAATATACCTAAAATGAACTAGGGTCGGCCCATTAGTAGAGGTCTGGTCCCGCCTGTAAGGACGCTGTGTATCCCTCGAATTGGGCTCTCCTGCCCACTTAAAAACCAATTTCTGGTTTCATGAACAGTGAAAGATGTCCGTATGAGAGGTAAGACGACCTGAAAGTTCTAAGGGTTGAGAATGAAGAGAAGAAAAGTGAAACAAAGCTTTCACGGCTGAGTGTCTATAATGCTGCTAAGTGTTGTGTGTGTTGAAAGAGCGATTTTCGTTTTCGATAAAATTTGTAACATCAAATGTCACGTCGTTGTAGTATGTCGCATGATAAGTCAAATTTATTGGACATTTATTTGGCTTAATTATATATGGAATACATTTCTTTATAGTTTAATGACCTAAGTTAAGTAGTAATTAATCTTAGCATACAAATATTTTTGTATCTACTTTGCATTCTAATACATACATTTATGCTCCTTATTTGATATGTGCATGCAGAGAGAGAAAAATAATAGGTGGCTGGACATTGATATAATTAGCATTTGAAAGAAGGTATGCCCATAACTATCCATCACCGCCGCTCCCTCTACCATCGTTCAAATCCAACAATTGTGCATGAGAAGGGAGAGGCAAACGTTGCGAATTTGGAAAAGGTTAAAGGATCTTCCCTTCGCACTGCAGGGATCTCCACCCTCGCCATCACTGTGCAACAAGTCTTCCCTATGGTCATGATGAACATTGCAGCGTAGGCGTTCTCTACTGCCATCGACCTCCATCACCGTAGCGGTGCACGGTGACATCATGCATCACCATCAGTCGTTCCATCCACCTTCACCGCCGTCACTACTTTCTTCACCATCATCACCATCCCCTCCTTCTCCTCTTCTCCTTCGTTGTCTTCTTCTTCATCCACCGTTCCCCTGTTCACACACAAACAAACCCAAAGAAAGCAGCAAACAACCCCTCTAAGCCGCCTCCTCCAACAACGACCCGGAGCGCCGCCCGAGCATCCTCGCTGAGCACACAAACCATGTGCGGCGCACGCACGCGGCTAGCAGCAACGGACCGACATCCGCGCGACGACCCCCACAAGCACCCTCATCTTCTTCTTATCCCGCAAAGAGGAACCCAAAGCTACCGCCGGTCAACCTCCTCGCAGCCGGCTCCACGGACCTCCAACCTCTGCTCCATCGACACCGTTGAACTCCCCTCGCCCTCACAAGGCCACCCATGACCACGACTGTCACCGCCGACCACCCGCACGATCACCGGCCGAACCCACCACCGCCGGCTCCCCCTCGTCGTCAACGAAAGCTCCGACCGCCATCTTCAAAGCCATCACCACCGCCGAGTTCCTCGCAGTCAGGCGCACCTCCCACGAGCTTCTCGCCAAAGACCGCGGCTTCTAGCGTGCGCGCAGCAGCTCCCCTCGCATCCCCTGTTTTGATATCAATTTGTTTTTACCATGAATGCCATTGCCATTTTCTATTCTTTTATTTAATGATATATTCTATTAGATTGAAACTACAAGCATGCCCTTTAGTTTCTTTGATTTTATATGAGGAAGAATGAAAAGAGGTTGTAATTGAATATTCTGTGAAGGAGAACGTGATTGAATATTTTCTAAAAGTTAGTGAAAAACAGTTGTGAGTTTACTAGGCATGTCTCAGTATGGATATGACACTTTGAACAATGTGGTTAGATTAGATATAAATTAATTTTGATATAGAGATTTTCCACCACACATGACTACGACATACCTTTTTATCGCTATCATCTTCATAAATAAACGAAATTCTCTCCATCAAATAACGCCGTTGCCGGGGAGGCAATGGACCTAGTAAACTCGCACGTATTTCCTGTTCGTAGTGATTTCTAATTGGGACTATATATTCATTGATCTATTTTCTTCCCTGTGCGAGGTACATCTGTTTGGAGGAAGCGAACGCGACGGGCACGCACGACAGAGGAGATTTTCTTGGTGGACCTTGACGCCACCTAAGGGGCAGTAACGGGTGCTTGTGGGCCTCGATCCCATGCACGTGAAGGCATATGGAGGAACCTTTCCTGATTAAGTTATTAGATCTTGGTTTAGATTGATAGACTTAGTATTAGCTATTTATTTTCTGGCCCTTGTACTCTGGGACTAGTTTTTGGGGGAGTGTCGCCAATTCTTTAAACTCTAGGTTTATTTTTAGTTAGTTCTTTTGACTGTGCATTTATTATTATTAAAAATAAATAAATAAAATAAAATCTGAACTTCCTGTTAGAAGCTGCATATCCATAGGATGACCATCTAGGCTTGTTTAAGCAGCATCTAGATTTTCTTATTGCATTGCCTGCATTTTTGCATCGAAGAGTGCTAGAGCAAAGTACATACTTCCTATCTTTTGCATCATTTATTTGCACACGCATTACATGTAGATATTATTAAAGAAGGCCATTTAAGCTAACTTGAAAAAATTAATCGAGCGGTTATATTGCTTCTCAAAAATAAAATAAAATACATAGGAAGTGTTTGAATAACTTGATTGTGGTTTTCAAAAGAAAAAACACTTTTCGCGGTGTGATGCACACTTCCTGACTAACCACGCACTATAGGCACTGCACTAGGACTTGGACCTTTAAGGCTATAGGCATCGATCTCTTTATCGGTGAAAACCCTCCTATCTCGCTTTGAAACAATGGTATTAACGTTTGCCCGAGTGATTTGATACTCTAAGGAGGGGGACACCCCTTAAAGGAATTCAAGGGTAGTTAAGAGGCACCACTAATGCATCGCCTCAAAGGAAGGGTTCGCCCTACTTGCATCCCTTGGTTCCATCCTTGGAGTATCTATTTTACTTGAGCATCTGAGAATATCATTGCAGCAAAGTGTACGTCTTTAGGGCACTCGAAGGTCAATTTAGGTGCGTAATTGTTTGACAACTTGATTGATCACCGAAAAAGGACTAAAAGTAACCTCAATCTTCTTAACAGTCATTGACCAGAAATTTCAAGTGCCTCATTTCTCTCATACCACTGACGTGGGAATGGAGAAAAATTGCCTTGACTATATTTGGCCAAGCTAAAGAGTTGGAAGAGGACTTAAAGAACTTTAAATCAACAAAAGACCTCTTGCCTTGTGTTTGCTTGGTGTATGCTTAGTAGACGCTCTATTAGAAATAGTCTTCTCTTCAACCTTGAGCCTGAGAGAATTATAAGGAAGGCTAACCAAGAAAGAAGAAAAATGGCTGAAGAAAGACCTGAAGAAGAGACTAGGGTTGGTGAAAGTCAGAGAACCTTGAGAGACTATGTCCTCCCTACAACCCACCAAGCCATACCTCTCCAAAGACCTGGAGTGGATAATCCATATGAAATCAAGAGCAGCACCATATCTTTGCTCTCATCTTTTTATGGTACTGCTAGGGAGGATCCCTACAGGCATCTTGAGGAATTCACCGAGGTTTATTCCACGATGAAGCTCCAAGGCTTTACTGATGAAGCCCTGATGAGGACTCTATTTCCATTCTCCCTAAAGGATAAGGCAAAGCACTGGTATCATACCCTTGATGCAAGGGTAAATGATTGGGCCACCCTTAAGGGAGAATTATTGAAAAAGTATTTTCCTATGAGTAAGACCAACCATTACTGAAGAGAGATTATGGGTCTTACTCAACAGGAAGGGGAGCAATTTCATGAGACTTGGGAGCGCTTTAATGACCTTCTTAGGTTATGCCCCACCATCAGGTGCCAAGATGGCAATTCGTCGAAAGGTTCTATAGCAGATTATCTGAAAGGAACAGGCAAACCATCGATGCAGCTTGTGCAAGAACCTTTATGATCAAAACTGAGGATGAAGCCTGAGCATTATTTAAAACATTAAGTGACAATTCCATACATCTGTCCTCTGCCTATCAAGAAAGAAAGCCATCAATTTTGCATAGGAAGATAGAGGCCCATGAAGCCGAGGCTACTTAGGATTTGGCTTATCAGATTCAATTGTTGAACAAAAACTTTAATAGGCTTTTAGTAAACCCCAGCATGAACCTGCAAGAAGCCTGTATCTTTTAGGCTTCAAGTGAATGCTCCATTTTCCAAAGCACAACGCACACCATTGCGGAGTGCCACCAGGAAAATCAATTCCCTGAGTTGATTCAGGTTGACCTGAACGCAGCCTAAGGTTTCTGCTCACCTCCTCATAATAACCCGTATTATAATACCTATAATCCGAGGTGGTGGAACCATCCAAACTTCTCATGGAAGCAAGGTGATGCTTCTAACTCAGGGAATACATGACCCCTACCTCCCCAACCCATATACCAGCCATCCTATGAAAACCCACCTCAGCATAAGCCTTTTGAGATGGAGGAACTTAAAGCCATAATGAAAGCGATGCAAAAGCATCAGAATATGGTCATCCAATCTCAGAATAAGATGATTACTAATACGCAATCCTAAATTGGTCATCTTACTGAGGTAGTTAGGCAGCATGATCTAGGGAAGTTAACTAGCTCTTTTGAGGAGAACCCAAAGGGCAAGGGGGTCATATTCAGGGAGCACACTCAAGCTGTGACTGTGTTGAGGAGTGGAAAGAAAATCGACAAGCCTGATAACACTCCACGGTCACATCTCAGGATTCCCCTCCTACACCCAACCCGACTTCCATCTCCACTGAGGAAGAGCCACACTACTCTCCCTCGCTTGAAATCACCCACCCTGAGGATGCCATTAGTTCGTCACCCCTCTCCCGCCATGACGACCCCTCTACCTAGAAGCCGAGTGTGCCCTATCTAGAGCGCCTATCTGCTCCTAGGGAATCTTCTGTTGGCTCGCCTGGAGCCAAGGATAGGATGGAGGAGATTATGGACACTTTTAGGCAAGTCCAGATCAACTTGCCTCTGTTGGAAGCTATCAAATAGATCCTGTCCTATGACAAGTTTCTAAAGGACCTGTGCACCCAGGAGCGTCGATCTAGGAGACAGGTCCAAGCTAAGGTCATCCTGCCTGACCATGTTAGCTCGGTTCTCCAACATGGAACACCCCCCAAAATGAAAGACCTAGGGGCCCCGTATATTTTAGTGGTTATAGGTAACCAACACATTGATGAGGCTCTGCTCGATCTGGGTGTGGGGCTGAACATTTTCCCAAGCTTTGTCTACGATCTTTTGGGAGGAGGTGAGTTAAAGCCCAGTCCAGTCATTCTTCAGGTCGAAGATAGATTGCTTAAGACACCACAGGGATTACTGGAAGATGTCCTAGTGAGAGTGGAGGACTTCTTCCTTGTTGACTTTCTTGTGCTAGATACTGACCCATCGAATAAGCCCACTAAGCTGTCCATTATTCTGGGACGCCCCTTCCTGGCCACAGCTAACGCCTCTATCAATTGTAGATCAGGGGCACTTAAAATGGGCTTTGGAAACAAGAAGATCCGGTTGAATGTTTTTGATACTTACAAGCAATCTAGATTTGAAGATTGTTCCCAAATTGAGGTTGTTGATGAAATAATTGAGGAGACTACTCCAGCACTCCTATGTAGAGATCCCCTTCAAAAGGTCATATCTAAGGACCATCCTCCATTTATTAAAGAAACTGAAGGGGAAATACCCGAATTAGAAGAGTTGCTGGGGATACACACAGAGTCTCTGTCCCCACCTTGGACCATGAAGGTAGATCCGCTACCTGAGGTGGGGACATCTCAACTTAAACCCTCAATCCAAAAGGCTCATGAGTTGGAGCTTAAACCCCTCCCGACCACATTGAAGTATGCTTTCCTTGGCCCTAGTGACACGCTCCTTGTTATTATCTCGTCTGCATTATCTGAATCGTAGGAGGGAGCTCTGCTTGAGTGTTTACAAAGGCACAAGGAAGCAATTGCCTAGTCAATTGCTAATATAAAGGGTGTTGACCCCTCCCTTTCCATGCATCATATATACACGGACGAGTTGTGAAACCTTTCCGAGACATGCAGAGAAGGCTCAACCCCAATATGCGGGAGGTTGTTAAAAAGGAGATTCTGAAATGGTTGGATGTAGGAATTATCTATCCTATTTTAGATAGTAAATGGGTCAGTTCTATTCATGTGGTGCCCCAAAAGGCAGGAATCACTATGGAAGAGAACGACCAGGGAGAGTTTGTAACCACTAGACCCTCAACTGGTTGGAGGGTCTACATTGATTACCGTCATTTAAATATGGCTACCCAGAAAGACCATTTCCCCTTACTGTTTATCGATCAGATTTTGGAACGACTAGCAGGGTCAAGTACTTCTGTTTCCTTGATGGGTACTCTGGGTATAATCAGATAGCCGTCTTTCCTAACAATCAGGAGCGTACCACCTTCACAAGTCTGTATGGCACATTTGCGTTTCACCGAATGCCATTCGAGTTATGTAATGCTCCTGCCACTTTCCAACTATGTATGATGGCTATCTTTTCTGATATGATCGACGAGTTTGTTGAGATTTTCATGGATGACTTCTCCATTTATGGCTCATCATTTGACCTATGCCTTTCGCACCTTGATAAAGTCTTAACCTATTGCGAGGAGGCAAAGTTGATGTTTAGCTAGGAGAAAAGTCACTTTATGGTCCAGCAGGGCATTGTGTTAGGGCATGTAGTTTCCGAGAGAGGATTAGAGGTGGATACCACAAAAATTGATTCCATCTCTAAGCTTCCATCGCCCACCAATGTTCGTCAGGTTAGATCTTTCCTTGGCCATGCTGGGTTCTATAGGCACTTCATTAGAGATTTCAGTAAAATCTCTAAGCCACTCTACGACCTATTAGCAAAGGATGTTTCTTTCGATTTTGATGACAGATGTGGTGAGGCTTTCCTAGTCTTGAAGAAAGCCCTTATTACCACACCGATTCTCCAAGCACCAAATTGGACCCTCCCATTTGAGTTAATGTGCGATGCTTCTGATTTCACAGTGGGAGCAGTCTTAGGTCAAAGGGTTGATGGCAAACTTCATGTGCTGCATTATGCCAGCATGACCCTTACGGATCCTCAGCAAAACTACACAGTCAATGAAAAGGAGCTTCTTGCTGTAGTGTTTGCTTTGGAAAAGTTTCAATCTTATCTTTTGGGATCCAAGGTTGTGGTGTTCACCAATCATTCTGCTTTAAAGCATCTTCTTGCTAAAAAAGACACCAAACCTCACTTAATTCATTGGATTTTGCTACTCCAGGAGTTTGACCTGGAAATTAAAGATAAGAAAGGAGTTGAAAATGTGGTAGCAGATCATCTGTCTAGGATCCCTATTGAGGCATCAACCCCTGCTGGCGATATCAAAGAGACTTTTCCTAATGAGTCTTTGATGGCTGTGGAGGCCAAAACTCCTTGGTTTGCTGACATAGTGAACTATCTAGTCACGGGCATCACCCCCAATACTTGGGATAAGCAAAAGCGAGACAAGTTTCTTGCTGACGCTAAATTTTATCACTAGGAGGAACCCGAGCTTTTTAGAATAGGCCCTGACTAGCTTTTCCACCATTGCGTCCCTGATGAAGAACAAAGGAGTGTTCTAAGTTTCTGCCATGACCTCCACTGTGGAGGACATTTTAGTGGAAAAAAGACTGCCCATAAGGTTATTCAATCTGGTTTTTGGTGGTCCACATTATTCCGAGATGCACATACATATGTGGGCACATGTTCACATTGCTAGTAGACGGGAACCATCGGAAAAAGGGATGAGATGCCCCAACAACCTATCCTCCCTGTTGAGATCTTTGATATTTGGGGCATCTACTTTATGGGTCCCTTTCCAGTTGTTGGACCCTAGTTCCATCTCTCTTCTGTGTTTTAGTGTTAACAAAACTATTTTAAATTCTAATACATTTATAAAGTAATTTCAGGTCAAAAGAATTTGTGGATGCAAGCAAAAAGATTGCACATGAAGGAAGAAGTTTTTGAAGACTATAGTTTTTATTGTATCTTAGAATTTTTGTATGTCTCTAAACAAGTAAAATATAATCTAGGTATTAAAATCAAAGTAGAGATAACTAGGATTCAGAATATTGTTCATTTACTCAGTTCTTAACTCAAAATCGACTCTTTCAAAACAAAGTCACCTAGAGTAGATTGGATTTCTCAACTGATTAACACTAATGATCTTTGGTACTTGCTCAGCATAGGTTTGGACCTAAGTTCCAAACTGTGAACATCAAGTACCAGTACTCATCATGAGTACCGGTATCAAGTGGTCATAGTTTGTGAACTAGGTTTTTCCCTGGACCTTACAAGTACTGGTACTCATCATGAGTACCAGTACATGAAGGTCACAGGAGCCATGACTGTGCATTACAAGTACCGGTACTCATCATGAGTATCGATATATGTAGGTCATAGGACCCAAGACTGTGCGTCACAAGTACCGGTACTCACAATGAGTACTGGTACCTAGTGATTTGGCTGTACTGACTGTATGTAGTCAGTATCGGTACCAAGAGTTCAGTACCGGTACCAACTAACCGTCGTGACCAGTCTGAATGGCTAATTTGCAATTAATCATAATTCTAATGTTCCTAAAATACCCCTAACGGCTAGAATTCGTGGGAGAGGTGATTAGTGGTCTATATAAGCACTCTTTGAGTGTTGTTTTAGACACATCTCAAAAAGAGAAATATACTCTTGCCTACACCTTCAATTCTCCATTTTCAAGTTGAAAGAGAGTTTATTTTGTTGCATACATTTCAAGGCATCTCATCATTTGCAACAAATCATCAAAGGCGATCGTATTTTTCTGAAATCAATCGTTTGTTTTATGCCTTAGTTTTTCTCGTTAGATTTGATTATACTTGTTATAAGATATATTCTTGTTGGAGACTTAGGAAATAGTTGTAAGCTTCTATTTACATTTTTCTTACACCTGTATCTTTATCTTTTCTTCATATCTTGTAATTGGGTTGAGGTAACCTGTTAATTACCTCTGATATTAGTAAATTGATTCCCTCTGAGTTGAGGGAATCGAGTTAAAAATCCTAAGTCAGGAGACTTAGGTAGTGGAGTACCTAGGTGAGGGGAACCACTATACATCTTGTGCCTTTATTTTTGTGGTTTGATTTATCTTGCAATTTTTTATTTCCCACACTATTCATCCCCCCTCTAGTGTGCTTGTGATTTATAGATCCTATAGGTGGTATCAGAGCGGGTTGCGAAAAGAAGTGACAATTCTATTTCTCTATGGCATCTCCAATAAAGTGCACCGAAGGATAGCCATCCACACGTCCTCCCTACTTTGATGGGACGGACTATGGATACTGGAAGAGGAGGATGCAAATCTTCCTCAAGGACATGGATGAGGATTCATGGATGTTTATCCAAGAGAAGTACGTGGATCCGGAGCCACAAGAAGGAGTGCCATGGATGACATAACAAAAGAAAATGATCGCGGGAAATGTAAAAGTGATGAACGCACTCTATTGTGCTGTATCAAGAGAAGAATTTAATCGTATCTCCACATGCGAGTCCGCATACGAGATATGGAACACATTGCAAGTCACCTATGAAGGTACAAGTAAAGTTAAAGAAACACATATTTCTATTCTAACAGAAAGCTATGAGTGTTTCAGGATGCAGAAAGGTGAAACAATCAAAGGGATGTACACAAGATTTGGAGAGATTGTTAATCCAATGAAGAATCTTGGAGTTAAGCTGAAGGAGGAACAACTTGTAAGGAAAATCTTAAGATCCCTTACAAGCGATTGGTCTCCAAAGACCACAGCCATTCAAGAGGCAAAAAATCTTTCTACTCTCTCATTAGATGAGTTAATTGGAAGCCTCATGGCATACGAAGTCCAGTTAGAAAATATGAAGAAGAATGAAGAAAAATCCATAAGAAAGAAAAAGGAGCTTGCTTTCAAAGCTTTAAAGGAGGTATCGGACTTTGATGACTCAAATTCCGACGAAGAAGAGGAGCTTGCTCTTCTAACAAGAAGATTCAGAAGATTCATCCGAAAACAAGGTAAGAAAGTCAATAAATTTTCAAATGACATTATTTGTTTTGAGTGCAAGAAAAAGGGGCACGTACGAAAAGATTGTCCAATGATCAAGAAGAAGAAGAAGGAAGAAAAGAAGGACAAAGAACTTGATTGAAAGAAAAAGAAGATTTCAAGAAAGGCATACAAGGCAACCTAAGATGATAGTGATTTCGACACGGAATCGCCTTCCGAAGAATCTGAAGAAATAGAAGTTGCACATCTTTGCTTAATGGCAAACGATGACAACTCAGAAAATGAGGTTGATTCTGAAGTTACCTTTAATGAATTAGTACAAGCATATGAAGATTTATATAATAAGGCTAGGATGATTAAAAAAGAAAATAAGGTTTTGCATGATAGTTATAGAACTCTAGAAATAGAGAAATCTTGTTTGGAAATAGAATTAGATATGTCCAAAGAAACTAACAATCAATTACATGCAAAAATAGTAGAATTAGAAGACATTTATGAACACTTTAAAGATACTTTGAATAATTTAAAAACAACAACTAGGCTGAATACGAACTTTTGTAATAATCTAAAAGCTAAGTTCAATAATAAAAAGAACACATAAAATAAATCACATGCACCTAGACATGCATGGATTTATCAAAAGGTCAATAATCCTAAGAATTATAGATTTAACACAAAAATGATCTATAAACCTAAGGATTTGAAAGGTACTAACCATCAAGGACCCAAAAGAAAATGGGTACCTAAAATAGATTTAATAAATTGTCATGCAGGACAAAAAGGACAAATGGATCCTAGACAGTAGGTGTTCCAAGCACATGACGGGACACTCCGACCTCTTTATCAAATGGACCAAAATCGAAGATGGAGGACACGTCAAGTTGGGCGACAACAAACATTGTCGCATTATTAGTGAAGGTATAATAAGAAATTCTTCTAAGCAGGTATGTAATGTTCTTTTAGTAGAAAACTTAAAACATAACCTGCTTAGTGTTAGTCAAATATGTGATAATGGATGTGATGTTTTGTTTACTAAAGTTGGATTTAAAATATTAAAAGAAGAAATAAATACAATTTTAATTGAAGCATTTAGATATGAAAATATCTATGCTCTTCATTTTTCAAAAGAGAAGTATGTAAAATGTCTGCTTGCCTCCTATATTGAAGTAGATTTTTGGCACTGTAGGCTAGGTCACATTAATCACAAACATCTTAGTAGGTTAGCCAAAAATGAGTTAGTAAGGGGCCTACCTAAACTAACTTATAAAAAGGATGTTTTGTGCAAGTCGTGTGAACTCAGAAAAATGCACAAAACTTCTTTTAAACCTAAAGACTTAGTTTCAACAACATGAGCTTTAGAGTTGTTACACCTTGATCTATTTGGACCAACACGATTTGAGAGTCTAAATGGATCAAAATTTTGTCTAGCTATTATTGATGACTTCTCTAGGTTCACTTCGGTCATCTTCTTGAAACACAAAGATGACTCATTTGATTCCTTCCTAAGTCTTACTCGAAGACTTCAAAAGGAAAAATCATCCTCTATTCTTAGACTTAGGACTGATCATGGGGGTGAATTTGAAAATGAAAAATTTTAAATTTTTGTGTCAATTCTGGCATAACCCATGAATTTTCATTTCCTCGGGCTCCATCTCAAAATGGTGTTGTAGAGCGCAAGAATCGCACTCTACAAGAATGCGCATGAACTTTGCTCTTGGAGTCTGGGCTTCAAAAATATTTCTAGGTAGAAGCCATTAATACAACATGTTATGTTCTAAATAGAACACTCTTAAGGCCTATTATTAAGAAAACTCCATATGAGCTTTATTATGAGAAGTCTCCTAGGATATCATATTTCAGGGTGTTTGGAAGTAGATGTTATTTATTAAACACCCGTGACCGGCTTGATAAGTTTGATGCTAAAGGTAATGAAGGTATTTTTATTGGCTATTCAACAAGAAGCAAAGCTTATCAAGTCTTTAATAAAAGGACTTTTGTCATTGAAGAATCCTTGCATGTTTCATTTGATGAAACAAACTTAGGTGAACCAGAACCAAATCATTTAGATTCTGATGATGAAGATACCCCCTTCATTGATGTATCAAAGATAGAAGATTCACGAAATGTACATGATCTTCCAAAAGAATGGGTACACCATAAGGATCACCCTCAAAAATAGATTATTGGTGGTATTGAACAAGGTGTAAAAACCTGATCTCACTTTAGAGCTGATTTTGTCCTTAATGCTTTTATTTCACAACTTGAACCCAAGAAAGTTGATGAGGCATTAAAGGATGAATCATGGGTTGTAGCTATGCAGGAGGAGCTACTCCAATTTACTAGGAACAATGTATGGAACTTGGTACCTGCTCCTGAGGGTAATTCCATCATTGGAACCAAGTGTGTGTTCCGAAATAAATTGGATGAATCTGGTTCAATGATCAAGAATAAAGCCAGACTTGTAGCTCAAGGCTATAACCAACAGGAGGGTATTGACTTTGATGAGACATATGCTCCTGTTGCTCGCTTGGAGTCCATACGGATGCTACTTGCCTTTGCAAGTGCAAAGGACTTCAAGTTATATCAAATGGATGTCAAGAGCGCTTTTCTTAATGGTTATATTAAGGAAAATGTTTATGTTCATCAGCCTCCTGGGTTCGAGGACCCAGCACACCCAGAGCATGTATACAAGCTCAATAAGGCACTATATGGACTTAAACAAGCTCCCAGGGCCTGGTATGATAGGCTCAGGACCTTTCTTCTTCAGCACGGTTTTAGAATTGGAGTTGTTGATTCAACTCTTTTTGTAAAAGAAGAAAGTAATGACATCTTATTGGTTCAAATATATGTCAACGATATTATATTTGGATCAAATAAGGAGTCCCTATGTCAACATTTCTGTGAGACTACGAAGACTGAGTTTGAAATGAGTATGATGGGTGAACTCAGATTCTTTTTAGGACTCCAAATTCAACAATTAGACACAGGAATTTACATTAGTCAAACAAAATATGTTCTTGAAATTCTCAAGAAATTTGACTTTGAAAATGTAAATGGCAAAGAGACTCCGATTGCTCTATCTACTTCTCTTGGTGAAGATTTATCCGGCAAGAGGGTAGATGAAAAGAAATACTGGGGAATGATAGGTTCATTACTATATCTCACAGCTTCTAGACCTGATATTCTTTTTGCTACATATTTATGCGCGAGATTCCAGTCCGAACCCAAGGAATCTCATTATTATGCAATAACAAGAATATTTAGATACCTAAACAGCACAAAAGACCTTGGTCTTTTCTATCCTAAAGGACAATCTTTAGATCTATTATCCTATAGTGATGCAGACTATGCAAGGAGTTGGACAGATCGAAAGAGTACAAGCGGCACATGTCATTTTATTAGAGAATCTCTAGTCTCATGATTCTCTAAGAAACAGACTTGTGTTTCACTTTCTACGACTGAAGCAGAATATATTGCAGCTTCACTTGCTTGATCTCAGGTCATTTGGATGAGACAGACTTTGTTCGACTTTGGATTGATTTTTGCGCAATCCAAGATATTATGTGATAATACAAGGGCAATAAATCTATCCAAAAATTCGGTATATCATTCATGTACCAAACATATAGACATTAGACATCATTTCCTCAGAGATAATGTTCTTCAGGGCTCTATTTAATTAGAATTCATTGACACTCAAAATCAATTGGTAGACATCTTTACAAAACCTCTTGCAGTAGAAAGATTCTGCTTTATAAGGAGAAAATTAGGACTTTGTACAATAAAAGAGATTATAATCTAACATTTTGTTTGATATAAACTTTGTTTGTATTTATGAAAATTCCTAAGGGATTTTTTTACAAATTACCCATGCTTACTAAAAGAGGGGTAAAATGTAATATTTCCATATGTCTGGAAATACCAGGGTGTTGTTTGCAATTTGGTTGCTTAACTTAGGTTGTTGATCAAATTATTTTTTCAACACCTAAGTTATCAATTTTTTCATCTCTCAACCACTTAAGTGGTCATGTGACAAGCACATGACCCATCCCATATAAAAGAGGTCAAGTGCAAACACTTGACTCATTTCTTCACAACTAAACCCTAGTTCCACCTCAAGCCCTTGCCAAGAAGAAGAAGAATCATCTCCATTCTTCATACCCGAGGTACATTCTTCTCTTCTCATCAAATCTTGTTTCCTTGATTCGTTCCATATCATGTTTTTTGTTTCTCGTCGTCATTTCTACTGCTGCAATATGCTTTCATCAGGTACCAGATGGTACCGGTACCCATCATCTGTACCGGTACTAGCTGGGTGTAGCAGTGCCTGCTTTACAGAGCAGGTACTGGTACTGAAGATGAGTACCGGTACCAGCTCGTATTTCTGGTTGGAACAGAAACCAACCAGTACCGGTACCAATCACCAGTACCGGAACATGCAGGCTTAAATGTGTTGTTACTTGAACACATGATCTTTATCTCTAATTGTATTCCTATTTCTTGTTGTTGTATGTTTTCAAATGGCACCAAAATCTAAAAGTAAGGGAAAAGCACCTCGAGATGCATTCCACAAGTTTTGCATCAATGAGGATGCTAAATCTAAATTTGATTAGTATAAAGGCCTAAAACTTCATCATTGTAGGCCTATTGAGTGGAATGATTTTTCTCTACAAATCTATGAGTTCACTACCCGTCTTTCCAATCAGCATCTTATGCATTTCTTTGATGAGGCATTTTTTGCTGATGTTTCTGGAGTTTACCCTGACATTAATTGTCTATTTTTTTGCTAATCTCCAAGAACAAGAAAATCAGGGCCATCTAGTCTTAACTTCCAAAGTCTTTGGTCAAAAAATCACCATTACTCTTAAATTTTTATCAACCATCACCCAATGCCCTAATGAAGGTCATCATTTTAACACACTTAAGAAGCAATTTTCTACTCACAAAATTCATGAAACCTTATTGCTTCCTAATTGCCAGGGCAAAGCATTGGTTGCCCCCAATATTACTCTTTTTGCTCGTGTTCTTTTCCGTATTTTAGCATGAAATTTAAGGGCTAAAAATTTGGGTTTTCACAAAATTCCCGTAGACATTTTTCCCTTAATTTATGCTATCATTACAGGATTTTCGATCAATTGGAACATGATTTTCATTCACTTTCTTAAACCACATTATCGTGCATTGGCTTTACCTTTGGATATCTTGCTATCTCATATATTTCATAAAAAAAAATTACCTTTCTAATTTCACTCCTCTTAGAAAAGTGGTTTATTTCAAATGGACCACACTCGGGAAATGGGAGTGAAACCCGCTAGAGAGGAATCCACTAGTGATGATGAAGAAGATGAAGTTGATCCAAATGCTCAATCTTCTTCTCATCCACCTCCTGAATCATCTTCAGCTTTTGTCCCCATTACCTATCCCTTTCCGGAAGCCGAAACTCCTTGGAAGAACCTATCCCATGAATCTGGCACCGATCCCTACATGATCAACACTTTCAATTACATTGGCCAAAATTTAACCAATTTGAATTTTGCCTTCCGTCACATGGAACACAAATTTCATGATCTTTCTATGTCTCTTGAGTCTTCCTATGTTACATCTTCCACTCAACATACCAAACAAAGGAAGCGGCAGACTCAACCACGAGCACCTCCGGAATATAGCGAAAGAAGGCAGAAACACTTCCAAGATCCATCTCTTGTAGTAGAAAAAGAATTAATTATTAATGAAGATGAGGAAGAAGAAGACACAAAAGATGAAGAAAATGTATTCACAATGAGTACCAATACCCAGTGATTTGGCTGTATTGACTATATGTAGTCAGTACCGGTACCAAGAGTTCAGTACCAGTACCAACTAACCGTTGTGACCAGTCTGAACGGTTAATTTGCAATTAATCATAATTCTAATATTTCTAAAATACCCCTAACAGCTAGAATTCATGGGAGAGGTGATTAGTGGTCTATATAAGCACTCTTTGAGTGTTGTTTTAGGCACATCTCAAAAAGAGAAATATACTCTTGCCTACACCTTCAATTCTCCATTTTCAAGCTGAAAGAGAGTTTGTTTTGTTACATACATTTCAAGGCATCTCATCATTTGCAACAAATCATCAAAGGCGATCGTATTTTTTTGAAATCAATCATTTGTTTTACACCTTAGTTTTTCTCATTAGATTTGATTATACTTGTTATAAGATATATCCTTGTTGGAGACTTAGGAAATAGTTGTAAGCTTCTGTTTACATTTTTCTTACACCTGTACTTTATCTTTTCTTCATATCTTGTAATTAGGTTGAGGTAACCCGTTAATTACCTCTGATATTAGTAAATTGATTCCCTTTGAGTTGAGGGAATCGGGTTAAAAATCCTAAGTCAGGAGACTTAGGTAGTGGAGTACCCAGGTGAGGGGAACCACTATACATCTTGTGCCTTTGTTTTTGTGGTTTGATTTGTCTTGCAATTTTTTATTTCCCACACTATTCATCCCCCCTTCTAGTGTCTTGTGATTTACAGATCCTACACCTATGTCCTTCGGATATGAGTACATCCATGTGGCTGTGGATTATGTATTGAAATGGATAGAAGTCATACCCATGCAAACCAATGACCATTCTGTGGTCTTGGGTTTTGTTAAGGCTAATATCATTTTTCGGTATGGTTACCCAAGGACGATCATAAGTGATAAAGGACCTCACTTCAAGAACGTACACTTCACAAGATTTTCCCAAATTTGGGAGTCAACCACATGATAGCCTCACCTTACCATCCCTAAACGAGTGGACAAGTTGAAGTGTCTAATAGGGAGATTAAATGAATTTTAGAAAAAACTATCAGGTCCGACCGTAAAGATTGGTCTAAAAAAACTAAATGATGCTCTTTAGGCCTACAGAATAACATATAAGACTCCCTTGGGCATGTCTCCTTTCCGGCTTCTCTACGGAAAGGTGTACCATCTTCCCGTTGAAATCCAATACAAAGCCTATTGGGCTATTAAAAACGTTAACTTGAATCTGAATAAAGTGAGAAAGGCACGTATGCTAGAATTAAGTGAGCTTGAGGAGCTTCGTAATGAAGCCTATGAAATTTCTCAAGCTTACAAGCAATGTACAAAGGTCTTTAATGATAAGCACATTATTAGAAAGACCTTTGAGCCCAACCAGTGGGTCTATCTTTTCAATTCCAGACTTAAATTATTTCCAGGAAAGCTAAAGTACCGTTGGGATGGGCCGTACGTTGTTATGAATACCTTTCCTCATGGAGCAGTAGAAATTCAGAACCCTACTTCTGGTGCGAGCCATAAAGTAAATGGCCAGCGACTTAAACCTTATGTTACTCTTTCAGATGGTCAGGCTTTGGGCTCATTTTGGCTTGAGGAGCCTTAGCTTCTCCCACTCTCCTCCTCTGGTGATATTCTTCTATTTTATTTTTTTTCAATGAGGACATTGTCAGTCTTAGGGATGGGGGGGTATAACTTGAGGATGTTTATAGCATTTATAAATATTTGCATGCATTGAGGATAGTGCATTAGCCAAAAAAAAAAAGAGTCTCTTTTGTTTCTTGAGCTGAATTGAATTAGTCCCGAGCAAAAGTTCTTATCAAGGAAGTTTCATTAAAGATTTTCTTCTTAAATTGTTTCTTAAATTTAGAATCCAATATAGTTACTTCACTTGCACGTAGACTGGGTAATGGATCTTTGTAGAAAATCAATAAGTATTTTTAGTCTACTGAACTCTTGGACACTTAATAGGGAGTCAGGCATACTATCTTCTATTAGATCCACCTCAGATTTGTGAGAAGAAAGTAGAGAGATTACTGACGTGCTAAGTCCAGTGCAAGGACTCTTAAGTTCTAGACAATTAGATGATGATACCTCAGAGTTAGACATAGTTTTCGCTCTCTATTTCTGTATGCGTACATTGTGTGAATTCCTGAGAGTCACCAAATAAGGTAGATACACAGAGATTGAGTCTTGATAAAACTGACTATGGTGGATGGTTACGACCGTCCTTCATAGAATCCCTCGCTGAAGGAGGGTAATAGTGTCAAAGGTCAGAAATATGCTTGTCCTATCCATCCTTTCTTGATGTCGAAAGTAGGCACTTCCACCAAATAAGCCACACAATATCCTCTTGATCATCATCATCCCTAATAATGCCTCATGAATAAAAGTTTGCATCTTGTTATGTTAATTTTTATTTAAAAAAAGAGAAAAAAGAAGGAAAGAAAAAAAAGGAGAAATATTTATATTTAGAAAAAAAAAGAGTCCAAGTTTGGAGTTTTATCTTCATGTCATTTTTTGTCAATGTTTTTGAGGCAACAACAAAAACACTCATTGCAATCCACCAAATATGACCCATACCTACTTTTCAGTATTTCTGATCGCTCGAATACTGGCTGAGGACTTCTAACTTAGTTGTAGAGTTATTAGGACTTTTTGTTGACATGTGAATGCCATGTCAGGCCACCAAATAATAAGTACATTTACAAAATCTAGTAAGATATGTGATCTCAGAAGAGAAAGAAGGAAGAAAGAGGAAAAGAAAAGAAAGAGTGAGTGAGCATAAGGGAACGCAAAGAGACCATAGTGTTTATCCTTTCTCTGAATTGACTTGTTTGATAGTTTAGAGATCTAGAGTCTACAGTATTAGATTACATGTAGCATCAGATGAGTGTGTGCCACCAAATACGAATCCATTTAACTCAGTATCTCCTACCTAAGCCAAAAAGCCTGGGTCAAACTACAGATTATTTTTTGCTTTATCCCCTAGGGAAGAACTTGCCTACTCTAACAGAAGTTTTACCAAGGGTTAAGTTGCTTCCATTGTTTTGCACTTTTTGCTCTGGACTAACAAAACTTAAGCATGGGGGCATTTGATAAGTCCAATTTATTGGACATTTATTTGGCTCAAGTACATATGGAATACATTTCCTTATAGTTTATTGACCTAAGCTAAGTAGTAATTAATCTTAGCTTACGAATATTTTTGTATTTGCTTTGCATTCTAATACATACATTTATGCTCCTTATTTGATATGTGCATGCAGAGAGAAAAAAATAATAGGTGGCTAGACATGAATATAATTAGCATTTGAAGGAGGGTATGCCCATAATTGTCCATCACCATCTCTCCCTTTGCCGGCATTCAAATCCAGCAGTTGCTCATGTGAAGGGAGAAGCAGACGTTGCGGATTTGGAAAAGGTTAAAGGATCCTCCCTTCACACTGCAGGGATCTCTGCCCTCGCCATCATCGTGCAACAAGTCTTCCTTGTGGCCATGACGAACACTGTGGCATAGGCGTTCTCCACTGCCATCAACCTCCATCACCGCAGTAGTGCACGGTGACAGTGTGCATCACCATCAGTCGTTCCATCCACCTTCACCGTCGTCACCACTTTCATCACCATCATCACCACCCCCTCCTCCTCTTCTCCTTCGTTGTCTTCTTCATGCACCGTTCCCCTGTTCACGCACAAACAAACACAAAGAATGCAGCAAACAACCCCTCCAAGCCGCCTCCTCCAACAATGACTCGAAGTGACGCCCAAGCATCCTCGTCGAGCACATAGACCACGCCAGTAGCAGGGGGCCATAATCCACGCAAAGATCCCCACGAGCGCCCTCATCTTCTCTCACAAAGAGGAACCCAAAGCTACCACCAATCAACCTCCTCGCAGCCGGCTCCACGGACCTCCAACCTCTACTCCATCGACGCCGTTGAACTCGCCTCGCCCTCACGAGGCCACCCACGACCAGGACTGTCGCCATCAACCACTCGCACGATCACCGGCCGAACCCACCACCGCCAGCTCCCCCTCGTCGTCGATGAAAGCTCTAACCACCATCTTCAAAGCCAACACCACCGCCGAGTTCCTCGTGGTCAAGCGTGCCTCCCACGAGCTTCTCGCCAGAGACCGCGGCTTCTAGCGTGCACAGCAGCAACTTCCCTCTCATCCCCTATTTTGGTATCAATTTGTTTTTACCATGAATGCCATTGTCATTTCCTATTCTTTTATTTAATGATATATTCTATTAGATTGAAACTACAAGCATGCTCTTTAGTTTCTTTGATTTTATATGAGGAAGAATGAAAAGAGGTTGTAATTGAATATTCTGTGAAGGAGAACGTGATTGAATATTTTCTAAAAGTTAGTGAAAAATAGTTTTGAGTTTACTAGGCATGTCTCCTTGTGGATACAACACTTTGAACAATGTGGTTAGATTAGATATAAATTAATTTTGATAGAGAGATTTTCCACCACACGACTACAATGACATACCTTTTTATCGCTATCATCTTCATAAATAAGTGAAATTCTCTCCATCATCGCATGGTAGAAAATCACTTTTCAAAACATTTAATTCTCAAAATCTAACCACGAAAATAGTTAGGTTGTCTCCACATGGATGAATTAGCCTATTAAACTAGTGAATGGTGCCTCGCTTATTCGGGAAACCTAACGGATGTGCATGCTAATTCGTGCAATTCGTTTTCAACATAAGCCATCATTTTATGTAATTAATCAAGAATGTAAGGAGGTTACATTCAAAATCACCACAATGGAAACACGTAAATCATGATCTTGATATTGACAAATATCATCAATATGAATCAAAACTGAATCCGTTCCCTATAACCAATATTCCATACTCGATTTTTTGAAAGATAAATGTAACTATTCGCGATTCAAATAAACATGAGAGATATTCATGCAAATCCATCTAAATACAATAATTGGATAAATAAATGAACAGTGCATCTCACAATGGCATTATGAGTAAATATTAATTGGGCCTTCACTGTAGCGAAATAGGGGAGGAACTTTGTTGTTGCTTCCGCGTAGGAAAGGAGGCTCGCCGGTGGGAAGGATGGTCGGCTGGGAGGAGACATTCAAGATGATGGTGATGGGGCGATGAGAGGCGGCCAGTAGCGATCAGACGGAGGAGGAGGATGTCGACGATGGTGGGTTGGTCGGTGGCTGTCAAGGAGTTTTGCGTGCTCTGTGAAAGCACTCAAGGTCGTCGTTGGAGTGATGGCATCGTCGTGGTGGCATCGGCGGTGAGGTAGGAGGCCAGACAATGGGTGATGGAGCTGGCTCTAATGGGTTCGATGAGGGAGGTTGCAAGTAGGTGTTGGGTCCTTCTTTTGGATGGAAAATGAAAAAGATAAGGAAGAAGGAGAAGACTAAGAGGGAAGAGAGGGGGAGGTGGCATTGGTGGTTGGCATTATATGTTGGTGGTGAATGGCAGTGATGTTGCTGCGACTGAAGGTGGTCTGCGGTGAGGAAGGGAGATGGTGGTGATGGCTGCAGGTAGGTGGTGTACTGCAATTGTTTGGGTTCTTTTGGGTGAAACAGAGGAAGGGGAAGAAGAAATCGAAGAAGAAGTAGGAAATGGATGGCTGAGGGGGGTTATGTGCGGTGGTGTTGTGCCTGCACGCTGTCATTGTCCAACCGACGACTTGAAGAAAGAGAAGAGGTGCAGCATGCCTAAGCCACGGTGCACGCAGCATCCACAGGGTGCGTTTGTTACACAGTGATGGAGGAAGGAGGAGATCCCCTCAAGGGGGAAGGATTCTGAAGAAGATGGCAAGCCTTCCCTTTAAAAACTCCTCCATCTATTTGTTTCTTCAGCCGGAAGCCTCTCCAACCACTCAGCGAAGATCGCGAGTGGTTGGAACAGAAGAGAAATTCTGGTCGTACTCTATTAGATGTCTAATAAATAGTGTAGATGTCTTAAAAAGTGTGGATTGCAATGAGTCCACGATGGAGGTTCTCATATGTCCAAACTAATCTCTAGACATCTTATAAACGTAGAAATGTCTTATGAACTCTTGCACCTAGCCTACATTCATAAAATAAATTATATTATCATAACATATGTTATTAAATGTAAAATTAGCGCATAAAATTAAATGCAGGCTAAGGTAAATTACCATTTAATTCCTACTCAAATAATAATTAAGGACAACTAATTAAAGAGTACTCAAGCCGAATAATGGTCCACAAAAGTGGACTTATCATGTGTATTTGCATATGTGTATATATGTATGTATATATATATATATATATATCTATGTATATGTATAAGAATAGGTATGAGTATATGCATATAAATTAAGTTTAAATACTGTATACGTACATAGTAGTGTATATGTATGTATATAAGTAGATTAAGTGCGTGTTTGAGCTCTTAAATATATACATAAACTAGAGCTTTAGTGACAGAAACAAATGTTGCTGTATATATGTATATACATTAGAATAAGTAGTAACTTATGTCTTATGTTATATAAATATTCTACCAAGGCTATAGTAACGTATACAAATGTCACTATATATGTAACATATGTTACTAAAGATATTAGTATGTAAATATAACTTAGTACAATATATATCATTAACTATTTTTGTATCTACATTTAGGTATAATTTATAATAGTTGTATATAATTAACATAGCATAGTAGTATTCGGTTTTTGATGCCTGCTTGTTGTACAATTGTTTCAGGCATTGTAATGCATATTAATTGATTCCTTTTGTATATATTTGACCAAATCCATTCATTGGTTGATTGATTCATTATTGTTGTAAATAAAATTAACATGTTTGGAATAAAAGAATATTTTTGGACTTAAAAAGTGATGTATATCAAGAACTGCCTCCCAGTGAACCACCTAGAATAAAGTAGTAGAAATTGTAATTAAATAAAAATTGACACGACATTGATTTGCATTTGTAACAAATATACTACAACAACGCCATATAAAACATCGTTTTTATTGCAACTCAATAGTCAATGATTATATTTTTGGCACTGTTGACAAGGATAAAAAATCGACAACAACACTTTATTGTGATTGATTAACGGAAGTCGCAAGTCATTGATTATTTTTGGCACTATTGCCGAGGAGGCAACTCTCTATAAGCTAATTCAACTTTCTGCGACATTCATCAAACAATCATAATAAAATATTATTGATGGGTTTTTATCCTCGACAACAATGCTAAAAATATGATCGTCGACGACCAGTTTGCATTAAAAAGGGGTTTTAAATGTCTTTGTTGTAGTATATGTCACAAATAAAAACTGATGTCGTGTCAATTTTATTTATATAATTAATTTCTACTAGTTTATTCTAGGTCGTTTACTGGGAGGCAATTATTGATATACATCACTCTCTAAGTCCAAAAGCATTCTTTTATTCCAAAAATGTTGATTTTATTTACAAGAATGAATGAAAGAATCAAATAATTGTATAAATTGGTTCATTATGTACAAAAGAATGAATAAAAATATATTACAATGCTTGAAAACATATGTACATAAACAAGCATCAAAACTATATATAACTACTCTATGTTAATTATTTACAACTAATATAGTTAATACCTAAGTATAGGTACAAAATTAGTTAATAATATCTACTATACTAAATCATTATAACATACTAATGTCTATAGTAACATATACAATATATACAATAACATATATAAGTGTTGCTAAAACTTTAGTAAAATTATATGCATACATAAGGTAAAATACTGTATATACTAACATATAATCTTATGTACAATGACATACATAAACGTCAGCGTAGCCTTAGTAACATATTTACACTACTTACGGTAAAAACTACTTATACTAACATACATATATATATTCAGTGACAGATGAATGTGTCACTAAAGCCCTTGTTTTATATATTTACATATAAAAGCTCAAACAACACTACTCTATACGCTTATGTATGCTATAATACATTATTTACAGTATACATTATTTATTTACATTATATTATATTATTTATATACATATACTTTATATACTATATATATATACAGACACACATACAACAACTCATGCACACTATACACACATATCACAGGAGGGTTTTCAACACTTAGCCAATTTTCTAACTCATTCTTCTCCTCTTCTCTTCTTTACTTCAACACTTTGCCAAACTAGTTTGATTCGACTCAACCCAAAAATTAGGTTTAGTGGGTGGGTGGCCTTTTTGAGGGATATACAACACCCATTTCTGCGTGGGACCAGACCTCTACTAGGGCCACCCTAGTTTCGTTATTAAGCGTATTAATTCCAATTCAATGCTCATTAATGGACCCAATCAAGCCATACACAGTGCAAGGCCCCCGACCCAATGCACCACACACATATCACAATAACACATATGCCATATCATGTTCGAGAGAGGAGAGAGTGATAGTTTGGTGGTGCCCAGCACCATGACGATTGAGAGGGTTGAAACACAAAAACATCTTATAGCACTGCACCTGCTCCAAAACTATCAATGTGGCACTAAAGAGGCACTCAATTGAGCACTGCAGTTGCACACGTGGTTATTCTAATTTCATGAATTTGGCCCTCGATTTGAGGGCCATAATTTAATATAAATTAAAATTAAATTATAAGATTGTAAAGCCCTTACATAGGGCTACATAATTATGTAATTACTTTACAAAAATAAGTTAGTTTATTATATAATTAAATTAGGTAAAGTTGATTGTTTATACAAGTTAAATTAGAGTTTAATTCATTAATTAAAGTATAAATTAGTTAATTAATCATCAAATTGACTTTATACAAAGTTAATATACATAATAAATTATTTATTACATATTTTTATTGTATTTTAGAGACTTTATTTTAATTTATTTACAATTAAATACACATTTTAGATGGTTTATCATATAAATAAATTATAAATACTATAATACAGTATAAATATGGCATAAATATGTTAAAAATATTTAATATATCATTATACAAATATACAACATGACTTATTTCAGTATTACATTAAATTATTAATTTATTTTTTTTTAAGTTAATAAATTACCTAGTTAACTTAATAACCTAATTATTTACTGTAAATATATAATTAAATTAAATTACTGGTATTATATAGTACATATTACATATATAAATATGTATATATAGTATTAGGTACAGATATGTACATTTAAATAGATTTATAGAATTACTTAGTTATTATACATTTAGGTTATATAAATTAATATAAAATAATACAATATGATTATATATACATTAAATTACTCTAAATACTTAATTTAATACATAGAATACATATATAAGTTATTTATATACATTATATACATATTATAAAATATTTACATATAGCTAAGGTTTAATTAATATATATAAGTATATACATAGTATATATGGTATTTTTAGGAGTTTCTAGGTATTTTCTGATTTTTATGGGTTTTATATATATATTAGAGATAGGGGTGAAAGAGAAAGAGTGAGATGAGAGAGAGAGAGAGTTGTTTTTGGTGTTTTTGATGTTAAGTTTTTTTATTAAATTCCAAGGTGTACTGAACCGTCGGCTAGTATGTTCTACCAAGCTGGGGGTTCAGAATACCTTTAAACTTGGCACACACCTAAAAATATTCCTAATCCTAATCAAGATACATTTATTTTATTTTTTTGTAATTTTTTATGATTTTTATTTATTTACAAAGTTCACCAATTTAAGACCTTAAAGAGTATTTAAGAGTGAAACCTAAGGCCTAAAGATGAGTTTGAGTAGCTAGGAAGATGGTTTAGACATCTCAAAGCATCCAACACACTATATTACACATATATGAGCAATTAAACCAAGTTTTTTTCTCAATTTTCACTAAAATTCAGATTTAGACAGTTATGCAATTCAAACAGCGGACAAAAGACTTTAAATTTAAATTACAAGCATTCTAATAGGATTCCAATCAATTTAAAGTACATGAATGCTTGTTGTATACATTTATAACACTAAATACAGGTTGGCTCCAATTAAACTCGAATTCCTAGCTAAAATCCACTCTGATCAGATAGCTCCAACTCAACCAAAATAGTGGCTGAACTGCTACAATAAACATAGCAGCAACAGGTGCTTAACTTCTCTAATTTAGCAGCAGTTGCAGCTGCTACTGTTCTCATCAAAAATCAGATACAAGGATAGTAGTTTAGACGTCTTAAATTCTGTTGCTATCTCAGCAGCAATAGTTGCTCCTTTGATCACTGAAATTAGCCTAGATAAAACCTAAGAAGGTCTGATCTAAGGCATATGAATACACAAAAATACTTCTGGCAGATCAAATCTACCCAAAATCCTTTTAAAATCATATATGAAGATATGAAAATCCATTTATGCCCAATTGAAAATCATAATTTATAGAACTCTGATTTAATTTTCACTTCACACTATAGATAGTGTGAACACAAAAATCAAATCAGGACTTCTGTTACGACCCGGTTCTCGAATCCCTACAAGACTCAAGACCAGCTTGACTCAACTAATCCCAAGACCCAGTCTTCCAACAAGAAATAACCGAAAAGCAGGAAAATAAACCACATTCACTATGCAATGTAACTAACAGTAAAAGCGTACAAGCAGTAAAGGAAGTAAAAGCTACTAGTCAGTACATACCACCACAACAACAGGAAAGTAGAACAAAAGTACAGTAATAGGAACAGTAAACAAAAGTCTAAAACTCACTAGCAGAAAAGAAAGTACAACCACAGTACGAAAACTACTGCTGGGCTTGACTGGGCCCAGCACCCTCTACAAGCGATAACTCAGGCTGTTCAACTCCTGGACCTGTAAAGGGTTATGAGGAAATGGAATCAGCGAACGTTGAGTAGAGTGGTAACCAGACTATCTAAAGCAGTAAAAGCTAGCAGGTAAATTTATCTTTTCTAGTTATTTATTTTTACAAGTAATTTCTTTTCACCCCATTGGTTTACTTTCATATTTCTTTCTTGATCTCGCATGTTCCTCGTGGGAACAATCCTGATTGCAGTCTTTTCAGAAGAGTAGAAGGTGCACGTGGTGCTCTCCTGGCCAGGAGAGTCCCCCGTGGTAGTCTTACACCCAGTCAACCACCCTGAGGTCACAGACAGACGTAGCGACGACTACGGCACACGCGATAAGCACATAGGTAGCTACCCTGCACTGCCACACAGTCAGTCATTTCCGCTAGCAAGTACGCCCAAAGTACAACACGAAACAGTATAGAACCTAACCCTCTCAGCAATAGGGGTCTAGTCCCTCAGAACCAAACAGGGGTCTCGCCCCTCCACAGTCCGCGCACCCTTGTCCAACTACCCCAATTTGCCCAGAGGGCCTAACAAGTCGGTGTAGGGTGGCTAGCTAAACCCTGGCTCCCGTGGGGTGGCTAGCTCCCTCCCTACACTAGTAGCTCACCTCGATATCGCGTACACGAGGGCCAACAGAAGTCAGTGTAGAGTGGCCAATCCTAACCCTGGGTCCCAACCCAAGGGCGGCTAGCTCTGCTCTACACTAAAAAGGGGACAATCGCTCTCCTTGGTACCACGTACTCAAGGGCCAGCACACTTCCCATCCACATTTCCAGGTCTTTCCATTCATCCACAGGAGCTCTACTCCTAACTCTCCGTAGGGTTCATGCTCATATTCACCATATTATTCCATACTAGGTTTCATCATTCACAATTCCATTCTCGTATTTTACACATGTAGCTCATATTTCCACAATTTAACACATCCAACAAGTGATATCACATGTAACCGTTTAATTATCTCAGGCAGCTCGTATTCATTAATAGGTAGTTGCCAACAACTTAGCTCATTCATTCATAAATACCATTTCAATCACGCAAGCAAGCGGTTCAACCATTTCTTATCCTAGGGTTCATGCAACATCCTAGGTTTCCAGTTATCTAATTTTCATGGATGCATTCATATTTTATAAGTAGAACAGGGGGAAACCACTCTACCAGACAATCTAGGAGTACTGGGGGCTTGAACTGCAGGCCCACGTGCCTTTGCAAGCCCCAAACACACAATAGATCGAAGTCCTATACCAAGGAACACATCACAATGAAACGTTCAAAATAGTATATAAAGATTTCTAACATGTAAAAGAGCTCACAAGGAAACCACAGATATCTCATTTGCGTAAAACAATCCCGATCTGACCCTAAACGGGTCAAAAATGTGTCTGTAGACCCAAATCAGACGATTGGAATCAAGTCCAGACGTCTTAAAAGTCATCAGAGACTCACCTCAAGTCCTGCGGCGAGCTCAGACGTCCAGGACTCCTCTGCGACCGTCTGGACTCAGTTCCAGACATCTGACCAGTCCTCCAATCATCTGGGAACATCTCCGGTCGTCTGATCAGCTTCCAGACGTCTGAAAAGCGTCAGAGGGCATGCCAAGCGCCTTCCCAATGCTACTCCTACGCACGATAGAGTAGCGCACCACTTTTAGCCAAGCGGATCACCTCTGTAGTGCGGCTTGCATGGCTGTAACCGAGAGGAAGACGTACCTTCACGATACACCCCCCTTCAGACGTCTGGTGTCATCGCCAGACATCCATACTATCGTTCAGAAGGCACTCTGGAATTCTGATACTGGAAAAACTCCAGTATCAGACCGCGCTCCCACTTCTCTCACCGTGCTCTACTACGGCTCCTCCTGCTCCGTTGCAGCTTCGACCGCTGCAGAAGGTCGGGGATGATGCCCCAATGCTCTCCTCCTGCACACGCCGCGGTGGCCATGCAAACCTCCGGCGAGCCCCAACGAGCTTGCGACCTCGGCCCTCTCCTCCTCCTCACGCCCGCTCCTCCTCCTCGCTCTCGCTCCCTCTCTCTCGCATGCCTCTACTCACGACAATGGAGTGGGGAGTATGGTGGTGGTGGTGGAGTGGAGAGGAGAGGAAGGGGGTGCTTTTTATAGAGGCTGGAGGGTTAGGGTTTGATGGGGGAAAAGGAGAAGAAGAATGAGAAGGAAAGGGTCTACACACTGGCTGCGCACAGAACCAACAACACGTACAGATTTTTTAATTTCAAGACATCTGGGAAGGGGTCCAGACGTCTTAAAAGACTCAAATCAGAATAGGTCTTTACAACTTCAAATCCTTGTGAAAACAGTTCCAAATCTTCATTAAGATCCTTTAAATTTTAGTCAAATCTCCATTATCAGATTGGAATCACTTTTGCATTGAAAAACAAATGTCACCCAGATAGGGCTTTTACTTTTGATCCACCAGGGTGATCTGATCAGTTAGAGTTATAAACACTAACAATTAGTGTTTAGTAACTCAAGGTGAATCTAGATAACCAAATGGGTCATTGCTAAGGTCTCATCTCAGTGAATCTGAGATTCCTTGACCATTGGTACCTAATACAATGCTCTCATTGGGTATATGCTCTTTGAGAAAAAATTTATATCAAAACATATTCAAATTCATCGCAAAATACCCAATTGAGCAAATCTAAACTCAAATCACTTGATTAAATTCATTTAAAACCAATTTGACTCCTAATGATAACATCATCTTGAGCCATAACTAGCTTTAAATAATCAGAATCAAGTGACAAATGCTCCTACATAGTCGCTGAGAGCCATAATTCCCTGCACATCCATTCTTAGAGGAATACATTAAAATAGGATTAATTCTGCAGTTTTAACATCATATCATGAATGCAGAATAACCATGAGATTTTCCAAGGGTTAATCTAAGGTCTAATGAGCATTAAAATCTAATAAGAGGGTCCATGCAGACAGAAACAGGGTTTCACGCATTTCGAGAATTGATACAACACCTAAAACTCTAATTTCAGACCTACTTGAATTACTAAGATTCTGGTCAAGATAAAATTCATCTAAACCTTCTAAAAATAAAAAAATATTCCTTGAGGTTTGGTACCCTTGATTTGATCATTAGAACCTATTTTAACCTTAAATAGAGTCACTGATAGAGTTCTGCCCTAATTTAAGTTTTTGAGTAAATTGCTTAGTCAAACTTCATCAAAACTCAAATTCAACTTCACCATCAGATTTATTGGCTCAAAATTAGGTTTGTACCAAAATTTGGGCTCAATCAGAGTTCATCTTGATCTAGTTGCATTCTAGTTCTTTAGAACTCTTCCTCACATCCAGGCCCTTAGCTTTCAGATTATTTACAAATCACTCCCCAACTTTTGTCATCATCTTCACAAAAGGGTCTCTGCCACCATGGCAGGTGTGAACCCAAAAGAGCCGACCTTCAATCAGGGAAATCTCCCTGATTTCTCGACCAATCCCTTCCAGGGATGATCTTGAGGAAGTCCTCAGTCGCATGACTCATATCTTGGACTCAAATTTCGACCAAAAGGCTCATGCGAACCCTTAGGATTTCAGGGATCTTCTTCCCTACTTTTTTGAGCTCTTCAAGCTTTTTTCCAAGCTTGAGAGCCTACCCAAGCTCTATAAAAGCTCCTAAAGCTTCTAACCATGCTCCTTAGCTTGGTTTGGCCACATTTTCTCACTGAAATCTCTCCCTCTGGCCTCCTCTGACCAGCTTTGGCGACCTTCCTCCCCTATCTTCCTACGGCCTCCCAACAGCCAAATTGGGAGCACCACGACCTTCCTTGCATTCCTCTGCTCCCTGCCAGCTACATCAAGAGCCACCTTCCTCATCGTTGTCGCCGCTCTCCCTCAACGGAGACTTCATCATCCCCAGCACCGGCCAATCATAGCCGATGCAAACTTCCTCCTTTCATCTTTAAATTAGGTCTTATTCTCTCCCTCTTCTCCCCCTAAATCTCCCTATCCCTTTCTTTCCTTATTTCCACTGACTACACAATCTCCACAACACCATCTTCCTTCACTCCGGCCGAGCTCCAGCGAGGCCTCCCCGACGCCACAAACCACCAAATGCCATGCCACCGATCCCAAAAGCTCCACCATCCCTCCGCCACCAAAACCCTTTAAGAAATTGAGGGAATTGGCTTCTTAAACACCCCACCGAACACACCCACCTCCAAACTCCTTCTCTGAGTTAGCCACCTCTCCACATGCACCCAAACACCACACAACCACTGCTATCACCTTCGCCATCACATGGCGACCCTCCTGGACCATTTAACTGGAGCTTTTGAGCCCATATGCATGTTTACAGGGTTCACTCGAGTTCGCTGCTGCCACCGTCCTCTCCGAAGTCCTTTGCAGTCCTCTGACGAGCTCAAGGCCTAAATCCACTTCCAGGTGACACGAATTACATTTGCATCTCTAGCTGCTGCTCCAATTGAAGACACGAAGCCACCAGTAGCTGCAATCGAGTGAAGCATCAGATGCAGCACTTGCACGAAGGAAGGGTGGCATTTTTTGTGCCACATCATGGAGCTTCCAACAACCAACACACTATATCATGTTTTTGTGAAATAACCTCTCTGTCCAAGACACCAGGGGTCGGGTCCCCGCTCACCCGCTTACGCACACCTCGCCTACGACACACACCCACAGCCCTAGTCCCTGTTCATGACCCAATAACCCGACATATGATCCAACTACACTTGTGTCTTTGAGAGGGAAGAGAGGAGAGGTTTTTAAGAGAGAGGGGGAGGGTTTTGCTGTGCTATCCTTTGCCGTGCCCTTATACTGAGGAAGCAAGGCTCTCCGTACTTAGCCTCTAAAGAAGAATCCTTAGTCTCTGAAGGCTTTGAAGAAGAGAGAAGGCCCTCTTAAAAGCTTGTGCCCTGTGTGTGCCTTCTGTGAGGCACTATTTTGTTGATATGTTAAGTCATCTAATATAACTTGGGCGACGTCTGATTGAGGATTACTATTGAATAATTTGAGCAATTGAATGCATGCTTAATTAAAGAGAATAAGTGGTGATTCAAATCACCATTGTTTTTATTCTCTTTCCTTTTTGATTCCATGATCTTCTAAGCTTCATTGAATAACAATTTGACCATACTTATTATTATTGTGCTCGTTTATTCCAATTGAAGATTATTATGTGAATTCCATATTTGCTTCTTGAAAATGACCTCAGACTCTATTTTCTGAATTTGAGTTTATAAATTTAAATGTCTTGTTGTGCAATTTATGAGTGGACTACAACAAACGCATCTTAAAAGCTCCTATTCTGTGCATCAGCAACTCTGAATCGCGAGATCAGGCATGAAAACCAAATATGAGAGAATCACGCAATTCGAGATGATAAAACCAGATCAGGGGGTTTTTGTGGATTTACGGAATGAATGGGAGATCCCCCGAGTGGATTTTTAGGCGCAAATTCAGATCTAGAAGCCAAGGATTTAGATCTGAATTTGACTTTGAAGGATGGGTGGTCAATGAATAAAAAATGCGAGGAAATCAGAAATGAATTGCGATGCATATGGAAAGCTGTATGTGTTGAAATAGAGGTGGAAAAACACCTCTCTAATATGAATTGATCAGAGAGGGAGGAGTGGATATAAGCTAATCTACTCCTAACTAAACCAAACCATCATCAAAGTTGATTTCTAATTGATGAGAACCTCATCATGAGCCATAACTAGCTCATTTTGACCCAATACAAAGGATAAAAGCTCCTACATATCTCAAGGAAAGGCTTAACTCAGAGAATTCTGAGTTTGAGAAGAAAACCAGTCATAAGGGGTAAAAGTGCAATTTTACCAGTATAATCTGCATACAGGGTAATTCAGGGCCCAAACACAGGTCAAAACAGCTTAATAAGAATAAAAGTGGGATGAGATGATCTAGCAAGGGCTACAGCACTTCCAAGGAACCAAATGATAATCTGTAACCCTAAAACAACCCACTTCAATTCACAAGGTTCGAGGCAAAGTAAAAATAGAATAAACCCTCTAAAATTCATAGAAAAATAATCTCTAGGGTTTAGAACCTTCAATTTGGCCTTTAGAACCCATTTTGACCTACATTGAGAACCATGCCCAATTAATAACTTAATTTGGGTTTTTACGCAAATTGACCGGTCAAACAAGGTTTAATATGAAAATAAAATTCACCATCAGATTCCTTAGGTCCTAATTAGTCATGTATAAAAACTTGAGCCTAAGAAGAAACCTCCTTGACCGACTTCACACTTTGGTCCTCATATATTTACTCTTTGGCCCTCAACTTTTGAACCCTCGCATTTTGGCCCCTAACTCTCCTTCGTTCTTTGCAAACAGGTCCCTCCTGCAAAACCCTGCCAGCACCATGCTCCGGCGACCTTGCGCGGAGCATGGCGCCGCGCAGGGTAAGGTGGAGGACCTGGCATGTGTACCGGGGGTGCCCTGCGTCGTCAGCCGTCGCAGGAGCACCCCCATGGTCATTGCAGCCCCCCATACCGGCCGTGCGAACGCACGGACGGTATGGGTTCGAATTCCGACCATTCTCCGGCGAGGGAGACACGTCGTCTCCCTCCGCCTTCCTCCCTGCTTCAACCCTATAAATACCCCCCGCCGCTCCACCGACCAAGGCAGCTCGGATCTGACGGAGAAAACCCCCAATTTTCCTCTCTTCTCACTCCGGCAGACGCCCACCAGCTCCGGCGGTTCTCCTTCCTCCTCCTCTTCGCTCTGCCGCAATACCAGCAGCAGAGACCTCTTCCCCTGCTCTTTCCGCGTCGCGCAATACCGGCGCGCGCTGCCTCTGCCCCGTCGTCACCGCCGTCCTTCCCCCACTGGGCACCGTCTTCTCCGGCGACAGTCGATACGACTGTCGCCCTGTTCCTCCCCCTTCGTCCCTGCAGTTAAGTTAGACTTACTCCCCTTCTTCTCCTCTTTCTTTCCCCGCTTTCGATTTAGTCAATTAAGCCCTCTACCGACCCTGTTCACCCTCATCCTCTCCGCCTCCGACCACCCTCCGGCGAGCCGCTCCCATCACCTCAGCGACCCACACGGCTCGCCGACTACCGCAGAACCTCCGCCTCCTCACCCTGATCCTCTTCCGCCCCTCCACTTCCCACCAAACACCCTCTGCAGACCCACCGAACACACCCACTCCCTCGCTCACAGTTTGACCTAGGACGACCCGACAGCTCCATCTCGCCCCCTGCAGACCCCCTGACCACCTTCGCCGTGCCACGGCGAAGGTCCCCCGCCTGTCTGATTTGGCCGAGAGGCCGTGCCATTGGTTTCAGGTTCCAGGCCTTGACCGCCATTGGCGAGGAAGCTCGAAGCCTGCTCGAGGTTGCTCCAAGCCGAGATATCCCAGATTGAATAGCCACGGCCAGCGCGGAAGAGTCTCACGCACACACCCTGGCCCTCGATTGGAGCTGTACGCCTCAACAGCCGATGCAATTGGGAGCACCATCCCTGCTGCAGGCGTAAGAGAATTGGGGTGGGACATTTAGTCCCACCTCGGAATCTCTCAAAGGCGCGCGGATGCATAAAGGCAAAAACTGCCTTATGCTGTTTGCCTCAGTTACCACGGGGTGAGGTCCCTCTCACCCGACCCGACCCGACTCGGCCTCGTCCGTGACCACGCTCCGCGGACCTGGCCCGACCCGATTAGACTGACCTGCACTCCTCGCCCACCACGCACGCCGGTGGGCCTGGACCCGGGCCTGACCCGAACCCGATTACCCGGTAGCGCTCTGGGAGAGCTTCCGAAGAGTGATTTCAGAGAGAGAGATACGCGGGGGAGGGGGGTAGAGTAGGTTTTTGCCTCTTGACGAATAAACTCTGAAGTGTGCAGGCCAAAGAAGAAGAAGCAGACCCGCTGAAGAAGAAGGAGCTGCTGCACTGTAGCGAAGGCATTGTTAAGTCGTCTCAGCACCGGGGCAGACGACGGAAGGTCAGCAGCCAAAGAAGAAGAAGACCCGCTGAAGAAGAAGGAAGAGCAACGGCCATCGCGAAAGAAGAAAAAGAGAAGTCAAGGCAGGTGAAGACAAAGAAGAAGAAGGAATGAAGAGAAGCAAGAAGCAAGAAAAGAAGAAGATGATCTGACGAAAAAGAAAACAAGGAAGAACAGAAGAAGAAGAGCACGAGAGGAAGATCTGAAGAAAGAAGAAGAAGAAGAAGAAGAAGAACAGGAAGAACCAAAGACAGAGGAAGAAAGAAGAAAAGAAGAAGAAGCCAAATTTTCATCTCTCTCTCTCTCTCTCTCTCTCTTTATTTTTGTAACAGAACTTGTATATCTCTAGAATACAACTTGCTCCCTGAGTTCGACCTCGGGAACTCTTTTATTTTTCCGAGTAAAAAATTTTATATGATACGTTGGTAACAACCGGCTTTACTACAACGATATAACACAAACCGGTCGAACCGTACGTTCCCATCATTTTGGCGCCGTTGCCGGGGAGCAACGGCTATTCTAGAGGTAAACATTCCTGTATTCTTTTATTATTTCTGATAATCTCCTCTCTTTTGTGCAGCTACAGGAACTCAAGAAGACAAGCAACCACACCAAAGACAGGTAAATTTTTCCTCTCACTATTAACCCCTACACTCTAAAGAGGAAGAAAAGAAAAGAACAAGCAATATAGGGCTAACCTGTCTTCCATATTTAGTAACCATAAAAGTTGCATGTTTTCAACTCATTATTTCTGCACACTATTAAGGGTATTTAAGGGCTAACACATTCTTGCTTGAGCCCTAATTACCCAACAAAGAATTAACTGGACCAAGTAGAGCCAACCTAGGATCCAACACTAGGGATTTAGAGACACACTCCTTAAGCAAGAATTGAGAAAACCAAATGAAGTGTGCCCAAGCCCTTGTCTGAAAATACCTATTCAAAGAAAATCTAAAACAATTGGCTCTCTCTAAACACTTGAACCCTAAAAGACAGGACCTAAAAGTTCTCAAAGAAAACAAGAGGTAAAGTTGACCCCTTGGGTCAACCAACCTTAAATTAGGTCACTCTTTGCACTTAAAAGACTAAAGTTCAAGTGAAACCTTAAGCACCCTGATCTTAAAATTGGTAGACTTAAGAGGTCAAGATCCCCATTCTGGTCTACCTGGAACCGCAGTGACAAGAGAGGTCGGGTGGGGGAAACCCTGTAACCCATGGGGACGCTCTACCGTGTAGGGGTCTTCGCGGGACTCTCCCTCTCTGGCTGCCCAGGTAATTCTCAGGTGGACGATCTTTCTGATCAAGGGGTCCATCTGCCCCGAACCTCTATAGTCACCCAACAATTTTTGGGTGTCTTGATTGGGTCCAACACCTGCTTATCTCATCCAGCCCTTCAGTATTTTTCAGGAGGTCCTTGAAACCTCCAATAGAAGTTCACTCTCCCCGAGGCTAAGCCTCGGCTCCTTTGTTTTTGCAGAAATCATTCACATAGCCCCTCTTTCCTCTGATTCTGAACAAAATCCCCTTCTTCCATCTTGATTCAAACTTTGATTCCACCACCAGATCCAATTATGCAGCCTAATTACCTAGCAAGACTACCATTCAAGAAACCTGAATATCGGAGATCTATGAAAGATAAAATGATCGAGGATGCCATAAGATTCTATGAAAAAGAAGAAAAAACCTCAACACCAAGAGGAGATATTCAGGTTGATGTCCCAACAACCACATCCTTCATCATGAACTGTGCCCAAATTCTATTGACTGGAATTTCAAAAGGATCAACCCGAGATATGCTCATGACAGGATACATTGAGATGGAAAAATTACACCAATCTGAATACCTTCAATGCTTGACAAATCCTGTACTTTGGGAACAACACCAAGATGCCCTTATAAAACGGGTAGAAATGATGAAATCAGTAGAACAAATTATCAACCAGAAATACCCGTATATACCAGAAACAAAGGATGAGTCATCTTGGAACAGTACTAAGAATCAATCCAGTTTCCCAGACCTCGGGATTGAGGCACAAAGTGGTTGTAAAATCCCAACCCAGATAGAAGACAATGTTGAATTAGGTTGGGATATTGCAGGAAAACACAATGCTGAGCCAACCCTAGGCCATAAATCACCAAGCTTAGAACTCCAAGACTCCTGCAATAACAAGATTAGAATTGAACCTCTGGAGGGTATAAATTCCACCCCTTGTTTTGATAAGGTGACCCTCGAAGGTTATTCGGACTTAGGTTCTAATAATTCTACCCACATCCTAAGCCTAGAACCTAGATCTGAAACTTATTGGGAAGATTATGAGGCCCTTTATGAGGAAGATCAAATTTTTACAGGATATGATTCCGGGCCTCTATTTAATGAGTATCCCTCTCCAACATCCTCAGGAAATCTGATCGATTTCTCAGAAAACATGCCAATTTATGATACAGAAACTGAGGAGTTGGATAAGCAAGGTTTTAATAGGGTCTATCCTACCAGCTTAGAGCTTGAACAGAACATCTTTTTGAGCCCAGAAGTGATATATAGGCTAGAACCCAATCAGGCTGCTGATTCCACATCTGATGATTTCTGCTGTGGTGGAATTCATGATCATTTTCGCCAACTCTCCGACAATTTCAGATCTGACTATAATTGCGGAGAGATTCCCCTTCCTGAACACGCCAGGCCTATCTACGACCTCAGTTCACATGACTCTGACTCTGACTCTGACTCTGAGGTCCTGATTCCCGAGATCACCGATAACACAGAATCATTCCTTTTCGATCCTCAGGAACCAAAAACAGAAAATGCCAAGAGTGATTGCAACCCAGAATCCAAATTTTTTCTCGAATCCGATTTCTTTCGTCCTACAAACACTCTTCCGGCATTTGATAGTTACCCAGAGGACTCTCTACAGAAAATCACCTATCATCTGTTTCTAGAAGAGCCCTCGTACACAATGGCCACCTCATCCGCACACACAGAACGGATCAAAACCTCTCCCAAACCCCGACCCGCAACCGGACTCAATTTCTATGCTGATTCACCTCTCACCGAGCCGATTGCATTTCCACATCGGGTTTCGAACATTGATCAGACTACATACCATGCTCTATCATTCTCTGATCACCCCTGTAGGGTTCCTGCATCAACCACTGATTATCCTACGGGTCCCTACTCTGACCAGGCTGATTCGGCTCAGCCAAACCCTGCGTTTACACTTCCACATCCATCTGAGCTTCATAGTTTATGGTGGGCACCACACCTTTTTATCCACATCTATCAACCCACCAGATTGATTGGGTTTGGGCTGCATCATCAGCCTGTTGATCTGAACAAGCACCTGGTTGGACCAACCAGGCTCTTAATCAAGGTGCTTGTCTTACAAAACTCTGCTGAGTTGACCATCCCCTCTCCATCGCATTTCCCGCTTGGCTGAAGGCATCAAATTTAGCGCTCAACGGGAGGCAGCCCGTCATTCTCTTTGAAAACCTGAAACTTGTTCTGACAGCTTTTTGCACTTGAAGTTCACACTTTAGGACAGCCGACTCCACCTCAGGTGCTTGCATCTGAGATTAGAAATCGTCCGCAACAGTCACCCCGACCCATTCACTCATCAAAACAGCTATCCTAATGTATGAACTTAGTCGAATAGAAACCCCTAGGTTACAATGAGGACATTGCAAATCTTAGGCATGGGGGGGTATGAAAGTGCAAAAACTCGTAAGAAAAGGTTTCAAACAAAAAAATTCACATATGCCAAAAATACCATAAAAATTAAAAAATTTTCGAAAAAGAATAAGAGGAAAAGAGGAGAAGGAAAATTTTGTGAAGGAGAGAAGAAACAAAATGAAAAAGGAGCACAAAATTATAAGAAAAGTTGATAGTCATTAGTAAGGAACTAAGGAATTAACCTAAGTTCTAGACCTCATTCAAGAAAATAACTGAAAAGTGCACAATAAGATTAGTAAGAATGCAAACCTTAGGCATTCTTGAATAGACTCTTAGTACTCATTAAGATCTGGACACTCCTCAAGAGGTTGAGGAAAATGAAAAGCTGAAGTATTAGGTCTAAGGCTTAGGGAGTATTCGGCCTCGTTAACTAATTTTTGGTTTACGGGACTCAGTAACCTAAGCACCCTAATCTCACACACAGCCTGGTTCAGTAAGCGTAAAAATCAGAATCACGCAGAAGCGTCGCAAAAATCTGAAAAGAACACCTAGAATAGGAATGGCCGATCAACACAAGTTGATTTGGACGAGTTCCCAGCGCAGAGAGGCGGAAAATCCCCTCGAAGATGCGTAACAAAATATCATCTCCTCGGTGCTTGTCTCTTAGGATATTTACATATCCTACGGGGGGCATGTAAGCACTCTGCTGGTTCAGATTCCATGGATGGCATTATCTCGAAGTGTCAATTGCCAGGGTCTGGATTCGGCCACGGAATACCATGGATGGGATTATCTCGAAATCTCAATAGCCAGGGTTCCGGGGGTTGCCATGGGCGGTGCTATCTCGAAGCATCGATCGCCAGGAACCCTTGAGGATTGATGATGGGAGCAAGGAATCTGATACAGACCGTGTTGAAAAGCTAATCCTAGGCTAGAACTAAAAAGAAAAAGAGAGAGAAAACTCTCCAAACAGAAAAAACTTTCTATCTCTCTCTTACAAAACGCACTGCGAACTGGGCCAGGGCTAAAATCATTTCAAGCACGGGTGCTTTAACCACGAAGTCCAATAAACCTTAGGTTAGTTCTTGCGGGCCTTAAAAACCTTTGCTGAAAGACTGAGGCTAAGGCTAGACAGACTTGGATCTTGATTGGTACTAGAGTATCTTTTAGGCCTATGGTCAGCATTCTAACCTAATCTATGCTCAAATAAAAAGGCACTTATCTAAAACCATTGAAAACTTCATGGTCTAGAACAAGGGTTGAAACCTTAAGTTTTTTGCTAAGGGACTAGCAAAAGTTAGGCATGGGGGTATGATGAGAACCTCATCATGAGCCATAACTAGCTCATTTTGACCCAATACAAAGGATAAAAGCTCCTACATATCTCAAGGAAAGGCTTAACTCAGAGAATTCTGAGTTTGAGAAGAAAACCAGTCATAAGGGGTAAAAGTGCAATTTTACCAGTATAATCTGCATACAGGGTAATTCAGGGCCCAAACACAGGTCAAAACAGCTTAATAAGAATAAAAGTGGGATGAGATGATCTAGCAAGGGCTACAGCACTTCCAAGGAACCAAATGATAATCTGTAACCCTAAAACAACCCACTTCAATTCACAAGGTTCGAGGCAAAGTAAAAATAGAATAAACCCTCTAAAATTCATAGAAAAATAATCTCTAGGGTTTAGAACCTTCAATTTGGCCTTTAGAACCCATTTTGACCTACATTGAGAACCATGCCCAATTAATAACTTAATTTGGGTTTTTGCGCAAATTGACCGGTCAAACAAGGTTTAATATGAAAATAAAATTCACCATCAGATTCCTTAGGTCCTAATTAGTCATGTATAAAAACTTGAGCCTAAGAAGAAACCTCCTTGACCGACTTCACACTTTGGTCCTCATATATTTACTCTTTGGCCCTCAACTTTTGAACCCTCGCATTTTGGCCCCTAACTCTCCTTCGTTCTTTGCAAACAGGTCCCTCCTGCAAAACCCTGCCAGCACCATGCTCCGGCGACCTTGCGCGGAGCATGGCGCCGCGCAGGGTAAGGTGGAGGACCTGGCATGTGTACCGGGGGTGCCCTGCGTCGTCAGCCGTCGCAGGAGCACCCCCATGGTCATTGCAGCCCCCCATACCGGCCGTGCGAACGCACGGACGGTATGGGTTCGAATTCCGACCATTCTCCGGCGAGGGAGACACGTCGTCTCCCTCCGCCTTCCTCCCTGCTTCAACCCTATAAATACCCCCCGCCGCTCCACCGACCAAGGCAGCTCGGATCTGACGGAGAAAACCCCCAATTTTCCTCTCTTCTCACTCCGGCAGACGCCCACCAGCTCCGGCGGTTCTCCTTCCTCCTCCTCTTCGCTCTGCCGCAATACCAGCAGCAGAGACCTCTTCCCCTGCTCTTTCCGCGTCGCGCAATACCGGCGCGCGCTGCCTCTGCCCCGTCGTCACCGCCGTCCTTCCCCCACTGGGCACCGTCTTCTCCGGCGACAGTCGATACGACTGTCGCCCTGTTCCTCCCCCTTCGTCCCTGCAGTTAAGTTAGACTTACTCCCCTTCTTCTCCTCTTTCTTTCCCCGCTTTCGATTTAGTCAATTAAGCCCTCTACCGACCCTGTTCACCCTCATCCTCTCCGCCTCCGACCACCCTCCGGCGAGCCGCTCCCATCACCTCAGCGACCCACACGGCTCGCCGACTACCGCAGAACCTCCGCCTCCTCACCCTGATCCTCTTCCGCCCCTCCACTTCCCACCAAACACCCTCTGCAGACCCACCGAACACACCCACTCCCTCGCTCACAGTTTGACCTAGGACGACCCGACAGCTCCATCTCGCCCCCTGCAGACCCCCTGACCACCTTCGCCGTGCCACGGCGAAGGTCCCCCGCCTGTCTGATTTGGCCGAGAGGCCGTGCCATTGGTTTCAGGTTCCAGGCCTTGACCGCCATTGGCGAGGAAGCTCGAAGCCTGCTCGAGGTTGCTCCAAGCCGAGATATCCCAGATTGAATAGCCACGGCCAGCGCGGAAGAGTCTCACGCACACACCCTGGCCCTCGATTGGAGCTGTACGCCTCAACAGCCGATGCAATTGGGAGCACCATCCCTGCTGCAGGCGTAAGAGAATTGGGGTGGGACATTTAGTCCCACCTCGGAATCTCTCAAAGGCGCGCGGATGCATAAAGGCAAAAACTGCCTTATGCTGTTTGCCTCAGTTACCACGGGGTGAGGTCCCTCTCACCCGACCCGACCCGACTCGGCCTCGTCCGTGACCACGCTCCGCGGACCTGGCCCGACCCGATTAGACTGACCTGCACTCCTCGCCCACCACGCACGCCGGTGGGCCTGGACCCGGGCCTGACCCGAACCCGATTACCCGGTAGCGCTCTGGGAGAGCTTCCGAAGAGTGATTTCAGAGAGAGAGATACGCGGGGGAGGGGGGTAGAGTAGGTTTTTGCCTCTTGACGAATAAACTCTGAAGTGTGCAGGCCAAAGAAGAAGAAGCAGACCCGCTGAAGAAGAAGGAGCTGCTGCACTGTAGCGAAGGCATTGTTAAGTCGTCTCAGCACCGGGGCAGACGACGGAAGGTCAGCAGCCAAAGAAGAAGAAGACCCGCTGAAGAAGAAGGAAGAGCAACGGCCATCGCGAAAGAAGAAAAAGAGAAGTCAAGGCAGGTGAAGACAAAGAAGAAGAAGGAATGAAGAGAAGCAAGAAGCAAGAAAAGAAGAAGATGATCTGACGAAAAAGAAAACAAGGAAGAACAGAAGAAGAAGAGCACGAGAGGAAGATCTGAAGAAAGAAGAAGAAGAAGAAGAAGAAGAAGAACAGGAAGAACCAAAGACAGAGGAAGAAAGAAGAAAAGAAGAAGAAGCCAAATTTTCATCTCTCTCTCTCTCTCTCTCTCTCTTTATTTTTGTAACAGAACTTGTATATCTCTAGAATACAACTTGCTCCCTGAGTTCGACCTCGGGAACTCTTTTATTTTTCCGAGTAAAAAATTTTATATGATACGTTGGTAACAACCGGCTTTACTACAACGATATAACACAAACCGGTCGAACCGTACGTATCATCACTAATCTACTCCTATTGATGTAAATTACACTAATTACTAATCTAATCTACTCTAGAAAGCAGGAAGTCCTAATCTAACAAGAAGAATGGGGTTGCTTGGATCCAAAGTCGATGGCTAAGGAGGAAGAAAGGGGGAGATCTCCAGCGAGTGAAGAGCCAACAAGAGGAGCTCCAGGGTCGTCCTCAGGTGTATGTCATCCCTAGCGGCGAGGAGTAATTGGAGGTGAAAAAACACACCTCTATCACAAGTGTGGCGAGTGAAGAGGTTAGAAGAGCTGGAGAGGACGAAGGGATCGCCTCAAGAGAGTAGGAGGGGGGGTCGATGGGTGTGCGCACGCTCAGGGCAGCTACTTAAGTAGGTAGAGGAGTGATTGCACTCACCACAGAGGTGCGATTATACACCTAGGGCATGGGAGGTGGGGATGAGCTAGTGAGGGCACGCGAAGTTCTAATCCAAATCACGACCATTGGATGGGATATGGGATAGGTGGTGAATGCATGCACCGAAGTGCACAAAGCTTTGAACTGGTTTCGACCATCAGATCAAGAGAGCAAAGGAAGTGACGGTTGCGATCTCATGTGTTCTGCGTAGCTACACTCAACCCGACGTAGCAGGTGTGTTGGAAGAATTGCGGGGAAGCCTTTATGGGCGAAGGGGTAGAAGTTTAGCACAGAATCACATAAGTGGCAAGAAAGCCAATTAGAGCAATCCCTAGGATTTGCAAAGAGGCCCCTGTAGTTATCAAAGAGGTCCCTGGCGTATTTTTATGCATGAAATGAGGATGACCTAAGGACTTAAGTGAAAAAACTATTAATGAAAGGTCCTAATGATGTCCAAATGCAACCAAGCTTTTATTGAAGCATAATTGAACATTAAGGAAGTTAATTTTACTTTTGATTTGAACTTTTGGACTCAAATATGTGTTCAATTTGCAATTGAATCATAAATTTATATTAATGAATAGAATATCTCATTTTATGACCTAATTTCACATTTTTAACACAAAATTGATGTTTTAGGTTTTTTCACTATTTCCCACACTTAACCATTTTCATGTGTTAATTCAGTAGTGTTTAACCTAGTTTCTAGCTTAACTTGGGTACTTTAGCTATGATAAGCTACACCTCATCATACACCAAAATTTTTCTTTTATTCTTCATTTGTACATATTTTTGATTTCTTTGTATATAATCATTCTTTTATTCATATTCTTTGTTATATATAGATTCTTTTATTCATTATAGTTTTTTGACTGATTATTGTATATAATTGTCTTACTAATCATTTGTTGTTTTTACAGCACCTGAGGAGGAGTAGTGTCTTCTTCCAAGTGGAGTTTTCTTCCTTGCGGATCCGTTGTACCTCAGACCTAACTTCCTAGAGGAGTTTTCCAGACAAAGCTACATTTTCCTTCTTTCTTAGATTAGTTTAGTGGTAGTTTAGACTTAGGTATACTTTTAGGATTATATTTGTTCGGCATAAGTTGTGAGAACCTGTTCTCACACACATATTTGTATAACTTGGACTCTCTCTATCGCTCTCTTTACTCATCTCTCATCGACTTAGTTTTTCAGTATTCAATTTTTCTATATTCGACTTCCTTTTTGATTTGATTTTGCTAGTTGCATTTGAAAAAAATACAAAAAAATTATAAAATAAAAAATGCCAAAATGATTTCATCTCTTATCTAGAAGCTACTTATTCTATGCATCCATATTTATGTTGCATTCTTCCTGCTAGATTTCAATTCAAGTCAAAATACATCATTTGTAGAATTGCTAGAGTCAGGTATGCATTTTCTATCCCTTCTGAGCTCCTACCATCTCTGCATTTGACTTAAACATAAAAAGACCATATGGTGCTTGAAAAGAACTTAAAAGCAAGACGAGCTGCAAAGAAAACACTTTCTAAATACTCAAATCAAATTCAAATAGAGACATTAAAACTTTTTGCAACCCTGATTGAGTTTTCATCACCATCTGTTGATTGCTTATTGTGTATGCACTACACTATCACCTAAAATTCATAAATACACGGGTTTCTATCTCATCTCCTTGAGCAACCATAAGGTCTGGATACGCACACCAGTCTTATCCAGATTCTGGGTGGACTTTAGAGGTTTGCACTTCGCTACGTCTTCTACAAGATGCGTACAATTGTATTGAAACATTCATTTGCGTAGTACTACTTTTCGTGTAGCAGAACCTTAGGAAAAATTTGAACTTTCTCGCTTGATTGTTTGATTGGTCTTTTGATTGTTGTGAGATTGACATGGGGATTTCTGATTTTTTTTGTGATTAAGATTGAACCTTTCTTTTGAGTTGTGATTGATTTGAAAAGTGTTTTCAAAAATCGACTCAATGGAAGGTAGGAGATCCCAAAACCCTGAGTTAGTACCTCCCTTGGGTGCTGATGCCCAAGCTTCTACTTCTACCTCGGTGCCTTCCACACCTCATCAAGGGGGAAGGAGTATTTAGCACCTAGTGCTAGACGACCGACATGCCAATGCAACAAAAGTGTTTTATACCACTTTGAGCGATTGGTTGCCACCAATGTGGCACTAGCATCCAGTGTCATTTGAGCATTGTGACACGTCTGTCTACGTGCAAAGTTAATGATTTTAGCCCTCGATTTGAGGGACATAATTAATATAAATTAAAAATAAATTATATAATTACAAAGCCCTTATATAGGGCTACATAATGGTACAATTAATTTTGAGAAATAAATTATTTAGATATATAATTAAATTAGTCAAAGTTGATGGTTTATACATGTTAAATTAGAAGTTAATTTGTTAATTTATTACACAATTGACCTTATACAGAGTTAGTTTATATAATAAATTATTTATTACACATTTTTAATGTATTTTAGAAACTTTATTTTAATTTATTTACATTTAAATACACGTTTAAGTTAGTTTTACACATAAATAATTTATGAATACTATAATACACTATAAATACAATATAAATAAGTTGAAAATATTTAATATAATGTTATACAAGTATATATTATAAATTATCTCAGTATTAACTTAAATTACTAATTTATTTTATTTTAAGTAATAAATTACAAAATTAACTTAATAACTTAATTACCTATAATAGATACATAATTAAATTAAATTATAGGTATCATACATTATATAATACATACTTAAATGTGTATATACAATATTAGATATAATTATGTACATATGGATAGGTTTATATAATTACTTAAATTACTATACATTTAACTTATATAAATTAATATATAATTATACAATAAAGTTATCTATATAATAAATCATTATAAATATTTTATTTAATATGTAGAATGCATATATGAGTTAATTATAAGAATTATTTATGTATTGTACACTATATGCATATAGCTTAGGTTTTAAATTATATTTACAAGTATATACATAGTATATAATGTATTTTTGAGTATTGTTGATGATTTTCTGATTTTTATAGTTTTTGTAGGTATAGTAGAGATAGGTGATGAGAGAGAAAGGGTGAGGTGAGAGAGATGAAGTTATTTTTGTGATTTTTAAACTTTGATCTTTTATTAAATTCCAAGGTATATTAAATCGTCGATTGGTGTGTTCGACCAAGTCGGAAGTTTAAAATACCTTAAAACTTGGCACATACCTAGAAAAATACTTGATCTTACTCAAAATAGGTTTATTTTACTTTTTTGTGATTTTTTTCATGATTTTATTTATTCACAACTCACACACAAGGCTCAAATGGACATAAAACCATATAACTCAATGCCTCAATTTCAGTTTTATGAGCTGGTACTTCAAATAGATGGTTCAGATATGGTCACCACAACACATGGAAGGTGATTGAAACACCACCATGAGCCCTAACTAGCTCATTTTGACCTAATGAAGAGAATAAATGCTCCTACATAACCAACTGAAGGTCATAATTTACTGCATAACCTTTCTAAGAGAAACACAAGAAACTAGGGGTAAAACTGTAATTTTACCAATGTAGTACAACCACAGGTTTTCTCAAGGGCTAAACAAAGGTCAAATGGTCTTAATAAGATAACAAGTGCGTTGTATTAGACAGAAAAGGGCTTATGTGTGTTCTGTGAATCAAATGACTTCTTAAAATCCCAAAAATAGACCCACTTGATTAACCAAAGTTCTGGGTAGGATAAAATTCATTTAAACCTCTAAAATTCATAGAAAAATATTCTCTAGGGTTTAGTGCCTTCAATTTGTCCATTAGAATCCTTCTTGACCTAGAATAGGGTCTCGACAGATATTTGCCCTAATTTAGGTTTTTGCATAAAGTCTCCAGTCAAACGTGGTCAAACCCAAAATCCAACTTCACCATTGGATTTCTTAGGTTCAAATTAGGTTTGTACCAAAATTTGGACCCAAGATGAGTTTGTCTTGACCTAGTTTGCAACAAGGTCCAATCTGATTACATTTCTACCCCTAACTTTCAAAAACCCTTGCTAACAGCCCCCTAGCTTCTCGTCATCATCACAAGTAGGTCCCTCCACCATTATCGTGGAGGAAACCTACTCTGGCGACCTTTGACAAGAACGTTCTCCTTGATTTCTCAGAGAATCTCCTCCAAAATTGGAAGGAAGATTCTCTGAGAAATTCCCGTCAGTCTGAACCCATCTTTGAGATCTGATTCCCTCCCAATCTATAATGTGAACGCATGAGAGATTTGGGTATCCTAACAAACTCCATCTCCGGAGACCTTCCAAGCTTGGGAAGCTTGCTTCCCAAGCCCTAACCGACCTTTAGAACCCTATTTAAAGAAGCCCAAATCACCTCGACTTCTTCACGCTCGAATTCGGCCGCAAATACTTCAAATTCTTCTCTTCCCCTCACGGCCGAAGGCTCCTCGATGTCCGGTGACCTTCCCTACTCCTTCTCATCATCCGACCACCATACCTGCGGCGGATTCCTCCTTGCTCTCGTCCACGTCTCACCGTACCAGCAGGCGCTACTCCCTCTTCATCCTCGCCGTTCCCACCTCACCGAAGCCCCCTTCATCTCCGACGTCAGCCATACCAGACTTGATGCCCTCACTCACCCCCTTCATCCCTTGACCTCCCAGATAAGTTCCCTGACCCCTCTACTTTCTTCTTTGCCTTTTATTTTCCAAAATCGACCACTGCCACCCCTCACACCTTCATCTCCATCTCCGACCACCAACTCCGGCGAGGCCATCCCACCTCCACAAGCCACCAAAACCCTCGCCGACAAGCCCACAACCTCCGCCACACCTCACTGAGCACTTCCCCTCACTTCACTCACCTCGCCACTCACTCAAACACCTACTTGAACACACCCACTCACACGCACACAGTACACCCTAGGCAAGCCACCATGACCACCATCGCTCCATGCCACCACCCCCAGCACATCTGCCATGCTCCGACGATCCTCTCTAAATGATTTAACATGGTCGTGAGGCCGTTCTGTTGTTTTCAGGTTTAGGCACCGTCCGCCATTGGCGAGCAAGCTTGAAGCTTGCTTGAAGCCGCTCTCGGTGCTGCCAAGTCCAGGCTGAAGTCCCAGGCTGCGCGGACTTACTTCGTGTACGCACTTAGGCCCTCAATTGGAGTTGAAGGCCTTAGCAGCAGCTGCAATTGGAAGCATCATCCCTGCTGCAGGCGCACGAGGAAAAGAGGTGCGGATAGTCCCACCTTAGAAACGAAGGGGCACTCACGCTCTCATAAGTTGATTTTATGCCTGTAGCTATTTGCCTCAGTACCACGGGGTGAGGTCCCACTCACCCGACCTGGTCTCGTCCGCAACACTGCGTCCGCAAACCTAGCTAACCCGGCCCAACCTGCACTCCTCGCCCACTACTGCACGCCTGTGGGCCTAGTCCCAGGTATGCACCTGACCCGATTACCCAAATACCTGTGTGGCTCTGGGAGAGCAGATCCTAAGAGAGAAAGAGAGGAGAGTCACGTAGGTAGGGGGAGGGTTTTGGTGCAGGGATCTCTGGCCGACACTTAGCAGATTCTGAAGAAGAAGAGGAGGGCAGCGCAAAAGCCAAAGAGAAGAAAAGTCGAGGCAAAGAAGAAGAAGAAGAAGAAGAGGAAGAAGAGAAGAAGCTGAAGAGAAAGAGAAGGATTGTAGAGTAAGAAGAAAGAAGACTCAGAGAAGGCAAAGGCAGAAGACAGAGAAAATAAAGAAAAAGAAGAAAGGGAAGAAGCAAAGAGGATCTGACACTTTAAGTCATCTGATTCCTTCATCAGACGATAGATCATTACTTTCGTTTCATTGCAAATACATTGAGTTCCTTGGTGATATTGTAGGAGTATTTGGTGATCTAAATTACCATTTTACTCCCATATTTTTGTACTTTGATATTGATATTATTGCATACTCTTTTAATTTTGAATTGTGATCTTGATTTCTAAATACTAATTTGCTCCCTGTGTTCGACCTCGGAAATCTTTTCGATTAATAAAATTGTACTTGTTTGAACGCTATTTTGACTATATTACAACGTGACACTTTTTAAACAATGACTTAGCGACATTCGACCATTTTGGCGCCGTTGCTGGGGAGCAATGGGCAATTTAGAATTCTCGATTACAATTCCTGATTTGATTCTAACTTGCTATATCTCTTTTGTTGTGGTTGTTTCAGGGAGAAGATATATTGAAGAAAGTCAACCGCACAACAAACACACCAGGGGCAGGTAAAATATGATTACTCTCTCTTTTAAGCCCCTCATTCTAAAAAGGTTGAAAAGGATAAAATCAATTAGGGCTACTTGCTTTACATTCTTAGATAATTCATCAAGTTGCCTGATTTGATTTCAACAAGAAAACCTGATTTGTGCACTCACTTAAGGTAACTAGGTCTACCACATTCTTGTTTGAGCCCTAGATACCACATTTGGCAAACAAAATTTGGACCAAAATTAGAGCCAATTAAGGATTCCAAGTTAGGGTTTGAGAGACACACTTACATAAGCAAGAATCAACTTTCCAAAATGATGTGTGCCTAACCCTTGGTTGAATTGATCTATTCAAGCAAACCCTAAAAATCACACTCTTAATCTCACTTGAATCCTACAAGAGGGACCTAAAACTTCTCAAAGGACAAATAGGTGAAGTTGACCCACCTTGTTGGGTCAACCAATCTTGAAATTAGGTCACTTAATCTTGAAATTAGGTCACTTTTGCACTTAATACATGTTAAAGTTCAAGTGAAATCTTAAGCACCCTTGCTCTTAATAAAATTTGTAGACTTAAGAGGTCAAGTCCCCATTCTGGTCTACCTGGACATCAGTGACAAGAGAGGTCGGGTGGGGGAAACCTTGTAACCCGTGGGGGCACTCTACCGTGTAGGGTTTTTGAAGGACTCTCACTCTCTGGCTGCCCAGGTAATTCTCAGGTGGACGGCTTTCTGACTAAGGGTATCATCCGCCTCGAACCTCTATAGTCATCCAAAATTTTTGGGTGTCTTGATTGGGTCCATCACATTATACTCTCATCCAAACCATCGGTACATGTTTGGTAGGAGGTCATTAAGACCATCCTTGAGGCCTCCTCTAGTTATTCACTCCTGTTGAGGCCAGGCCTCGACTTCCATGTTTGTGCAGCAACCCCATCACATAGACATCTCTTCTTTTTCATCTGAGCCTAATTCTCCTTCATCCATCATCATGGCACAACCCACATAAGAAGACAATAACCTTAAGAATCAACTTCAGCGCCTTAATGATTTATTCCAAGCCTTTGTGAATCCACCGCAGCATCCTATGATGCGAGATCATTACAATCCCGCTGTGGTGGCGATTGAACCTCGAGTCCAAATCTCGGCTGGAGGTCTTGATACTGAACTCAAGCCTAACATGATTCATGCTATTCAAAAATTTCATGGGCTCAATTCCGAGGATCCTTTCCAGCACATCAAGCAACTCAAGCATCTGGCCCAGAGATGTCCAAAATCGAGATATTCTTCTCATGAAGATGTTCTCCTCTCTCATGGACAAGGTAGCTCACTGGTATCAAACTCAAACACGTCCAATCAACACATGGGTTGAACTACATTTCGAGTTTTTGAAAAAGTTTTCCTAGTTGGTTGAATGAATGCTTTACGACACCAAATCACACACTTCATGTAGCAGCCTGGGGAACCACTTCACGAGACATGGGATCGTTTCCTGGATCTTATGCGAAAGTGCCTCCATTACAGAGTTCCTAAATGGGAATAAGTCCAATCTTTTTACCAGGGACTTCGTGAAGATATCCATTATTATTCAATACAACTTGCGGAGGAAATATCATGGGTCAACATGAAGACCCTGTGTGGGAGATTCTCGAGAATATGTGCGAGAACTCCATCAATAATAACTCCATGGGCTTATTCGACCGGATGAATGCCCGCGCATCAACAAATCCAAGGGGGGCACATGAGACGTAGGGCCTGTCCTCATCTGTCGACTTGGAATTAATGGCCAGTCGTTTGGACAAGGTCTCTATCATTGAGAAGAAGGTGGATGAGCTAACTCGACATCTGCAGCGAGCCACCTCTGCGCAAAACCCATTCGCACAACCGCCCTCTTGGAGGGAAGCTGTGCATAACATCTATCACCGATCTTCTCAGAAGATGGACCCGTATTCACCCCTGTCTGACTCTAGGGTTGAAGGAAACTCTGATCCTGCCTACTCTAGTTGAGGGAACTCTGAACCCTCGTACTCTGACTTTTCTGAGGTTCCTCAGACTTGCGAGGACCTCAACACCATCCAGAATGACCCATTCTCTAATACTTATAACCCTGGATGGAGGAATCATCCTAATTCCCTATGGGTGGGAAATAATCAGAATCAGAGACCACCATATCAACCCTATCCTCAAGTTCCTCGTCCATATCAGCCGCCTCAACCACTTAGACAGATCAAATGACTCTTATCCTTCACTCTGGCCGACATTCAAAAGACGAATGCGGCTATGCAAAAACAGCACAAAGACGAGATCACAAAGGTTTACAGTCAACTCACCCAGATGGCAAATTCCAACCAACCTGGCACACTTCCTTCGCAACCTCTGCCAAATCCGAATAACGTGCCGAACCAGAGGCACGTTATGAACCCAAATTCGGGCCAAGCACACATGATTTATCAGGTCCCTTCCGCTCCATCACCTGATGGGATGGAAGCTTCAACATCATACTTGGGATTTCCGTAGTAGCCACCTATTTTACCAACACCAAACCCGAACCAGGCAGGACTGAATTCAGTAACAACCCATAGTGGCAATGCAACACAAGACCCACCATACCCAAGCAACTTACAACCTGGTAGTAACCCAAACCCTAGGATAGTCATCCAAGATACCCCTGTCCCAGATCAAGAAACTGGACCTATTCTAGAGGAACCATCCAAGGTTCCATTTCCCGAGGCCTTGACCAAGGGAAAGAGGACAACCAAACCCATGGCACCTGAGGAGGACCTGGTCAAGCTCTTTGAACAGGTCCATATAAACATCACCTTGATGGATGCGATTCGCCACGTACCAGCTTACGCACGATTTTTGAAAGATGTGTGTACACCTAAGCGTAAGCCGCGAACCAAAAGTGGGAGCCCAATTGTATTGTCAGAGCAAGCTAGCTCTGTCACTTTGAGCAAACTCCCACCTAAGGCAAAAGACCTAGGTACTCCCCTGATTTCCTGTACAATTGGTGATATCCAATTTGATAGATCATTATTGGATCTAGGAGCCTCCATAAACCTAATACCTACATCCCTACTTGACCATCTTAAGGAATCTGAGCTTAAATCGACAGAGGTGACATTACAGTTGGCAGACCAATCTATTAAGTCACCTAAAGGAGTTCTTGAGGATGTCATTGTTAGGGTTCGGGATTTCTATTTCCTGGTGGATTTTGTAGTCTTGGATATGGATGCTCTAGAAAATCTGAAAAACACACCAATCATACTAGGGATACCCTTTCTGGCCACTGCTAGGGCTAACATTAATTGTGAGAAGGGCCAAATTGAACTGAAATTTGAGAACCAGACATTAAAGATTGACATCTTTAAGGCCCAACAAGGGATTAATTGTAGAGTTATAGAACAAATATGTGATATCAAAGCTGTGGTTGACGATCAGTATATTGAGGAAAACCTGACTACTTCTGACCAACCACAAAAGGATCAGAACCCGCAATCAGACGAGTCCGAACTTAACCTAGACACACCCATGACTCCTTCCCTTGCTCCTGACACTCCCTGAACCACCCGCTGCTGCTGATAACCCTATTTTGGAACTAAAGCCTCTTCCCTATCATCTAAAGTACATCTTTTTGGGTTCCAATCAGACATGTCTTGTGATTATCAACTCCAGACTCACGTCTGATCAGGAATCCCATTTGATTTCTGTTCTCCAGCAACATCGAAGAGACATTAGATGGACTCTCGATGCTTTGACTGGTATCAGCCCCTCTTATTGCACACACTGCATCTATACTGAAGAGGGCACACGACCTTCCCATGAAATGTAGAGACGTCTAAATCCTAATCTGCAGGAGGTCGTGAAAAAGGAGATCAAGTGGTTAGATGTTGGGATCATCTACCCGATCTCCAACAGTCGGTGGGTGAGTCCAATCCAGGTTGTGCCTAAAAAGGCAGGTCTCACCGTGATTACGACTAAGACCAGATAAATCATACCGACCCGTGTGGCAAATTCATGGAGAGTCTGCATTGATTACAGAAGATTCAATACCTCCACAAAGAAGGATCATTTCCCATTACCGTTTATTGATCAGATCCTCAAAAAACTAGTGGGAAATAGATTCTTCTACTTTTTGGACAGGTACTCCAGTTATAACCAAGTGGCAATCCATCCAAAGGACCAAGAGAAGACCATTTTCACCTGCCCCTTCAGGACGACGTGTTCTAAAGGATGCCTTTTGGTCTTTGCAAAGCAGTCGCAACTTTTTAGCGGTGCATGCTTGCCATATTCTCAGATATGGTAGGTGATTATCTGGAAGTCTTCATGGATGACTTAGTGTTTGGCGAATCATTTGATGATTGCCTACTGCACTTGGTCCACTTGGTGCATTGACGTGAATATGGTTCTTTCCTGGGAAAAGAGCCACTTCATGGTCCCTAAAGGAATTATCCTGGGACATCTTATCTCCGAAAAAGGCATCTAGGTTGATCGAGCCAAGGTGAATCTGATTTCCAAACTCCCTATGCCTAGCTCAATCAAGGACATCCAATCATTCCTAGGGCATGCCAATTTTTACCGTTGATTCATTCTGATTTCTCGAAGATCGCATGCCTGTTGGACGTACCAATTGCTACGCTAACGTGTTTGGTTTCAAAACCTTGTCGTTGTAGCTTGAAAGTGAAGAATTCGTGTTCAACAAATAAAATTTATACCAAAATTTGAATTTTGGGTCAAACACAGGGAGGCTACGTCGATCTATATTCGCAATTATATTTTTTTAGAATTTTTGAAAAGTGAGGCGATATAATTACAATGAAGCTATCAGACTAAAAGGAAGAGAGAGAGAGAAAAAGAACATGCATTCAATATTTCAAAATGTTTATACAATCAAACCAAATAAAAATTACACTAGAAAGCGGGAAATCAGCTACACTAGAAAGTAGGAAAATTCTACATTAGAAAAGCTGTAGAGAAGAATGGGAGAGAGAAGTTATCCTCCTCGACGATTGCTTAGAGGACCAGTCAGACGGGACGACGCCTGGACGAAGGAGGACGGAGCAGGACGAAGGAGGACGAAGCAGAAGAACGGGAATGGAGCAGCACGTCGTTGTCATCGCGGGATCCACTTCTGAATGGGGACGAAAATTTGGACTTTATCTCGCAAGGAGCATCCCGGGTATGGGACAAGCTTCTCTTGAGCTTTGGAGAGGTAGAGAAGAGAAGGAAGGGATGAGAATTTTGTGTGGAGGGGGTCTCCTTTTATAGTTGCAAGGAGTGGGGGCAAATTAGTCATTACATCTTTAAAATATTAAATAAGGGGTCTTTAGTGACGGATAAAACAGTCGCTAAAGCCCCAACGTAGGCGTAGTGGGCGCACCTCACGCACGCCTCCTCGGCTGCTCACTCTCAACGCCCGCCGCACGTTCAGCCATCCACAGCCGTCCGATTGCGAGATCGGACGGCTGTGATTGTGCCTTCCCCGCTCGCTGCGCACCTACCCCAATGCATGTGATGCCGCATGATGCGCGGGCATGCAATAGCGCGTCATCGCTATTGAGCACGGACGACCGCTCGATCAAGATCCGACGCACGCCCATGCCCGCTCGCCCACGCCCTTCGCCTCCTCGCTGCTGCTCGAACCCACGTCCGCTGCTGGCGATAGCGCCCTTGCCCACTGCACTGCGGAGCGCGGATTGTCGAGCGGGCGATTTGAGGTGCAGCCATTCACAACTGTTGGATCGAGATCCAACAGCGGAGAGGGGGTGGATGTGGAGGCTTTAGTGGTTGCATGCGGGCGTTTAGGCGGCCGAGATGGCACCACGTGGCACCATCTTGGTCGTCCATCTTCTGGATGTTGTAGATGGTGCCACGGGTGTCGGATTGACTCGATTTTTGCGACGTTAGGCTGCGATCGTCGATTCGAATTCATCCGTGTGGTCGGATTTGTCATTTGAAGTGCAGATTTACACCATCCTGGCCCTTGATCTTCTAGGGTTCCCCGATCACTATCTGATGCTATAGATGCCTGATTAGGGCGATCTTGGAGTCGTTGAACTCCAATCGTCACCTTGATCACATCTGCATAGTTGGATCTTCAATCCAAGGCCCTGATAAAAAAGTTTGCCTTGTCCAAGCACATAAAAGGAGACAATTAACCTCCATTTTATTCAAACTACTCAAAATGCAAGATGATGCATGTTATGCAATATTTATATCATGCAATGAAATCCTATGCTTAAGAACATGCATAAATAGACATCTTAAGTAGTGTAAATGTGTTTACATCATACCCCTATGCCTATCTTTTGCTAGTCCCTAGCAAAAACTATATGCTATTTATAAAAGAATTAGATTGGATTATTTGGGCATGAGTTATTTTCAATCATTAAGAAATTGTCTACTTAGGATCTAAACTTTCAAAGACACAACAGTGCCCGAGTATCTGCCAAAATGCAGACCGCCTTAAACCCTCGCCTTATTCAAAGAAAAATTTCTTTTTCTCTTTTTACTCTTTTCTAATTTTTTGGATTTTCAAATTTTAGGGTTTAAGAGTGGCTTTCTACGGCCATTCAACTCACCCAAGATTTGATGAGAACCCTAAGTTTTAAGCATCTTATTGTGAATATGATAGACTCGTTGACCAGCAATTAAAATAGACTTCGGATTTCTACACCTCTAGGTGACCTAAAAAGAATTCTGCCTAAAGGTGTATCTTACAACCGGTAGCTTTCTCCCTACTTTAATTTTTTTACAGGGTCAACACAAGGTTGGATCCAGTGTATATCTCCCTGGTTTATTCTACTTCTCCGCTTCTTCCTAAGTGTTTTGGGAATTTTTTAGTGCATTTACTGAGCTGGGTTCTGGATAACCTGTCGATGAGCTGTTACCACAGACAACTTGCCAGCTATACTCGTGCGGCGAAGTGTGGCTTATTTCTTTTTTTCTTTTCACCTTTTCTTTTTGATTTTTTTTTTTTAAGTAGGTGGCTTCCCTGGTCTAAGATTTACCTAAAGGCAGCAAAAAGAAAAAGGTCCAGTGACTGGGCTCTGGACAACCTACCTATGGGCTGTTACCCACGATAACTTGCCAGCCATATCACCCTAGAAGGTTCATTAGCTACCCAATTTCCGTTAGAATCACCGAACAACGAGTCAGTGCAAAGAAAGTGTGTAGATGCTTAAAACTCAGAAATTCCCTCAAATCAGAGGGTGGGTTGATAAGTCGTGTACTTATCACCCAAACTTATTTATTCCAATTACGATAGAATTAAGATGGCGAGGACTTGAAAGACAAATCCACATTTTAGTGGATACACGGGCGAATTAAGTCCAAAGACCTGAAGGGTCTTTGTGTTCAGGTCTTAATGTAAAATTTCTTAGGATTGAAAAGTCCTAATGTCCAACTAATCCTCCCTAATTTTGATTTTTTTTTTTATGTATAATTTACATGAATTTCACAAAGCTGACCAAATGATTCAAAAATGAATCCACCCCCCCATGCCTAGCTGATGCAATGTCATTGAAAAAGAGACATGAAAGAAAGGGTAGAATATGAAAGATGTCACCTAAATATGAAGCTCGTATCAGCCTTGTGTCGTATGTATAACTACTGAGTTTAATGCCGTCAGCTAGGCGAAGTCTAGCCAAAGAAGTCACAGAATGGCTAGAGCAACTGAGTCTGAGATGGGTTCTGGAAGAATAAAATCAACAACAGGCTTCAGATGTTGACCGTTGACTTTAAATGTGTTACCCATCTTTGGGTAAGAAATTTGAACGGCTCCATTTGGAAAAATCTGGTCAATTATGAATGGGCCATTCCATTTAGATCTAAGTTTGCCAGGAAAGAGCTTAAGTTTAGAATCGAATAACCAGACCTTCTAGTTTGGCTCAAAGCTCTTGCGGGAAATCAGTTGATCATGTAGAGCTTTGGTTCGAGCCTTGTAAATCTTAGCATTCTCATAAGCATCATTTCTAAGCTCCTCCAACTCAGATAGTTGGAGTTTCCTGGTTTTCCCAGCTAGATTCAGATCTAAATTGCATTGTTTGATTACCCAGAATGCCTTGTGTTCAATCTCTACGAGTAGATGGCACGCCTTTCCATACACCAAATGGAATGGAGACATGCTGATGGACGTTTTATATGCCGTACGGTAGGCCCCAAGAGCGTCCTCAAGCCTTTGAGTCCAATCCTTGCGATTAGGCCTAACCGTTTTCTGCATAATGTTTTTGATCTCTCGATTGGAGATCTCAGCTTGTCCATTCGTCTGGGGATGGTAAGGTGTAGAAATTCGGTGATTAACCCTGTATTTGGCCAATAAATTCTGAAATTAGGCATTAGTAAAATGAGTGCCACCATCAATGATGATAGCCCTCGGAATCCTAAACCTACTGAAGATATTTTTCTTGACAAAATTAATGACCACCTTGTGGTCATTAGTTCGGGTGGGAATTGCCTCAATCCATTTGGACACATAATCAACAGCAACAAGAATGTACTGATGTCCAAATGAAGGGATAAAGGGTCCCATGAAATCGATTCCCCAAACATCAAAAATTTCGATAGGAAGAATAGGGTTTAGGGGCATCATGTCTCTCTTAGTTATGCTGCCGAGTGCCTGACATCGAGAACATGGCCTTGAGAAATCCTGGGAATCCTTGAATAATGACGGCCAATAGAAGCAAGATTGCAAGATTTTTGCAACCATCTTTTTCTCGGAGAAATGTCCACCACACCCAGATGCATGGCAGAACTCGAGTATACTATTGAATTCATTCTCCGGTATGCATCAGCGAATAATCTGATCAGAGCCGATGCGATACAGTTCAGGGTCCTCCCAGAAGTAGTATTTTGCCTCAGATTTGAGTCTATCCCATTGTTGCTTGGTCCAATCCTAGGGGATTTGACCAACAGCCAAATAGTTAACAATGTCAGCAAACCATGGGGTGTGGACACCTAAAACTGTAAGAATAGTTTCATCCAGAAAAGTGTCAGCAATCGGAATGTCCGGACAAGAAGAATCACCTAGGAGTCTCGACAAATGATCTGCTACCACATTTTGTACCCCGATTTTATCCTTGATTTCAAGATCAAATTCTTGAAGAAGAAGAATCCAATGAATAAGTTGGGGTTTAGCATCCCTTTTAGCCAAGAGATGTCTCAAGGCCGAGTGGTCGGTATAGATGATAACATGAGACCCTAAGAGATAAGCCCTGAATTTTTCCAAAGCAAACACTACAGCTAGTAATTCCTTTTTAGTAACAGTGTAATTCCTCTGGGCTTCATCCAGAGTTTTACTAGCGTAGTAGATGGCAGAGGGCTTTCGATCAATTTTCTGACCCAGGACAGCCCCGATCGCATAATCAGAAGCATCGGTCATGATCTCAAAAGGGGCTGTCCAAATTGGTGGTTGCAAAACTAGAGCATAGGTGATTGCCGTTTTCAGGAAATCAAATGCCTTTTAGCATGATTCGTCAAAAACAAATGGCGTTTCTTTGGCAAGAAGATTGCTCAAAGGACGAGCAACCTTCGAGAAATCCTTGATGAATCTTCGATAAAATCCCACATGGCCAAGAAATGATCGGATTTGTTTAACCGATGTGGGAGGAGGAAGTTTAGCGATAGCATCAACCTTAGCTTTGTCCACTTCAATTCCCCGTTCAGAGATTACATGACCCAAAACGATGCCCTCTTGGGTCATTAAATGACTCTTTTCCCAGCTAAGGACCAGTCGTGTCTTGATACATCGCTTAAGAATCATTTCCAAATTAGCCAAACAAGAGTCAAATGATTCTCCGAAAATAGAGAAATCATCCATGAAGACTTCCATAAACTCTCCCACCATGTCAGAAAATATGGCTAGCATACACCTTTGAAAAGTCGCAGGTGCATTGCATAACCCAAAAGGCATCATACGAAAAGCAAAGGCTCCATAGGGACAGGTGAAAGTAGTTTTTTCCTGATCCTCAGGATGGATAGGAACTTGGTTGTATCCCGAGTAGCCATCAAGAAAACAGAAGTACTTCTTCCTAGCTAATTTTTCCAAGATTTGATCAATGAAGGGCAAGGGAAAATGATCCTTTTTAGTGGCTATGTTCAGCTTCCTGTAATCAATACAAACCCTCCAAGAGGAAGCTGAACGAGTTGTGACAGATTCTCCTCTCTTGTTAGTCACAACGGTAATCCTAGTTTTCTTTGGAACAATCTGAACGGGACTTACCTAGGGACTATCAGAGATTGGATAAATAATTCTTGCATCGAGACACTTGATATTTCCTTTTTGACCACTTCTCGTATATTTGGATTCAATCTCCTCTACATCTGGAAAGAAGGGCGGGGTCCATCTTCCAAGAATATTCTATGATTACAGTAAGATGGCTCAATCCCCCTGAGGTCATGAATGGTCCAACCAATTGCCTCCTTATGTTCCTTTAGGACCTTGATCAATTTAATCTCTTGCTCCTTTGTCAATTTAGCACTGATAATCACAGGGAGCATATTCTGAGGTCCTAAAAATTGATATTTCAAATTCTCGGGCAATGGTTTCAATTCAAGCTAGGGTAGGTTGATGATTGATGGTAGGGTAGATGCTGAAGATTCAACAAGAGGAAGAGGTTGTGAGTGAACAAAATCAATAACCTCTTCCGAAGATGTCAGGTCAGCCATAGAGGGTTACGGGTCAAATTCATCATCCAAAGAGGAACTTTCAATTGAAGAAACTATCAAACAAGTTTCAATATTATCATTATCCTCATCAAGTTCCTCAATAAATCCACAATCCTCAAATTTGTTGATTGCCTTAAAAATATCCAATTTCATTCGTTGGTCCCCAAAGGCGATTTCCATGCTACTGCTTTCACAATTAATGTTGGCATTAGCAGTAGCCAGGAATGGATGCCCCAGAATGATGGGCGTGTTCCTCAGATTATCAGGTACATCCATGTCAAGGACAAGGAAATCTACAGGAAAATAGAAATCCTTGACCTTAACAATAACATCTTCAATAACACCTCACAGGTTTGTGATCGAGCGGTCCACTAACTATAGCGTTACTGAAGTTGGCTGAAGTTCACCTAATCCAAACTTCTCGTAAAGAGAAGTCAGAATTAGGTTGATGGATGCACTGAGATCCAAAAGTTCTCTATCAAATGTGTAATCTCTGATAATGCAAGAAATCAATGGAGCACCAGGATCTCTCTTTTTCTGAGGGAGGTAGTGCAGGATAACAGAACTAGCCTGCTCGAAGAGTACCACCTTCCTCGGAACAGATTCTCTCGACTTACGCTTTTGTGTACATAATTCCTTTAAAAATCTTGCATAAGCCGGTATGTGCTTGATAGCATCAAGGAGCGGGATATTGATCTCAACATTCTTAAATAGATTCAGAAGCTCCTCGTTGCTATCAACAGACTTCTTCTTCTTTGGTTTGGTTAAGGCTTCAGGAAAAGGAACATGAGTCAGATCTTTGGAATCAGGTTCCTGAGCCTTGATTTCTCCTCTAGAATTCTCCTCTCTCTCCTCAGGTTCTTCAGAATTCAAAAGATCAGAATATTTTGGTTGTGGATCCTGAGTCTGCTTACCACTCCTCAAAGTTATAGAATTTGCAGAAGCATAAGAATTTGGGTCTTGGGGAGGGTTAGGAAAGATTGGAGGGGCTTGATTAACCATGAATTGTTGATTTGCAGAAGAAGAAGAAGACGAGGAACCCTGCTCAACCACCTGAGCATGTGCATGTGGGTCCCTCTGATTTTCGTACCCATGGGCTTGATTGCCTGAATTCATAATATTTTGCGGGTTGGGTACGGGTTGGGATGGTAGAGATCCGGGTTGACGAGAGTTAGCAATGAGCCTGGTTTGCAAGTTGTCTAGCGAATTTTTCATTTGCTGCATGAGCTGGAGCATGGATCCTTGAATCTCTACAATTTGATGGTTCAAATCAGCCTGCCCTATGATGGGTCGGCCCGGATAGGTTGTTAATATGGGAATTTTATCGTTGAAATGTATATAGTGATTAACCTAATTCGGACCTAACCATCTCTTTACAAAATTTTTAACCTGGCCTAATTGATTTTATCTTGTCACTTTTAGGCCCAGGGTCGAACTCAGGGAAGTGGGGTTTAAGTCGAGTTTCTACGTTTTCCTTAAAACACGTCTCTTCCGTTCGTTTATTCTGTTTTTTTGTTTTTTTTTCTTATTTAGATTTTTTTCTAGTAATCCTTGTCCTTGAGGCACACCCACAAAAATGGGTTCTTGGCTTTGAGCCAAAACAGGGTCAAAAACGGGTCTTGCTACTCGCAAGACGAAGTACCTGCAAGTCAAAGATTATCTTTTCTCTTTTATGTTTTTTTTTATCTTTTTACTAAGAAGGAAGCTAACAGACAGAAAGTAAATATAATAGCTATAGATATATATTTATATGTAGTATATATATAAAGGGGTGGGGGTGGAGGTGGCGATGGAGTGTAGCACCGTGTCAAGTCGGTAGTCGTCTAGAAAGATGCAACCAACATGACTATGTGCCGCGTGGAGTGTGGATGGAGGATGGATGATGAATGTGTCCACGCTTTTTTGTACGCGTGTATCGGAGAATATCAGCAACTGGTGCAGATATTCCCGCGATACAGCGTATAGTAAATAACGTGAAAGTATATATACATATATATAAGTAAATATATTTATATATATATATATGTATAGGTATATATGTATAGATATATATAGATATATATATGTATATATATATATATAGGTGTATATGTATATATATATATGTATGTATATATGTATATAGCTATGTATATATGTATATAAGTATATATATATAATACTATATAGATGTATATATATATATATATGTATATAAGTATATATGTATATATATATATATATATGTATAAGTATATAGATATATATAAGTAGCTATATATATGTGTATATATATTGTATATATATGTATGTTACTATAAGTGTGTGTGTGTGGGTGTGCGTATGTGTGAGTAAAGGTGTGTGTGCGTCGGTGAAGGTGTGTGTGTGTGTTGCTGTAAGTGAAAAAAAAAAAGAGAGAGAAAGAGAGAAAAAAAAAGACAGAGAGCAGAAGAGAGAGAGCGGGCGGGAGCGGATGGACGCAGGAGAGAGCCACGGGTTAAGTCGTCTGCAGAAGGCGCCCGACGTCTGATGGTCGCGGATGCAGGCGCGTCTTCGCGCGGAGAAGGTGAGGCGTCTGCAGGCCGGGTGCGAGGAAGGAGAGCGGGCGATGGCGTGCTCGGAGAGGGTAGCAGGGAGTCTGCAGTCGGTCGCGGAGGGTTGCAGAGGTTGGCAGGGGAGCGGGACGACGATTGGCCAGCCGCTGCAGTGCGCGCAGCGGCGGGTTGTCGGTGCAACGGCGGAGGCGTCAGAGCAAAGAACTGAGCGGAGAGTGCCCTGCAGGCACGCGCGGAGGGCTGAGCGCCTGCGGGGAAGGTCCTTAAGGAGGCGAGGAGGTCTACTGCTACTGCCGCCGCCGCGGTTTGGCTGCTGCTGCTGCTGCTTCAAGCTTCGGAGCTTGAAGTGGCAGCAATGGCGTGGAGACGAAAACGAAAAGAAAAGAAGACACCACGCCCACCGGCTCGTTGAAGAGCTGGGCGGTGGTGTTCCCACTGTGGTGGTGAGCACCACAGTGGGTTCGCCTGCTCACCGGGTGCCTCCTCGACGGAGGGCCGACGTATGGGAGGGGAAGACGGTGGAAGAGGTGGCTGCGGGTTTTTTTGTTTTGTGCAGCAGCCTGTTTCGTGAGGAAGAAGCTGCAGCTTCTTATAGAGGAGGAGAGAGTGGTATGCCGGCTGCAGCAGGGAGAGGGTGCGGGAGTTGCAGCTGTAGGGAGCGGCGTTGGCAGGGAGAAGTGACGTAGAGTAAATGCATGCAGCTGCTGCGGGAAGAAGTGCAGCTGCGGGAAGAAGAAAAGAAGAAATCAAGAGAGAAAAAAATAAAAAGAGGTGGAATTTGTAAGGAGGCACTTGGGATAAAATGTAACTATGCAAGCCATTGTTTCACTCCTCTTCTTCTCTTGATTAAATGCATGCATGCAAGCGTTTTTACAAATGTGATTACAGGATCCTATTATGCAATGTTAATGCTAGAAAATAGCACAAGAAGGCGTTATTACAGGCGTGTTTTGAGGTGCAAACATATACCCCCATGCCTATCTTTTGCTAGTCCCTAGCAAAATAGTATTTAGAAATGATCTTAAGCTGAAGATTTTCTTCTGAGGTGATATAGGTGTGTTTATTATCGAATATTGTGAGAACCAATTGTAAAGAAGACTACCAGTACTTTAAGTCTCACATGACATAGATCATCTCTCAACTAACCAGGACTCTTGATATTTAAACCTTAAGTACGATTTCCAGGACCCAGGAGGTTTTTGCCGTACTCGAGAGCTCAAGAGGTTATGGTTTGTGCATAGTGAAGGATCAAGACTGACCAGATGAACATTAAGACTCAATCCCAGGGTTTCACGAATTTTTAAGTACAGGTTGGTCCCAGTTTCAGCTCATCTCTTCGAATTGACCCTTAAGATGATGACGGAAAACTCAACTCCCATTTTCTATTTTTTTTTTTTTTGGCTCACCGAAAAACAAATTACACAGACATTTATGAGATATACTGACTCTTTTGCAACATCTTTTTTTTTTTTTTGACAACTCTTTTTTTCTCTTTTTTTTTTTTTTTGAAACATATGTCAGTATATCTCTTACAACACATTTTGAAAGAGCACACTTTTTTTTCTTTTTGGTGGGAGAGTTTCTTTTTGGTGGAAAGAGTCGCTCCTAAACACAAGGCTAAAGCCTGGGATAAAAAGTCTACCTGCACGCACAGGTAAGGACTCCACCTTCCCTAATGAACACTAGGGTTGGATCTTATGTTCACCTGGTCTTTCCTGATATGTGTAGTGTGAACCAAGTTTACTTAAGCTCTCAAGTAAAAGTATACCAACGGATCTTGTACTTGTGTCTCAGGTACAAGAATACATCCTTAGTTAGGAGAGATCTTGATCTATTTTGTCAATGCTTTAAGTGAATTAAGCCGAGCCTGAGCGAATCAAGCTTTTGTGGCCTGGAAAGTCTTCAAAACAGAGGTTGAATATCCATAAACACTTATTGCCTTTTTGTTTCAGCTTCAAGATCATTACTAAACACCATTTATTATAATATATATATATATATTTTTTTTTCTTCTTCTTTTTTCTTTTTCTTGCATATTTATAAATAGGTGGGAACTGTATGATACCATAACATACCCGGATCCTATGGATGCCTATCCACCCCCCCATGCCAAACAATGCTATGTCCTCATATGCATGCAGGGAAAGGCAGAGGAAGGACGGAAGATCGGGTAACAAGAGCTGAGGTTTAGGGTATAGATCAGGGTGGAAGGGTGGGTGGATGGTGGGTGGTGAAGAGAAAAATGAAGTGATTGCGATAGAGGTGTGAAAAGTGATGGTGGATGGTGAGTGCTGTTAGGGTGCCTCCCAACAAGCGCTGAATTTAATGTCCCCAGCTGGACTCAGAATGAGGCAAAGAATTAGTTACCCTCCAGCAGGGCAACGGTTTCTCCAACGGGGGCAGGTTCATGAGTCAGATAGGGTTTCAAACGCTGCCCGTTGACCGTAAATTTACTCCCAGATTTGGGATCTTCGATCTCGACGGCCCCATTGGGGAATGGTCTTGAGACCAGGAAAGGACCAGTCCATTTGGACTTCAATTTCCCAGGAAAGAATTTGAGTCGGGCATTATAGAGCCAAACTTGCTGAGATGGCTCAAATTCCTTCCGCCGAATATGGCTGTCATGAAAAGCCTTAGTGCGCTGTTTAAAGGTTAGAACAGAATCATAGGCTTCACGACGGAGCTCTTCCAGCTCTTGGAGTTGGAGTTTCCTTTCTCGACCACACAAGTCTGGGTCGAGGTTACATTGGCGAACCGCCCAATAAGCGCGATGTTCCAACTCCACGGGAAAATGACAAGGCTTCCCGTAAACGATTCTATATAGAGACATACCAAGGGGAGCCTTGAAGGCGGTCCGATACGCCCAAAGTGCGTCAGTCAGATTGTCGGACCAATCCTTACAGTCAGGCCGAACCATTTTCTGGAGAATCTGCTTGATTTGCCGGTTTGACACTTCCGCCTGGCCGTTCGTCTGAGGATGATACGGGGATGCGATACGATGGTGGACTCCGAACCTCCTCAGAAGTGCCTGAAAAGAAGCTTGGGTAAAGTGGCTTCCTCCATCCGAGATAATGGCCCGAGGGATCCCAAAATGCGCAAAGATGTGGTCCTTGACGAATCGGGTGAGATAACATGGTCAGCACGGCGCGCGGGAATAGCCTCGATCCATTTCAAAACATAGTCGACGGCCACGAGGATGAATTCGAAGCCGTTGGATGGAGGAAAGGGACCCATGAAGTCAATTCCCTAGATGTCGAAGATTTCCGCAGCTAGGATGTGTTGCAAGGGCATCATGTCACGACGTGCCATTGACCCTAACGACTGGCACCTAGTGCAATGCTTGGCATAAGTGTATGCGTCCTTGTGAAGGCAGGGCCAAAAGAAACCGCACTGCAACACCTTGGCTGCAGTTTTCCTCCCAGAGAAATGGCCTCCAAAAGCCTGATCGTGGCAGAAGGATAGCACACTGGGGAACTCACTGTCAGGAATACAGCGACGGATGATTTGATCAGCACCTATCCGAAAAAGAAGTGGATTATCCCAGAAATAATACTTTGCTTCTGCCATGAGACGCTCGCACTGGTTTTTAGGCCAGCCACGTGGAAGAGATCCAGAAGCAAGGTAATTGGCAATGTCGGCATACCATGGTCCACTTGCCACATTTATTACCAATAGGTGCTCATCAGGAAAAATTTCATTAATTGGCAGAGTAAGTCCAATATGGTCAGGGTCCAGTCTGGAAAGGTGATCAGCCACAACATTCTGGGCTCCAGCCTTATCGCGAATCTCAATGTCAAATTCCTGGAGCAGAAGGATCCAACGAATCAGTCTAGGCTTGGCATCCTTCTTGTGCATGAGATGGCGAATGGCCGCGTGATCAGTGAAAACAATAACGTGAGAGCCCAGAAGGTAAGAACGAAATTTTTCCAGCCCAAAGACGACTGCCAGTAGTTCCTTTTCAGTGGTAGTATAATTACGCTGGGCCTCGTCCAACGTCTTACTGGCGTAGTATACCACGAAGGGGTGTCTATCGCGTCTTTGTCCCAGGATGGCTCCGACTGCAAGGTTTGAAGCGTCACACATAAGTTCAAAGTCGAGGGACCAATCAGGCGGCTGGAGAACAGGGGCCTTGGTGACAGCATTACGCAGCTGCGTGAATGCTTGTATACAATCGGGGCCCATGTCGAAGGGCACGTCGGTTGATAGGAGATGAGTTAAGGGTCGAGAAATTTTGGAGAAGTCTTTGATGAATCTCCTATAGAAACCGACGTGTCCCAAGAAGGAGCGGATTTGTTTGACAGAACCAGGCACAGGTAAATCATCAATGACGTCGAGCTTAGCTCTGTCAACCTCGATACCTCTATCGGAGATGATATGTCCGAGAACAATTCCCTCGTGCACCATAAAATGACTTTTTTCCCAGGAAAGCACGAGGTTTACATCAATACATCTCCTAAGGATGCGAGTCAGGTTGGCAAGACATTCGTCGAAAGATGGTCCAAAGACTGAAAAGTCATCCATGAAGACCTCGAGAAAGTCACCCACCATGTCATGAAATATCTCCAGCATGCATCTCTGGAAAGTTGCTGGCGCGTTACAAAGTCTGAACGGCATCCTTCTAAAGGTGAAGGTGCCGAAAGGGCAGGTAAAAGTGGTTTTCTCTTGGTCTCGGGGGTCTATTGCCACCTGGTTATATCCTGAGAATCCATCCAGGAAGCAGAAAAATTTATTTCCCGCTAACCGCTCCAGGATTTGGTCAATAAATGGTAGCGGGAAGTGATCTTTCTTGGTTGCAGCATTGAGTTTCCTATAATCTACACACACTCTCCAAGATGTAGGAGTGCGTGTAGGGATGGATTTGCCCCTGTCATTGACACGGATGGTGAGTCCTGCCTTTTTGGGCATAACGTGAATCGGACTCACCCAGGGGCTATCACTGATCGGGTAGATTATACCCGCATCTAGCCACTTAATGATTTCCTTCTTAACGACCTCCTGCATGTTAGGGTTGAGACGTCGCTGCATCTCGCGAGAAGGTCGAGCCTCCTCCTCCGTATATATACGATGAGTGCAGTAGGAGGGGCTAATACCAGATAAGTCTGATAAAGACCATCCAATAGCTGCCTTGTGTTCTAGGAGGACCTTAGTTAGTTTGCACTCCTGCTCCATGGTTAATTTTGAACTGATGATTACAGGGAGCGTTTCATTTGATCCCAGGAAAACATACTTGAGTGTATTAGGCAGCACTTTAGCTCGGGAGTGGATGGGGAAGGATCTGGCATTTCTTGGGACGAGAGTGTCCCAGACGGGTAGGAGAACAAGTTAGGAGGAAGAAACTGGCCTTCAGATTGGCCAAGAAGAGGGGCTTCTTGGATAGATGGATCCAAAAATGAATAGCCCCAGTGAGAAGTATATGGGCTCAAGGTCCCAGTGTGGATTTGTAAATCCACCTGATTTGGAGGGGAAGAAAGGGCAATTCGGTCTTCATGAGTGTGGACCGACGGTGAGTAGCCCGGATATGACTCAGACCACGAGGTATGGGAAGCAGAGAAAACCTTATCAGAAGTCTGGCCAGGAGAAGGTACTGGACAAGGGAGGGATTGGGGAACGTCACAGTATGTGTTGGTCAGGCAGTCATCAGTATTTATAGGTAATCCGCAGCAGTCCGAATAGGTCCCAATTAGTCTGATACACGCGTTGACGGCCATGTCCTCGTCAGACATGTCATCCTCGATGCAATCGCAATCAAAGTTCTTGGCTGCCTTGAATATGTTAAGCTTGAGCTTCTCAGATCCAACGGCAATCTCAATACACCCCGACTCGCAGTCGATGTGGGCGCGAGCTGTGGCCAAGAAAGGTCGACCGAGGATGATCGGACAATCAGAAAGTGAACTAGGAACTTCCATATCTAAAACAAGAAAGTCAACAGGAAAACAGAGACTGTTGACCCTAACCACCACGTCTTCCACCACACCCTTCGGGATTTTGACAGAACGATCTGCCAACTGTAACGTGACAGAGGTGGGTTTCAGATTTCCCAAGGAAAATTTTTCGAGCATGATGGTCGTTATGAGATTGATGGAAGATCCTAGATCAAGCAGGGCACGGTTAAAACTGCAGCCTTGGATGCTACAGGAAATCAGTGGTGTGCCCGGATCTTTCTGCTTCGGTGGTAAGTTTGACAGTATAGCACAACTCGCATGAGGCGAGAGAACCACCGGATTCTTAGTCTTCTTTGACTGTCGCCTGGGTGTTGTGTAGTCTTTGAAAAATCGAGCGACAGTAGGTATGTGGTCGATTGCCTCGAGCAGGGGTACCTTGATTTCTACATCCCTGAACAAATTACGTAGGTTGTCAAAGGCTTGCGTATTTTTCTTTTTGCCTTTTGGCTCCCTTAGTAGAGCCTCAGGGAATGGGACTGATTCTGGCACAAGTTTTGGTGCATCATCCTCTCGCGAATGCGATATGCATCCCGAATGAGAGGGCGAAGAAGAAGACGGGCCAGGATCAGGTTGAGGTGGATCGACGGTCTGCTTACCGCTCCTCGTAGTGATAGCATTGGACGATGCGGGTCCAGTGGGATCATACGGTGGAGGAGGGTTTGCAATGGGGACATAAGAGTGTGGTGCTGCAGCGGGATTAGCCTGAAATCCCGGTGGAATGCTCGGAGCTTGCAGAACTTGATTAATCTGTCCCTGAGAAGGTCGTACCTGTGGTTGAGAACCACGGGGTATGAAATTTCGCGGGTTTTGAACAGGTTGGGCGGGAAGAGTGCCCTGAGATCGAGTCGCCATGCGTAGTTGACTGATCTCGGCGTTCTGCTGCGCCAATTGGTGCTGAAGAGAGGTCATGTTCTCTTCATGGCGCTTTGACATTTCCGTCATCATTCCCATCAATTTGTCAAGAGGGCTTGATGCGTGTTCAGTTTGTGGTACGCAAGGGCCTGATGGCGAATTTTCCATAGGATTAAACTGGACCCTTGGGATGACGGGTGCGGACGGTCGCATTGGTCCACCCGCGGGGTTTTGGCGTTGCGGGTTGTTGGACCATGCGAAGTTTGGATGATTACGCCACCCTGGGTTATAAGTGGCAGAGAACGGGTTGTTCCCCAGGGCGCAAGCATCTTCTATGCCAGAAGACGCGTCCGCATGTAGATATGCGTCCGAGCACATGGAGGCTTGGTCGTCCGTGTCGAAATACTGGCTCGCAGAAGCCAGTTCCACATGACTTACCGAGTTGCTTGGCGCGACACTCGGTAAGGAAGGTCTAACGGGGTTTCTCGGGATAAGCCTGGTATTAGAAGAACTTGGATTGTGACGAAGTGGTGAAGAGGTGGTGTTTGCCATAGATCGGGCGGGGTTGGCCAGAAGCTCGTCCAGCTTCTTGTGCACGACGGAGACTTCATCCAGTTTTTGTGCAATAAGGCTTAGATCAGTGGATGAATGGGAGGGTCCCGTGTCAACTTCGTGGACATTTCGGGGCTGGCTGGTATGATTAAAGGCGACAATGGAAGCATTGTTCATCGAGTTTTCACTCATATTTTCAAACAGCTCGAATGCTCCATTCTCGTCTTTATTCATAAAGTTTCCTCCACAGGAAGCGTCTGCAATCTGCTTCAAAGTCTCATTTAGCCCGTAGTAGAAAATCTGGGCTATATGCCACTTAGGCAGACCGTGGTGCAGACACTTCCTGAGGAGGTCGTTATACCTCTCCCATGCCTCATGAAATTGTTCGCCGTTTTGTTGCGTAAATGAAGTGATAGCACGGCGAAGCGCATTGGTCCGCCCGATTGGGAAGAACTTCTTGAGAAACGCTGTTCGCATCTTTCCCAAGAGTGGATGGTTCTCCCAAGGGTGCGTAACCATTGCGACGCTTTATCCCGCAATGAAAACGGGAACATCTTCATGAGGACTATAGATAACCCGACATTTCTTGGTTTAACGGTTTCAGCAAGTCAGGTTAGGTCTTCCAAGTGGAGAAATGGGTCTTCACTTGCAAGACCATGAAAGTGAAAATTGATTAGGCCAATTATGTTTGGTTTTAATTCAAAGTCGTCCCCGCCCATGGGGACCCGAATTTGTCCTATGGTCTCTATAGCAGCGGGATTTTGATAAGAGCTAAGAGACCTAGGCTCCTCCCGTTCGGGAGGGTTCTGCATTTCCTCCAATGTTTCCCGAATGGCTTTGATTTGCTCATTATACATTTCCATTTGGGCTTGGAGGCGGGTTATGAGATCTAAGGCTCCACCACCTGGTGGGTTCTGAGGGCGGTTTCCTCCCTCGGTATTTGGGGGTGGGCGTGCAGCCATGTTTGCGGAGGAGGAGGACGATTTGACTTGTTTTCTAGATTTATCAGTCAATTCAAATAGTTCAGGGTTTTTTGACCTCCTCCCAAACATGCACTACCGCAGGAAGAATTGGGGAGATGAGAAGGGAAAAGGGATGAGAGAAATGACGCCGCAAAGGTACACTTGATTACAAATCAATATAGTCAAGTTCCTAACCTCTACAGTGTTCCCTTAGACCTAAAGATCTAAGTTACCTACTATCACGAACTACAGAACCGAATGCGAGCACCGCGGAACCACCAGGCCAGATTGAAAGGCCGTTTGCCCCAGTCTTAGACACCCGATAGCACGCGGGAACTCTTACTAGCACGTAGCCGCTACACGCAGGTAGTTAGACCTCCAATCCTTAAAAAGGGTCAAGTTACTACCAGTTTTAATTAGAGGCTTAGGGTCAAGTGCTTTTGGAATGTGAAGGGCGTTGTTTACGGGTAATGCCCAAGTGATTGATTTTCAGAGTGTGTAAAACAAGCATGCAACGGGGAAATCTCCCCGAATTGAAGTTTTTATTGGTGAATGATTTTTTTAGAGTTCAGCCTTAAGTAGTATGGATTTTACGATTTTGCTGAATTACCAATTCAACCAATCTTCGGGTTTTTGCAAAAATACAGGTTTTCCTTCTAAAACCCAAGAAACCCTTCTTCAATTATCAGTTAGTTAATGCATTCTAAAATGCAATGGGCTACCCTAAATGGAGATTTCTAAGTGTGGATGCATGAATTAGTTTTATATCAATGTGAAAGGAAGCCAAGGCACTTAAATTCAAGTGCTCCCAATCACCAAGAAGAATGTCCACACAAGGCTCAACCAACAGATAAAGAAAATAAAGTTGTTGGTGTTGAAGTATTCAGGATCGAACCACAGGCAAGTTGAAAAGTTGTGGTGAGGTTGGAATTAACTCAATTCCAAGTCTCCCCACCAAAAATGTGATCCTGAATTAAAGATAAGCGAGGAAAAAGAGGGATGCAAGCAATCTTTTTCTTTGCCTCAAAGAATACTTCCCACGGCGAAAAATCCAAGAATCAAGATTCTCGGATTTTCACTATGCGAAGTGTGGCGGGAAATCCCGGGGCAGTGGGAGTGAAGACAACCAATCAAACAAGTGAATTTTAATCCACTTGCCCCAAGAAATTTTTCTAGTTTTTTTTTTATTTATTTTATTTATTTTTTTATTGAGGTGGCAAGTTAATCCTAGTTTGGTAAGAAAGGAAAACCTACTTGTTCGGTAATGTGTGCGAAGCTCCAATGCGGTGTCGACGTCTTCACGCTCTCGTTCCCGCCTTGGATCTGCCCTCGTTTCCGATTTCGTCTGCTTTCCTTCTCCTTCCACCAAGTTCACCTGCACACCAAAAACAACAATACCCGTGAAGAGGGAAGAGAAAAATTGAAAGGATTTTGATAGAAACTTACTCGAAGGCGCACTTCCCCTGCAACGGTGCCAGAAAAGTGTGATGGGTCGGCCCAGATAGGTTGTTAATATGGGGATTTTATCGTTGAAATGTATATAGTGATTAACCTAATTCGGACCTAACCATCTCTTTACAAAATTTTTAACCTGGCCTAATTGATTTTATCTTGTCACTTTTAGGCCCAGGGTCGAACTCAGGGAAGTGGGGTTTAAGTCGAGTTTCTACGTTTTCCTTAAAACGCGTCTCTTCCGTTCGTTTATTCTATTTTTTTGTTTTTTTTTCTTATTTATATTTTTTTCTAGTAATCCTTGTCCTTGAGGCACACCCTCAAAAATGGGTTCTTGGCTTTGAGCCAAAACAGGGTCAAAAACGGGTCTTGCTACTCGCAAGACGAAGTACCTGCAAGTCAAAGATTATCTTTTCTCTTTTATGTTTTTTTTTATCTTTTTACTAAGAAGGAAGCTAACAGACAGAAAGTAAATATAATAGCTATAGATATATATTTATATGTAGTATATATATAAAGGGGTGGGGGTGGAGGTGGCGATGGAGTGTAGCACCGTGTCGAGTCGGTAGTCGTCTAGAAAGACGCAACCAACATGACTATGTGCCGCGTGGAGTGTGGATGGAGGATGGATGATGAATGTGTCCACGCTTTTTTGTACGTGTGTATCGGAGAATATCAGCAACTGGTGCAGATATTCCTGCGATACAGCGTATAGTAAATAACGTGAAAGTATATATACATATATATAAGTAAATATATTTATATATATATATGTATAGGTATATATGTATAGATATATATAGATATATATGTATATATATATATATAGGTGTATATGTATATATATATATGTATGTATATATGTATATAGCTATGTATATATATATATGTATAAGTATATAGATATATATATGTATAAGTATATAGCTATATATAAGTAGCTATATATATATTATATATATATGTATATATATTGTATATATATGTATGTTACTATAAGTGTGTGTGTGTGGGTGTGCGTATGTGTGAGTAAAGGTGTGTGTGCGTCGGTGAAGGTGTGTGTGTGTGTTGCTGTGAGTAAGTGAAAAAAAAAAGAGAGAGAAAGAGAGAAAAAAAAAGACAGAGAGCAGAAGAGAGAGAGCGGGCGGGAGCGGACGGACGCAGGAGAGAGCCGCAGGTTAAGTCGTCTGCAGAAGGCGCCCGACGTCTGATGGTCGCGGATGCAGGCGCGTCTTCACGTGGAGAAGGTGAGGCGTCTGCAGGCCGGGTGCGAGGAAGGAGAGCGGGCGATGGCGTGCTCGGAGAGGGCAGCGGGGAGTCTGCAGTCGGTCGCGGAGGGTTGCAGAGGTTGGCAGGGGAGCGGGACAACGGTTGGCCAGCCGCTGCAGTGCGCGCAGCGGCCGGTTGTCGGTGCAACGGCGGAGGCGTCAGAGCGGAGAACTGAGCGGAGAGTGCCCTGCAGGCGCGCGCGGAGGGCTGAGCGCCTGCGGGGAAGGTCGCGGAGGAGGCGAGGAGGTCTGCTGCTGCTGCCGCCGCCGCGGTTTGGTTGCTGCTGCTGCTTCAAGCTTCGGAGCTTGAAGTGGCAGCAATGGTGTGGAGACGAAAACGAAAAGAAAAGAAGACACCACGCCCATCGGCTCGTTGAAGAGCTGGGCGGTGGTGTTCCCACTGTGGTGGTGAGCACCACAGTGGGTTCTCCTGCTCGTCGGGTGCCTGCTCGACGGAGGGCCGACGTATGGGAGGGGAAGACGGTGGAAGAGGTGGCTGCGGGTTTTTTTGTTTTGTGCAGCAGCCTGTCTCGTGAGGAAGAAGCTACAGCTTCTTATTAAGGAGGAGAGAGTGGTATGCCGGCTGCAGCAGGGAGAGGGTGCGGGAGTTGCAGTTGTAGGGAGCGGCGTTGGCAGGGAGAAGTGACGTGGAGTAAATGCATGCAGCTGCTGCGGGAAGAAGTGCAGCCGCGGGAAGAAGAAAAGAAGAAATCAAGAGAGAAAAAAATAAAAAGAGGTGGAATTTGTAAGGAGGCACTTGGGATAAAATGTAACTATGCAAGCCATTGTTTCACTCCTCTCTTCTCTTGATTAAATGCATGCATGCAAGCATTTTTACAAATGCGATTACAGGATCCTATTATGCAATGTTTGAAGGTTCTACCCTTGTACTAGGAGGGGGTGAGATTAGCGTAACAAAAAAATGCGGAAATAAAATATATAAAGCAATCTCACAAAAAACAATCGCAAAATGTACACAGGTATTTTTAGGTGGAAACCCAAACCGGGTGAAAACCACCACCTAACCCTCTCGAGTTAGGATTTTCCGATCAACCTAGTTGATCAAATCCACTAACCGAATCACTTTGAACGAGGGTGATTCAACCTCAATACAACCACGCTACAAGTACGAGGGTAGCGTTCCTCAACCCCTTCTCTCCACGAGAAGGATTTTGTCCCACGAAGGAGACGGGAATTCGCAAAGCGAATACCCAACCAAAAGACAAAGATAAAAGAAACAATAGTCCTATAGAGCCAACAAAGTAATTAAACCTAGCTTCTATAGGAAATAGGAAACTCCCCTTTGCAAGGAGTGCGTCGACGATGACGCGGTGCGTGTGCCACGCGATGGCGCTACGTCACTCTCGTTATCAACGCCGGGAGAGCGGCTGCGCAACGGTTGATGCTCTCAAGAAAATGGAGCTTGAGCTTGGAGAGCAAGAGAGTCTTTTCTTTGGACACAAAAGGATTGAAAGTGTATTGCAAGGTGTGTGTCTTAGTGTGTATATGTCTCTCTAGGTGTATGTCTTGTGTTTTTATGTTGCAAAGGCTCCCCTCTATTTATAGAGGCCTTAGGAAGGCTTTGGAAGGCTTGGAAAAGCTTCCATAGCCGTTGGGTGCAAAGCCCAAGAGAATCAGGCCGAAATCAGGACAATGATTGCATTTGACAGGGTTATCAGACGTCTAACTCTGGCATCAGACGTCTGGAAGGCCACTTTAAGACATCTGATTCCAAGGTCAGACGTCTGATTCTGTGCGGGTTTCTCCCTAACTTGAATCAGATCTAAACAGGGTTTTTGTGCAAGTCCATCAGACGACATACAGGACGTCTGGAACTAAGTATGGACGTCTGGAAACCTACTTTTACGGTGGGAATTGATTTCCAAACGTTGCAACGGCTAGAAAATCTCTGAGAAGAGATTTTGGGTCAGCCGAGGCAAAACGGTCATTTATCAGACGTCTGTAAAGTCCTATGGACGTCTGATAAGGCTCTAATGGTCATAATCTTGAGTGTTTTCTAAGCCAGCAAACGGTCCACTGATTGGACGTCTGGCAAAGTCATCTGACATCTCCTAAGACGTCTGGTCTAAGGTCTGGACGTCTGAATTCATCAGACAGGACTAACTATGTCCAGCCTAACGGTTATCAGACGTCTGAAACAACAGTCAGACGTCTTAAAATGCTTTATCAGACGTCTGATTTGGGAATTAGACGTCTGGAAGTGCTATTTGAACCCTATATTGGTTTTCTAAGTATTCTACAGAAAACCTAAGTATCCTAGGGTTGTGCCGGTGTTCCTAGGACTACTGTTAGGGTTCTTTGAGGCTCTTTAACATGATTTTCTAAGGAAAATAAAGAGCAAGAGAAATAAAGATAAAAGTACATGAAAGGATTAAAAAGAATCTATCCGATTCTTCTTGTCTTCTATCTTCAATCTGTCGCTCCACGCGAACCTCCTCTGTTTTCCGTCAAGCTCCTCCAATCCGTCCTGGATGCGAGCTCGAGTTCCGTCTAAACACGTCTTCATTTGCAATTGACCTGAAATCTAGGACTCAAATTGCAAATGTTAAATAACATGTGTTTTGTTATCATCAAAACAAATGATCGTGGTGCTCTAGCACCAACAATGTTAATGCTAGAAAATAGCACAAGAAGGCGTTATTACAGGCGTGTTTTGAGGTGCAAACACCCTACGGGTTGACGGGCATTCCAAGTTGGCTAATTGACCTTATTCGGAGGCGACTGAGTATATACTTGACCCTGACCCATTGGTTGTTGCAGAGCATAATTGCCGGGTCGGAATTGGGTCTATTGCCCCAGATTTTTCCAAGAGAAGTTAGGGTGGTTTCTCCAACCTGGATTGTAGGCATTTCACAAACTCCCATCTAGAAGGAGCTCATGAGGAATGGAATCCTGAATTTTGGGATTGAATAGATCGAGATTTTTTTATAGAATTGCCAGCCATCCACTCTTCCATTCTTTTAGCAACCAAGTCCACCTTATCAAGTTTGTTACAAATCAAATCCATATCAAATGAATGAGTCATGGACTTCATTGACATTTGATCTAGGTTGCTGGGACCGGTTAAAAGTATCCATGGAGGCATGATTAATTGAATTCTCACTCATTTCCTCAAATAAATCATGTGCACTATCTGCATCTTTATTGAGGAAATTGCCTCTGTAAGAAGCATCCACATGATTTCTGAGTTGCTCAGTCAACCCATGATAGAAGATTTGCACGAGTGGCCATTTCGGCACCTCGTGGTGTGGACACCTCCGCAATAAGTCCTGGAATCGCTCCCAGGCCACATGAAACTGCTCTCTCGACCACTGGGTAAAGGTAGTGATTGGCCGTCTCAAAGCATTGGTACGTCCGACTGGGAAGAATTTCTTCAGAAAGGTCGATTTCAACTCATTCCAAGTTGTAATTGGTCTTCCTATTATCCTATACCAATGCGCGGCCTTATCCCTAAGAGAGTGGGGGAAGAGCCTCATGATCATTTGCTCCTCGTTTACGTTTCGAGCCTTGGTGGTCTGGACCAAAGTGGTCAAGTCCTCCAAGTGCTGAAACGGATCTTCGAAGCCAAGCCCATGATAATGTTTAATCAGGCTTAACACCTGGGGCTTGATTTCTACGTCACCGGCTGGAATCTGGACGCCAGGACGTTCCCCGTAATTTGAAGGATCATAAAAATCTTTTAAGGGTTGAGTGCCTTGCATTCTCTGGAACCATTCCTGCAATCTCTGCATTTGTTCCAGCTACCTTCGAAATTCTTCCTGTGGATTTCCAAGCAGAGGAGGCTGTTGTTCGGCCATGGGATCAAATTGACCAAAATCCAATTTACACCTCCTAGAATGTTCTAATGGTCCTTCCAATCGAGGATTCAATGACCGTCTACCCAGCATAAACTAGGAGAAGGTCGGAAGGACTGGGGATAGGGACCCTACAGCACAACAAAACAAGGCTATCCTTAAGTGGGGTAGCCTAAGGATCTACGGACTCCCAAAACCCGCCTTAAAACTATAAATGATTTACTCTACTTGCGTCTGTTTAATCCAACCAGTTAGAAGGTTCTTCCTTCGGCTTTCGCCTTCGGTTCCTAGTGTACCCCCCAGCCGCGGTCGTTTGAGGCTACTCCCCTAGCTAGACATCAGATTAATTAGTACAAGTAGGTTAATAAAAAATAATCTTAGACTAGGCCCTGAAGAACGAATTAGACCTTAAGGCCAACGTCTACTCAATTTTATTAAGGCCTGGGATTGTAGTGCTTATGGAATGTGATGAGCCCTTAAAATGAGTTGTGCCCTTAATGATTGATTGAGATTTGTGTAAGTGTATGCACAACCAGGGTTTTCAAGCAAGATTATTTGTGATGCGTGAATTTTAATGTTCAATCTTGCTTAAGTAACTTTTAGGGTTTCAAATTAGGTGGATTGCAATCAAGTTCTAGGCAAACTAAGTTGTAAAACACGGGTGAAGATTGTTTTCCTTTAAAATCAGAAAGAAAGTGGAGTGCCTGGAATAGACCTAGATTGAAAACCCTAAGGAGGAGCTACTTGATGAGTTGGTTTTAAATAGAGTGGTGCGGCCCAAACAACTCAAACAATTGGCCATGAATGCACCACTAAGTTAGGCACTAAAATATGGTTAACCTGGAATGATTTCTACTTTTTTATGTATTGCTTTGTGTGTGCCGGTTCCACAGATCAGAACCTGATTTAGTAGAAACAAATCAATTTGATTAAGTGCCTTGAATGTGGGTGTATGTTGTGTGTTTGTTGAAAATTACCCCACAAGATTATCTTTTTGTTTTTTTTTTTGTTTTATAAATGAGGGTGGAATGAATGTGAGTGAAAATCCAAACAACCAAACTATTCCTAGGAGGAGGGGGAAGAATGGGGAGCACTTACAATTGTCTTCAACTGCACTTTACTCCAGTCTACCGCTTGTTGATTCCTTGATGGAGGTCTTTGCAAAATAATAGACACAAGAGAAAGCAAGTTAGAAAACAATAAAGTGCAAGAAATGAGAAAAGAAGATCGAAAATCGTTGCCTCCCCTACAACGGTGCCAAAATGTTGGACGTACGAATTGCTACGCTAACGTGTTTGGTTTCAAAACCTTGTCATTGTAGCTTGAAAGTGAAGAATTCGTGTTCGACAAATAAAATTTATACTGAAATTTGAATTCCGAGTTTAACACAGGGAGGCTACGTCGATCTATATTCGCAATTATATTTTTTTAGAATTTTTGAAAAGTGAGGCGATATAATTACAATGAAGCTATCAGACTAAAAGGAAGAGAGAGAGAGAGAGAGAGAGAAAAAGAACATGCATTCAATATTTCAAAATGTTTATACAATCAAACCAAATAAAAATTACACTAGAAAGAAGGAAAATTCTATACTAGAAAAGCTGTAAAGAAGAATGGGAGAGAGAAGTTATCCTCCTCGACGATTGCTTAGAGGACGAGTCGGACGGGATGATGCCTGGATGAAGGAGGACAGAGCAGGACGAAGGAGGATGAAGCAGAAGAATGGGAATGGAGCAGCACGTCGTTGTCGCCATGGGATCCACTTCTGAACTAGGACGAAAATTTGGACTTTATCTCGCGAGAAGCATCCCGAGTGTGGGACAAGCTTCTCTTGAGCTTTGGAGAGGTAGAGAAGAGAAAAAAGGGATGAGAATTTCGTGTGGAGGGGGTCTCCTTTTATAGTTGCAAGGAGTGGGGGCAAATTAGTCATTACATCTTTAAAACATTAAATAAGGGGTCTTTAGTTACGGCTAAAACCGTCGCTAAAGCCCCAATGTGGGCATAGTGGGCGCTCCTCATGCGCGCCTCCTCGGCTGCTTACTCTCAACACCCGCCGCACGTTTAGCCATCCACAGCCGTCCGATCGAGAGATCGGACGGCTGTGATTGCGCCTTCCCCGCTCGCTGCGCGCCTGCCCCAATGCGTGCGATGTCACGTGAGGCGCGGGCGTGCAATAGCACATCATTGCTATTGAGCGCGGACGGCCACCCGATCAAGATCCGACGCACACCTGCGCTCGCTCGCTCGCGCCCTTCGCCTCCTCGCTACGGCTCGAACCCGCGTTCGCTGCTCGTGATAGCGCCCTTGCCCACTACGCTGCGGAGCGCGGATTGTCGAGCGAGCGATTTGAGGTGCATCCGTTCACAGCCGTTGGATCGAGATCCAACGGCAGAGAGGGGGAGGATGTGGAGGCTTCAGTGGTTGCATGTGAGCGTTTGGGCGGCCGAGATGGAGCCACGTGGTGCCATCTTGACCGTCCATCTTCTGGATGTTGTAGATGGTGCCACGGGTGTCGGATTGACTCGATTTTTGCATCGTTAGGCTGCGATCGTCGATCCGAATTTAGCCGTGCTGTCAGATTTGTCATTTGAAGTGCGAATTTACACCATCCTGGCCCTTGATCTTCTAGGGTTCCCCGGTCACTATCTGATGCTACAGATGCCTGATTAGGGCGATCTTGGAGTCGTTGAACTCCAATCGTCGCCCTGATCACATCTGTACGGTTGGATCTTCGATCCGAGGCCCTGATAAAAAGCTTTCCCTGTCCAAGACATAAAAGGAGACAATTAACCTCCATTTTATTCAAACTACTCTAAATGCAAGATGATGCATGTTATGCAATATTTATATCATGCAATGCAATCCTATGCTTAAGAAAATGCATAAATAGACATCTTAAGTAGTGTAAATGTGTTTACATCAGTGCCCCCTGACTAATCTATTATCTAAGGATGTTCCTTTTGAAATATCCAAGGAATGCACTCAAGCATTTGAAATCCTACGTTATTGAGTTACCTAAGCTCCGATCCTACATTCCCCTGATTAGTCTCAACCCTTTGAGATCATGTGTGATGCATCTGATTTCGCTGTAGGAGCGATACTTAGGTAGAAAATTGACGGGAAACCTATGGTCATCTGCTGCTCTAGCAAGACACTTGACGAGGCTCAGTGTAACTACACAGTTATTGAGAAAGAGCTGCTAGTCGTAGTATTTGCCTTGGAAAAATTCAGATCGTATCTTCTGGGTTCCCATGTTATCATTTACTCTGATCACACAGCTATAAGGCATCTCCTTGCGAATAAGGACGTAAAACCTCAACTAATCCGTTGGATCTTGCTGTTGCAAGAATTTGACCTCGAGATTCTTGGCAAGGCGGGAAAACAAAATGTGGTAGCTGATCACTTGTCATGTCTTCCTTTTGACATTATTGACCCCTCCGGACCCATTAAGGAACATTTTTTCCAATGAGCACCTCTTGACTATCAGTACAAGGCTTCCATGGTTTGCTAATCTAGTAAACTACCTAGCATCACATCAGATTCCATCCGATTGGCCGAAGGCCAAGAAAGACAAATTGCTTTCCGATGCCAAGTATTACTTTTGGGAAGACCTATTGATCAATCACTTTACTCAACTTAGTAATTAAGTTAATTTTACTTAATTAAGAGTAGAAAAAGTCACGTAGGTTAACTCAAAATTGTGTCAATTGTGTAGTATAGGGTCAAATTAACCTAACATTTTAGAAATTTTTACTGGTTGAGTCCAAGTCGTTCGCTGGGAGGTATAATTCATTCGAAATTCACCAATTATCTTTATTTTTTTATAAGTTTAGGAAGTATAATTAAGTTAATTGTAGAGCATGAATTTTGCAAAATGATTTAAACTTTAAGAATTATACAAAATTCCATATGAAAGCACATTTACTCAAATGATATACTTTATTAACAAGTAAACATGTTAATTTCCAATTTATTTCAAAGAAATTAAGGCAATAAGAAGTTCTTCTATTAAAACATGCCTTGTTACAACAATTGAAAGTAAAAAGAAATATAGCAAGAAAAATAAATTCTTTTGTTTATTTCTTCAGCCTCTCTCTCTCTCTTTACTTATTCTTCTTTCTCTTCTTTTTATTCTCGACTCTTTTCTCTCTTTCGAGCTCTTTATTTTTCCTCTCCTATTATGTTCCTACCTTTTTCTTATCTTCCCTTAGTTTTCTTCTTAGTTCCCTTAGTAGTGCCTGTTCTCCTCCTTAGCTACTGAGCCTTAGCACTTCTTCCTCAGTACTTAGTCATCAGCTCCTCTTTCCTTAAGCCAACTGAACTAGGTTTATTTTCCTTTTTAACCAAAAATTATTTTATTTGCAGCGAGATCCTTTCGAGGATACATAGCACCCTGAGATCAAGGTGGGACTAGACCCTACTCGGTCCTCGCCTGATTTCAATTAGGTTCGATTTCGATTTATTTTTACGGTTCACAAATTCGAGCCAATCCAGCTCTACCAGCCTCCCAGGCCTCACCCACCCAGGGCCACACCCGCTCACGCCCACTCGGGGGCACACCCGCAGGCACACAGGCCTGCACACACACACACATATGCTTGTAATGCCAGATGATCAGATCGGTAACTGTGTGCCGAGAGCTGATGACTGAAGGGTCTATACAACAAATCACTTTTATTCCAAGGCGTGCGCTGATAGTTAACTGATGTGGGACTATGTTCCCCCTCCATACCCAACTTTAATCGACCATATCTTCCTACTCAGAGCTCTTAAATCAAATGATTCAAGGCTTGTTGAAAAGCTCTAAAGTAGATCTACACAGTTGCAGGGTCAATTTTAAGATAAGAGGATGTTTTCCTCTTCAATTTGAAGAGTGAAATCAAGGGGTTCCTACAGGTTTTTATTGCCTGGTAAGTGGTTTTAGCTTAATAGTGTCCACAGATGGACTTATCTCTCTTAACTAAAGGTCTGAACAGTTTATACAAATGATTCCACAGTTGCTGGAGTGAGTCTTGAAGCTCTTAAAGCTTTAGGCACAGCAAAGAAGCTTGAAGCTTCTCTGAAAGCTTCAGAGATAGGAATTTACAACTTAAAATAGGTGAACAGACGCTTAAGAACATTTCTAACTGATTAAAACAAATTCTAAGGGTTGAAATTGACTTATCTGGGCAGGATTTAAGATTGAATATCAACAAAATGCCTCTGTCGTCAGTTTGGGTTTGAAAATAACCCAAATTGACAGAGTTTGAATTTTCACCAAAATATAGCTCTAAGCTCACTTTGATTGTTCTAAAACTTTTCAATAAAATCGTAGGAACAACTTAAACTCCTCAATTCTTCAATTCGAACTCAGAACTCCATAATCGGACTCATGTTTGACTATAAAGGCTTAAATTTTGACTTTCTGTTCAACGCCTTCTCTCAAAAAATTAAAACCTCAAATAGAGTCTCTTCAACATCAGGAACTTACTCAGCCTCTTTAATAGGTGTTCTAACCCTAGAAATTAGGGTTTCAAGCTCGCCGCCTGAGCTCCTAATGGTGTTTGTTCGTCAGAGTACTTGAGAGGTTGCTTCACATATTTAAAGGCATGAATAGCTTCAATGCACTGCACTGAAGCTTCTAGGTTCACTAAATTCTCCTCAGACCTCTCTGTCAGACTTCTCCAACTCCACCGGAGTTAGAGAAGATGAAACTTCAATCTGAGCTCCAGATACTTAATCCTCAAATAAACAATTGCAAATTAATCAGTGATCATCATTTCATCATTCTGGAGTTTCACACCAAGTTTTGTAGGCTGAAGAACAGATTTTTACTCTCTGGAGCTCACCAGAGCTCCGGTGAGTCCAGAAAGAATGAAAAGTGTGCACAGATTGTGAATTTGTGACATTTTTAATCTAAAAAGGTTCCTGAGGTTGTAAGGAACCTCAAGAACTCAATTAATTCTTAATTATCTCATTGGAATTAAGGTTTGACAGTAAATTCACTTTTCAAAAGATTTGTGTGGATTAAGCTTAGGACTTGTTTTACCACTCAATTGAGTGGTTAAAAAAAGTCAACAAGTATTTATGATCATAAATATATAGTTAATTAAGGATTTGAACTGCTCCTGAGCCGCCATTGATAGCGAGCTTAGGAGCTTAATTAAAATTGGGCGTTTAATTTATATGTGGTAATTATACATATTAAAATGTCTATTATGGTCCCTAAGTGATGAATAGCTGATGGAAAACCCTATGAAGGTGAATCTAAGCCCACTACTGTCGCCATGGACAGTGACAGTAGTCAGTGGACGTGAAGTTGATTTAGGCGATTAAGTGATCTATTAAGTGTTTTAAGTGGATTAGAAATGATTGTGAAGGTTAAAGGAAGGTGGACAGTGATTTCAAAAGACAAGATTAAGGCTCTGGCGAGCTCAAGGAGCTCACTAGAGTCGAAGAAGATGACAACTAAAATTCTAACATTAATTTTAATCTAACTAACTATCTAACTAACTAAGCTAACCTACTCCTACTCCTAATCTACTGTTACTTGGACGAAGGGGTCAATAGGGTTCCGCTGAAGGTTCATAGCGGACGACAAAATCAGAGGGTGTCAGGAAGATCTCCGGCGGGCAGATTTGAAGTGAAGCAGAGGATTCCTTGGTCGTAGCCTTTGTCTAGAGACGTGGCAGACCACGGTGGATCTCCTCGGCTGATCAGAATGGATGGAGGAAGTCGGAAAGTGAGATGGAAAGTCACTAGAGTTTTGGACGAATAGCCTATTGAAGTTGGCTGCAGTGTTAGAAGAGGGAAGGGAGCCAACTTGAGTGAAATCAGAGGGGTGAGGGGGTATTTATAGTAGTTGGCGACGAAGAGAGTGGCGAGGTCTGGTCGAAGAAGGAGCTTGAGGAGCATAACCTCCAGCGTCATCTTCGACGACGGTGAGGTTATCTCCCACTGAAAATTAGGATTTCTGGTTAATCCAGACCGATGGATGAAGAGGAGGTGGCGAGCGCAAGTTGCAAGAGCTTGGACAAAGAAGGGTGATGTCAGCAGGGTGGTGATCGTGCAGTGGCGTAACTCTCCGTTGCCAGCCGTCCATTCAGCTGAAGAAGAAGAAGACGAAAAGGGACTTAAATGTAATGAAACTTAAGGACCTGTGTGAAAATTAAGGACCTGATTACATTGAAAAGTAAGGACCTAAATGTAAACCCAGGTTTCAAAGGTTTATTTTAACTTAGATTTTTTTTAACTTTTTATATATGTCAGTAAATAAGGTAAATATTATGTTTTCACCTTGAATTTTCATTTTTGACCTTTTTAGATTAATTTATTAGATTAAGTAAAATTACTTAAGTTATTATATACTTAGGTATATATTATGTTTAAGTTACTTAACTTATTAATTAAAGGAACGATTAGTAGGATTTCGAGTCCAATTATTAACTAAATTATTAATAATGTTAATTGAATGATAAATGTCATTTTTAACTTATTTTAAGGTCCTTTACCAAATATCCCTTATTCTATAATTAACCTTTATATATTCATAACCTTAGCTAATTAACTAGGAAGACTAGTTAATTAGGGGTAATTAGAGATCATGATGAGTCTCTCATCACCTGTATCTCTTCTACATCGATGCTGATCAAATCATACGGCGATGTGTCCCGGAAGCGGAAATTCAAGGCATCTTGTCCTTTTGCCATGACCAGGCATGCGATGGATACTTCTCTGGTCATAAAACCACAGCTAAAGTCCTCCAGTGCGGCTCCTATTGGCCCACGATTTTCAAAGATGCATACAATTACTTAAAGCATGCAATCGTTGTCAGACCTTAGGCAACATGAGCCACCGTAATATGATGCCCTTATAGTCGATTCTCACATGCGAAATCTTTGATGTTTGGGAGATTGATTTTATGGGACCCTTTCCTGTTTCGGACGGCTTTGAGTACATTATGCTCGCTGTTGACTGTGTGTCCAAATGGATCGAAGCCATTCTGACCTGAACCAATGATCATAAAGTGGTTATCAAATTCATTCATCAAAACATCTTTTCTCGGTTCAGGATTCCACGTGCTATAATCTCTGATGGAGGGACCCATTTCACTAATGCTCATTTCAGGTCACTGATGACCAAATACCGGGTGTCACACTGAATCTCTAATCCTTATCACCCCCAAGCCAACGGTCTAGCTGAGCTATCAAATCGGGAGATCAAGAAAATCCTCCAAGTCACTATTTGACCTGACAGGAAAGACTGGTCATCCCGACTTCCGGAAGCTTTGTGGGCTCATAGGACTGCCCACAAAACCCAACTAGGTTTGTCTCCCTTCAGATTGGTATACGAGAAGGCATGTCACCTCCCCGTCGACTTGGAGCACAAAGCCTATTGGGTAGTACAGAACTGCAATCTCGATCTTTCTAAGGTAGGAACTCACAGAAAGCTTCAAATGAGCGAGATCGATGAATTACACCACGACGGGTATGAGAACTCATGAATTTACAAAGAGTGGGTTAAAGCCTTTCACGACAATCACATATCCAGAAAGATCCTTTTCCTTGGTCAAAAAGTCCTACTCTTTGATGCCAAACTCAAACTGTTCCCAGGAAAACTCAGATCAAAATGGATCGGACCTTACCTTGTCCGACAATCTTTGGAAATGGAGCCATCAAAATCAGTCAACTCAGTCACAATTCAGAACCTTTTGTCATGAACGGTCAGATACTCAAACCGTTCATTGAACTTACCAATACAAATTTGGCTGAGACATCTTTTACCCTCCATTTTCCCTGAGCTCATTGCGCCCAGCCGATGGCATAAAACTCAGCGCTTAACGGGAGGCAACTCGTCATTTTTGAAAAACCCAAAACCTTTCTTGGCATTCCTACGCTGAATTCATATTACACTTTAGGGTTCATTCATTAGAACAGTCGACTCCACCTCTGGTACCCATACCTGAGCTTGAAATCACCCACAACAGTCATTCCAACCCATTCACCCACCCAAAACCTGTTCTAATGAGTGATCTAAGCTGAACTCAAACCCACCTAATATACAATGAGGACATTTCAAATCGTAGGCATGGGGGGTGTTTGTTGAGGCGAGATCGATGTTTAAAATCAATGTGTCGTAGTATAGTTGAAATCACTCAAAAATGAATAAATTTTATTACTCGAAGTTTTAAGTCCGAGGTCGAACACAGGGAGCAAATTGGGGTTTAAAAAATCAAGAACACAACTTGAGAAATTGAATATAATAAGCAATGAAAATCAGAGTTAATGCAAAATGTAAATATAGCCACAAAATATCAATGTATATGAAAAGCACAAAAAAGAATGGACGTCTGATTTTGTGAATCAGACGTCTTAAACTAGTGATTGCTACAATGCTATTTCTCTTCTTCTCTTCTCTGTCTCTGATCTCTGTCTGGCTTCCTTCTTTTCTTCTCTAATTTCTTCGTGCCTTAGCCTTCTTTTGCCTTTAGTTGCTCTAGCCCTTGTCTTCTTCTTCTTTTTCCTTTCCTTCTGTCTCTGTGGCTCCTCCTTCAGTTCCTTCTCTTTCTTTAGCCCTTCAGCCTTCAACTCTTCCTCTTCAGCCTTGCCTTCTCCTTCCTTAGCGTTTGCTGGCTTCAACCCTCTTCTTCCTTGGCTTTTCTTCTCCTTCCCTGCGAGAGAGAAAAACCTACCCCTACCTGCCCCCATGATATATCTTCCTCTTTCTCTCTTAGGCTCACTCTCCCAAAGCCTTCTCGGGTAATCAGGTCAGGTACACGCGCCTGAGACCAGGCCCACCGATGTGTGTGGTTGGCGAGGAGTGCAGGTCAGGTATACGGGTCAGGCTAGGTCCACGACTAGTGGGTCACAGACGAGGCAATGATAGGTGCAAGGGACCTCACCCCATGGTCAGGAGTAGATAAGCCTATTACACTTTTGCAATTTATCCCACTACAGCCGCTTGTCAGCTTTCGAGGTGGGACTAAATGTCCCGCCTTTCTTCGCGAGCGCCCGCAACAGAAGCTTCCCTGATTGTAGCAGCTGCGGGGTCTTCAATGGAAATCACTTGGCTGGGGTTGTGCGTGAAGGGATTCTACGTGACTTGGGACTTGTAGCCTGGAGCGAGGAGACCTGGGTAAAGCCCCCAAGCAAGCCCCTTGCTGCATTAATGGCGGTAGACCTTCAACACCTATCAACAGGAAAATGGCCTTGCGGCCTTGTCAGAAAGCCTAGACAACTTCGCCAAGACACGGCGAAGGTAGTGTGGGGGTCGACGTGGCGTGGGGTGGCCGGTGCGTGCGTGCTTAGGGCACCCTGTGTGTGCAAAAGTGGGTGTGTTCGGGGGGAGTTCTGAGGGCTTGGCGTAGTGAGTGGAGTGAGGGTTTGTGGTGAGCGGAGTGTGGCGATGCTTATGGGGTAGTTGGCGAGACGAATGGAGGCGTGGAGCGGCGGGAACACCTCGCCGGAGGTCTGGCCGGAGGTGGAGAAGGTGGTGGTGACTTGTGGCGTTGAGGGATTGTTTCAAGAAATAAAGAGGAGGAATAGGGAGAGGAGGGAGAGAGAAGTGAAAATAACCTAACCTAAGGACAAAGGAGGCAGGGATGGCGACCGGCTCGTGTTGCCGTCGCCGGAGATGAAGTACTCAGTGGAAGAGGGCGGCGATGATGAAGGGGCTACAAGGACATCGGCTGGTGCGGCGTGATGCGGACAAAGAGGAGGAAGAGAACCCTACCACTGGATTGTGGTAGAGCGATGAGGGAGAGAGAGAGGAGTCACCAGAGCTTGCTGAGTTACTGACTAAAGGGGGAAGAGAAGAAATAGAGGGTGTCTTAGGCCAATTTCAAACTTGGAGGTTGCGAGTTGATCTGGGTGTGCTTTTATAGGCCCTGGCAGAAGGTTGTGTGCTTGGAAGCCAAGCTTCAAAGCACGGCAACCTCACCGGAGATGGAAGGTCAAATGAGACCCAAATCTCTCATGCATTCACATGAGAGATTGGGTTCCAAATGGGGCCTCTAATTGTGTTCAAATTGGAGGAGATTTATCAAAGAATCTCCCTTTCAATTTTGAAGGGGATTTTCTGAGAAATCAGAGAGATTTTGCCTTCGATTCATCACCGGAGTATGATTCCCTCCGCTATAATGGTGGAGGGACCTAATTGCAAAGAATAAAGGCAAAGATAGGGGGTCTCTGCAGAAGTTTTCAAAAGTTAGGGGTAGAAATGTAATTGGGCTGGACCTGTTTGCAAACTAGGTCAAGGTGAATTCCCCTTAGGTCCAACATTTGGTACAAACCTAATTTAGATCGAAGGAATCCAATGGTGAAGTTGGATTTTAGGTTTGACCACGTTTGACTAGGTAATTTACGTAAAAACCCAATTTAGCTCAAATATTTGACTGAGACCCCAATTTAGGTCAAAATAGGTTCTATGGGCCAAATTGAAGGTTCTAAACCCTAGAGGATATTTTTCCATGATTTTTAGAGGGTTTAGGTGAATTTTATCCTACCTATAACCTTGTTAAATTAGGTGGGTCTATTTTAGGGTTACAAGAAGTCATTTAATTCCCAGAATTCACATGAACCCTTTTCTATTTGAACCAACCCACTTTTTATCTTGTTAAGACCATTTGACCTGTGTTTAGCCCATGAGAAAATCTATTGTTGTACTGCAATGGTAAAATTGCAATTTTACCCCTTGTTTCTTACTTTTCTTTTAGAATGGTTATTCATTGAGTTAAGACCTCCAGTTGGTTATGTAGGAGCTTTTGTTCTCTTTTCTGGGTCAAAATGAGCTAGTTAGGGCTCATGATGGTGTTCCCATCATATCCCCATGCCTAGCTTTTGTTAGTCCCTTAGCAAAATTTTAAGGTTTTAACTTTTGTTCTTGACCATGAATTCCTTAATGTTCAGAGATTATGATGAGTGCTTTTTTTCTTTTTGATTAGGTTAGAATGCCGATAATAGGCCTAGAGGTACTCAAGTACCAACAAAGATCCGGACCTGACCAGCTCTAGCCTCGGTCCTCCGTGAAGGTTTTTAAGGCTCACAAGAACTATCCTAAGGTTCGTTGGACTTCGCGGTTAAAGCACCTGTGCTTGAAACATATTTTAGCCTCGATTCAGTTTGCAGTGCGTTTTTTGTAAGAGAGAGACAGAGGATTTTCTTTGTTTGGAGAGTTTTCTCTCTCTTTTATTTTTATTTCTAGCTTTGATTGGCTTCTCAACACGGTCTGTATCGGATTCCTCATCCCCATCATCAATCCTCGAAAGGTCCCTGGCAATCGATGCTTCGTGATAGCACCGCCCATGGCAAGCCCCAGAACCCTGGCTTTCGAGATTTTGAGATAATCCCGCCCATGGCATTCTGTAGCTAAATCCAGACCCTGGAAATTGACATTTTGTGATAATGCTGCCCATGGCATCTGAACTAGCACAGGGTGCTTACATGCCCCCAGTAGGATATGTAAATATCCTAGGAGACAAGCACCGAGGAGATGATATGTTATTGCGCATCTTCGAGGGGAATTTCCCACCTCTCTACGCTGGGAACTCGCCTAAATCAACTTGTATTGATCGGTTGCTCCTAATCTAGGCGACTTTTTCAGAACATTTAAACGCTTTTACGTGATTTTGATAATTATGCGCACTGAACCAGACTGTGTGTGGATTGGGGTGCTTAGGTTACCAAGTCCCGCAAACCAAAGGTCATTTAACGAGGCTGAGTACTCCCTAAGCCTTAGACCTAATACTTAAGCTTCGCATTTTCCCCAACCTCTTGAAGACTATCCAGATCTTAGCAGATACTTGAATTTTTAAGCCTAAGAGTCTAGCCTAAGAGGCCTAAGATCAGTGTTCCTACTAATCTCTTTTGTGTCTCATTTAGCACTTTTTCTTTCATTTTTCTTTTTCTTGATATGGTCTAGAACTTCAGTTAATCCCTTAATTTCTTACTAATGACTATCTCTTTTTTTCTCTTTCATTTTGTGCTCCTTTTTTGATATTTTTCACTTTTCCTCCTCATTTTCTCCTCATGATTTGTATGGCCTCAAAATTTTCTCTCCCTTCAATATTTTTTTGTTCTTTTTCAAGATTTTTTTCATTTTTTTGGTATTTTTTGTGATATGTGATTTTTTGTTGAAACCTTTTCTTGTGAGATGAGTTTTCATGGTGTTATGCACTTTCATACCCCCCCATGCCTACGATTTGCAATGTCCCCATTGTAAATTAGGTGGATTTGAGTTCAGCTTAGATCATTCATTAGAACGGGTTTTGGGTGTGTGAACGGGTCGAGGTGACTGTTGCGAATAATTTCTAAACTCGGGTACGGGTACTTGAGGTGGGGTCGGCTGTTCTAATGGATGAACCCTAAAGTGTAACATGAATTCAGCAAAGGAATGTCAAGAAAGGTTTCGGGTTTTTCAAGAATGACAGGTTGCCTCCCGTTAAGCACTGAGTTTTACGCCATCGGCTGGGCGTAATGAGATCAGGGAGAATGGAGGGTAAAGGATATCTCAACCAAATTTGTATCGGTCAAGTCAATAAACGGTTTGAGTCTCTGACCGTTCACAACGAAAGGTTCTGAATCATGGCTAAGTGGACTGATTTCAATGGCTCCATTTCCAAAGATTCGTCGGATGAGGTAGGGTCCGATCCATTTTAATCGTAGTTTTCCTGGGAACAGTTTAAGCTTTGCATCAAAGAGTAGGACTTTTTGACCAGGATGGAAGATCTTTCTGGATATGTGCTTGTCGTGAAAGGTCTTAACCTGCTCTTTGTAAATTCGCGAGTTCTCATACACATCGTGGTGTAATTCATCGATCTCTCTCATTTGAAGCTTTCTATGGGTTCTTGCCTTAGAAAGATCTAGGTTGCAGTTTCGTACTGTCTAATAGGCTTTGTACTCCAATTTGACGGGGAGGTGACATGCCTTCCCGTACACCAATCTGAAGGGAGACATACCTAATTGGGTTTTGTGGGCAGTCCTATAAGCCCACAAAGCTTCCGAAAGTCAGGATGACCAATCCTTCCTGTCAGGTTGAACAGTAACCTGGAGGATTTTCTTGATCTCCTAATTTGATAGCTCAGCTAGACCATTAGTTTGGGGGTGGTAAGGAGTAGAGATTCGGTGTGACACCCCATATTTGGTCATTAGTGACCTGAACTGAGCATTAGTGAAATGGGTCCCTCTGTCAGAAATTATAGCACGTGAAATCCCAAACTGTGAAAAGATGTTCTGATGAATGAATTTGATAACCACTTTATGATCATTGGCTCAGGTCAGAATGGCTTCGATCCATTTGGACACGTAGTCAACAGCGAGTAAAATGTACTCGAAGCTGTCTGAAATAGGGAAGGGTCCCATAAAATCAATCTCCCATATGTCGAAGATTTCACATACAAGAATCGGCTGCAAGGGCATCATATCACGATGGCTCATGTTGCCCAAGGTCTGGCAACGCGTGCATGCCCTACAGTGATTGTATGTGTCTTTGAAAATTGTGGGCCAATAGAAGCCGCATTGGAGGACTTTCGCTGTGGTTTTATGACCTGAAAAATGTCCACCGCATGCCTGGTCATGGCAGAAGGACAATATGTCTTGAATTTCTGCTTCCGCGACACATCGTTGAATGATCTGATCAGCACCGATGCAGAAAAGATATGGGTCTTCCCAGAAGTAATACTTGGCATCGGAAAGCAATTTGTCCTTCTTAGCCTTCGGCCAATCGGATGGGATCTGATTTGATGCCAGGTAGTTTACTATATCAGCAAACCATGGAAGCCCTGTATTGATAGTTAGAAGGTGCTCATCAGGAAAATGTTCCGTGATGGGTTCGGAAGGGTCGATGATCTCAGAAGGAAGGTGAGACAAGTGATCAGCTACCACGTTCTATTTTCTCGCTTTATCACAAATCTCGAGGTCAAATTCTTGCAACAACAAGATCCAGCGGATTAATCGAGGTTTCACATCCTTCTTTGCAAGGAGATGCCTCACAGCTGTGCGATCCGAGTAAATGATAACACGGGAACCCAAGAGATAAGATCTGAATTTTTCCAAGGCAAATACTACGGCTAGCAGCTCTTTTTCAGTAACTGTGTAGTTACGCTGAGCCTCGTCAAGTGTCTTGCTAGCATAGTAGATGACGACGGTTACTGCTCCTATAATGAAATCAAATGCATTGCACATGATCTCAAAGGGTTGAGACCAATCAGGGGACTGTAGAATCAGGGCTTAGGTAACTCGATCACGGAGGATTTCAAATGCTTGAGTGCATTCCTTGGAGATTTCGAAAGGTACATCCTTAGAGAGTAGAGTGGTCAGGGGGTGTGCAATCTCTGAGAAATCAGGAATGAATCGACAGTAAAAACCGATGTGCCCTATAAAAGATCGGATGTCCTTGATTGAGCTAGGCATAGGGAGTTTGGAAATCAAGTTCACCTTGTCTTGATCGACTTGGATGCCTTTTTCTTAAATGAGGTGTCCCAGGACAATTCCTTCAGGCATGATGAAATGGCTCTTTTCCTAGGAAAGAACCAGATTCACGTCAATGCACCACCTGAGGATTTGGACCAAGTGCAGGGACAATCGTCAAATGATTCTTTGAATACTGAAAAGTCATCCATAAGACTTCCAAATAATCACCTACCATATCTGAGAATATGGCAAGCATGCATCGCTAAAAAGTAGTGGGTGCATTACAGAGACCAAACGACATCCTTCAGAACACGTACGTCCCAAAGGGGCAGGTGAAAGTGTTCTTTTCTTGGTCCTCAGGATGGATTGCCACCTGGTTATAACTGGAGTACCCATCCAAAAAGCAGAAGAACCTATTTCCCGTTAGTTTCTCGAGGATCTGATCAATAAACGGGAGTGGGAAATGATCATTCTTCGTGGAGGAATTGAGTCTTCTGTAATCAATGCAGACTCTCCACGAGTTCACCACACGGGTCAGTATGACTTCTCCGATTTTAGTCGTGATAACAGTAAGTCCTACCTTCTTAGGCACAACCTAGATTGGATTCACCCATCGACTGTCAGAGATTGGGTAGATGATCCCTGCATCTAACCACTTGATGATCTCCTTTTTCACGACCTCCTGCAGATTAGGATTCAAACATCTCTGCATTTCACGGTAAGGTCGTGTGCCCTCTTTGGTGTAGATATGGTGTGTGCAATAAGAAGGGCTGATACCAGTCAAATCATCGAGAGTCCATCCAATGGCTATATGATGTTGCTAGAGAACAGTAATCAGATGGGATTCCCAGTCAGGTGTGAGTCTGGAGTTGATAATCATAGGAAACGTCTGATTAGAACCCAAAAAGATGTATTTTAGATGGTCGGGAAGAGGCTTGAGTTCCAGAACGGGGTTATCAGCAGCAGCGGGTGGTTCATGGTGTGTCAGGAGCAAGGGAAGGAGTTATGGGTGTATCTAAGTCAGATTCAGACTCCTATGATTGCGGGTTTTGATCCTCTTGCTGTTGATCGGAAGTAATCAGGTTATCCTCAATATACGGTTCATCAACCACGACCTTGATATCACATATCTATTCTATACCTCCGCAATTAATCCCTTGTTGGGCCTTAAAGATGTCAATTTTTAATGTTTGGTTCCCAAATTTCAGTTCAATTTGGCCCTCCTCACAATTTATATTGGCCCTAGCAGTGGCCAGAAAGGATCTCCCTAGTATAATTGATGTATCCCTTGGGTTTTCTGGAGCATCCATATCTAAGACTACAAAATCCACTGGGAAATAGAAATCTCGTACCCTAACAATGACATTCTTGAGTACTCCTTTAGGTGACTTAATAGATCGGTCAACCAACTACAATGTCACCTCTGTTGGTTTAAGCTCAGATTCTTCAAGGTGGTCAAGGAGGGATGTAGGTATTAGGTTTATGGAGACACCTAAATCTAATAAGGCTCTGTCGAATTGGGTATCACCAATGGTACATGAAATCAGGGGAGTACCTGGGTCTTTTGCCTTAGGTGGGAGTTTGCTCAAAATTACAGAGTTGGCTTGCTCTGACAGTACGATTGGACTCCCACTTTTAGTTCACGGCTTACGCTTGGGTGTACACACGTTCTTCAGAAATCGTGCGTAAGTCGGTACGTGGCGGATTGCATCCATCAAGGGGATGTTTATATGGACCTGTTCAAAGAGCTTGACCAGATCCTCCTTAGGAACCACAGGTTTGTTTGTCCTCTTTCCCTTGGTCAAGGCCTCAGGAAATGGAACCTTGGTTGGTTCCTCTAGAATAGGTTCAGGTTCTTGATCTGGGACAGGGGTGTCCTAGATAACTATCCTAGGGCTCGGGTTACTACCAGGCTGAAAGTGGCTTGGATAAGGTGGGTCTTGAGTTGCTTTGCCACTACGGGTCATTACCAAATTCAGTCCTGCCTGGTTTTGGTTTGGGGTTGGTAAAATAGGTGGCTACTGTTGAAATCACACATAAGATGTTGAAGCTTCCATCCCGTTGGGTGATAGAGCAGAAGGGGCTTGATAAATCATGTGGACTTGGCCCAGATTTGGGTTCATAACGTGCCTCTGGTTCGGCATGTTATCTGGATTCGGCAGAGGTTGCGAAGGGAGTGTACCAAGTTGGTGGGAATTCGCCATCTGGGCGAGTTGATTGCGAACCTCTATGATCTCATCCTTGTGTTGTTTTTGCATAGCCACATTTGTCTTTTGAATGTCAGCCAGAGTCTGAAGGATAAGAGTCATTTGATCTGTTTGATTTGGCCCAGATTGATAGGTGGGGTTGGGCCGAGGCGGCTGATATGGACGAGGGGCTTGTGGACGGGGTTGATATGGTGGTCTTTGATTTTGCCATCCATGGTTATAGGTGTTAGAGAATGGGTCATTCTGGATGGCGTTGAGGTCCTCGCAGGTCTGAGGAACCTCAGGAAAGTCAGAATACTAGGGTTCAGAGTTCCCCCAACTAGAGTAGGTTGGATCGGAGTTTCCTCTGGTCCTGGAGTCAGACGGTGGTGGATACAGGTCCATCCCTTGAGAAGATCGATGATAGATGTTATGCACAGTTTCCCTCCCAAGAGGTGGCTGTGCAAACGGCTTTTGCTTAGAGGTGGCTCGCTGCAGATGTCGAGTCAGCTCATCCACCTTCTTCTCAATGATAAAGACCTTGTCAACTGACTGGCCATCAGTTCCAAGTCGATGGATGCGAACAAGCCCTACGTCTCATGTGCTTCCCTTGGATTCGTCGATGCATGGGCATTCGTCCGGTCGAATAAGCTCATGGAGTCATTATTGATGGAGTTCTCACACATTCTCGAGAATCTCCCACACAGTATCTTCGTGTTGACCCATGATATTTCCTCCGCAGGTTGCATTGACGAATAAGCGGATGTCTTCACGGAGTCCCTGGTAAAAAGACTGGACTTGTTCCCATTTAGGAACTCTGTGATAGGGGCACTTTCGCATGAGATCCAAGAAACGGTCCCATGCTCATGAAGAGGTTGTTTAGATTGCTGGGTGAAGTGTGTGATATTATGGCACAAGGCATTCGTCTAACCAACAGGGAAGAACTTTTTCAAAAATTCGGATTGCAGTTCAACCCATGTGTTGATTGGACGCGTCTGAGTCTGATACCAATGGGCTGCCTTGTCCATGAGAGAGAAGGAAAACACCTTCATAAGAAGAATATCCCAGTTTTGTACATATGACCTAAAGGTCTGGGCCAGATGTTTGAGTTGTTTGATGTGCTGGAAGGGATCCTTGAAATTAAGTCCATGAAACTTTGGAATAGCATGAATCATGTTGGGCTTGAGTTCAGAATCAGGACCTCCAGCCGGGATTTGGACTTGAGGTTCTATCGCCACCGCAGCGGGATTATAGTGATCTCGCATCATAGGACGCTGCGGTGGGTTCACAAAGTTTTGAAATAGATCATTCAGGCGCTAGATTTGGTGTTCAAGATTATTCTCTTCTTCAACTAGTTGTGCCATGATGATGGAAGAAGGAGAATTGGGTTCTGATTAATCAGAGGAGATGTCTATGTGGGGGGGTTGCTGCACAAACACGGACGTCGAGGCTTGGCCTCAGCGGGAGTGGATTACTAAAGGAGGTCTTAAGGATGGTCTTAAGGACCTCCTACCGAACATGCACTAAAGGTTTGGATGAGAGTAGAATGTGCTGGACCCAATCAAGACACCCAAAAATTTAGGTGACTATAGAGGTTTGGGGTGGATGATACCCCTTAGTCAAAAAAGCCATCCACTTGAGAAATACTTGGGCAGCCAAAGAGGGAGAGTCTCGCAAAGACCCCTACACGGTAGAGCGTTCCCATGAGTTACAGGGTTTCCCTCACCTGACCTCTCTTGTCACTGAGATTCCAGGTAGACCAGAATGGGGACCTTGACCTCTTAAGTCTACCACTTTTATTTAAGATCTTAGGATTCCACTTAAACTTTAGATGTTTTGAGTGCAAAAGTGACCTAATTTCAAGGTTGGTTGATCCAACAAGAGGTTAACTTCACCTATTTGTCCTTTGAGAAGCTTTAGGTCCTTTCTTTTAGGGTTTAAGTGAACTTAAGAGCTTGGATTTTAGGGTTTCTCTTGAATAAGTCTTTTCAATCAAGGTTTGTCACACCTCTTTTTGGAATAATTGATTCTTGCTTAGAAAGATGTGTCTCTAAAATCCTAAATTGACATCCTTAAGTTGGCTCTAATTTTAGTCCAATTTAGTTGCCACAAATATGGTATTTAGGGCTCAATCAAGAAGGTGGTATCCCTAGTTACCTTAAATGGATGCACAAATCAATATTGTTGAAATCAAAATTAGGCAACTTTGGTGACTTAGCTGAATATGGAAAGCAGGTAGCCCTAGAGTGATTTTTATCTTATTTTTTCCTTTTCAGAATGAGGGGATTACCTGCCTTGGGTGTGTTTGCTGTGCGGCCGTCTTCCTTTGAATCTTTTCCCCTGAAATAATCACAACAAAAGAGATGTATCAAGTTAGTACCAAATCAGAGATTGTGATCAAGATTTCTAAATCGCCTGTTGCTCCCCGGTAATGGCGCCAAAATGTTTGTCGAGGCAAGATCAATGTTTAAAATCAATGCATCGTAGTATAGTTGAAATCACTCGAAAATAAATAAATTTTATTACTCAAAGTTTTAAGTCCGAGGTCAAACACAGGGAGCAAATTGGGGTTTAAAAAATCAAGAACACAACTTTTAGAAATTAAATATAATAAGCAATGAAAATCAGAGTTAATGCAAAATGTAAATATAGCCACAAAATATCAATGTATATGAAGAGCACAAAAAAGAATGGACGTCTGATTTTGTAAATCAAACATCTTAAACTAGTGATTGCTACAATGTTATTTCTCTTCTTCTTCTCTTCTCTATCTCTGATCTCTGTCTGGCTTCCTTCTTTTCTTCTCTGATTTCTTCGTGCCTTAGCCTTCTTTTGCCTTTAGCTGCTATGGCCCTTGTCTTCTTCTTCTTCTTTTTCCTTTCCTTCTGTCTTTGCGGCTCCTCCTTCAGTTCCTTCTCCTTCTCTTTCTTCAGCCCTTCAGCCTTCAACTCTTCCTCTTCAGCCTTGCCTTCTCCTTCCTTAGCGTTCGCTAGCTTCAACCCTCTTCTTCCTTGGCTTTTCTTCTTCTCCTTCCCAACGAGAGAGCAAAACCTACCCCCACCCACCCCCACGATCTCTCTTCCTCTTTCTCTCTTAGGCTCGCTCTCCCAGATCCTTCTTGGGTAATCGAGTTGGGTACACGCGCCCGGGACTAGGCCCACCGACATGTGTGGTGGGAGAGGAGTGCAGGTCAGGTATACGAGTCAAGCCAGTCTGCAGGTAGTGGGTCACGGATGAGGTAGTGATAGGTGAGAGGGACCTCACCCCGTGGTCAAGAGGCGATATGCCTATTACACTTTTGCAATTTATCCCACTGCAACGGCTTGTCAGCTTCCGAGGTGGGACTAAATGTCCCACCTTTCTTCGCGAGCGCTCGTAGAGAAGCTTCCCTGATTACAACAGCTGCAGGGTCTTCAGTGCCAATCACTTGGCTGGGGTTGTGCATGAAGGGATTCCACGCGACCTGGGACCTGTAGCCTGGAATGAGGAGACCTGGGTGAAGCCCCCAAGCAAGTTCCTTGCTGCGTCAATGGCGGTAGACCTTCAACACCTGTCAACAAGAAAACAGCCTTTTGGCCTCGTCTGAGAGCCCAGATAGCTTTGCTGAGACACGGCGAAGGTAGTGCAGGGGTTGACGTGGCATGGGGTGGCCGGTGCGTGCGTGCCTAGGGCACCCTGTGTGTGCGGAAGTGGGTGTGTTCGGGGGGAGTTCTCGGGGCTTGGTGCGGTGAGTGGAGTGAGGGTTTGTGGTCAGTGGAGTGTGATGATGCTTATGGAGTAGTTGGTGAGGCGGATGGAGGCATGGAGCGGCATGAACACTTCGCCAGAGGTCTGGCCGGAGGTGGAGAAGGTGGTGGTGACTTGTGGCGTCGAAGGATAGTTTCAAGAAATAGAGAGGGGGAACAGGAAGAGGAGGGAGAGAGAAGTGAAACTAACCTAACCTAAGGACGAGGGAGGCAGGGATGGTGGTCGGCTCATGTTGCCGTCGCCGGAGATAAAGTACTCAGTGGAGGAGGGTGACGACAACGAAGGGGCTGCAAGGACGTCGGCTGGGGTGGCACGACGTGGATGAAGAGGAGGAAGAGAACCCTACCACTAGTATTGTGGCAGAGCGACGAGGGAGAGAGAGAGGAGTCGTCGGAGCTTGCTGATTTATTGAATGGAGGGGGAAGAGAAGAAATAGAGGGTGTCTTAGGCTAATTTCAAGCTTGGAGGTTGCGGGTTGATCTGGGCGTGCTTTTATAGCCCTGGCAGAAGGTTTTGTGCTTGGAAGCCAAGCTTCCAAGCATGGCAACCTCACCGAAGATGGAAGGTCGTATCTCTCATGCATTCACATGAGAGATTGGGTGCCAAATGGGGCCTTTGATTGTGTTCAAACTAGAGGAGATTTCTCAGAGAATCTCCCTTTCAATTTTGAAGGGGATTCTCTGAGAAATCAGAGAAATCTTGCCTTCGATTCATTGTCGGAGTAGGATTCCATCTGCCATAATCATAGAGGGACCTAATTGTAAAGAATGAAGACAAAGATAGGGGGTCTCTGCAGAAGTTTTCAAAAGTTAGGGGTAGAAATGTAATTAAGCTGGACCTGTTTGCAAACTAAGTCAAGGTGAATTCCCCTTAGGTCCAAATTTTGGTAAAAACCTAATTTGGACCCAAGGAAGCCAATGGTGAAGTTGGATTTTATGTTTGACTGGGTAATTTACGTAAAAACCTAATTTAGCTCAAATATTTGACTGAGACCCCAATTTAGGTCAAAATAGGTTCTAAAGGCCAAATTGAAGGTTCTAAACCCTAAAGGATATTTTTCAATGATTTTTAGAGGGTTTAGGTGAATTTTATTTTGCCCAAAACCTTGCTAAATTAAGTGAGTCTATTTTAGGGTTACAAAAAGTCATTTAATTCCCATAATTCACATGAACCCTTTTTTATTTGGACCAACCCACTTTTTATTTCGTTAAGACCATTTGACCTGTGTTTATCCCATGAGAAAATCCGTTGTTGTACTGCAATGGTAAAATTGTAGTTTTACCCCTTGTTTCTTGCTTTTCTCTCAGAATGATTATTCATTGAGTTAAGACCTCCAGTTGGTTATGTAAGAGCTTTTGTTCTCATTTCTATGTCAAAATGAGCTAGTTAGGGCTCATGATGGTGTTCCCATTAGGGGGTATTAAAGTGCAAAACACCGTGAAAATCATCTCATAAGAAAGGGTTTCATAAAAAAAATCACATATCACAAAAATACCAAAAAAAATGAAAAAATTCTTGAAAAAGAACAAAAAAAATGAGAGGAGAGAAGATTTTGAGGGCATATCAATTTTGAGGAGAAAAAGGGGAAAAGTTAAAAATGCCGAAAAGGAGCACAAGTTGAAAATAAAAGAAAAAGAGATAGTCATTAGTAAGAAATTAAGGAATTGACTTAGTTCTAGACCATATCAAAAGAAAATGAAAGGCAAAAAGTGCTAATGAAACACAGAAAAGATTAGTAGGAATGTTGATTTTAGACCTCTTTGGCTATAATCCTAGGTTTAAAAATTCAAGTACCCGCTAATATTTGGATAATCCTCAAGAGGTTGGGGAAAATGCGAAGCTTAAGTATTAGGTCTAAGTCTTAGGGAGTATTCGGCCTCGTTAACTGACCTCTGGTTTACGGGACTCGGTAACCTAAGCACCCCAATCCACACACAGTCTAGTTCAGTGCTCCTAAGTATCAAAATCACGCAAATGCATTTAAATTGTTCTGAAAAAAGTCGCCTAGATTAGGAATGACTGATCAATGCAAGTTGATTTAGAAGAGTTCCTGACGTGGAGAGGCAGGAAATTCCCCTCAAAGATACGCAATAACATATCATCTCCTTGGTTTTTGTCTCCTAAGATATCTACATATCCTACCAGGGGCATGTAAACACCCTGTGCTGGTTCAGATGCCATGGGCGGCATTATCCCGAAATCTCGAAAGCCAGGGTTCTACGGGTTGTCATGGGCGGTGCTATCTCGAAGCATCGATTGCCAGGGACCCTTCGAGGATTGATGATGGGGACTAGGAATCCAATACAGATCATGTTGGGAAGCCAATCTAAAGTTAGAAATAAAAAGAAAAGCGAGAGAAAACTCTCCAAAAATAGAGAAAAATTCCTCTGTCACTTTTTGACAAAAATGCACTGCAAATTGAACCAAGGCTAAAACATGTTAGAAGCATGGGGCTTTAACTGTGGAGCTCAACGAACCTTAGGATAGCTCCTGTGGGCCTTAAAAACCTTCGCGGCAGATCGAGGCTAGAGCTGGTCAGGTCCGGATTTGGTTGGTACTTGAGTACCTCTAGGCCTACTATCGGCATTCTAACCTAATCTACACAAGAAAGCACACATCACATTTTTTTTTTAGCATGAAAAGATCTTATGGCTTAGAATCAAAGTTAATACCTCAAAATTTTGCTAAGGGACTAGCAAAAGCTAGGCATGGGGGTATGATGGGAACACCATCATGAGCCTTAACTAGCTCATTTTGACCTAATAAAGAGAATAAATGCTCCTACATAACCAACTGAAGTTCATAATTCACTGCATAACCTTTCTAAGAGAAACATAAGAAACTAGGGGTAAAACTGTAATTTTACTAATGCAATACAACCATGGATTTTCTCAAGGGCTAAACAAAGGTTAAATGATCTTAATAAGATAACAAGTGGGTTGGATTAGATATAAAAGGGTTTATGTGTACTCTGTGAATTAAATGACTTCTTGAGACCCTAAAAACAGACCCACTTGATTAATCAAGGTTCTGGTTAAGATAAAATTCACCTAACCCTCTAAAATTATAGAAAAATATTCTCTAAGGTTTAGTATCTTCAATTTGGCTATTAGAACCCTTCTTGACCTAGAATAGGGTCTCAAACAGATATTTACCCTAATTTAGGTTTTTGCATAAATTTTCCAATCAAACGTGGTCAAACCAAAAATCCAACTTCACCATTGGATTTCTTAGGTCCAAATTAGGTTTGTACCAAAATTTGGACCCAAGATGAATTTTCCTTGACCTAGTTTGCAAAAAAGGTCCAGTCTGATTACATTTCTACCCCTAACTTTCAAAAACCCTTGCTAACAGCCCCCTATGTTTCTCTTCATCTGCACAAGTAGGTCCCTCTGCCATTATCGCAGAGGAAACCTACTTTGGCAACCTTTGACAAGGACATTCTCCTTGATTTCTCAGAGAATCTCCTCCAAAATTGGAAGGAAGATCCTCTGAGAAATTCCCATCATTCTGAACCCATCTTTGAGATCTGATTCCCTCCCAATCTCTCATGCGAACGCATGAGAGATTTGGTTATCCTAATAAACTCCATCTCTGGCTACCTTCCAAGCCTGGGAAGCTTGCTTCCCAAGCCCTAACCGACCTTCAAAACCCTATTTAAAGAAGCCCAAATCACCCCGACCTCTTCACACTTGAATTCGACCGCGAATACCTCAAATTCTTCTCTTCCCCTCACAGTCGAAGGCTCCTCGACATTCGGCGACCTTCCCTGCTCCTTCTCGTCATCTGACCACCATACCTACAGCAGATTCCTCCTCCCTGCTCTCGTCTGCATCTCGCCGTACCAGCAGGCGCTACTCCCTCTTCATCATCGTCGTTCCCACCTCACTAGAGCCACCTTCGTCTCTGGCATCGACCATACCAGATCCGACGCCCTCGCTCACCCCCTTTGTCCCTTGACCTCCCAAATAAGTTCCCTGACCCCTCTACTTTCTTCTCATCCCTTTTTTTTCCAAAATCGACCACTACCACCCCTCGCACCTTCATCTCCTTCATCTCCGACCACCAACTCCGGCGAGGCCATCCTACCTCCATAGGCTACCAAAACCCTCGTCGACAAGCCCACAACCTTCGCCACACCTCACTGAGCACTTCCCCTCACTTTACTCATCTCACCACTCACTCAAACTCCTCCCTGAACACACCCACTCACACGCACACAGTACGCCCTAGGCACGCCACCACGACCACCCTCGGTCCATGCCACCACCCCCAGCACATCCACCGTGCTTCGGCGATCCTCTCTGAATGATTTGACGTGGCCGTGAGGCCGTTCTGTTGTTTTCAGGTTTAGGCACCATCCACCATTGACGAGCAAGCTTGAAGCTCCCTTGAAGCCGCTCTAGGTGCTGCCAAGCCCAGGCTGAAGTCACAGGCTACGTGGACTTACTTCGCGCATGCACTTAGGCCCTCAATTGGAGTCGAAGGCCTTAGCAGCAGCTGCAATTGGAAGCATCATCCCTGCTGCAGGTGCACGAGGAAAGGAGGCGCGGATAGTCCCACCTTAGAAACAAAGTGGCACCCGCTCCCGCATAAGTTGATTTTGTGCCTGTAGTTGTTCGCCTCAGTACCACGGGGTGAGGTCCTACTCACCCGACCCGGTCTCGTCCGCGGACTTGGCTGACCTGACCCGACCTGCACTCCTCGTCCACTACCGCACGCTGGTGGGCCTGGTCCCAGGTACGCACCCGACCCGATTACCTGAATAATTGTGTGGCTCTGGGAGAGCGGATCGTAAGATTGAAAGAGAGGAGATTTGTGCTGATAGGGGGAGGGTTTTGCTATAGGGATCTCTGGTCGACACTTAGCAGATTCTGAAGAAGAAGAGGGGGCCAGCGTAGAAGCCAAAGAAGAGAAAAGCCAAGGCAAAGAAGAAGAAGAAGAGGAAGAAGAGCAGAAGCTGAAGAGAAAGAGAAGGATCGCAGAGTAAGAAGAAAGAAGACTCAGAGAAGGCAAAGGCAGAAGACAGAGGAAGCAAAGCAGAAGAAGAAGAAAGAGAAGCAGCAAAGAAGGATTGGACAATTTAAGTCGTCTGATTCCTTCATCAGATGACAAATCATTACTTTCATTTCATTGCAAATAGACTGAGTTCCTTGGTGATATTGTAGGAGTATTTTGTGATCTAAATCACCATTTTACTCCCATATTTTTGTACTTTGATACTAATACTATTGCATACTCTTTTAATTTTGAATTGTGTCTTGATTTCTAAATACCAATTTGCTCCCTGTGTTCAACCTCGGAAATCTTTTCGAGTAATAAAAGTGTACTTGTTTGAATGCTATTTCGACTATATTACAACGTGACACTTTTTAAACATCGACTTAGCAACTTCGAACAGTGATTGAGCAGATGAACTTGATTGTATCATTTAATCTCACTCAATTTATCATTTGGACAGTTAGGGTAGTAACAAATAGCTGACAGTTGATTCAACCATGGATTACAAGCTCTTCAAATTAAATTTGAAGCCCAACACTTGTTCATGAATGCTTTTAACATATTGTTCTAGCCTATACACAAGTCAGCTTCTTCATTTCTTCAAAACCAACTAAAATTCCACTCCAAATTCCACCTGACCTCATCTCATCTAGTCAAGACAGACCACAATAGTGGTTGTTGCTGCAGCCACTTCAGTAGCCAATTTAGCTGCTAATGATACTCAATTGATTTGTTACATGCTGTTCTCTTGCTGCTGCAATGAAAACAACAATAGCTAGTGTTGCTACAGCACTATGAAGACCCAACAACTGTTGCTGCTATCTCAAACTGAAATTAGCCCATATCAGACCTGAGAAGGTCAGATCTAAATCACAAGAATGCCCAAAACACATCTCTAACAAATCATATCTATCCAAAAATCCTTTGAAAACCATGTATGAAGATCTGAAATCCATAGGACCAATCCTCATTCTTTAAAATTCTCAAAAGACACTAATATGATCTCTTCCTTACATTATAGACAATGTAGAGAAGAAAATCATATTAGTGTTGAAATCACTTCAAATTAACTCCATATCACCATTAAAACCTTGAAAAATCATTTGATTCCTTAAAAATCAAAGTGATCTGAATTGAGGAAAGAATCCATGTAGCCCTATTATGGGCTTTTAATGTGGATCACAAGTGATCTGATCACTTGATCTTTTTGAACAACATTGATTAATGTTCAAGAAGATCTAAGGATCCCATAAAAACTAATTGGTCATTATTTTGACTTCCAATCAGAAATTCTACTTTTCGTTGGCCAAACTACCCAAGTACAAAACTCAAATTAGGTAAATACTCATCTGATCATCGAAATCAACCTAAAACACCTCAGAATCCTTGTATTATACCTAACGTAGCTCGATAAAAACTCAAATCGCTTGATTAAATCTGTGTAAAACAAATTGACTCCAATTGCATAATTGGGCTTGAAACCAATTCTAAAAGAATCGAGTGAATCGATTCAATTTAAACTAGATCGAGGGGTCTTTGTGAATTTATGGTGTGAATGGAAGACCTCCTAGGTGAATTTTAGGCGTAAATTCAGATCTGGAAGCCAAGACTTCAGATCTGAATTTAACCTTTATGGATGGGTGGATGATGAATAAAATCATCGAGGAAGTCAGAGAGTGCGAGTTATGAGATGATTAAGGAGATTAATGGATCGAAATTGAGGTGGAGAAACACCTCTCTGACCTGAATTGATTAGAGAGGGTGAGATCGCTCTAAACTACTCTAATTATAATCTAAACTAACACATTCATCCAATTCATCATCTAGACTGAATCTACTTATCTACAATACTCTAATTATCACTAAAACTACTCTAGAAAGCATTTAAAATCCTAATCTAATCAGAAGAATGGGACTTGTAGATCCAAAGCCAATGGCTAAAGAGGGGGAAAGGAGGGAGGAGGTGCTCCAGCGGATGGAAAACTCGCTAGTAGAGTTCTGAGTCGCTCTCAGGTGCTATGTGGTCCTTAACGGCAAGGGTTGATCATAGGAAGGTGGAGTTCCACCGCCAGGGTAGTGAAATAGGGATAGTAAAATGACCCGTTGCCTTTTTAGTCAGATAAGACATCTGTCCAGACGTCTGGACACGTGCCTGAACGTCTGAAAGCGAGATTTGCGTACGTCCCTTTTGTGCTCTGCGCGCGGGCGGCGCGCAGAGGCTTCTCTCTCCTCCACACCCCCACCACTAAACCCTAACACCCCTCCTATTTAAACCCCCCTTCTCTTCCTCTCACCCCCTCACCACCAGCCACCACCACCTCCAGCATCCTCCCTATGCGACAGTGGCAAGGGAGAGCAAGAGTGATAAGAGGGAGGGCGAGTGAGGGAGGATGAGAGGGTGAGCGAGGGAAAGAGGAAGGAAGACCGTGGAAGGTTGGAGGGAGCTCAGCAGAGCCTGCATGGCCGACGGCGGGCGCGCATGCGAGGAGGAAGGGCTCGGGGAGGTGGCCTCCCGACCCTCTACAACTGCTGAAGCTATTGCGGTGCGCTGCGAGCGACATTGTGAGGACAAGGACATCACGGAGCAGGTTCTGGTTCTAGAATTTTTCCAGTATCAGACATCTAAAGTATCGTCCAGATGGTTGGCGAGGAATTAGGACGTCCAAAGTTGAAGCCAGACATTTGAAAGCACACATCATGTGAGGTACGTATCTTCCTGCACTACTTTCCGCCATGCAGATCGTAACACAGGGGATGTCGAGCTGATTTTGTGTCTGCGTGTTCGTACGCAGGTGAAGGCTTTGGGAAGGCATGCGGTGCACTTTTCCAAGTACTTTTGGACGTCTGATCACGTCGCTAGATGTCCGGAGGTACTTCCAGACGACCGGAGGCCTTGTCCAATGTCTGGAGCTGCCCTCAGATAGTCGCAGAGAGAGTCTAGATGTCTGAAGCAGCCACAGGAAGTGTAAGGTGAGTTCTGACGTCTTTTAAGACGTCTGAGATTAGTCCTAGACGTTTGATTTTGGTCAATAACCGCATTTTTGGCTAGTTTAGGGCCAAACGGAATTAATTTCTACAAACAAAGCATAGTTGTGTTTCACTCGAGTATCTCTACATGTTTGTGTTGAGTATGTATTATTTTGAGCTCGTCTGATGTAAATTAGTTGCTAGTACATGTTACCAGCCGGTGGCATGTTCGAGGCCTGCAGAGACAACGAGATCTGCGGCATAGGCCCCCATTCCTCCCGTGATACCCAGTAGAGTGGTTTAATTCAGTTGTTAATATTTAAATAAGAATGTACTTATTTGGAATAATTAGATCGACCTCTAGAATGTTGAATGAGACCTAGGGTAGAAATGCATGAGCCTATTTTGAGCTGTACTGTTTACTTGATTCATGTTTAAAATAAATTGCTAGCAAATGGTATTAGTGTAATTATGAAATGCATGTTAGAATACGAGTTTCCTGCATGTGAATGAATTATGAGATGCATGTTAGAATACGAGTTGCCTGTATGTAAATGAGAAAGTGAATGGTGATACCATAAGTTGCATGCAAATGATTGAGAATTAAATTGTGAAAACATGAGCTGCCTGTATATGGATGAGGAATGAGTTATGAAACATGAGATCTGAAAGTGGATAAATGAGATAAATAATGAGCATGAACCCTACGGGGAATTAGGAAAACTCTTGTGTATGAAAGAAACCTGGAATGTAAATGGGAAGTGTGCTGGCTCTTGTGTATGCGGTACCAAGGGGAGCAACTGTCCCTTTTTAGTGTAGAGCGGAGCTAGCCGCCCTTGGGTTAAGACCCGAGGTTAGGATTGGCCACTCTACACTGACTCCTGTTGGCCCTCGCATACGTGGTAACGAGGTGTGCTACTACTGTAGGGAGGGAGCTAGCCACCCCACGGGGCTAGGGGTTAAACTAGCCACCCTACACCAACTTTGCTAGGCCCGCTGGGCAAACCGAGGTAGTCGGACGAGGGTACGCAGATTGTGGAGGGGCGAGACCCCTGTTCTGAGAGGACAAGGTCCTATACTATTCCGTGTTGTACATTGGGCATACCCGTTAGCGGAAACAACTGACCGCATGTCAATGCAGGATAGCTACCCGTACGCTTATCACGCGTGTCGTAGTCACTGCTACGTCTCGACAGTGACCTCGGGGTAGTTGACTGGGTGTAGGACTACCGCGGGGGACCCTCCCGGCCAGGAGAGCACCACATGTACCTTCTACTCCACGAAAAATACTACAATCAAGATCGTTCCCACGAGGAACATGCAAGATCAAGAAATACTTGGATACTTTGTGAAATAGATAAACCAGAAATACTTAAATGAGATAAATAGAAAAGAGAATAAAACCTGCTCGTTGTTTCTACTTTACTTGCTCATAAATAATGTAAACACCACTCTACTCAGTGTTCGCTGACTCCATCTTTTCATAACCCTGTTCAGGACCAGGAGTTGAGCAGCCTGAGTTTCCGGCTACAGAGGGAGCTAGGCTCAGCCGAGTCCAGCCGTAGTAGTTTTCTTTCCAACTCTTTTATTTCTATGTGAGTACTAGACTTTAAAATTACTGTTCTTGTACTTTCTATTTTCTACTTGTTGTTGTGGTAGCATGTACTATTTTGAGACCGTTGTTCTACTTTTCTTTACTGTTTCGTTCTTTTCTTCTTCTTAGTTATGTTGTATGTGTGAATGTGGTTTATTTTCCTGCTTTTGGTTATTTCTCGTTGGACGACTAGGTCTTGGGATTAGTCGAGGCGAGCCAGTCTCAGGTCCTGTAGGGATTTGGGAACCGAGTCGTAACAAGATGGTATCAGAGCCTGGTCATCCAGAGAAATGAACTAATTAGTTCAAGAATAACCACTCACATGCTTATAACTAGGACAGCCACTACAACGTATCACTTTGATATTCATTTTTTAGTCTTTTTTTCGATGTAATCCTATATCATTGACAACTCTTATTCTATCTCTTGCGTCTCCTTGCAAGAGATGCCTCATCGGGGGGTTTCTGAGGTAGGCCGTGGTCATGGCCATGAACGAGGTCAGAGGGGCAGACGTGCCGGACCTGAGGCACCAGTTGACTCACCTCTCCTCTTGGGCATTCAAGCCCAAGATCTCACCCAGCTGATCAAAGACATCGTGCGAGAGGAGCTCCACCAGCCTCCACGGGCACCTCTCCTTGAGGACGTGGAGAGGGAGTCCTCAGTGGGACAGAGAGTGTCACAGCGCCAGACGAGCAGGAGGGGGAGGGGGTGATCCTCCACCACCCCCACTACACTGACACTTCCAAGCATGAGCCCTCCTTGCGTAGAGGCGTGCCCATTCCCCCACTACAGCTACACCACGAGCTTTTCGGACAATTCCGGAAGCTAAGCCCCCCTCCTTCAAGGGGGATGAGAGCCTGTCTGAGGTAGAGGATTGGCTAGAGCAAATAAAGAAGATGTTCGACACCCTTCGCCCTCGTGTGGAGTGCTGCATGGCCTTTGCCATGTACCAGCTGGAGAGCACAGCACACAGGTGGTGGAGGGTAGTCAGAGGCCAGGAGGGGAGAGAGTCGACGTGGGACCAGTTCATGGCTCTCTTCTGCGAGCAGTATTTTCCGCAGATTGGCAGGACCAGAGGAGGTGGGAGTTCCACACTCTCCTCCAGGGGACATTGACAGTTAGCGCGTACCACACGCATTTCCTGGATGTCACATTTCACCCAGACAGCTGTGTCTACTGAGGAGGAGCGCCTATGGAGGTTTACTGATGGGCTCCGACCTACGATTCAGGGGTATGTCAAACCCCTGAAGCTGCCCACTTTCTCTCGTGTGGTCGAGGCATCCATGACTTACGAGGAGACCAACTCGACCGTGAGAGACACTAACAGCAGATGGAAGAGGCCCTACTAGCAAGATTACTCTCAGAGCCGTCAAGAGAGGAGGCACATGGTGCCCGCAGGAGAGCCGTCTCATTCTATGGTGCCACCAGTGGCCTTTGGGGCCCCAGACAGGGGCCAATTGCTAGCACCAAACCCCCGCCCAGCTGCCAGCAGGGACCTACTAAGGGAGGAGGTCGTGTACCCCTCTGCTACTAGTGTGGCCAGCCAGGCCACATCAGGAGAGACTGCCCATCTAGGGTCGGAGCATAGCAGATGCTCCCCGCATCGAGCGCTAGAGGCCGAGCTAGCGGTCGTGGTCACCAGGCACGTGGGGGAGGACAGCAGTCACGACAAGGGTACCGTCCAACTGCTGCTCGCCCGACCCAGAGTGTAGCTGCTTCGTCTACACCGAGAGCTGAGGGGCATATCAACTCCCTGAGACACAGAGATGCCAGGGCTTCAGGTTCGGTGGTGGCAGGTATGGTTATTGTTTCTGGCAGATTAGTGTACGCACTTTTCGATTCTGGTGCCACCCACTCCTTCGTTGCTACGAGTTTTGCCGTCAGTTTGAGGCATGGCAGTGTACTGTTAAAGGATCTGTTTGTGATCAGAGGCCCAGGTGGCTAGTTATTTGCAGCCGAGGAGGTCTACATGGACTGCAAGGTCAGTACAGGGGGACATAGCCTCCCCGCTGACCTGATAGTGATTTAGATGGACTTTGACATGATCTTAGGGATGGACTGGTTGTCCACCTATCACACCCTGGTGGACTGTTTCGGGAGGAAGATCGTCTTCTCCATACTGAAGTTGCCTCCCTTTGAGTTTCATGGTCATCCGGTGGACGGAGGTTTCAGATGCCTCTCCACGCTTCGGACAGTGATGCTCTTGAGCCAGGGGTGTGAGGGCTTCTTGGCCTGTGTAGTGGCAGAGCCTAGCCCTGTGGCTAACTTTCAGAGTATCCTGGTGGTCTGCGAGCACCCCGATGTTTTCCCAGAGGAGCTGCCAGGACTACCGCCTGAGCGTGAGGTCAAGTTTGAGATCTCACTGGTACTAGGGACCAGCCCCATTTCTATTGCATCGTACCGGATGACACCACTTTAGCTGCGAGAGCTCAAGTCACAGCTACAGGACTTGTTGGAGAAGGGCTTTGTGAGGCCCAGTGCATCCCCATGGGGAGCCCCTGTGCTGTTTGTGAAGGACGGTACCCTACGACTTTGTGTTGACTACCGACAGCTGAATAGGGTCACCATCAAGAACAAGTATCCGCTGCTAAGGATTGACGACCTCTTCAACCAGTTGCGAGATGCCACAGTGTTCTCCAAGATAGAACTGAGGTCATGTTACCACCAGTTGAAGATCAGGGAGACCGATGTCTCCAAGATAGCTTTCCGTACCCATCATGGGAACTACGAGTTTTTGGTCATGCCATTTGGGCTGACCAATGCCCCCGCTGCCTTTATGGATTTGATGAATCATGTTTTCAGGTCGTACTTAGACTAGTTTGTGGTGGTGTTCATCGACGACGTACTCGTTTACTCTCGGGATCAGGTGCAGCATGGATATCATTGACGCATGACCCTGGATACCTTGAGGCGACGCAGGCTATATGCCAAGTACAACAAGTGCGAGTTTTGGTTGAGACAGGTAACTTTCTTGGGCCACGTGATTTCAGGTGATTGACTGGCAGTGGATCCAACCAAGGTAGAGGCCGTACTCAGGTGGTAGAGGCCACGCACAGTGACAAAGATACACAGCTTTTCGGGATAGGCAGGTTACTACCGGCGGTTTATCAAGTGATTCTCTCAGATCGCGCGTCCTATGACCTAGCTAACCCGGAAGGACGTGCCCTTTGCATGGACAGATGAGTGTGAGGCGTGTTTTCAGGAGTTGAAGGAGAGACTAACTTCAACTCCTATACTTACCATCCCAGACAGTAGTGGCGATTTCGTGGTTTACACCGACGCTTCGTTGCAGGGGTTAGCGAGTATGCTCATGCAGCGGGGTCACATTGTTGCTTACGCTTCATGGCAATTGAAGTCCCATGAGCATAGCTACCCTACCCATGACTTAGAGCTGGAAGCAGTTGTCTTTGCGCTGAAGAGATGGAGGCACTACCTTTATGATGAGACTTTCGAGATCTTCACAGATCATAAGAGCCTCAGGTACTTGTTTGACCAGAAGGAGCTTAACATGAGATAGAGACGTTAGTTAGAGCTCCTAAAGGACTACGACTGCAGCATATCCTACCACCCAGAGAAGGCCAATGTGGTGGCCGACGCCTTGAGCCAAAAGGCGCCCGCCCACTTGGCCAGCTTACAGGCACAGAGTTGGAGACTCATGGAGGAGTTGGGTAGTTGGTGACCCTAGGAGTCACGGGGGTACTGTGGGCAGTGACAGTGACACAACAGTCATGACCAGAGCCGATAGACCGCATCATCGTAGGGCAGATGGCCGATCAGTACTTACAGACGCTGCGAGACAGGGTGTTGACAGGGGACCCAAGAGCCTTTTCCTTCTCAGACGAGATACTGCGTATAAGGGGACGCTTATGCATTCCTAGAGACGAGGAGTTGTTGAGAGAGCTCTTGGCTGAGGCGCACGGGTCCAGGTTTACCATACATCCCAGGAACACAACGATGCACCACGATTTGCGACGCGACTTCTAGTGGAGAGGGATGAAGCGAGATGTTGGTAAGTTTGTTCAGCAGTGTTTGGTATGCCAACAGGTGAAGGCCGAGCACCAGAGGCCTACAGGGCCATTACATCCACTTCCTGTACCAGAATGGAAGTAGGAGAGAATCACCATGGACTTGGTGGTGGGTCTACCAGTTACCTAGTAGGGACACGATGCAGTTTGGGTGATTGTAGACAGGTTGATGAAGATGATAGGTTTCCTGCCAATTCGAGTCACCTTTAGACTAGCGTAGTTGGCAGAGAGATACATCAGATATGTGGTGCGCTTGCACGAAGTCCCACATGAGATTGTATCCTATAGGGATACTCGTTTTACTTCCTAATTCTGGGCTGAGTTTCAGCAGGCCTTGGGGACATGTTTGAGGTTCAGTACTGCCTACCACCCCCAGACGGAAAGGCAGGCAAAGCATACCATACAGACACTTGAGGACCTTCTGCACGCCTGTGTACTAGATTGGAGAGGCTCCTGGGAGGAGCATTTACCCCTGGCAGAGTTTGAATACAATAACAGTTACCACTCGAGCATCGGCTTGGCACCTTATGAGGCTCTGTACGGACGGAGGTGTACTGCACATTTGAGTTGGGTCGAGGTGGGGACCAAGTGGGAGGTTGGTGCCAGGCTGATCCAACAGAGTCAGGAGGTGATAGAGCAGATCTACAAACGACTCCGCACTGTCAGGAGCAGACAGAAGAGCTACACTGATCTGAAACGCAGAGAGGTGCAGTTCGAGGTTAGGGATCATGTCTTTCTTCGTGTTTCGCCCATGAAGGGCCTGCAACATTTGGGGTGAAAGGGAAGCTTGCGCCGAGGTTTGTGGGGCCCTTTGAGGTCCTGGAGTGGGTAGGACTCGTTGCTTACCGGCTTGCCCTTCCTCCCCAGCTTTCTAGAGTGCACGACGTGTTCCATGTGTCCAACCTCAGGAAGTACGTTGTCGATCCTAGACACGTTCTGAGCCATGAGAGCATCGAGGTGGGTGACGACCTGACCTATCCCAAGAGGCTAGTGCAGATACTAGATAGAGCCATCCGGAGTCTGAGATGGAAGCTGGTACCACTGGTGAAGGTTCTATGGAGAAGCCAGCGGTACGAGGAGGAGACATGGGAGCCTGAGGTGGTGATGCGAGAGCGGTACCCGGAGCTTTTTGAGAGTATGTCTTTTCGGACCTACTTCGGTCCTCTTTATGCATTTTTACATTCCTTTTCTACACCCTAGCTAACTCAAATTTCGGGGAAGAAACTTCCTTTAAGTTTGTTATGATGAAATGACCCGTTGCCTTTTTAGTCGGATAAGACATCTGGAGTTTCAGTCAGACATCTAGACACATGCCCGGATGTCTGAAAGTGCGATTTACGTATGTCCCTTTTGCCTTCTACGCACGGGCGGCGTGTAGAGGCTTCTCTCTCCTCCGCACCCCCACCACTAAACCCTAACCCCTCCTATTTAAACCCCCCTTGTCTTACTCTCACCCCCTCACCACCAACCACCACCACCTCCAGCATCCTCCCTGTGCGGCAGTGGCGAGGGAGAGTGAGAGTGATGAGAGGGAGGGAGACCGAGAGAGGACGAGAGGGTGAGTGAGGGAAAGAGAAAGGAAGAGCGTGGAAGGTCGGAGGGAGCTCAGCGGAGCTTGCACGACCGGCGGCAGGCACGCGTGCGAGGAGGAAGGGCTTGGGGAGGCGACCTCCCAGCTTTCTGCAGCTACTGAAGCTGCTGCGGTGCACTGCAAGAGGTGTTGCGAGGAGAAGGGCATTGTGAAGCAAGATTTGGTACTAGAAGTTTTCCAGTATCAGACATCTAAAGTATCATCCAGATGGTTGGCGAGGCATTAGGATGTCCGGAGCTGAAGCCGGACGTCTGAAAGCAGATATCGTGTGAGGTACGTATCTTCCTACGCTACTTTCCGCCATGCAGATCGTAATGCAGGGGATGTCGGGCTGATTTTGTGCCTGCGTGTTCGTACGTAGGTGAAGGCTTTGGGAAGGCACGCGGTACACTTTTCCAAGTACTTTTGGACGTCTGATCACGTTGCCAGATGTCCGGAGGTACTTCTAGACGATCGGAGGCCTTGTCCGATGTCTGGAGTTGCCCCCAGATAGTCGTAGAGAGAGTCTAGATGTCTGAAGCAGCCACAGGAAATGTAAGGTGAGTTCTGACGTCTTTTAAGACGTCTGGGATTAGTCCCAGACATCTGATTTTGGTCAGTAACCGCGTTTCTGGCCCCTTTAGGGCCAAACAGAATTAGATTTCCACAAACGAAGTATCATTGTGCTCCACTCGAGTATCTCTACATGTTCATGTTGAGTATCTACTATTTTGAGCTCGTCTGATGTAAATTAGTCGCTGATACAGGTTACCAGCCGGTGGCATGTTCGAGGCCCATGAAGACGGCAAGATCTGTGGCACAGGCCCCCATTCCTCCCGTGATACCCAGTGGAGTGATTTAATTCAGTTGTTAATATTTAAATAAGAATGTACTTGTTTGGAATAATCAGATAGAACTCTAGAATATGGAATGAACCCTAGGGTTGAAATGCATGAGCCTGTTTTGAGCTGTACTGTTTACTTGATGCATGTTTAAAATAAATTGCTAGCAAATGATATTAGTGTAATTATGAAATGCATGCTAGAATACAAGTTGCCTGTATGTGAATGAATTATGAGATGCATGTTAGAATACGAGTTGCCTGTATGTAAATGAGAAAGTGAACGGTGATACTACAAGTTGCATGTAAATGATTGAGAATTAAATTGTGAAAACACGAGCTGCCTGTGTATAGATGAGGAACGAGTTATGAAACATGAGATCTGAATGTTGATAAATGAGATGAATAATGAGCATGAATCCTATGGGGAATTAGGAGTAGAACTCCTGTGTATGAATGAAATCTAGAATGTAGATGAGAAGTGTGCCAGCTCTTGTGTACGTGGTACCAAGGGGAGCAACTGTCCCTTTTTAGTGTAGAGCGGAGCTAGCTGCCCTTGGGTTGAGACCCAAGGTTAGGATTGGCCACTCCACACCGACTCCTATTGGCCCTCATGTACATGGTACCGAGGCATGCTACTAGTGTAGGGAGGGAGATAGCCACCCCACGGGGCCCGGGGTTAAGCTAGCCACCCTACATCGACTTTGCTAAGCCTGCTGGGCAAACCAGGGTAGTCGGACGAGGGTACGTTGACTGTGGAAGGGCGAGACCCCTGTTCTGAGAGGACAAGGTCCTATACTGTTCCGTGTTGTACTTTGGGCGTACACGCTAGCGGAAACGACTGACTGCGTGTCAGTGCGGGGTAGCTACCAGTGCGCTTATCACGCATGTCGTAGTCACCGCTACGTCTCAACAGTGACCTCGGGGTGGTTGACTAGGTGTAGGACTACTATGGGGGACTCTCCCGACCAAGAGAGCACCACGTGTACCTTCTGCTCCACGAAAAAAACTGCAATCAAGATCGTTCCCACGAGGAACATGCAAGATCAAGAAATACTTGGATACGTTTTGAAATAGATAAACCAGAAATATTTAAATGAGATAAATAAAAAAGAGAATAAAACCTGCTTGTTATTTCTACTTTACTTGCTCATAAATAATACAAACACCACTCTACTCAGTGTTCGCTGACTCCGTCTTTTCGTAACCCTATTCAGGACCATGAGTTGAGCATTCCAAGTTTCTGGCTGTAGAGGGAGCTGGTCCTAGCCGAGCCCAGCCATAGTAGCTTTCTTTCCAGCTCTTTTGTTTCTACTATATTTGTGAGTACTGGACTTTAAAATTACTATTCTCGTACTTTCTGTTTTCTACTTGTTGTTGTGGTGTCATGTATTATTTTGAGACCGTTGTTCTACTTTACTTTACTGTTTCGTTCTTTTCTTCTACTTAGTTATATTGCATGTGTGAATGTGGCTTATTTTCTTGCTTTTGGTCATTTCTCGTTGGAAGACTAGGTCTTGGGATTAGTCGAGGCGAACCGATCTCGGGTCATGTAGGGATCCGAGAACCGGGTCGTAATAGATAGTGTGAGGAGAGGAGCTAGAGTGGATTAAGGGATCGCCTTGAGAAATGTAGTAGGGAGGTCGATGCTGCGTGCGTGATGAGAGCCTCATCATGAACCCTAACTAGCACATTTTGACCAAAATAAGTATATAAAAGCTCCTACAAAACCTGAGGGAAAGCCTAAATCCAATAACTATAAATTTGAGTATAAAGCAACTCACAAAGGGTAAAACTATAATTTTACCAATGCAATACACAAACGGGATGTCTAAGGGTCTAAACACAGGTCAAATGGGCTTAATAAGAAAGAAAGTGGGATGATTTGATCTGACAAGGGTTATAGCAACTTCTAGGAATTAAATGACATTCTCTAACCCTAAAAACAAACTCGCTTTAAATCACGAAGTTTCAGGCAAGATAAAAATCAATTAAACCCTCTAAAATTCATGGGAAAAACATCTCCTAGGGTTTAGAACCTTCAATTTGGCCATTGGAACCTATCTTGACCTAGATTGAGAATCATACCCAATTTTTGACCTAATTTGAGTTTTTACGCAAATTGACCGGTCAAACATGGTCAAACCTAAAATCAAACTTCACCATTGGATTCCTTAGGTACAAATTAGGTTTGTACCAAAATTTGGACCTAAGGGAAGGCCATTTTAACTTACTTTACAAATTGGTCCTCAGGAATTACGTTTTGACCCTTAACTTTTTGAACCCTTGCATTTAGTCCCTCAGCTTTCCCTTCGTTCTTTGCAAGCCAGTCCCTCTTCCACCCGCAGCAGCTACCCATGCCTCCGGCGACTTTGCGAGGAGGATGGCGCCGCGCAGGGTATGGGGACCGGCCCTAGAAACGAGAGGGGGGTCCCCTACGTTGTCTTCTTTTGCATGGACCCTCTCCCATGCCTTGCCAATGCCCATACCTCTCGTGCGAATGCACGAGAGGCATGGGTCTCTTCTTCGTCCATTCTTCGACGGCCTACCCACACTCCCTCCTCAAGATCTCCTCGCCAACATCTATTTAAGGAGCGGCAGGGGCTGTTGGTTGCTTCAGACTTGATTTGGCCAGAGATTTCCATCAAAATTCCTCTCTTCTCCTCCGACCAGGTGACCAGCAAGCTTCGGTGACTCTTCCTCCTCCTTCCAGTCGCTCTGCCACAATACCAGTGGCAGAGTTGTCTTCACCTCCTTCCTCCGCGTCGTGCAACACCCTTACGCGCACCCCTAGCCTCGTTGTTGTCGCCACTCTCCCTCCACTGGTGTCTTCTTCTCCGGCGACAGCAGGTACTGTCTGCCGCCCTTTCTCCCCTTTCGTCCATTCAATTAGGTTAGAACTACTCGTCTCTTTCCCCTCTTCAATTCCCCTCAACCTATTTCACAAAATGCTCTTCGACAGCCATGATCCACTGCCATCTTCTCCATCTCCAGCCGCCCTCCGGCGAGACACTTCCACCACTTTGCAACCCCACACATCTCACCACCCACCTCACAACCTCCTCCACACTCCACTGAACACCCTCCACTCATCCACAGACCGCCTACACCACCACAACCGCCCTCCGACCTAACCCATCCATCCGGCCACAGAGCGACCTAGGCATGCACGCCTAGGCCGCCCCGTGGCCTGCCACCTACCGCCTCACCTTCGCCGTGACACGACGAAGGTCCTCTTGTGGTCTGATAGAGCTGCAAGCTTCTTTTGTGCCGTGCAGGGTTTAAGCTCTGGCCGCCATTAGCGACGGCTTGAGGAGGTTGAAAGCTCGCTCCAGGTTGAAGTGCTGCAGGATTCCAGGTCCAACAGGATCGGGGAAGTTTTGTGCATCCAGCTGACCAAGCAATTGGCGCTGTGAGACTTGCAGCTGCTGCAATTGGACGGGAGATCCCCTGCAGGTGCGCGAGCAACAGCAGGTGGAACTTTAGTCCCACCTCGTGAACCTGTGAGTGAGGTGTGCGAAATAAATTGAATTTGTGTATTAGGCTTATCGCCTTCGATACACAGGGGTCAGGTCCCTCGCCCATGCACACAGCGTGCCACGCGCTCGCACCCACCCTCGCCAGTGCTCACGCCCCGCAAGCTTGGGTCCGAACCCGATTACCCTACGGTGCACTCCTCGCCCACCACCGCATGTCGGTGGGCCTCGTCCCGGGTGCATTACCCGACCCGAATACCCGCGAATGCTCTGGGAGCGAAACTTTGAGAGAGAAATAGAGAGAGAGACGCAGGGCGGGTAGGGGTTAGGTTTTGCCTAACCGTGTAACGTGTAGGGAAGTAGGAGAGGAAGAAAGGAGGAGGAGCAGAGTAGAAGAGAAGAAGAGCCGCAGCTGCTGAAGAGAAGAAGGAAGAAGCTGCAGAAGAAAGAAGAAGGAAGAACTCGAGGAGCGGCTAAGGACACTTAGCCGCACAAAGCAGCTGAAAGATAAAGAAGAAGACAGGAAGGCCAAGAAGCCAACTGGAGAAGGAGAAGGCACAGTGCAAGAAGAAGCTGCGAGGCACTGTAGCAAAGGGGCTGATAAGGCGTCTGGTTCAAAGAATCAGACGTCTGAGAAAGGAAAGGCAGAGAGAAGGAAGAGAGAAGAAGAAGAGAAGAAAGAAAGAAAAGAACAAAAGAATTTTTTGTTCATTCTCTCTCTCTTTAATTTTTGTAAAATAGTATATCATAGTGAATTATGAATTTGTATGCTTCTAGAATTACGTTTGCTCCCTGAGTTTGACCTCGGGATATTTTAAATTTCGAGTAACAAATTGAAATAAATTGATAATTGCTTTTTGCAACATACTGCAACGAACATATCTTTAAAACACGACGAAAGAGCGATCATCAGTAGTGCGCGAGCTCAAGTAGTGTTTAAGTAGGTGTGCGAGCTGATCAAGTCACCGTGATGGTGGATTTAGATGCTTAGGGTATTGGTTGTGGGGTGGGATTGAGAGGGGTGCGGGAAGGGTTTGGGATGAATTCCACCGTAGGATGGGATCTAAAGGATGTGGTGAATCTAGGCATAAAGGCGCAGGAAGAGCAATGAAAGATTGGTTGCAGGATCATGAGCATAGGAGATCAACGGTGGTTGTTCACCGTGTTCTTCAGTGAACAATGCACCCATAGCTGCAGGTGTATTGGGAAAATAGCATGGAGGCCATTAAGGGTGAAGCGGTAGGAATTTTAGGAAGAAACCCATAAGTGGCTAAAAAGGATACAAAGTGGTCATTACGGGGTAACAAGTAGGTCCCTACGACTTTCAGAAAGGTCCTTGAGAAGTTTTTATGTGAAGGATTGTAAATGAGCTAAGGACCTAAATGTAAAGTCATTAATGCAAAGTCCTAATGATGTTTAAATGTAACGAAGTTTTTATTGAAGCTCAATTTTACATTTAAGAACCTGATTTCACTTTTGATTTGAACTTTTGAACTCAGAAATGTGTTAAATTTGTAATTGAATCATCAAATTATGCTTTTGAATAAATATCTCAATTTGTTACCTAATAATACACTCAGAAATGTGTTACCTAATTTGAATAACACTAATTTACTATTTTAGGTCATTTATGTTAATTCTCACACTTAACTCATTTCTTATGTTAATTATATAGTGTTTAACTTAGTTTCTAACTTAACTTGGACATTTTAGTTATGAGGAGCTACACCTCATCAGTCATGTGCACGTGTACACACATGTGCGCACACAACGGTGGGAGGAAAGGTGGCTTCCCATGGAAGCCTCTACCCTAAACTTAAAGACCAAGTAAGTCCTCCCACCCATTTTTATCATAAAATGCCCTTACAAAATCTTTATTTAAGGTCATATGAGAAAGAAGAAAAATTAAATCCAAGGAAAATCCTACTCCTCAATTCACAGGGTTTTGAGAGATTTACAGAATTTTGAAATTACTCATTGATATTTTCAGTCCCTTACCATTATAATTTGAAGCATTTGCAAAATATGTTAGGAACAATATTAAAGAGTTGGAAAATTTGTTAGAAATTGATTCTAACCAAACTAAGCCAGAGTTGGAGTTGACTATTACTCAAAGGCAAATTAAAGATCTACATTCCTAAGCAAAATTTTCATATTTATTCTTCCTAAGGGGAACACCCTACCAACTCACATTAAGGTTGAATGGCATATGTGGATTGATTATCTCACCATTTAGGAGTTAAAGTTCACACTGCACAAACCTTTAAGAAGCCCAATCATTTTCAAAGATCCTTGTTATCCTTAAATTTTTTATTTTAGAGAGGATGTCTCTAATAGTCATTTACTTTTTAGACCTCTTAAGGTAGTTTGTGAAATTTCCCATATTGATATCTATTAGCAAGAATTTGAGATTATATATATATATATATATATATATATATATATATATATATATATATGAGGGATGTTATTATGAGAAAAATGTTTTGTGAGGAATCACGAAAAGCTTCTAATTTCAATTGTGCTTGAAAAATTCAATCCTATTAATCAAAAGAGCATCGTTTAGATAAGACACCTACAAAACATATCAAACTCTGATGCATATATAACATCTTTCCAAGAGTATATTTCTTTCACCCATCCGTTGATCCTTATTATTAAATTACTTAAAAGATCATGTTCTACATCTCAGATTTGGATGATTTCGTGTAAGCTCCCTTGTTCTTTCAATTCGTACAATTAGATTTCATAAATATAACTTCTGTGTCAACTCATGATTTCTTACGTAACCTTTTTCTCATGATAACATTTATTTTATATATATAATTAAATCAAATCGAATCTCTTTGAGTCGAATCCAACAAAAAAAAATAATTTGTTGAACTACCAAATTTAAATATTAGATTTATATTTGATTCATTTCATTTAAATTAAATTAAATCAAATAATTATCAAATTAAATTCAAATAGTTCGATTTAATTAGTTGGCTTGGCAAAGGAAGAGGGAGCTAGGCAAGGAGCAACTTGGCGGGATGCAGACGAATTGATGGCCTTATATGTGTATACATGTAGGGAGCGAGACAATAAGGACGTGTGACTTTGATGGTAAGTTGTAGTTGGTGGTGTTTTCCAGCAAGAAATGGTTTCAATTGAAATGGTCATTGACGTACCACGACTTTCTCTCGTTAATTTCAAACGGTTTGAATCAAATAGCCGGTCATCATACCTATTCTTCTTACATGCATGAAAGACTTCAGAATTTTTTAATTTAAAAAGAAAAGATTCTTTGATGATATTTTGATTTGTTCGCTGAAGAAATTCAATAAAAGAAATTTTCCATTTACAGTGAAAGGCTAGAGAGAGATGTAATTAGAGAGACATTGTGTTGGATTGCAATTCAGTAATCTTGCGCCATTCACTTTGTATGCCACTACAACTGAATCTAATCTAAATGCCAAAAAAATGTCGAGTTTTTCCCAACTACAGGAGAAGTTGTATTCGTTCCCGTCAATAAATAATGCTGCATCGCTTTTTGGAGTGCGATGGTAATCGATAAATTATTAGGTTAAGTAGAAAATTATATTTAAAAATTACATCTAGTTAATTGATATTTATTTAAAAATATAAATATATCAATATAATATATTTATTAAAATTTATTCATCATATCACATCAACTCATTTACATCAATATTAAAATATCAAAAAATCATCTATTAACATCATATCACTATATCAATTATTTTTATCCACGACTTATCTTATTCTCCCAAACGAATATCTTTTTCAATTTATCCATCATTTATTTTATTCTAAGATTATCTTATTACGAAACATAGCGTTAAAATCTTATCAACTTTTACATTGCATAGAAATATCCTTATTCATCGTAACAAGATCTTTGTAGTTTTATCCTATCAATGTTATCGAGCACATCCGAATAGTTGATGTTAAAATAATTATTCTACTAAATAGTAATTACTATGCTTTAGAGGACTTACAATAACTTGTATAAAAGATGGATCGACAAAACAAAAAAAAAAATTATGAAAGCGGAAGTCAAGAGAGGGAGGAAGGGGTGTGAGAGGGAAGGGATGGGTCGGGTGGAGGGGAGGGGAGGGGTGGGGGAAGGGGGGTTGAGGTTATGTGTCAAATGGAGGGTTGAACCTGATTTTAGTATGTAAGTAAAGATCCCTTATGTAGTTTTAAAAATGGTGAGAGTACATAAACACATGTTGTAAGTGTGGTTAGAATCAACAGATTGAAAATCAGAATCAATTGATTGAAAATGAAAATCCACAATCTTAAAATTAAGCAGGTCAAAATACATCGATTTAAAATAATTTTCAACCGAATAAAAATCAAAATACATCAGTTAAAAATTAAAATACATCGGTATATTTTTTTCTATTGATGTTAAATAATTTTTTTCTTAGAACATAATTTTTTATTTATAGGAAGTAATTTTTCACTTATAAAATAAATTTTTATCTATAAAAATAATTTTCACTTATAAAAATTAAAATACATCGATTAAAATTACTACCCTTATTTATATATTATAAAATAAATTGCAATGTTGATTTATTTAATTTTTAACTTTTAAAAAAACTTTAGATTACATTCGTCAAATAAGCTTCTTTTATTTATTTATTTTTTTGAACCAAGAGTTGTTTGGCAACTGAATCATTCAAGAGCCAGGATTTTTGAATTAAACCTCAAAGCTTGTCACATGACACACCACCAGCCGATTAATTGGGTAATGGAAGGAAATTAAAACATCAAGGCCATTTATATATCTTGGAGGTGACCAGAATGGATGCGTGTATGCTGTGGAGCACATCACATCCGAATGCTTTTGCCGTCCAACATCATCACTTTGACCATCAATTAAATTCATATTATAGCAGAATTCATATATCAAATTAAATTTTATCGCAGAAATTACTGAACACATATGAAGCATAAAAAGTGAAAGAAAAAAAAAAAATATATATATATATATATATCTATATATATATATATGTTATTAAGAGGTGATTCTAAATTAGTACATTTCTTTGCAACTAAAGAATCAATTGCACATCCTTAGTAAGAAAATACTGATAATTAACTTGCGGCAATCACAATTTTCATCATTTTCTTCAGCTTGTGTTGCATTTATGGACATGGGCACCCATTGTTGACCCCTCCTGTGGTGCATCCCGAAGCGCAAGGACCATGGCCTCCCTTTGGCAAGGACTCGAGTAGAAGACCACCATCGTTGATGATTGACACCCATACTTGTATCGGCTTTAAAGATCTTGCATTCGCCCCATTGATACCTAGAATTAAGTTGAAGCATAGAATGCAAACGAGGATTGTGAACTGGGTATTAGATGGAGAACCCATTGGAAAGGGAGAGGAAGGTAATTAAGCAAACGAGGAGGTTGGTGGGATGATGAGGAATTGATGATCTTCTTATCTATATATAGACATATGTAAGGAGGTGAAGAGACAATAAGGACCTCTGCCTTTGATGTTAGGTTGGACTTGACGGTGTTATTTTCCAACGTCAAATGGTTTGAATGGAAAAGGTCAGCTGGTTATTTTACCTTCAATTACATATGATCTTAATTTGACATTACACAAATTTCAAATGGTTTGGATCAAACAAGCGGTCATTAATTGTAACTATCCCTTTTAAGTGAAAAGACTTAAGAACTTTCAAATTCAAAAAAAGAAAGAAGGAACTTTTGATGGTATTTTGATCAATTTGATGAAGAAATTAATTCGGTGGAAGAAATTTCCCATTCAGAGAGAAAAGCTAGAGATCAGAGATGTAAACTTTTAGAGAGGGTGCGTGTTAGATTGTAGTTCAATAGTCTTGCGCCATTCACGTGGTACACCACTACGGCAAAATCTTATAAATGTCACAATATATATTATTGTTAGAAAATTTGTTATTTGCAATGTTCTGTACACGACGATTTCGCTTAAAATCTTCGCATATACAGTCTTTATCTCCCGACTCTAACTTGACAAAGTGATGGTTCACATATGCGATAATTGCGAAACCGTCATGTTTTAATATTTATGACAATTTTGGAGATAACGATCGTAATAAATAAATGAAAAAAAATATCCTTTACATTTTTAGCGGAAGCTCGAGGGCAGGCATAGGCGATAGTTGTAAGAACCGACGTGCGTCGGTCATAGACGTTAAGTGGTTTCTCGACTAGGAGGAAAGTTGTATTTGATCTGGTCAATTAGTATATTAATTCCACGGTTTTGAAAAGAGCTTTAGGTTGCATTCGGTAGAGATTTATATTATTTTTCTCTTGAATCAAGAGCTATCTAGCAATTGAATCAGAGATAGACCTTACTTGCGTTGAATCACAGTTCAAAAGTCAAGATTTGCGAATAAATCTCAAAGGTTGTCACCAGACTCGCCACCAGCTAATTAATCCTGTGTTTGAACAAAAAACCTCAAGGCCACCTCCCGTGGATTACACCCGACTGCTTTAGCCGTCCAAGATGATCACCATGACTTCCGGGCTATAATTTAGGAAAAAAAATTAAAGGTAAAATGTACAAAATTACATAAAGTGACCATTTTCCGATGGATGAATGTGTTTTCATTATACAATCCGTGATTAATGTAAATAAATTTAAAAAATAATGTGAATTTTATTATGTGAAAGGATCCAACTCACTTAAAAATGTTATTACAGTGTGAGTTAATAGGTAAAGGAGTATTTTTTAGTTTTATATTAAAATATATAGGTACAAAATGATTTTAAAAATAATTTTGATGATACAAAACTAGTACATCAGTAGATTTTGATTTTGTAATGATATATTTTAATTTTACTCCTGTGTATTTTTTATTTTACAGTGATACATTTTATTTTTAAAATAGTGATGACTTCCTTAAATGATTGTAGATCTTGTCACATGATAATACTTGTATTATTTTTTTGTATAAATAAGAGATATGCAGTGTGATCTTCACTTCTAAATTTACTCTTTTAGTTGACCTACCTACTTATATTGTAAAATACATCATCACACACGTTTGCGTACTGCATCCAAAATAAAATTGATATGATCTGAAAAAATAAACTTCTCATGGCACTCTAGCAGGAGTTTAAAGAAAAGTAAATTAATATTTAAAAAAACAACATTCATCTTGTAATAATTCCATGGTATGCAAGTTTGTCAACGGTGACGTTTCCCTGTTAAGAATTCCCACTTTCAAGAACTCCTATATACAGCAATGCAATCAGATCACCAGGAGAGCGTGCAAGAACTAGAGCGAACATGTTGCAGGTTGCCATACCTTGATTGACTAAGGGTTGCTCTCTTGGTTGCCTAAGTTAAACAAGATTTTCTTTATTGTACTTCCCATAAATGATGTCAAATGATGATTTTGAAACCATTGATGATGATCGTTCAGCATCGAAACCGTTGTTGATGATCACTCGGCATCCCACCATCAAGATTTATTTGATTTGGAAAGGTGGAATGAGAAATAAAAACATAGATATGCAAAACAAACCTTGAAGACAATGATCTTTGTGAGGCATCATTACTGGAGCAAGATTAGTCTTTTAGCGATTGTGATTAAGCCCTAACTTGGTCTACAATGGTAGATCCCAAAAGTTGGATAGAATGTAATTACATAAATTCAATCTATTGAAGAAGAGAGAGTGACAATCATAAAAATACAGAGATTTCCTTTTTCCACATTTAACTCAAATGGGTGTACATCCTAGAAGGGATACAATCTTATGCGTTGATGTTAATATACTACGATTATTGATTTTGATAATAACAAAACAAATATTATTTAACATTTACCTTTCAGATTAAAATTTGAAGTTAGAATGCAAATGAAAGGACAACTTGATGAAATTTCTAGCTTAAGCTTCATGGAGGCATGAAGGAACTTAGTGGATAAAAACATCGAGTATGGTTGAAGGGGTAAGGAAGAAGGTTTGCAGACTTGAAGAATAGGATAAATTTATATTGTTGTAATCTATGTAATTTACTTTTCTCTTTTACTTTTTCTAGATACTTGTTAAATAGCCTTAAAATAAAGTTAAATAACCTTAGGTAGCCATTAGGGAACCTAGAAAACCAAATCCTACTCTTAAAGGCACTTAAATGACCAAAACACATTATAGGGCACCATCCAATTTTCCTATGTGTCGACTGGTCCTAAAGTAACCAATTGACTAATGGCTGAACCTATCGACTGGCTACACTATAGGGTACCGACTAATTGTCGACCTATCTCATGAACACTGGCTATTTAACATTCGAAAAACCTTGGAACTTGTGCTTAATTAATTCTTTAATTACTTTGCTAATTACCCTATGCAATTCACTAGCAAGCCAACCTGTCATCAACCAAGCATCATCCAATTCCCTTGTAGCAAGTCATCTGATACTGTACACCCATCGACCTTTAGCCAAGAATTTCCAAGTCCAAGGATTTTAGACTTAGAACCCTTTAGTAGCCAAATGACCAAGTGTTGACTAGCCACTATATGACAAGTCGACTAGCCATCGTGTAACCAGTGAAGAACCTACTTAGCTACCTGCACCCGTTTAAGGGCATCAACCAAGAATTTAGGTTGGTCGACTTGCACAGCTCAAGCAAGTTGATCAAGCGTTGACAAGATTATGCTCCTTTATTGTTTCAACGAGTATATCACTTGTTTTCACACCTAGAGTGTTTCTACTAGTACTATAAATAGCCTTAAACACTGATGAGGGAAGAAAAATTCTAAATTAGGCCCAACATTGAAAAAGGCTTTCTAAGGAAAGAAGCTCAATAAAGGTCGATCAAGGCCAAACTCAGAAAAACTCCTCTTAACTGGGTAACCAGTTAAATATGCCTAGGAGGTCCTAGTGGATCCCAATCAGGTGCATATTAATTTCTCATCCGGTAAAATAATTTAGAAGGATTGATCCCATCCAAGAAATCGGTTGGGCTTGGAAGGTCCCAACTAACTAGTAGATGGTTAACGCGGGCTGATCACCTAACAAGTTAGATGGACTATCCTATCCAGCATAGGACCAGGTAGGAAGCTAACGTATTCCAAGGATAGGCATTACGAGTCATAAAACCCACGATTCCATTAATAGGAACGTAGGAAGTAATGGTTACATTTGTTTACCCCCATTATTACCCTCCGTGAGATCCGCAGACATGGGGAAATGGGTGTTACGCTAGCTATAACTGATAAATGGCAAGTGTTCCCATTCATGGGGGGGAGATATAAAAGAAAGCTCTATTGTACACTATAACAAAAAAAACAACTAAGTGAGATTTGACAGTTACCACACTCTCCCCAGACTACACCATTTTCGGTGGAACTGGGTAATCAAATTTTCTTGTCCCTCATGTGTCACTATTTGATCTAAGGCATCTACTCTTATTTTGAAACCATATAGGGCCCATTTAAGCAGATTCCGATCATTTGGCAACATTTGTGTGGAGTTCTAATGAGGTAATCAACCTCCAACTCTTTTCTCTTGTTTCTTTACTACTAGCTCGATGGCCCCTTGAACTCGCCACTCTTCCCGAGTGAACCCTGAGAAGGTCGGGCCTACTGAGTCAAGCGTGGCCAACTTAAAGCGATGACATTAGGCTAGTGAAGCTAGCAAGGCTAAGAGCATCCCACACAACGAATGACCTCCCTCTAAGCAGCCCTAAGATGATCTCTCACAATCACCCCTGGCAAAGGAGTGAGAGTTCCTTGCCTACCTAACTACACTCCAAGCAGAGTAGAAAAGCCCTAGCTACTGATGCATCAACTCAAGGAGATCTGGCATGAGAAAGAAAAGCCTAAGTCCCAGCAAGACTAGTCTCCACCCAAGCCAAGCTATGGAGATATTAGGCCCAATGACATCACGTGGCAGAGAAGGAGAATGCTAGCATGTGCAAGCAACTCAAGTGAGAGCTTAGGAACCATAAAGGGGTGGTTCCCCGTAGATCCATTCCACCTCCTCTACCCCTGCATGATTTTGATGAGAAGTCTCTCGCTCAACTGCTAACGCCTAAAGGTAGAGGTTCTCCCATAAATCATCTAGCATGTCACTCAGGCAATGCGAGGCATTCTCCCACAGGCGTATGTCACAACATACCCTTTCACAAAAGAGGTTATGAATGCTCCCCTAATAGAGAAGTTCAAGCACCCAACCTTACTATAGTATGATGGCACATCTGACCTAAATAACTCCATAGGAGGCACAGGTAGATGATGCTATTTACAGGCGCCCAAAGAAAGTGTTCCGTCGAGTATTCCTGTCCTATCTTACCGGAATGGCTCATAAATGGTTCAGTTAGCTCCCAACCAACTAAATCTCCTGTTTCCAAGAGTTGGCCAACAAGTTTTACTAGTATTTTGCTAGCTAGCAACGAGTTAGAGATAACCCTAAGAGATTGTTTGAGGTACGACAGCGTAAAGGTCAATCCTTCTGCTCCTACTTAGACAGATTTAAGGTCCAATACTTCAAGTGCAAGAGGCCTCGCGGTGCCATCGCCATCCAATACTTCAAGTTAGGACTTCTGACTCAAAGGTTTTGGTATGATATCGACGATTTTCTACCTAAAGATATGGCAGAGCTCTAAGATCAAGCCACAAGGTTCACAGAATAAGATGATTCCTTTGCTTCTGTGGCTGCTTGGCGGATAACTATGGGGAGGACCTGCATAACTCTCCTAGTGATAAGAAGACTGCTGATGAGGCATCCAATAATCGTGGTGGTGGTCTCTTTAACAAGAGGAAAGGAAATTTGAATGATCAGAGAGGCAATTGCCAAAATCGCGGTTGGGATAATGCCTCCTAACAACCTAGGCGAGATTCTTACAATGAGTATACCCCACTGACCGTCAACTAGGTTGACGTCCTAACCAAAGTTTGGTCGAACAATAAGGACCTCCTCTCCCCACCTCACCCCATTCGAATGCAGGTGGATTCCGAGCTATACTATAGAAACCATAAGCTCGTGGTCACTCTACCGAGAATTTTCTAGATCAGCATGACCAAATCTAATACTAGATCTGACATGGAAATTTGGCTCGATTTATGAAATGCAATGAGAGCCAAGATAAATGGAAGATGTAACATCCCAAAATTTGGACTCCAAGTTATTTCAAAGTGACTTAGGTTAATTTGGACCCGGAAACTCAGTTCTGATTCGATGTTGGTGTCAGCACCTCCTTAAATTTGCTAAAAATGCATATTTCGAGTCAACCCTTGGTCAAACATTATCAAAAAGGTACCATATGTGGTACCATTGTATTTCTCTTATCGCAAGCTTTCCGGCGACGCTTGTTTCGTGCAATTCCTAGGTGTATAGCTCAAGTTATGGACAAAATAAGTTAAAAAGGACCTAAATATAAGGTGAACCCAATTATAAGGGTATTATATGTATTTCACACCACTAATCCTAATCCCAACAACCCTTGGGCCTATAAAAGATCCCCCTTGGGTCCTTGGGTCGTCATTAGCCTCTAAGCCTCTCAAATTAAGAAAGTAAGAGAGGGGGAAAACCTTAGATTTTCATTTTAAAAATTAAAAAAATTTTCGTTCAGGGACCTTCTCGTAATTTTGAGAAGTCTGGGCTTCCCACCACAAAAGGCACATAGCGACGGATTTGCACCACGTGGCGTGATCAGACAAGCTTGGTGTGAGCACGCAGTCTGCGATCCACATGAGCGTGCATGGGCAAACTAGGTGTAGACACGTGTCCAAGGGAGGGCATGTGTGGATCAGCTGACCAGTCGAGTTGAACTAGTTTGGTTCAAGGCCCCTTGCATTGTTTCGAGGCCTTCCCGACCTTGGATTTCGACAAATAAGGTACCGTTGGAATCGTATCGACACGTATTTCGCTTTGGTATAGTTTATTTTTTATTTTGAGTACGTTGTTGATGGACAAGGTGTCAACAATCATAATAAAACACTATTGTCAAGTTTTTGTCTCCTACAACGGTACCAAAAATATGATCGTTGACGACCGGGCTGCATTAAAAATGATGTTTAAATGTCGTTGTTGTAGTATAGATTCACGAATGCAAACCGCACCAATTTTATTTATTTATAATTTTTACTGGTTTGTTTCCAGGTCATTCACTGGGAGGCAGTTATTGATATACATCACTCTCTAAGTCCAAACACATTCTTTTATTCCAAAAATGTTGATTTTATTTACAAAATGAATGAATGAATTAATGAATGAAAGAATTTGGTTAATTATTTACAAAAAAATCAGTTAATACACATTACAATGCCTAAAAACATATGTACACAAAAAAGTATAAAAAACTTTATATAATTACTCTGTATTAGTTATATACAGTAGTATAAGTAATACCTAAGTATAAGTACAAGAATAACTAATAATATATACTATACTAAATTATATTAACATACTATTATCTTTAGTAACATATATAACATATACAGTAACATCTATATATGTCACTAAAACGCTAGTAGACTATATACATAATCTAAGGCAAAAACTACCATCTATACTGACATATCTATATATATACAGTGACGAATTTATTTATCACTAAAGCTCTAGGTGTTATTTATATATATAAGAGCTCAAACAATAATATAGTACTCTACTTATACTTATATATATATTATATACATATATATTGTAGTATACGTTATTTATTTATATACATATAGTTACTTAATAACATTATTTATATACATATGTATTTATACACTTATACATATATAGACATACACAACACACATAGCAAGCACACAGGTACCAAGTGTTCAACACTTAGCTGTAGGAGCGGCTCTCTTCTTCTTTTCCTTCTCTCTTCACTTCTTATACTTAGTCTCATTTTTAGGGCCCTTCTCTCCTCACTGACTCCGGTTCACTGCTAATTAACCCAAAATTTGGGTTTTTAATGGGCGGGCTAGCTTATTTTCGTGGGATACACAGCACCTCGAAAGGTGGGACCAGACCACTACCAATGAGCCAGCCCTAGTGTTTAATTAGGTGTGTTTTATCCGATTCAAATCTCACATTGGGCCCATTTAGGTCCTACTACAGTGCATGGTCCCTGACCCTAGCATTGTACACAAATGTCCTAATATGCTCATGTATGCTTGATAATGTATGCATGTGTATGGTATGTATGGTGCACCCGGCACATGTCGACTGAGAAACCTGCAGTGCAAAATCAATTTATATCGCATCATGCGCTCTTCAGCGCATGATGTGGTGCTAATTCCAGTGCCAATTGGCACTGTCACCAACACTCGACAATGTGTTGATTTGCGATTTTTGGACCTTGATTTGAGGACCAAGAATTATTTTAAATTAAAAATAAATTATAAGGTTTCAAAGCCCTTACATAGGGCTACCTAATCATACAATTAATTTAGAGAAATAACTTATTTAGATATATAATAAAATTAGCCAAAGTTTATAGTTTATACATATTAATTTAAAGTTTAATTTGTTAATTAACATATAAATTAGTGACTTAATTATACAATTGCCTATATACAGAGTTAATATACATAATAAAATATTTATTACACATTTTTATTATATTTTATAAATTTCATTTTGATTTATGTATAATTAAATACATGTTTTAGATGGTTTCTCATATAAATATTCTATAAATACTATAATACAGTATAGATATGATATAAATAAGTTGAAAATACTTAATATAATATAATACAAGTAGACAATATAATTTATTTCACTATTAACTTAAATTACTAATTTATTTTATTTTAAGTTAATAAATTTCCTAATTAACTTAATAAATTAATTATTTACTGTAAATATATAATTAAATTAAATTATAGATAATATATAGTACATAATACACACATAAATATGTATGTACGGTATTAGCTACAATCATGTATATTTGAATAAGTTTATATAATTACTTAGCTTAGTATACATTTAAGTTAATATAAATTAATAGATGGTATGACGATCAGTTTGATTTTTATTTTATTACTCGAAATTAAAATGTTCCGAAGTCGAACTTAAGGAGTAAGCTTGATTTTAGAAGCATAGAAAGTCATAATTTACAATTATACATTGTTTTACAAAAAAAACTAGAGAGAGGAAATAAAATCTTCTCTTTTCTTTTCTTCTCTCTTTCTTCTTTGTTCTTCTTCCTCTTCTTCTTTCTGTCTTCAGACGTCTGATTCTGGGAATCAGACACCTTAAGTAGCCACTTGCTACAGTGCACGTGTTCTTCTTCTTTCTTTCTCTGCTGTTGCTGCCGCTTCTTCTTCTCCTTGGCTTTTTCTTCTTCTCTTCTCTTCCCTGCTTGGCCTTCTTTGCGACAGCTTCCTCTTTCTTTCCTCTTCAGTTGGCTTCTTCTTCTTCTTCAGCTCCTACTTCAGTCTTCTTCTTTCTCTTCCTTTCCCTTCTTCAGCTCCTGCTCCTTAGCACGACTAAGTCTTTAGCCGCTTCCTCTTTTGTTCTTCTGCTCCCTCTTCCTTTTTCCTTCTGTGCTACGCCTCTTCTTCTTCCTCCTTCTTCTTCAGCTTCCCTACATAGGCATGGTTAGGCAAAAACCTACCCCTACCCTCCCCACGTCTCTCTCTCTCTCTATTTCACTCTCGGGTTCTCTCTCCTAGAGCCTGCACGGGTATACGGGTCAGGTTAACCTGCCTGGGACCAAGCCCATCGGCGTGCGGTGGTTGGTGAGGTGTGCACGGGTATCGGGTCAGGCAGCTAGGTCTGCAGAGGGGTAAGTGAGGACGAGGCAGTGAGTAGGCGAGGGGACCTCACCCCATGTGACTGAGGCGATAAGCCTAAGTCACTTTTTCAATTTAAATGTCTGGCCCTGCTCAAAAGCTTACAAGGTGGGACTAAACGTCCCACCTTCTTGTCTCACTCCTGGCAGCAGAGAGCGTGAGCGATTGCCGCTTCAGCAAAGGCTTCTGACGCCAATTGAAGACCTGGAGCTGTGCACGAAGGTATTCCACACCACCTGGGACTGCAGGCCTGGAGCTGGGAGGCCTGGACAAAGCTTGTGAGCTTGCTCCAAGCTCGACATCAATGGCGGCGATGGCGCAGGACCTGAAATCACGAATACGGCCTTGCGACACTATCAGAATGATCAGCGAGCTTCTCCAGAGCACGGTGAAGATGGCTCAGGGGTCAGCATGGCGTGAAGATGCCTGTGCATGTGTGCCTAGGGCACACTGTGTGCGTGCAGGTGGGTGTGTTCAGGAGAGGGTTTCAGTGGGTGGTGGTGTCAGTGGAAGGTCGTAGGATGATCAGTAGGTGGAGGTGAAGCTTCAGAGGGGTTTGGTGAGGGGTGGATCTATCTGTGGTGGTGGAATGGCCTCGCCGAAGTTGGTGGTCGAAGGTGGAGATGGTGATGGTGGTCAGTGGTGTCGAGGGGTCGAAATAACAAATTGGTAGAGGGGAAATAAAAAGGAGGGTAAGAGGAACTTATCTGTGAGTACAGAGCAAAGGGGGGGATGGGGAGGTGGCGAACAGCCGATACTACCATCACCGGAGATGAAGGTGCCAGGGGGAGAGAACGGCGATGAGGAAGAGGGGCTAGAGGGCGCCCATTGGTACGACGTGGCGCGGCGGAAGACGGCGGAGGTAGCTCTGCCACTGGTACTGTGGCAGAGAGACAAGAGAGGAGAGGGAGAGTCACCGGAAGCTCTGCCAGTCGGCCGGAGTTGGGAAGAGATGAATTCTAGGGAGGATCTCAGGCCAATCGAAGCTTAAAGGATGCGACGAGGTGTGCCGCTCCTTAAATAGGCAAGGGCTAGTTGGGAGGTGCGCCAGAGCAGCGGGAGAAGTCTCGCTGGCGGTATGGCAGACGGAGACCCATACCTCTCATGCATTCACACGAGAGGTATGGCAGTCAACAGAGCATGGGGGCCGGCCCATGTGGTAGGGGGCTCCATAGGGAGCTCTCCTTTCAAATCTGGGGTCGGCTCCCCATGCATGTGTGGCACCATCCTTCACGCAAAGTCGCCGGAGGTATGGCCTACGCAGCAGGTGGCAGAAGGATCGGATTGAAGAAAATGATGGGAAAGTTAGGGGGCATTTGTAAGAGTTTTAAAAAGTTGAGGGTTTGAAAGTAATTTTGAGGACTAAATTACAAAGTGGGTCAAGACGACCTTTCCTTAGGTCCAAATTTTGGTATCAACCTATTTGGACCTAAGAAATCCAATGGTGAAGTTGGATTTTAGGTTTGACCATGTTTGACTGGATATTTTGCATAAAAACCTAAATTAAGTCAAAAATTTGGTATGGTCCTCAATTTAGGTCAAAACAGGTTCCAACGGCCAAATTAAAGGTTCTAAACCCTAGAGGATATTTTTCCATGAATTTTAGAGGGTTTAATTGATTTCTATATTGCATGAAACCTTATGAATTAAAGTAGGTTTGTTTTAGGGTTACAGAATGTCATTTAATTCCCAGATTTTGTCATAACCTTTTTCTGACCAAACCATCCCACTTTTTCCTTTATTAGGTTCACTTGACCTATGTATAGACCCTTAGAAATCCCGTTCATGCATTGTAATGGTAAAATTACAGTTTTATCCCTTGTATAATGTTTTATTCTCAGATTAACAATTCTCTGATTTAGGCCTTCCCTTAGGTTATGTAGGAGCTTTTGTTCAATTTGTTAGGTAAAAAATGTGCTAGTTAGGGTTCATGATGAGGTTATCATCATACTCCCATGCCTAGTTTTTGCTAGTCCCTTAGCAAAATTTTAAGGTTTTAACCTTTGTTCTAGACCATGAATTCCTCTCAACAATTTTGATAAGTGCTTTTTTTCCCCTTGTCTCTTTGATTAGGTCAGAATGCCAACCATGGGCCTAAAGGTACTCTAGTACCAACTAAGATCCAGATCTGTTTAACTTTTAGCCTCAGTCCTTAACAAAGGTTTTTAAGGCCCGTAGGAACTACCCTAAGGTTTATTGGACTCCGTGGTTAAAGCACCCGTGCTTGAGACATTTCTAGCGTTGGTTCAGTTTGTAGTGTATTTTGTAAGAGAGAGATAGAGGGTTTATTTGTTTGGAGAGTTTTCTCTCTTTTCTTTTTAATTCTAGCTTAGGATTGGCTTCACAACACGGTCTGCATCGGATTCCTTGTCCCCATCATCAATCCTCAAAGGTTTTTGGCAATCGATGCTTCGAGATAGCACCACCCATGGTAACCTCCAGAACCCTGGTTTTCGAGATTTGAATAATCCCGCCCATGGCATTCCGTGGCCGAATTCAGACCCTTGAATTGACATTTTGTGATAATGCCATCCACGGTATCTGAACCAGCAGAGTGCTTACATGCCCCCAGTAGGATATGTAAATATCCTAAGAGACAAGCACCGAGGAGACGATATGTTGTTACACATCTTTGAGGGGAATTTCCCACCTCTTCGCGTCAGGAACTTGTCCTAATCTAGGTGACATTTTCATAACATTAGAAACACTTCTACATAATTTTGATAATTATGCTTACTGAACCAGACTATGTGTGAATTGGGGTGCTAAGGTTACCGAGTCTTGTAAACTGAAGGTCAGTTAATGAGGCTGAATACTCCATAAGCCTTAGACCTAATACTTAAGCTTTTCATTTTCCTCAACCTCTTGAGGAATATCTAGATCTTAATGGGTACTAAGAGTTTAGCCAAGAAGGCCTAAGGTTAGCGTTCTTACTAATCTTTTTGTGTTTCTTTAGCACTTTCACTTTACTTTTCTTTAATGTGGTCTAAAACTTTGGTTAATTCTTTAATTTCTTACTAATGACTGTCCCTTTCTTTTTCGTTTTGTGCTCCTTTTTAGCATTTTTCTCTTTTCTCCTCCTTTTGTAAAGCTCAACAAATTTCTTACCTCCTCCCATTTTTTTTTGTTCTTTTTCAAAAAATTTTTTAATTTTTTTTTGGTATTGTTTAAATTTTTTTAAAATTTTCTTTTGGTGTTTTTGACATACGTGATTTTTTTTTGTTGAAACATTTTCTTGTTATGAGTTTTCATTGCACTTTCATACCCCCCATGCCTAAGGTTTACAATATCCTCATTGTACATTAGGTGGGTTTTTATTTAGCTTGGTTCATGCATTAGGATAGATATTGGGTGAGTGGATGGGTCGAGGTGACTGTTGTGGATGATTTCTAATCTTAGGTACGAGTACCTAAGGTGGAGTCGGCTGTCCTAAAGGATAAACCTAAAGTGCAAAGAAATGTCAGAAAAGGTTTTGGGTTTTCAAAAGAATGACGGGCTACCTCCCGTAAAGCGTTGAGTTTTACGCCATCGGCTGGGCCCAATGAGTTCTGGGAGAATGGAGGATAAATGATGACTCAACCAAATCTGTATTGGTTACGTCAATGAACAGTTTGAGTCTTTGACCATTCACGACGAATGGTTTGGAATCATGGCTGAGTGGACTGATCTCGACAGCTCCATTTCCAAAAATCTATCGGACAAGATATGGTCCAACCCAATTGGATCGTAGTTTCCCAAGGAACAATTTAAGTCGAGCATCGAAGAGTAGGACCTTCTGACCAAGGTGAAAGATCTCCCTAGATATGTGCTTGTCATGAAAGGCTTTAACATGCTCTTTGTAGATTCACGAGTTTTCATACGCATAAAGGCATAATTCATCAATCTCGCTTATCTGAAGATTTCTGTGGGTTCCAGTTTTAGAAAGATCTAGGTTACAGTTCCATACTGCCTAGTAGGCTTTATGCTCCAGTTCGACGGGTGATAACACTACACAAGGGGGTAGTAATTAGGTTGAATATGGCCCATCTTTAGAATAAAAGGCACAACATAAGTAGAATAGGAGCATTGCATGCATCAAGTACCAAGATTGCTTATAAACTGTATTAATGGCCATCTGTGTAAAGAATTTGTCAAAGCAAGCCTCAGATGAGCAATCAGACCGCACGGATGGATTCAGAACGACGAACGGAGTCCAACGGACTCAAGATTGGCCAAATCCGACATCCGAAGCTCCCACAATGGGCCCAAGAAATTCTGACCGTTGATCTGGAGATTAACGGCCCAGAGAGCACCACGTCAACCCGCCCCCACCGTTCGCACACCCTCAGCCGGCCAAGGACAAATCTCAGCTGTCGATCTTCGATCGAACGACCGAGATCCGCGCGCTCGCCCGCGGTCGCCGCGACAAAGCGCGGGCGTGGCGCAACGGTTAGCACGCACGGCCGCATCGCAACGACGCGCGTTCGAGCTGCGCGGAGCAGAAATCGAAGGCGAGCGAAGGGCGCGGAAAAATTGGGCCTCCCAATCAGTAGCGGGCGGCCATGATCTCGCCACGCGGCGCGACGACAACCCACGAGCGCCCACGCACACGCGCACGTCGGGCGGAATAGCGCGTGCACACGGGCGCCCAAGGCGCGATCTCAGCGCGAGCGCAGAAGGCTCTCGATCGGACGGCTCTTGTTCAGCTGCCATGGATCGCGCGAAGTGGAAGACCGGGGCAGGCAGCTGACCGGCGGCAGGAGGGCTTCACCGACGTCTGTGGAAGCGGTTTTAGCGACGCTCCGGATGTCGCTAAAGCCCATTCTTCTTTTAGGAAGCCCTTAACTCTATTTAAACCCCCTTCTACCACCATTCAATGCATACTCTCCCACTTGCAACTACTCCACTCCTCTCTTAGCTAGCTTTAGGCACTCTTGTAATCGCCGGAGACGACGAGCCGCCGACGGAGCCTCCTCCACCGCCGTGGCTGCCTCGTCGCTCTCCACTCTCTCTCTCTCTTTTAAGCTTTCATTTACTCTTGTTAAAGCATGTATTTAATGTTGTAAGCTATGAACTATGAATGCATGTTTAATGAAATTATTTTCCGTTCAATCGCCATTTTAATTTCTGTTCAAAGTGCATGATCAAAACCAAGAGCTTTCTAACCCTAAACTCTCTCTATCTCTCGCTTTTCAAAACCGTCTCTTTCGCAAGCAAAACTCCACCTTTTTCGTGACAACAAGTGGTAAACAAAATCCGATTTCCACGCCTCCCTGAGATCGACACTCGGACTCACCTCCGTTTACTTCTTTTAAAACCGACGTATCAAGTGCGACTATAACGACACCTCTTAACACATACGCACAAGAACACGTCAGTTTTTGGCGCCGTTGCCGGGGAGGCAACGGATTTGTTTTATCACCTCCATTCCACATTCATTCTCACATCGTCTAATGCCCTATTTTCCTTTTTACTTGATGGTTGCAGGAATTCGGCGCATGGACGGCGAAGCGACGCATTCCACGACGGTAGCAAGGGAGTAGGCGCCTCGAGGACCGATAGTGAGTAACCTGTCTCTCATTGTTTGCTTGGGTGAAAAAGCTAAAAAAATTGTAAAAACTGAAAAAAATTGGCGTAATGTATGATTGCTTGACCCACATCCATAACACATCACCCCACAAAAAATGTACACTCTAACATTCTGAACAAATTCTTGGAGTGTTCTTTTCTTTTTCTTGAGTGGTGTTTGCGAAGCCACCGTGAATTGACCTGGGCCGCACCACTCAACCCTAAAACTGACTCATCTAATAGAAGCTGCATGATCATCAGGATGAGTACACTAGGGTTTTAGAGCCTCTACAAAAGAAAAGGAAATCTACTTTCACCAAGTTGTGTGCAGAACTTGATGTGCCCACTGAAACTTGTTTGAAAACATTAAGACACGTCAACCCTAAAAATGTACTAAAGTAAGGATGAAACACTAAAAGACACCACATCTTAACAAATCCTTGCTTGAAAACCATGTTTTGCTAGAAGCACACACTTTGAAAGTGGAAAATTAAGAGGCACCGCCCCAATCAACTCCTCATCACATCACCCTAAGCACAAGCACTATCCTAACCCTCTAAAACTGAGTAGACGTGCCCTAGGCAGGACTGAGTTAAGTCTCAAAAGGCAAGGTTTTGTTTGCTAGGCACTTGGCTTTCATTCCCTTGGTACAATCTAGTGACTAGGCTGCGGGGCAGTGTCAAACGACCGCGGTTGTGGGGTCTATGGAATCGGAGGTGCAAGCCAAAGGAAGAACCTTCCCTGCAATCCCCTCATAATCAACCTGGCCAGATTAGCCTTAGGAAGGGGAGTCCAGTGCTTACGGACTTAATCACCCTTTGTGAGATTTCTAGGTCTCCTAAGGAATACACCATAAGGATTAGGCTTGAGTGTTTGATTGAAACACATTTCTCGCATCTGTCGCCCTCCACATCCCCTCCTGTTCTTCTCTAGTGTATGCACGGGAGGCGCTCACTGCATCCCGAATTGTGTGTTTTGGGGCAGGAATCTAGGCGACGTAATTTTGTTGAAAACATGGCTGAACATAGGGTAGATGAGGCTGAAGATCAACCCCCACCAGACGATATGGCCATCATCCAAGCTCAAATCAATGCTAACCATAGGCTTCAGCAACAACAAATCCACACCATCATGCAAGACATACAACGGTTACAGAACTCGCAAGAACAACCACCACCTTTCCACGACATACCAGGGCAACCACCACTTGATTTACTGCCATTTCAGGACCAGCCAAGACCCCTCCGCGATTTCTATAAACCCTCTGCTATTAGAGTCGAGCCACACCTTAGGATCCCCGAGGGGGGAGATGATTTTGAGTTGAAACCAAACGTCTTAAGTTTGATCCAGAGCCACTTTCATGGAAGCTCAAATGAGGACCCCTTTCAACACCTAGAGGATCTCGACCGCATGGCACTAACGGTGAAACCTAGGAACATTAGCCTTGACATTGTTCTAATCAAGATGTTCCCTTTCTCATTAAGAGACAAGGCTTCTCATTGGCTTAGAACCCCAGGTAGACCCATCACCACCTGGGAAGAACTGAGGCATGCATTTTTAAAGAAATTCTTCCCCATAGGAAAGACCAATGCCCTCAGAAGAGTTATCACTACCTTCACACTCCAGGGTGGGGAATAATTTCATGAGGCGTGGGAAAGATTTAATGAACTTTTGAGGAAATGCCCACACCATGAAGTCCCAAGGTGGCAATTGGCCCAGATCTTTTACCACGGTCTGGACAGCAACCTACGGAACTTCGTTGATGCCTCATGTAGGGGAAACTTCCTAAACAATGATGAGGAGAGCACATTTGAGCTCTTTGAGTCTATGAGCGAGAATTCGCTCAACAATGCCTCCATGAACCATTTTAACAGGTCTAGTCAACCCCGTGGCGGGATTTGTGAGGTGCAAGCAAATTCTGGAATGGTTGACATGGACATCATTGCCAAAACGTTGGATCGAGTGGAACTGGTGGACAAAATGATTGATGAGCTACTGAATCAGACCAGGAACCCCTTGCAAACTTTCTCCCTAGCAAAGGGAGCACATAATGTTGACCTGGTCCAGGCCTTCACCCAACTGAACCTGGAACAACCCCCGACCACGTTCCAGGGAGGGACCTTTGCTCCGTCGACCCTTGATTACTCCCTTCCCTCTTCATCAACATCGGCTATCTTAGAAGATGTGCAAGCCGTCCAAGGTTATGCGAAACCTGACCCTTTCTCCAACACTTACAACACCGGCTGGCGTAATCACCCCAACTTTGGTTGGACAAACCAGAAACCACCGCAATTCCAAAACTAGCCCAGGCCAAACCAGCAGCCACACTTGCCCCCTTATCAGCAAGGACCACCAGTTAGACCCCAATATAACAAAAATAGGGTGGCCCCTCCCCCACAAAACCAAATGGATACCTTAATAAAGATGATGGCTGACATGAACCAGAAACATCAGGAAGAAATGGCCTTGGTAAAGGGACAGTTAAGCCAACTCTTGGACTGTAAACAGCAAGGATCTCTACTTTCCCAACCACAACCGAACCCGCGAAACATAATTAACAGAGGCCCCAATTAGCAAGGGTTCCAAGGCAAACCCGGGCAGGCTCACATGGTCCAGCCAGCCCCACAAACACCTCCTGGGTTTGGTGCTTCTTCATCCTCGTCTTCTCAAGGATCACCCCATGGCCCCAATGCCTCTACAAATGCTGTGACCTTGAGAAGCGGCACCAAAACCCAGGATTCCAAATGGCCGACTCTCCCCGAGACTTTACCTGTTGAAATACCCGACTCAAAAGAGGCACCAACCAAGGACCTAGACATGGAACCAGTCCACATTCAGACACCCTACCCTGAGGCCTTGGAAACAATTAAGAAAAAGAAGAATGCTGTGGAAACTGAGGAGCTGTTGGAGATTTTTAAGCAAGTACAGATTAATATTCCACTCCTAGAAGCCGTCAAACACATCCCCGCTTACGCCAAGTTCTTAAAGGATGCCTGTACATGCAAGCGTAAGCCGAGACCTCAAGCACCTAGGAAGGTTGTACTCTCTGAGAAAGCGAGTTCCGTGATATCAAGCAACCTTCCACTCAAACGAACTGACCTAGGAGTGCCTCTGATTTCCTGCAATATCAGGGACATGACATTTGATAGAGCGCTCCTAGACCTAGGTGCTTCTATCAATCTAATTCCAACAACCCTGTACCACCAATTTGGTTTTGGGGAGCTGGCACCAACCCCTGTCACCATCCAGCTGGCAGATAGATCAGTGAAAACCCCGAAGGGGGTTGTCGAGGATGTAATTGTATGGGTTAAGGACTTCTATTTCCCAGTCGACTTTTTGGTGCTCGACATGGAGGTCCCTGAAAAATTACAGAACGCACCCATAATCTTAGGCAGACCTTTCTTGGCTACGGCTAAAGCAAACATCGACTGCGACACGGGATGTATAGAAATCACCTTCAGAGATAGGAAAATGCAATTTGATATCTTTCGGGCGACAAAGTCTTTTGATTGCGATTACATTGAGGAACATGATCCCGTGGAAACTTTAATCGAGGAATGCCTTACCCTCAGTTCTGTCTCAGACCACCAAACCCGTAGTTCTGACCCGTCACCATCATTACCCGTGGACCTCTGTAAGGCTGAGTATCATCACATGACACCATTTGAAGAGATCGATGTTGATCAACTACCGCCCTTTCCATTCCCATCGATTGTGGTCCCACTCGCACTTGAACTTAAACCATTGCCCGAGAATCTCAAGTACGTCTTCTTGGGACCTGACCAGACCTTCCCAGTGATTATTAATTCCCATCTAACCAAGGATCAGGAACTAAGGTTGACTGCAACTCTTTCAGAACATCGGGCTGCCATTGGTTGGACCATCTCGGATCTAAGAGGAATTAGCCCCACCTATTGCACCCACAAGATTTACCTGGAAGACGGGGCCCGACGTTCCCGCCAGATGCAGAGACGGTTAAACCCTAACATGCAGGAGGTCGTTAAAAAAGAAATTATCAAGTGGCTTGACGCCGACATCATCTACCCTATCTCTGATAGCCCCTGGGTGAGCCCCACTCAAGTGGTTCCAAAGAAGGCTGGGCTCACCCTTGTCACTAATGATCATGGCGAATCGATCCCCACCCGCACCACCACCGCATGGCAGGTGTGTATGATTATAGGAAGCTTAATGAAGCCACTAAGAAGGACCACTTCCCCTTGCCATTCATTGACCAAATCCTTGAAAGATTGGCAGAGTAGAAGTATTTTTGCTTCCTGGATGGATATTCAGGATATAACCAAGTCACAATTGCTCCGGAAGATCAGGAAAAGACCACATTCACTTGCTCGTATGGCACGTTTGCATTCCGTCGAATGCCGTTCGGGTTATGCAACGCACCTGCGACCTTCCAGCGTTGCATGCTAGCCATTTTTTCAGAAATGGTGGGTGAATACTTGGAGGTCTTTATGGATGATTTCTCTGTATTCAGGAATTCATTCGACCATTGTTTGAGCAACTTGGAGAAAATCCTGAAACGATGTATCGAGGTTAACTTGGTGTTAAGTTAGGAAAAGAGCAATTTTATGGTTCAAGAAGGAATTGCCCTCGGACACATCATTTCGCATAGGGGCATCGAGATAAATTGAGCTAAGGTTGATTTAATTTCCAAACTTCCTCCACCTAGTTCAGTCCGGCAGATTCGCTCTTTTCTAGGACATGTTGGCTTCTACCGAAGGTTCATCAAAGACTTTTCTAAACTTTCCAAACCCTTGACCGACCTTCTAGCCAACGACGCCACTTTCCACATGTCTCCTGATTGCATCCAGGCTTATCACACCCTCCGGGACTTAGTCTCCACGGCACCTGTACTTCAACCCCCAGACTGGTCCCAGGATTTTGAGATTATGTGTGACGCATCAGATTTTGCCATAGGCGCTGTCCTGGGACAAAGGCAAGACAAGAAACCCGTGGTGATCTACTACGCGAGCAAAACGTTGGACGAGGCCCAACGTAATTATACGGTCACAGAAAAAGAGTTGCTCGCTGTAGTCTTTGGACTGGAAAAATTCCGATCATACTTGCTGGGATCCCACGTGTCTATCTACACAGACCATTCAGCCATCTGGCACCTGTTGGCCAAAAAGGACGCAAAACCCAGGCTCATCAGATGGATCCTGCTTTTGCAGGAATTTGACCTGGAAATCCGAGACAAGGCCGGATCGAAAAATGTGGTGGTTGACCACCTATCAAGACTTCATCTAGACCACATTGAACCCTCCCTACCTCTATCTGATACCTTCCCTGATGAACACATCCTAGCCGTGCAAGACAAGAAAATGCCATGGTATGCTGACTATGTCAACTACCTGGTTATAGGACAAACCCCGCACAGCTGGTCCAGACAGCAACGGGATAGGTTCTTGGCTGAGGCCAAGCACTATTTCTGGGATGATCCCATGCTGTTTCGCCTCTGTGCTGATCAGATCATCAGGAGGTGCATCCCCGAAGATGAACTTCAGAGTGTGCTTTCCTTTTGTCATGACAAGCGTGTGGCGGCCATTTCTCTGGTAAGAAAACAGCTGCAAAAGTTTTGCAGTCTGGATTTTATTGGTCGTCCCTATTTAAGGATGCACACATCTTTGCCAAGACTTGCTCACGATGCCAAACACTGGGGACCATGACCAAGAAAGATATGATGCCCCTTCAGCCCATTTTGATTGTCAAAATCTTCGACGTTTGGGGTATCGATTTTATGGGCCCCTTTCCACCATCCAACGGCTTCGAGTACATCCTGGTCTCGGTAGACTATGTTTCCAAATGGATTGAAGATGTCGCCACTCGACGATGCGATCACAAGACGGTCATGGACTTTGTGAAGAAGAACATCTTTTCCCGGTTTGGAATACCCAAGGCCATGATCAGTGATGGTGGAAGCCATTTTATCCATTCCCAATTCCGTGCCCTACTTAGAAAATATGGGGTAAACCACCGCATTGCCACCCCATATCATCCACAAACAAATGGGCAGACTGAGGTCTCAAACAGACAAATCAAGAACATTTTACTGAAGACTGTGAGACCTGACAGGAAAGACTGGTCCACACGACTTGATGATGCCCTGTGGGCATACAAGACCTCTTTTAAGACCCTGATAGGCATGTCCCCTTATCGCTTGGTCTTTGGCAAAGCTTGCCATCTCCCTGTCGAATTGGAACACCGGGCTTACTGGGCTATCAAGCAATGTAACATGGATCCCCAGTTAGTCGGTGCACAACGGACGCTTCAATTATCTAAGCTCAAAGAAATTCGTTGGGACGCCTTTGACAATAGTCGGCTATATAAGGAGAAAATGAAATTCGTCCACGACCGACTCATTCATAGAAAAACCTTTGAGCCGAACCAACAAGTCTGGTTGTTTGATGCACGCCTGAAACTCTTCCCAGGGAAACTTAGGTCCAAATGAACAGGACCATTTTGGGTGGTCAAGCCCTATTCTAATGGGGTGGTTGAAATCGCTGATCTTAACACTGGGCACACTTTTATAGTTAATGGTCAAAGATTGAAGCATTTCCTGGCCCAGGTACCCCCCAAGGAAAGTGTCACCCTCGTTGAGGGCTGACACCAAGCACCGCCCAGCTGGAGGAGTTAAACTCAACGCTTCCTGGGAGGTAACCCAGAGGATTCAGACTGATCTGGTAGTTTACGTCACTCAGGTACTATTTTTTTGAACCCTTTTGCATCCATGTATTTGCCAATGAGGACATTGTCCAACTTAAGCATGGGGGGGATGGTAAATTGCATAATCCTGAGCTTAATTAATCAGTTTGAATTAATTAATTAATTTAAAAAAAAAATGAATTTAGGAAGAAAACTTAGGTATTAGAAACTTGTTAATAGTGGGAAATAATACAAAAAGAACTTAAACACTTAGACTTTTCAGGCCTTCAGGCTTAATCAGCTCTGGTGTCCGTTAAAATATGGATTTAGCGGTGAATCCTTGCAACTTTAAGCTATTCTAATCCACCTACTAAATAAGGTAATAAGTATACGACTTATCAACTCACCCTCTAACTCAGGAAAACTTTGAGTCTAAGCATCTGCACACATTTTTGCACAGACTCACTTCTCGGAGATTTTGACAAAAATTGGGTAGCTAATGAACTCTCTAGGGTGGTATGGCTGGCAAGTTGTCGTGGGTAACAGCCCATTGGCAGGTTGTCCAGAACCCAGCCACAGGTCATTTCCTTTTCGCTGCCTCTAGGTACATTTGAGATCAGGGAAGCCACCTACGAAAAAAAAAAAAGAAGAAGAAGAAAAGAAAATAAACCACACTTCATCGCACAAGTATGGCTGGCAAGTGATCGTGGGTAACAGCCCATTGGTCGATTGTCCAGAGCCTAGCTTAATAATTACACAAAAAAGACCAAAACACCTAAGGAAGAAGCGGGGAAGTAGTACAAACCGGGGAGATATACACTGGAAAATCCTTGTGTTGACCCCAAGTAAAACGAACGTAGGGAGAAAGCTACCAATCGAACAAATACACCTTCAGGTAAAAATTTATTTTCTTTTTCGGTCACCTAGAGGCGTAGAAACTCGAAGTCTGTCTCAATTATCGTTAAGTGAGTCTATCACAACATTCACACCAAGATGCTTAGCACTTAGGGTTTTGACCGAGTTTTGGGTGGGTTGGGTAGCCGTAAAAAGTTACCAACCCACCTGAATTCCGAAAATTCTAAAAAAAAAACATATATATATATATACATATACATATGTATAGTTATATATACAAAGCAAGGATTCGGGCGATTCGTATTTTGGCAGACACCTGGGCGCTGCTTAGTCTTTGTAGATTAAGATCTTCATATATTTCCTCTTATTGACAAGTAACGAAGTGCCTAAGCAATTACTTCTTGAATTCCCCAAGGAAATAAAGGCTAGAATAAACCTTGCTAGGGACTAGCAAAGAGTAAGCATGGGGGTATGATAACACCAGACAAGGGGGTAGTAATTAGGTTGAATATGGCCCATCTTTAGAATAAAAGGCACAACATAAGTAGAATAGGAGCATTGCATGCATCAAGTACCAAGATTGCTTATAAACTGTATTAATGGCCATTTGTGTAAAGCATTTGTCAAAGCAGGCCTCAGATGAGCAATTAGACCGCACGGATGGATTCAGAACGACGAACGGAGTCTAACGGACTCAAGATCGGCCAAATCCGACTTCCGAAGCTCCCACAATGGGCCCAAGAAATTCTGACCGTTGATCTGGAGATCAACGGCCCAGAAAGCACCACGTCAACCCGCCCCCACCGTTCGCACACCCTTAGCCGGCCAAGGACAAATCTCAGCCGTCGATCTTCGATCGAACGACTGAGATCCGCGCGCTCGCCCGCGGTCGCCGCGACAAAGCGCGGGCGTGGCGCAACGGTTAGCGCGCACGCACGCATCGCAGCGACACGCGTTCGAGCAGCACGGAGCAGAAATCGAAGGCGAGCGAAGGATGCGGAAAAATTGGGCCACCCGATCAGCAGCAGGCGGCCATGATCTCGCCACGCGACGCAACGACAGCACACGAGCGCCCACGCGCTCGCGCACGTTGGGCGGAAACGCGTGTGCACACGCGCGCCCAAGGCGCGATCTCAGCGCGGGTGCAGAAGGCTCTCAGATCGGACGGCTCTTGTTCAGCGGCCACGGATCGTGCGAAGAGGAAGACCGGGGCAGGCAGCTGACCGGCGGCAGGAGGGCTTCACCGATGTTTGTGGAAGCGGTTTTAGCGACGCTCCGGATGTCGCTAAAGCCCATTCTTCTTTTAGGAAGCCCTTAACTCTATTTAAACCCCCTTCTACCACCATTCAATGCATACTCTCCCACTTGCAACTACTCCACTCCTCTCTTAGCTAGCTTTAGGCACTCTTGTAATCGTCGGAGACGACGAGTCGCTGACGGAGCCTCCACCACCGTGGCTGCCTCGTCGCTCTCCACTCTCTCTCTCTCTTTTAAGCTTTCATTTACTCTTGTTAAAGCATGTATTTAATGTTGTAAGCTATGAACTATGAATGCATGTTTAATGAAATTATTTTCCGTTCAATCTCCATTTTAATTTCTGTTCAAAGTGCATGATCAAAACCAAGAGCTTTCTAACCCTAAACTCTCTCTATCTCTCGCTTTTCAAAACCGTCTCTTTCGCAAGCAAAACTCCACCTTTTTCGTGACAAGTGGTAAACAAAATCCGATTTCCACGCCTCCTTGAGACCGACACTCGGACTCACCTCCATTTGCTTCTTTTAAAACCGACATATCAAGTGCGACTATAACGACACCTCTTAACACATACGCACAAGAGCACGTCAACGGGAAGGTGACATGCCTTCCCATACACTAGTCTAAAAGGAGACATACCTAGTTGGGTTTTGTGGGCGGTCCTATAAGCCCACAAAGCTTCCGGAAGTCGGGATGACTAGTCCTTCCTGTCAGGTCGAACAGTAACCTGAAGGATTTTCTTGATCTCCCGATTTGATAGCTCAGCTAGACCATTAGTCTAGGGGTGGTAAGGAGTAGAGATTCGGTGCGACACCCCGTATTTGGTCATCAGTGACCTAAACTGAGCATTGGTGAAATGGGTCCCTCCATTAGAAATGATTGCACGAGGAATCCCGAACCGTGAGAAGATATTCTGATGAAGGAATTTGATGATGATCTTGTGATCACTGGTCCGGGTCAGAATGGATTCGATCCATTTAGACACGTAGTCAACAGCGAGTAAAATGTACTCGAAGCCATCCGAGATAGGGAAGGGGCCCATAAAATCAATCCCCCAAATATCAAAAATCTTGCATACGAGAATCGGCTGTAAAGGCATCATGTCGCGATGGCTCATGTTGCCCAAAGTTTGGCAATGGCTACATGCCTTACAGTGACTGTATGCGTCCTTGAAGATAGTGGGCCAGTAAAAGCCACACTGGAGGATTTTTGATGCGATTTTATGCCCCGAAAAATGGCCACCGCATGCCTGGTCATGGTAGAAAGAGAGTATGTCATTGATTTTGACCTCAGGGACACATCACCAAATAATTTGGTCAGCACCTATGCGGAATAAGTATGGGTCTTCCAAGATGTAATACTTGGCATCGAAGAGCAATTTGTCTTTCTTGGCCTTCGGCCAATCAGACGGGATTTGGTGTGATGCCAAGTAGTTTACTATGTCAACAAACCATGGAAGCCCGGTACCAATAGTCAAGGGGTGCTCATCAGGAAAATGCTCCGTGATGGGTCCAGAAGGGTCGATGATCTCAGAAGGAAGGCGGGATAAGTGATCAGCTACCACATTCTGTCTTCCCGCTTTGTCGCAAATCTCAAGGTCAAATTCTTGCAACAGCAAGATTCATCGGATTAATCGAGGTTTCGCATCCTTCTTCGCAAGGAGATGCCTCACAGTTGTGTGATCCAAGTAGATAATGACGTGGGAACCCAAGAGATATGACCTGAATTTTTCAAGGGCAAATACTACAACTAGCAGCTCTTTCTTCGTAACCGTGTAGTTACGCTATTCCTCATCAAGTGTCTTGCTAGCGTAGTAGATGACCATGGGTTTCCCATCAATCTTTTGCCTCAGAACCTCTCCTACAGCGAAGTCAGATGCATCGCACATGATCTCAAAGGGTTGAGACCAATCAGGGGACTGTAGGATCGTGGCTTGGGTAACTCAATCACGAAGGATCTCAAAAGCTTGAGTGCATTCCTTGGAAATCTCAAAGGGTACATCCTTGGAGAGAAGAGTGGTCAGGGGGCACGCGATTTTCGAGAAATCAGGGATGAATCGATGGTACAAACCGACGTGCCCCAAAAAAGATCGGATGTCCCTGATCGAGCTAGGCATGGGGAGTTTGGAAATTAGGTTAACCTTGGCTCGATCCACTTGGATGCCCCTTTCAGAAATCAAATGTCCCAAGACGATCACCTCAGGCACCATAAAGTGGCTCTTTTCTCAAGAAAGAACCAGATTTACGTCAATGCATTACTTGAGTATATGAACCAAGTGCTGGAGGCAATCGTCAAATGATGCCCCAAAAACTAAGAAGTCATCCATGAAGACTTCCAGATAATCACCTACCATATCAGAGAATATGGCAAGCATGCACCGCTGAAAAGTCGCGGGTGCATTGCAGAGACCGAAAGGCATCCTTCGAAATGCGTATGTCCCGAAGGGGTAGGTGAACGTGATCTTCTCTTGGTCTTCTGGATGGATCTCCACTTGGTTGTAACCGGAGTACCCGTCCAAAAAGCAGAAGAATCTATTTCCCGATAGTTTTTCAAGAATCTGATCAATAAACGGTAGTGGGAAATGATCCTTCTTTGTGGAGGAATTAAGTCTTCGGTAATCTATGCAGACTCTCCACGAATTGGCTATACGAGTAGGTATGACCTCTCCGGTCTCAGTCGTGATGGTGGTGAGCCCTACCTTCTTAGGCACAACCTGGATTAGGCTCACCCAACGACTGTTGGAGATCGGGTAGATGATCCCTGCATCTAACCACTTAATGATCTCCTTTTTCACGACCTCCTACAAATTAGGGTTCAGACATCTGCATCTCACGTGAAGGTCGTGCGCCCTCTTCGAAATAGATGTGGTGTGTGCAATAAGAGGGGCTTATTCCAGTCAAATCATCGAGAGTCCAACCAATGGCTCTACGATGCTGGAGAACAGCAATCAGACGGGATTCCTAATCAGGGGTGAGTCTGGAGTTTATAATCACAGGAAGTGTCTGATTGGAATCCAAAAAGACATATTTCAAGTGATCGGGAAGGGGCTTGAGTTCCAACATGGGGTTATCAGTAGTAGAGGGGGGGTCAGAGTGGGTGTGAGGAACAGGGGTAGGAGTTATGGGTTTGTCTAGATCAAGTTCTGACTCCTCTAATTGTGGTTTTAGATCTTCTTGTGGTTGATTGGGGATAATCATGTAGTCCTCAATTTGCGGTTCATCAACCATGGCTCTGATATCACAAATTTATTTTACCACACCGTAATTAATCCCTTGTTAGGCCTTAAAGATATCAATCTTGAGGGTTTGATTTCCAAATTTTAGCTCTATTTGGCCCTCCTTACAACTTATGTTGGCCCTTGCAGTGGCCAGAAAAGGTCTCCCTAGTAATTGGTGTATCCCTTGGATTCTTAGGTGCGTTCATGTCTAGAACTATGAAATTGATGCGTGGTTTTCACTCAACTCAGTAATTAAGTTAATTTCACTTAATTAAGAGTAGAAGAAATCACTTAGGTTAACTCAAAGTTGTGTCGGTTGTGTAGTATAGGTTCGAATTAACCTAACATTTTAGAAATTTTTACTGGTTGAGTCCAGGTCGTTCACTGGGAGGTATAATAAAATTTCTCCAAATTCACCAATTTTCTTTTATCTCTTTAAGTTTAGGAGGTATAACTAGTTTGATTTTCAAAACATGAATTTTGTCAAAATATTTAAACTATAAAGGATATACAAAATTCCATATGCAAAACATATTTACTCAAAATGTTGTACTTTATTAACAAGTAAACATGTTAGTTTTTCAATTCAATTTCATTCTAAGAAATTAAGGCAATTAAAAGTTATTCTATAAAAACATGTTCGAAAGTAACCCAAATTGGCAGAAACTAAATCTCAAATATAAACTCAACTGGGCTTACTTTAATTACTCTCAGATCATCAAATAAGATCCTAGAAATAGTTTTCACATCTCAATTCCTCAATTCAAGCTCAGAACTCCATTAACAGACTCATGTTTGATTGTGGAAGCCTCAAGTTTGACTTTCTGTTTAAAATCTTCTCCCAAGAAATTAATGCCTTAATTAGAGTCTTCTCACCATCTAGAACTTATTCTGATCTTCAGGAAGTTGTTTTAACCTTGATTCCTAGGGTTATAGGCTCGCCACCTGAACTGAAATAGGTGTTTGTTAAACAGAATTATTCAGAAGTTGTTACAGTGTTCTAAGGGTTTAAATAGCTTCAGTGCATCTCACTGAACCTTCTAAGCTCATTAAATGCTCTTCAGAACTTTCCTAACAGACTTCTCCAACTCCGCCGGAGTTGGGGATGATGAAGTCAAATCTATAGCTCTAGTGGTTAAATCCTCAAACAAATTTCTTCAAAACAATCAGTTATCCCTATTATACTATTCTGGAGCTACTCAGCAAGTTCTAGAGGCTGTAACACAAGAATGGCTCGCCGGAGCTCCGGTGAGTCCAGAAAATATAAAATTGTATGCACAGATTAATAAAACTAACTATTTTTGATTCAAAAAGGATCCTGAGGTTACAAGGAACCTCAGTATCACTTTTAATTCTTCCTTTATCCATTAGAATTAAGATTTGACAGTGAAATTATTTTCTTAAAAGATTTAAGTGGTTAAAGCTCAGGACTTGTTTAACCACTCGATTGAGAGGTTAAATCAAGTCAACAGATGTTATTATTCATAAATATGTATTTAATTTATAGTTTGAACTGTTCCTGAGTCTCCATGGACAGCGAACTCAGGAACTAAATTAAATTTAGGAGTTTAATTATAGATGATAATAATAGGTATTATAATGTCGATTAGGGTTCATAAGTGGTGATAGGTGATGAAAGAACCCAATGAAGGTGGAATTAAATCGACTACTGTCACCATGGACAGTGATAGTAGTCGGTGAAGGTGAGATTTGAATTAGGCGGTTAGGTGATTCAATTAATGATTAAGTGATTTAGAAGAGAACATGGAAGATACAGGAAGGTGTACAGTGAATAGAAAGATAAAATTAAAGCTCTGGCAAGCTCAAGGAACTCGCCGGAGTCGGAGGAGATGAAACTAAATTTAACATTACTCTAATCTAACTAACTAAACTAACTAACTAAGCTAGCCTACTCCTACTCCTAATCTACTGTTACCTGGACGAAGGGGTCAATAGGGTCCCACTAAAGTCTCATGGCGGACGACGAAATCAGAGGGTGGAAGAAAGATCTCCGACGGGCGGATTTGTGGTGGAGCGGAGGAATCCTAGGGTCGGCGCCTTTGTCAGAGGTGCGGAAGACCTCGGCGAATCTCCTCGGCTACTTAAGATGGACGGAGGAAGTCGGAAAATGGAATGGGAAGTCGTCGGAGTTTTGGACGAATAGCCTATTGGGTTAGCTGCAGTGTTAGAATAGGGAAGGGAGCCAACTTGAATAACATTAGAGGTATGAGGGGGTATTTATAACAGTTTGTGGCAAAGAGAGTGGCGGGGTCTAGCAGAAGAAGGAGCTCGAGGAGTTTAACCTCCGTCGTCGTCTCCGACGATGGTGAGGTTATCTCCCACTGAAAAATAGGATTCTTGGTTAATCCAGACCGATGGATGAAGTGGAGGTGGTGAGCGTAAGCTGCAAGAGCTTGGACAAAGAGGAATGATGTCGGCAGGGCAGTGATCGTGCGGTGGGGTGACTCTCTGCCGCCAGCCGTTCGTTCAGCTGAAGAAGAAGAAGAAGACGATGAGGGACATAAAAGTAATAAAACTTAAGGACCTGTGTGAGAAATAAGGACCCGACTGTAATGAATATTAAGGACTAAAATGTAAACCCAGGTTTTGAGGGGAAGGGGTTGGAAGTGGAGAGGCAAGGAGGATGGGCAATCGGCGATGGAGAGGGCGAGTGGTGGGCGATCGGCGATGGGCGGAGCGAGGTAGTGGGGCGAATCCATCCAGGGTGGGCGCAGAAGATGAATGGAAGACGTGGAGATCAAGGGCCTGGAGGAGAAGAGAGCGGTTGTGGCAGGAGAGGTTTTTTAGGTCGTCTGACCGTTCTCAAAGACGTCCTTGGAGGCGGAAGAATGGTGATGTTCTCTGCTTCAGATGCAGGCAAAGGGGGCATGTGGCTGCGATATGTAAGAATGCTCAGATCTGCTTGGAGTGCAGGGGCGAAGGACACAAAAGCTATTTGTGCCCTAGGAGGTTCCCTTTGCGACAATGGCGGGCAGTCTCACGTCCTGTTTGGAGGGTCAAAAATGAACCTCGGCCGCCACCACCACCGATTTTGGGCAGGCATACAATTGAAGTTGAGATCCCATCTATGAAAGAGATCTCGGCTGCAGAGATCACACTGAGAGGTGCTTTGATTGGGGAGATCATGTCAGGTAGGCCTTCGATCGAAATGCTTCAGAACCTGGTACTTTCCTTAGATCTTTTGTCTGCGGGCTGGAAAGTTGCTCTATTATCCCCTTCTCGATTCTTGGTGTATGGTTTGGGCATGCTGGATGTTGAGCGATTAAGATTTCGTTCAAGTATCTTTAAAGATTTCATTGTGATCTGGAGAATGGTCTCTCCTTTTGATGGGGCACTATCTGAACGGCCTCCACAAAGAGTGTCCTCCAGGAGGGTCATCCTTGAGATCTCTGGACTACCACTACACCTGCGGGTAAAGGGTGTTATCTCCAAGATGCTAGCAGGTTTTGCATCAATCTGTGATGGTTCTGATGTTCTGATTGGAGAAGGAGACATTAGGTCGTTAAGAATTGAGGTGGAAGTTGCTAATGCTGGTTCACTTCCAGATTCGATCATTATCAGATGTGGGGGCACCTCTTGGCTTGTTAGGTTAGCTATTATTGGGCAGGTTGATTGCTGTCAAGATAATTCTCCTAAGGAGAAACCAATGTCTGGAACCAAAAATGAGGTGAGCAAACAATGTGATAGCTGTGGATGCAACCCTGCAGCTGAGGCTTCTGATCTCACAAAGAGGAAGGAGTGCCACTGTGCTATGGGTGAGAAGGATCAGATGAAAGATGTTGCAACACCTGCTGAAAATAGATCAGTGTTGATAGGCAAAGAGGGTGACTGTCTGGAGGTTGCTGAGACTGAAGTGGTAAATTCTGAGATGATCTGTAGTATGGAGTTGGGCAGTACAGAAAGGGAGTTGAGGCTTAAAGAACCAAGCCAGATGCAGCACCTGAGTCCTCCTGCAGTTGAGGTTCCTGAGCCCAAAAAGAGGAAGGACTGCCACTGTGTTATGACTGAGAAGGACCAGATGGAAGATGTTGCAACACCTGCTAAAAATAGATTAGCTCTGATAGTCAAAGAGGGTGATTGTTTAGGGGTTTCTGAGACTGTTTTGGCAGAATCTGAGATGAACTGCAGTGTGGTATTGGGCACTTTAGAAAGGGAGTTGAGGCTTAAAGGATGCAACCTTGCAGCTGTGGCTCCTGATCTCACAAAGAGGAAGGAGTGCCATTGTGCTATGGCTGAGAAGGATCAGACAGAAGATGTTGCAACACCTGCTGAAATTAGATCAGTGTTGATAGGCAAAGAAGGTGACTGTCTGGAGGTTGCTGAGAATGAAGTGGCAAATTCTGAGATGATCTGCAGTATGGAGTTGGGAAGTACAGAAAGGGAGTTGAGGCTTAAAGAACCAAACCAGATGCAGCACCTGAGTCCTCCTGCAGTTGAGGTTCCTGAGCCCAAAAAGAGGGAGGACTGCCATTGTATTATGGCTGAGAAGGACCTGATGGAAGATGCTGCAACACCTGCTGAAAATAGATTAGCTCTGATAGTCAAAGAGGGTGATTTTTTAGAGGTTACTGAGACTGATTTGGCAGAGTCTAAGATGAATTGCAGTGTGGAATTGGGCAGTTTAGAAAGGGAGTTGAGGCTTAAAGAGCAGAGCCAGTTACAGTTTGCTACTCCAACTGATTTGCAGTATGGCTGTGGGTCCAAACAAAAGAGAGGCGTGGGCAGATCTCCATATGTGCTGCGAAGGAGAAGAAAGGAGCATCCTATTGTGGAGCAAGATATTGCTAAATCTATTATGGTAGAATATGTGGGCTGCAAGGTCAATGGGGATCTTTCAAGTGAGAAATGAGAGTTTTGTCGTGGAATGTGCGTGGGCTACGCAACAAGCAAAGAAGGGCTTCTCTTTGTAGATATCTCTCTGAATGGGAGATAGACTGTGCCCTTTTACAAGAGACTCACTTGGAGAGGGAGAATGGTCAAGAATGGGACTGTTTCAAACAATCTGGCCATAGTGATATTGTGGCTAAGGGTGCTGCTGGTCGGTCTGGTGGTATGGCTTTTTGGTGGAGAAAGTCTGCCATTTCAGTAACTGAGATTTTTCGTGATAGGTTCTTAATTTCCTGCAGGTGTCAATCTCCCCAAGGTGATATGGAATGGTTTATATCATGTATTTATGGTCCTTGTGTGGCAGCAGAGAGGGTTGGCTTGTGGGAGGAACTTTGTGCAATGCATCAAAGAGTGCAAGAGACTCCATGGCTGTTAAGGGGTGATTTCAATTGTTATCTTTCTGGTGATGACAATCCAGATGGGAGAATGGACAGTTCTTCAACAGGCTTCCAATTGGCTGTGCAGAACATGGGCTTGACTGAATTTCCCATCAGTGGTGTGGAATATACTTGGAGGAATGGAAGTGGACAGATTTCCAAATTGGACAGGTTCTTTGGCAGTCCTAGTTTGTTAGAGAGTTTTCAGTTATCAGCTGTTTTGAGCCTTGATAGACCGTTCTCTGACCACACACCTTTGGTTTGGGACAGTGGGGTGAATGCAGACACGGGGTCATATTTCAAACTCAAGAGATCTTGGTTTAGGGAAGAAGGCTTTGTGCAAATGGTTTCTCAGTGGTGGCAGAGCAAGGATGTTCAAGGCACTGCCACACAGCAGTTGGCTGCGAAATTGGTTGGTCTGCGTGAAATGTTGAAAGAATATGGGCAGGCTGTGAACCTGATTAGAGACCAGAAGAGGAAGGAAGCCTTGACAGTCATCAGGGATTTAGATATGAAAGAGTGCAGGCTGAATTTGGACCAACAGGAGCAGCAATTGAGGCAGCAAATGCAAGCAATTGTGAGGGATGAAGACCTGAAAATTGAAATGGATTGGCGGGAAAAATCCAGACAGCTTTGGCTTAAAGAGGGTGATGCGAACACAAAATTTTTCCATCTTGCGGCCAGTGCTAGAAGGAGATTCAACCTTATTTCATCTATTAAAGTTGAAGAAAGAAATATTACCTCGGTTAAGGAGATCAGATCTGAAGCAACAAAATTTTTTAAAGAAGCTTCCAAGGCAACTCCAAGAGGTTCATGGAGGATGGCAGCAATGGATTTCCCTTGTGTAAATAATGAACAGAGTGGCATGCTTGTGACCCCTATTTCTGAACAGGAAGTGCTAAAGGCCATTAAAGATTTAAATAATGAAGGGGCTCCAGGTCCAGATGGTATTCAGGTGTTTTTCTACAGAGAGTTATGGAATGTTGTTAAGGTGGATGTAATGAAGGTCATCCATGAGTTTGAAGTGGGTAACTCTGGTTTTGAGAGGCTAAACAAATCCTACCTATTTTTGTTGCCCAAGAAATCAAGTGCAGAAAGTTTTTCTGATTACAGACCCATTGCGTTATCAAATTCCATCTACCTTATTATTAGTAAGGTTATTGCTAACAGATTGCGGGAGGTTTTAAAGGATTTGATTATGCCTGTTCAATCAGCTTTTCTTCCTGGGAGATCGTTACAAGAGTCATTCATTGTGGCGCAGGAAATTGTAATGGGGTGGCAAAGGAGAAAATCAAAGGCTTTCTTATGGAAAGTAGACTTCTCAAAAGCCTATGATTCTATCTGCTGGTCATACTTGTGGGAGATCCTTAAAAGGAGGAAATTTCCACCCTTATTGATTCAATGGGTGAAGAGATGCATTACGACAGCCTCTTTTTCCCCATTGATAAATGGTAAACCGTGCCGTTCTTGGATTCAGCCCCAATGTGGAGTAAGGCAAGGTTGTCCTATTGCCCCTCTAATTTTTAATCTTGCGGTGGATACTTTGGTTAGGTTTGCCTGCAAATTGGCTGTGGATGGTTTTATAAGGGGGTATTCAATGTCTAATCATAGGGCTCTAGCTCCTATACTTCAGTATGCTGATGATACTGTTTTTCTTGTAGAAGGGGGAAGAGAGAAGCGCAGGCTTTGTTACATATGGTTAAATTGTTTGGAGAGGTTTCTGGGCTCAGATTGAATGGAAGTAAATCTTCCCTGGTCTGTTTTGGGATGAATGATGGTTTACAGAATGAGATCGCTGCCACTCTTGGTACACCTGTGGTGCCACTACCGATTAAATATCTGGGTCTGCCTTTGAAATGTTCTAAGCTGAAGAAAGCAGATTGGTCTTTCCTCTTTGAAAAGATAGCTACAAAATTGGAGGGCTGGAGCAGTAGATACCTATCAAAAGGGGGGAGGTATATATTACTGAATTCTGTTGTCACATCGATTCCTATTTTCTTCTTCTCTGTCCTGAGAGCTCCAAATTCTATTTGGAAAAAGCTGGAGGTGATGCGGAAAAGATTCTTTTGGAAAGGGGCCTGCCATAAAGGGGCTTTCTTTCAACCCTTAAAATGGGAGTTAATTTGCAAACCAAAGAAGCTGGGAGGCATGGGTGTCAGATCCCTTAAGGAATTCAATGAAGCTTTACTGTTGAAATGGGCTGTTCGGTTACTGCAGGGGGAAAAAAAAACTTGGACAGAAATTATTCAGGACAGTTATGGGAGTACCAATGATGAGATAAATCGTCTTAACCCACGTAAACCATCCCCGTTTTGGCTTTCTGTGGTGCGTGCCTTGAAGGAAAATTGGAACTTTTTCAAATCTGTTTTAGGTGATGGAAAAAGCTTTAAGTTTTGGCTGGAGAATTGGGGTCACGGAGGGACGCTTAAAGATAGGTTCCCCCTTGCTTATGCTGCTGCAGCAAATAAAAATGCAGTGGTAGCTGATTATTGGGATGTGGATTCGGAGCAGTGGCTGTTAAATATTGGCGGGAGGAATAATCATGAAACAAGAACACGCGTAGAGAATGAACGTCTCATGCAAGAGCTTGCTGCTTTCAAACCCATGCCTCATGAATATGATACATACAAATGGGAAGGTAATTTTTCTACTGCGGCTGCCTATGACAAATTGATAATGTCCTCCAGGATGGCGGAAGATGAAGAAATGGGGAAAAAGCTTTGGAAGTTAAAAATACCATTAAAGTTACAAATTTTCTTATGGCTGTGCAGGAGGGATGGTTTGATTACTGGAGATCTGAGGCACAGAAGGATGGGGACCCCAACCCAGTTTTGTTATTTGTGTGGGTTGCATAATGATTCTACAGATCATATCTTCTCTTCATGTGCTATCACTGATTATGTTTGGAGGAGAGTATGCAATGAGTCCTTACCCACCTGGGGAAATTTGTGGAGCTGTCTGGTAGATGGGAATAAGCCTTATATACATATGGTGGCGGTTCTGTGGGCGGTATGGAGGGCTAGAAATGAGTGTGTTTTTCAGGAGACCCCAGCTCATGTGGAAAACATTGTAAATTTTTGCTGGAGGCTCATACAGTACTGGGAGTAGAACTTGTAAATTATTTTTTTATTATCAATAATAGCTCTCCTGGTTTGCTATCGGTGATTCGATAGCATTCCTTTCTTTCAAAAAAAAAAAAAAAAAAAAAAAAAATGTAAACCCAGGTTTTGAAGGTTTATTTTAACTTAAATCTTTTTCAACTTTTTATATATATTAGTAAATAAGGTAAATATTATGTTTACACCTTGAATTTACATTTTTGACCTTTTTAGGTTAATTTATTAGATTAAGTAAAATTACTTAAGTTATTACATACTTAGGTATACATTATATTTAAGTTACTTATCTTATTAATTAAGGAAATGATTAATAGGATTTCGAGTCCAATTATTATATAAATTATTAATAATGTTAATTGAATGATAAAATGTCATTTTTAACTTATTTTAAGGTCCTTAACTAAATATCCCTTATTCTATAATTAACCCTTATATGTTCATAACCTTAGCTAATTAACTAGGAAGACTAGTTAATTAGGGGTAATTAGAGATCATGATGAGTGTCTCATCATACCCCCAAGCCAATGTTTTGCTAGTCCCTAGCAAAATTAACTAAGACTATGATGATTTAAAGCACTTGGGTTTAATTATTATAAATAGTAACTATGTAGAGGAAAGCTTAAGTCAGAAATTTTTTAAATTTAATATAAATGATTAATGTATAGAGAATGTGTGAAAATTTTCTTACTTAGACTTATACTTATAAAATTTTCAAAACACACTTAAAATAATTTGTAAACAAGAATTTTACTCTGAATTAGAATTCCTCAAAAATCTCTTAATCTTTGTAACTATTCTTAACTCAAATTAGAATACAAAGTGTTTTAAGGCTAAAAGAGAACATTTTCATTAGTAGGATTTCCCTATTTTGATTTCGAGGACCAAGAGTTTGGGATAAATTTTTAAGATCTTCAATGTGTTGAAATGGATCCTCGGAAGCAAATCCGTGAAAGTGGGGGATTAAACTTATAATGTTTGGCTTTAATTCTGGATCATTTTTTCCAATAGGAATCCTAACATTAGGCTCTACTTGTGCATTGGATGGATTATAATAATGTCTAAGTAGAGGCCTTGGATGATTGATCGGTAAATCAGGATTTTCAAAACCCACCTCAGGTCGAGGTGAAGAATGGGTTTGTAAAGTTTGCAAATTATTTAAGGCTGCTGTTAATAGATTGATTTGTCTTATTTGCTCTAGCATCCTAAGGTTCTTGTTTAGGAGCGCCTCATGCACATCAAAAGGCGGCATCTCCCCCTGACCAGAAGATGAAGGGATCTCGGGATTAAGATTCTGCATTGGATCCATAGAAGTAGATGGATCAGACGGGAAAACCATTGGTTGCTTATCTGCAACCGGCTTAGAATCACCTGTCAATGGTGGTGTAAGAGGCGGATGCAAGGATCGCCTCCCGTCCATAAATGGAAAAAAAAATGTGCAAAGGCACACGCACACCACCGATAAGAAAACAGCGGCACAAAAAACTCGCAAAACAACGTAAAAGATGCGGGTTTTGCTCTTCTTTCAAAGGAAAGAAGAAATTCCTAAGATTCGCAAAGTAATTTGATGCAAACAAATAAAGTATCAGTATCAAAATACGCGTCCTAATTCGTGACTACGCAGGTGCGTACCTTAAAGCTCAAAGGTCTAAGGTCTAGGATCGAGACCGGTCACTACTGGCTCCCCAGGACTCTAGTAGTGAGACAGACTTGTTAATCTTCGGCCAAAGCCCTAAGAGGTGCAAAGAGGAGAGATAGAAAAATAGACTCGTGTGACTCTAGTGATCGTGCTGTGTGCACGATAGCATGCAACAGACGATAGCGATATAAAAACCCGCATGCATTCTGCAAACAGATTTAGGTCACCAATTTTACTTCCTCTTTTTAGTTAGTCTTTTTCAAAAATATATCAATTAAACTATAATGGTCACTTTTTATATCTTTTCAAACAAAAATATATGGTCTTTTTAATTCTCAGAGGATAGGGATCTACGCGGGTTTTCTTGTGTTTTCCCGCTGATGCGAGAAAAACAGTTTAAAAATTTCCCGAGTTAAATCGCTCTTAATACTAGCAGGAAATGCACTCCTAAGAGTGTATGCCTATGTTATGCTGCTGCTAGTCAGAAAAGATGTATTTTTGTATTTTTTTTTATTTTTATTAAATGCAACAAACAAAAGATTAAGAAATACTTACAAAACAAAAACAGCTAAACAGTTTCCCGCCTTCTCCTGAGATTACCGGTAAAGGTAAACCTGAAAAGAAGACAGAAAATAAAACAAAAACAAAAACAAAACAAAACACACTAATTAGAACAAAAGTTAGTAAAAACAAAAATATATTTACAAAATACCTCCTAATTAAATAATTAATCCTTTTAAATTTTAGTGAATCAAAATATTTCCTCCCTGGTAACGACGCCATTAAAATGATGCATGGTTTTCACTCAACTCAGTAATTAAGTTAATTTCACTTGATTAAGAGTAGAAGAAATCACTTAGGTTAACTCGAAGTTGTGTCGGTTGTGTAGTATAGGGTTGAATTAACCTAACATTTTAGAAATTTTTACTGGTTGAGTCTAGGTCGTTCACTGGGAGGTATAATAATTTTTCTCCAAATTCACCAATTTTCTTTTATCTCTTTAAGTTTAGGAGGTATAACTAGTTTTATTTTCAAAACATGAATTTTGTCAAAATATTTAAACTATAAAGAATATACAACATTCCATATGCAAAACATATTTACTCAAAATGTTGTACTTTATTAACAAGTAAACATATTAGTTTTTCAATTCAATTTCATTCTAAGAAATTAAGGCAATTAAAAGTTATTCTATAAAAACATGCCTTTTGACAATTAAGAACAAAAGGATAATGATGCAAGAAAAATTTATTTATTTTCATTTATCTCTTCAGCCTCTCATCTCCTTCTCTCTTATTTTCTTCTCTCTCAAGCTCTCTTTTCTTACCTTTCTTGTGTTGTTCTTGCCTTCTTATCCTCCTTCTCTTCTTCCCTTAGTTTTCTCTTTTGTTCCTTAGTCTCTTTTCCTTAACACTCCTTAGCACCTATGCTCCTTCTTTAGCTTTCAGCTTCAACACTTAGCATCCTTCAGCGGCTTCTCTTTTCCTTAAGTTCTTCAGCTGAACCGGGCTTTTTACTTTTTTAACCAAAAGTTATTTTATTTGCGGCGGGTCCTTTCGAGGATACACAGCACCCTGAGACCAGGGTGGGACCAGACCCTACTCGGTCCTTGCCTAATCTCAATTAGGTTCATTTTCGGTTCAACCTGGCCTCCTAGGCCACTCTCGCCCTTCCAGGGCACAATCTCATTCACACGCCCCCAAGGGCGCACACCCGTAGGCATAAGCCCGCACACACAGACACATGCAATGCTTCGATCAGATCAGATGGAATCGGTAACTGGTGTGCCAAGCGCTAACGACTGCATAGCCAGAGAAACAAATCGCTTTTATCCCCAGGCGCGCGCTCGTGAACAATCGAGGTGGGACTAACTTACCCCTTCCATACCCGAATTCAAATGTTCATAACTTTCTAACCAGAGCTTCAAATTGAATGATTTCAAGTTTGTTGGAAAGCTCTAAGGGTAATCTACACAATTTCAGGGTCAATTTAATGTTTTAATGATGTTTTCCTTTTCAATTTAAAAGATGAAATCAGGGGTTCCTACGGGGTTTTTACTAGCCTTGAAATGAAATTTATGTTAGGAGAGTCCTCAGATGGACTTCTCTACTTTATTTAAAGGTCTGTACATGTTATATAAGTAATTCCACATCTGTTAGAATAGGTTTTAAGTTCTTATGACCTTCAGAACATGCAGAGAAGCTCTTCACTTCTCTGAAAGCTCCAGAGTTCGATTTTTCAGACATTAATATGTGCAACAGACACTTAAAAGTGTTTCTAATCAATTTAGATTAATTCTAAGGGTTATAACAGATCAATCTGGGTAGGTTTAAAGTTTAAATTTCATCAGAATAGTACTCCTGTTGGTTTGGGTTCGAAAGTAACCCAAATTGGAAGAAACTAAATCTCAAATATAAACTCAACTGAGCTTACTTTAATCACTCTCAGATCATCAAATAAGATCCCAGAAACAGTTTTCACATCTCAATTCCTCAATTCAAGCTCAGAACTCCATTAACAGACTCATGTTTGACTATGAAAGCCTCAAGTTTGACTTTCTGTTTAAAATCTTCTCCCAAGAAATTAATGCCTTAATTAGAGTCTTCTCATCATCTAGAACTTATTCAGATCTTCAGGAAGTTGTTTTAACCTTGATTCCTAGGGTTACAGGCTCGCCGCCTGAATTGAAATAGGTGTTTGACAGAATTATTCAGAAGTTGTTACAGTGTTTTGAGGGTTTAAATAGCTTCAATGCATCGTACTGAAGCTTCTAAGCTCATTAAATGCTCTTCAGAACTTTCCTAACAGACTTCTCCAACTCCATCAGAGTTGGGGAAGATGAAGTCAAATCTATAGCTCCAGTGGTTAAATCCTCAAAGAAATTTCTTCAAAACAATCAGTGATCCTTATTATACTATTCTGGAGCTACTCAGCAAGTTCTAGAGGCTGTAACACAAGAATGGCTTGCTGGAGCTCCAGTGAGTCCAGAAAATATAAAATTGTATGCACAGATTAATAAAACTAACTATTTTTGATTCAAAAAGGATCCTGAGGTTACAAGGAACCTCAGTATCACTTTTAATTCTTCCTTTATCCATTAGAATTAAGATTTGACAGTGAGATTATTTTCTTAAAAGATTTGAGTGGTTAAAGCTCAGGACTTGTTTAAATCAAGTCAACAGATGTTATTATTCATAAATATGTATTTAATTTATAGTTTGAACTGTACCTGAGTCGCCATGGACAGCGAACTCAGGAACTAAATTAAATTTGGGCGTTTAATTATAGATGATAATAATAGGTATTATAATGTCGATTAAGGTTCATAAGTGGTGATAGGTGATGAAAGAACCCAATGAAGGTGGAATTAAATCGACTACTGTCACCATGGACAGTGATAGTAGTCGGTGAAGGTGAGATTTGAATTAGGCGGTTAGGTGATTCAATTAATGATTAAGTGATTTAGAAGAGAACATGGAAGATACAGGAAGGTGTACAATGAATAAAAATATAAAACTAAAGCTCTGGCAAGCTCAAGGAACTCGCCGGAGTTGGACGAGATGAAACTAAATTCTAACATTACTTTAATCAAACTAACTAAACTAACTAAGCTAGCCTACTCCTACTCCTACTCCTAATCTACTGTTACCTGGACGAAGGGGTCAATAGGGTCCCACTAAAGTCTCATGGCGGACGACGAAATCAGTGGGTGGAAGAAAGATCTCCGGTGGGTGGATTTGTGGTGGAGCGGAGGAATCCTAGGGTCGGCACCTTTGTCAGAGGTGCGGAAGACCTCGGCGGATCTCCTCGGCTGCTTAAGATGGACGGAGGAAGTCGGAAAATGGAATGGGAAGTCGCCGGAGTTTTGGACAAATAGCCTATTGGGTCGACTGCAGTGTTAGAAGAGGGAAGGGAGCCAACTTGAATAAAATTAGAGGTGTGAGGGGGTATTTATAGTAGTTTGTGGCGAAGAGAGTGGCGGGGTCTAGCCGAAGAAGGAGCTCAAGGTGCTTAACCTCCGTCGTCGTCTCTGACGACGGTGAGGTTATCTCCCATTGAAAAATAGGATTCTCGGTTAATCCAGACTGATGGATGAAGTGGAGGTGGTGAGCGCAAGCTGCAAGAGCTTGGACAAAGAGGAATGATGTCGGCAGGGTGGTGATCGTGCGGTGGGGTGACTCTCTGCCGCCAGCTGTTCGTTCGGCCGAAGAATTAGAAGAAGAAGAAGACGAAGAGGGACATAAAAGTAATAAAACTTAAGGACCTGTGTGAGAAATAAGGACCCAACTATAATGAATACTATGGACTAAAATGTAAACCGAGGTTTTGAAGGTTTATTTTAACTTAAATCTTTTTCAACTTTTTATATATATTAGTAAATAAGGTAAATATTATGTTTACACCTTGAATTTACATTTTTGACCTTTTTAGGTTAATTTATTAGATTAAGTAAAATTACTTAAGTTATTACATACTTAGGTATACATTATATTTAAGTTACTTATCTTATTAATTAAGGAAATGATTAATAGGATTTCGAGTCCAATTATTATATAAATTATTAATAATGTTAATTGAATGATAAAATGTCATTTTTAACTTATTTTAAGGTCCTTAACTAAATATCCCTTATTCTATAATTAACCCTTATATGTTCATAACCTTAGCTAATTAACTAGGAAGACTAGTTAATTAGGGGTAATTAGAGATCATGATGAGTGTCTCATCAGAAATCTACTGGGAAGTAGAAATCCCTCACCCTAACAATAACATCCTCGAGAACTCCTTTGGGTGACTTAATGGATCGATCAGCTAACTGCAATGTCACCTCAGTCGATTTCAGCTCAGATTCTTGAAGGTGGTTAAGTAGGAATGTGGGTATCAGGTTTATGGAGGCACCTAGGTATAAAAAAGCTCTATCAAATTAGGTTTCACCAATTTTACAAGAAATCAGGGGAGTGCCTGGGTCGTTTGCCTTGGGTGGGAGTTTGCTCAGGATCACAGAGCTGGCTTGCTCTGATAGTACAATCGGATTCCCACTCTTGGTTCGCGGCTTATGCTGGGGTGTGTACACATTTTTCAAGAATCATGCGTAAGCCGGTACGTGGTGGATTGCATCCATCAAGGGGATGTTTATTTGGACTTGCTCAAAGAGCTTGATCAGGTCTTCCTCAGGAGCCACGGGTTTGGTTGTCCACTTTCCCTTGGTCAAGGCCTCGGGAAATGGAACCTTTGCTAGCTCCTCCAAAATAGGTCCAGGTTTTTGATCTAGGACAGGGATAGGGACATCCTGAATAACTATCCTAGGGTTTGGGTCACTACTAGGCTTGGAGTGATCTGGATAAGGTGGGTCTTGGGTTGCTTTACCACTACAGGTTGTCACAGAATTTAGTCCTGCCTGGTTCTGGTTGGGGGTTGGTAAGATGGGCTGCTCTGTTGATAACCTGGATAGGAGGTTGATGCTTCCATCCCATCAAGTGATGGAACAGAAGGGGCTTGATAGATCAAGTGTGCTTGGCCTGGGTTTGGGTTCATAACGCGCTGCTGGGTCGGCACGTTATTAGGGTTAGGCAGAGGTTTTGAAGGAAGTGTGCCCAGCTGGCGAGTTGGTTGCGGACCTCTATGATCTCGTCCTTGTGCTATTTTTGGATAGCCGCATTCATTCTCTGAATGTCAACCAGAGTTTGGAGGATGAGGGACATTTGGTCTTGGTTGGGCCCAGATGGATAAGTGGGGTTGGGTCGAGGCTGAGGTGGCTGATAAGGACGAGGGGCTTGTGGACGGGGCTAATAGGGTGGTCTTTAGGTCTGAGAATTTCCCGCCCATTGGAAATTGGGATGGTTTCGCCATCCAGGGTTGTAGGTGTTGGAAAATGGGTCATTTTGGATGGCATTGAGGTCCTTGCAGGTCTGAGGAGCCTCAGGAAAGTCGGAGAATGGGGGAGTAGAGTTCCCCCGGCAAGAATAGAAAGGATTGGAGGTCCCTCCAGTCCTGGAGTCAGATGGGGGTGGATATGGATCCATCCCAGGAGAAGGTCGGTGGAAAATGTTCTGCACAGTTTCCCTTGCGGGAGGTGGCTGTGCGAAGGAGTTTTGCACAGAGGTGGCTCGTTGCAAGTGCTCAGTCAGCTCGTCCACCTTCTCGATAATAGAGACCTTGTCTAACCGACTGGCCATTAGTTCCAAGTCGACGGATGCAGACAGGCCCTACATCTCATGTGCTCCCGGAAGATTCATCGATGCATGGGTATTCGTCCGGTCGAATAATCCCATGGAGTCATTGTTGATGGAGTTCTCGCACATATTCTCGAGAATCTCCCACACGGTGTCCTCATGTTGTAACGAGCGCGTGCCCCAGACGTCTTTTAAGACGTCTGGGAGGTGGCCCAGACGTCTGTAAAGACGTCTGGGATCACATCCAGACGTCTGACCAGACGTCCGGGATAGTTTACAGACGTCTGGCGAACAGTTATGCTCGCACGGGATATTCGTCTGCGCGCACCTGCGATCCTGCCTCTTTCTCTGCGGCTGCAGGCGACTGCGACCGCCTTCTCTCTCCTCTCCGCGCGGCGTTAAAAGGGGGGGGGGCGCGCCTCCCCTCCCGTCTCCACCATCTTCCTCCTTCTTCTCCTGCCTGTGCGCGAGAGCGAGCGGACGCGAGGGCGCAGCGGCAGCGGCAGCCGCAGTAGGCGCGGAGGAGCTGCGGCGTGCGAGGGCGGGGCTCTGCCGTGAGGGCGAGCTCGCCGGGAGCGGCTTGGCCGGCCGGCGGAGGGCGCAGGGGGCGCAGAGCGTCGCGGAGAGGGACCTGCTGCGGGCGGAGCAGCGGACGCGCGAGGTGCGACGCGGTCGGCGTCGCGAGCGGAGGCCGAGCAAGGCTCTGATTCTGGAAAAATTTCCAGAATCAGACGTCTGGATTGATATCCAGACGGCAAGGTCGACGTCTGTGAGATCATACAGACGTCTGAAAGGTGAGTTTCCGCTTTCTCCTTCTTTTTGTCGACTGACCGTACTGAGGGAGGGGGGTTGGCTGTGCGCAGGTCCTCTGATTCGTCATCTTTGCGAATCAGACGTCTGGAATTTGTACCAGACGGCGGGAGTGACCTCCAGACGTCCGGAGTGACCATCGGACGTCTTGGATCTAGGCAGACGTCCCCACAGACTTCTGGACGTCCGGGGAACCACGCTGAGCAGGTAATTCTCTGATCCACCGTTTAAGACGTCTGGAGGGAGTTCCAGACGTCTGATTTTGCACAGTATCGTCTTTCTCGACCCGTTTAGGGCCCGTTTGGGCTCCGTTTTCCGTGATTCGAGTTGCGTTCGTTTCAGAATTAATTCCTCTACCCGCTTACAGTAGCTATACACTGTTTTGAGACACTCCTTGTGTTTGATCCTTGTGATAGGACCTCGTTCGGTTGCAGTCTTGAGAGTCGCGGAGGCGCGCGGGATTCCCGATCACGCCCCCATTACTCCCGTTGTACCTGGTAGAGTGGTTTTAAGTATTAATAAAATCTGTTAAAGTATGGAACCATAACTAGAACCTAGGGCATTGCATGAATCCTAGGAATGAGAAATATATGGAATGATAGCTCCTAGGTGTTGCATGAATCCTAGGGCCGGAAAACTAGATTGTATGATAGATCCTAGGATATGGCATGAATCCTAGGATGGAAAAACTAGTGGAATGTATATTACTGCAGTCTTGGAAAAATGGAAAGGAATATATAAGCTGCCTGTGAATTTAATTAACAGCTGCCTGTTATGAACAAAGAAACATGTTTGAGATCATGGAAATTGAGAACGTGAATCTGGAAAGTGAAACATATGATGTTCTGAGATAAAGAGCTGGAACCCTACGGGGAATTAGGAGTGGAACTCCTGGAAAGAAAAGGAATGGAACTGAGATGTAGTTTGTACTGTCTCTTGGGTACGCAGTACCAAGGGAAGTACCTGTACCTGTTTTAGTGCAGAGTGGGGCCAGCCGCCCCAGGGACCCGGGGTTAGGCTTGGCCGCTCTGTACCGACTTGTTGGCCCTCGTGTACGTAGTACCGAGGAGAGCTAGTAGTGTTAGGAGAGTACTAGCTACCCCACGGGCCCCGGGGTTCTGCTAGCCTCCTTCACCGACTTGTTAGGCCCACTAGGGCAAACCAGGGTAGTCAGGCGAGGGTGCGCGGACTGTGGAGGGGCAAGGCCCCGGTTTGTTTACTGTGGAGGGGTTGGACCCCTGTTACTGAGAGGGCTCTGCCCTGGTTCCGTGCTGTGATTTGGGTGCACCCGTTAACGGAAACGACTGACCGCGTGCCAGTGCGGGCTAGCTACCTGTGCGTTTATCGCGCGTGCCGTAGTCACCGTTACGTCTGTCAGTGACCTTGGGGTGGTTGACTGAGGGTAGGATCACCACGGGGGACTCTCCCGGCCAGGAGAGCACCACGTGCTACTTCTACTTTTGGAAAAGACTGCAATCAAGATCGTCCCACGAGGACATTCGAGATCAAGTAAAGGATCTGAGAAGTAAATGAAATAGTGAGAAAAATTGAAAGATGTAAATAAAGGAAGTAATAGAACATAACAGCTACTGTACACTCTACTGTTGCCTTTAGTTATTTTGCCACTCTACTCAGCGTTTTGCTGACGTGTTACACTCGTTACCTTTTTCAGGACCAGGTGTTGAGCAGCCAGGGTCGGCGGCTGCAGAGGACGCTGGGCCGAGTAGGGTCCAGTAGAGTTACCACAGCTTTGTACCCCCTTTTTATTTCTGTTCTAGTGAGTAGTTTCTGTTTCCGCTGTACCTTCTTTACCTGCAGTTTTTGTTATATGATAAATGTTGTTTTACTGTTGCGGTGGTGCCTACTGTAGTAGTTTCTTTCCTTACTGCTGTACTTTCTTACTGTTAGTTATATTCATGCTGAATGTGGTTTATTTTACTGTCTTTTGGTTACTTCCTCGTTGGACGACTGGGTCTTGGGATTAGTCGAGTCGGTCCGGTTCTCGTGTCTCGTAGGGACTCGGGAATCGGGTCGTTACAAGATGGTATCAGAGCAAGGTCGTCCCGAGAAGTGAATCAACTGACTGGAAAATAACCAATTCACATGTTTATAGCTAGAGTAGCCACCACAACAGATCTCTTGACATGAGCTCTTAGAAGTGTTGTTAGGTACCGTCTGTTTTGACGTTTCCGTTTTGTTTCGCGTCTCCTTGCAGGAGATGCCTCGTCGTGGGACTGGCGAGACTGGCCGCGGGCGCGGCCGAGGGCGAGGTCGGCGAGGTGGACGTGCTGTCGTTGACGTCTCGGTGGACCAGCCACCACTCCCTAGCATCCAGGCCCAGGACCTCGCCAGACTGATACGGGATATTGTACGAGAGGAGCTCCACCCACCGCCCCGAGCACCTCCTCCTGGGGTTGCAGAGGGGGAGTCCTCTGTGGGACCACGCGACGGACGCGGCGCTGGACACGAGGGAGGGGATGGGCCCCTGCCGCCCCCACCTTCCTCCGACACTTCTGTACACGAGGCACCTTCGCCTGGAGGTGCACCAGCACCTCCCCTACAGCACCACTTCGAGCTTTTCGGACAGTTCCGGAAGCTGAAGCCCCCCTCCTTCAAGGGGGATGAGGACCCGACCGAGGCAGAGGACTGGCTTGAGCAGCTGGAGAAGATCTTCGACACCCTTCGCCCCCCGGTGGAGTGCCGCGTGGCCTTTGCCACGTACCAGCTGGAGAGTGCGGCACACCGGTGGTGGAGGGCGGTCCGGGGACAGGAGAGGGACGAGCCGACGTGGGACCAGTTCGTCACCCTCTTCTGCGAGCAGTACTTTCCCCAGACGTGGCAGGACCAGAGGAGGCGGGAGTTCCACACTCTCCGCCAAGGGACGATGACCGTGAGCGCGTACCGCACGCGTTTCTTGGAGCTGTCCCGCTTTGCAGCGACAGCGGTAGCCACTGAGGAGGAGCGCCTTTGGAGGTTCACCGAGGGGCTCCGGCCTGCGATCCGGGGGTATGTCAAACCCCTGAAGCTGCCGACGTTTTCGAGGGTGGTAGAGGCAGCTATGACTTACGAGGAGACCAACCCGTCCGCGCGAGAGACCGACGGCGGGCGGAAGAGGCCCTTTCAGCCAGACTTCTCACAGGGCCGGCAAGAACGGAGACACGTGGCATCCGCAGGAGAGCCGTCACGTTGTGCAGGGCCATCAGTGGCCTTTGGGGGCCCTCGACAGGGGCCAGTCGCCAGCACCGGACCCCCGCCTAGCCGACAGCAGGGACTCACTGAGGGCGGGAGTCGGGTTCCCCTCTGCTACCAGTGTGGCCAGCCGGGCCACGTCAGGAGGGACTGCCCATCTAGGGCAGGAGGTCAGCAGATACTTCCCGCGCAGAGCACTGGAGGGCGCGCAGGAGGCCGCGGTTTCCAGGCGCGAGGAGGAGGACCGCAGTCGCGAGGAGGGTACCGGCCAGCACCTACCCGTCCGACGCAGAGTGTGGCTGCTTCGTCCGCACCTAGAGCTGAGGGGCGTATCAACGCCCTAACACACAGGGACGCCAGAGCTTCGGGATCCGTGGTAGCAGGTATGGTTTCAGTTTCTGGCAGACTCGTTTACACGCTTTTCGATTCCGGCGCTACGCACTCGTTTGTCGCAGCCAGTTTCGCAGTTAGTTTGGACCAGGATTATACATTGTTAGAGAATCTGTTCGTAATCAGAGGTCCGAGTGGTCAGCTGTTTGTAGCTGAGGAGGTGTACACGGGTTGCGGGGTCAGCATCGGGGGACACAGCCTGCCAGCTGACCTGATTATGATACAGATGGAGGACTTTGGAGTGATTCTGGGGATGGATTGGCTGTCCGCTTACCACGCCTTGGTAGACTGTTTTGAGAGGAAGATTGTCTTCTCCATTCCGGAGTTGCCTTCCTTCGAGTTTCACGGGCAGCCAGTGGACGGAGGTTTCAGGTGCATTTCGGCACTTCGGGCGGCGAGACTTTTGGGCCAGGGGTGTGAGGGCTTCTTAGCTTGTGTGGTGGCAGAGCACAGCCCCGTGGCAGACTTCCAGAGCATCCCGGTGGTCAGAGAGTACCCCGACGTGTTTCCAGACGAGTTACCAGGACTACCGCCCGAGCGTGAGGTCGAGTTTGAGATCTCACTAGTACCAGGGACCAGCCCCATCTCCACCGCGCCATACAGGATGGCACCGCTTGAGCTGCGAGAGCTCAAGTCTCAGTTACAGGACCTTTTGGAGAAAGGTTTCGTGAGGCCCAGTGCGTCTCCCTGGGGAGCCCCGGTACTGTTTGTGAAGAAGAAGGATGGGACCCTACGCCTTTGTGTGGACTACCGACAGCTGAATAGGGTCACCATCAAGAACAGATATCCGCTGCCGAGGATTGACGATTTGTTTGACCAGTTGCGGGGTGCCACGGTGTTTTCCAAGATCGACTTGAGGTCTGGATACCACCAGTTGAGGATCAGGGAGACCGACATCTCCAAGACAGCTTTCCGCACCCGCTACGGACACTACGAGTTTTTGGTCATGCCGTTTGGGCTGACCAATGCCCCCGCTGCTTTCATGGACCTGATGAACCGGGTGTTCAGACCGTACTTGGACCAGTTTGTGGTGGTTTTCATAGATGATGTACTCATCTATTCTAGAGATCGGACGCAACACGGACAGCACTTGCGGATGGTTCTGGACACTCTGAGACGACGCAGGCTGTACGCCAAATACAGCAAGTGCGAGTTCTGGTTGAGGGAGGTGACCTTTTTGGGTCACGTGATCTCTGGAGACGGCCTGGCGGTGGATCCCGCCAAGGTCGAGGCAGTGCTCAGGTGGGAGAGACCGCGTTCAGTCACTGAGATTCGCAGTTTCCTGGGACTGGCAGGTTACTACAGACGGTTCATCAGAGGGTTTTCGCAGATTGCACGTCCTATGACACAGTTGACTCGGAAGGATGTGCCTTTCGCTTGGACAGACGCCTGTGAGGCGTGTTTTCTGGAGCTGAAGGAGAGGTTGACCTCGGCTCCCGTGCTCACCATCCCTGACAGTAGTGGCAGGTTCGTTGTGTACACGGACGCTTCCTTGCAGGGGTTAGGAGGTGTGCTCATGCAGAGGGGTCACGTGGTCGCTTACGCTTCGCGGCAACTGAAGCCCCATGAGCATACCTACCCTACCCACGACCTAGAGTTGGCAGCTGTTGTCTTCGCGCTGAAGACATGGAGGCACTACTTGTACGGTGAGACCTTCGAGATTTTTACAGATCACAAGAGCCTCAGATATCTTTTTGACCAGAAGGAGCTCAACATGAGACAGAGACGTTGGTTGGAGCTCCTGAAGGACTATGACTGCAGCATCTCCTACCACCCGGGAAAGGCCAATGTGGTGGCTGACGCCTTGAGCCGTAAGGCGCCCGCACGCTTGGCCAGTCTACAGTTACAGAGTTGGAGCCTTTTGGAGGAGGTGGGCAGTTGGCGACCTCTAGAGTTACGAGGGTACTGTGGGGCAGTGACGGTGACACGGCAGACCAGACCAGAGTTGATAGACCGCATCATCACGGGACAGATGGCCGATCCGTACTTGCAGTCTTTGCGCGACAGAGTACTGTCAGGGGACCCAGGGGACTTCTCTTTCACAGACCAGGTGTTACGCTTGAGGGGACGGCTGTGCGTCCCCAGAGACGAGGAGCTGTTGAGAGAGCTCCTGACTGAGGCACACGGTTCCAGATTCACCATACATCCCGGAAACACGAAAATGTACCATGACTTGAGACGCGAGTTCTGGTGGAGAGGGATGAAGCGGGATGTGGGTGAGTTCGTGCAGCAGTGCTTAGTGTGCCAGCAGGTGAAAGCCGAGCATCAGAGGCCTGCAGGGCCGCTTCAGCCGCTTCCAGTGCCAGAGTGGAAGTGGGAGAGCATCACCATGGACTTGGTGGTGGGCTTACCTGTTACCCAGCGAGGACACGACGCAGTCTGGGTAATAGTGGATAGATTGACGAAGACGGCACGATTCTTGCCGATCCGAGTCACTTTGGGACCAGCACAGTTGGCAGAGAGGTATATCCGTGATGTGGTGCGACTACACGGAGTTCCGCGGGAGATCGTATCCGACCGGGATACCCGCTTTACGTCCCAGTTTTGGGCTGAGTTTCAGCAGGCTTTGGGGACGAGGTTGAGGTTTAGCACGGCTTACCACCCCCAGACGGACGGACAATCGGAACGCACGATACAGACACTTGAGGATCTTTTGCGTGCCTGTGTACTAGACTGGAGGGGCTCTTTGGAGGAACACCTGCCCCTGGCAGAGTTTGCATACAACAACAGTTATCACTCGAGCATCGGCATGGCTCCCTACGAGGCTCTGTACGGACGGAAATGCACGGCACCCTTGAGTTGGGTTGAGGTGGGGACCAAGTGGGAGGTTGGCCCCAGGTTGATCCGGCAGAGTCAGGAGGTAGTTGAGCAGATCCATAGATGACTCCGCACTGTCAGGAGCAGACAGAAGAGCTACGCAGATCGCAGACGCAGAGAGGTGCAGTTCGAGGTCGGGGACCACGTCTTTCTTCGTGTTTCGCCCATGAAGGGCTTACAGCGGTTTGGGGTGAGAGGGAAGCTCGCGCCGAGGTTTGTGGGGCCCTTCGAGGTCCTGGAGCGGGTTGGACCCGTTGCTTACAGACTTGCCCTTCCCCCGCAGCTTTCTGGTGTGCACGACGTGTTCCACGTGTCCAACCTCAGGAAGTACGTAGCCGATCCCAGCCACGTACTGAGTCACGAGAGCGTCGAGGTGAGCGACGACCTGACCTACCCCGAGCGGCCAGTGCAGATCCTAGACCGAGCCGTCCGCAGGTTGAGACGAAAGCAAGTACCCCTGGTAAAGGTTTTGTGGAGGAGCCAGCGGTACGAGGAGGCTACCTGGGAGCCTGAGGCGGCAATGCGGGAGCGGTACCCAGAGCTTTTCGCGGGTACGTCTTTTCGGACCGGCCTCGGTCCTCTTTGAGTTTGTTATGGTTATTTGGACACCTTCTTCCCGCACCCTAGTTGGCGCAAGTTTCGGGGATGAAACTTCCTTTGAGTTTGTTATATTGTAACGAGCGCGTGCCCCAGACGTCTTTTAAGACGTCTGGGAGGTGGCCCAGACGTCTGTAAAGACGTCTGGGATCACATCCAGACGTCTGACCAGACGTCCGGGATAGTTTACAGACGTCAGGCTAACAGTTATGCTCGCACGGGATATTCGTCTGCGCGCCTGTGCGCGCAGACCTGCGATCCTGCCTCTTTCTCTGCGGCTGCAGGCGACTGCGACCGCCTTCTCTCTCCTCTCCGCGCGGCGTTAAAAGGGGGGGGGCGCGCCTCCCCTCCCGTCTCCACCATCTTCCTCCTTCTTCTCCTGCCTGTGCACGAGAGCGAGCGAACGCGAGGGCGCAGCGGCAGCGGCAGCCGCAGTAGGCGCGGAGGAGCTGCGGCGTGCGAGGGCGGGGCTCTGCCGTGAGGGCGAGCTCGCCGGGAGCGGCTTGGCCGGCCGGCGGAGGGCGCAGGGGGCGCAGAGCGTCGCGGAGAGGGACCTGCTGCGGGCGGAGCAGCGGATGCGCGAGGTGCGACGCGGGCGGCGTCGCGAGCGGAGGCCGAGCAAGGCTCTGATTCTGGAAAAATTTCCAGAATCAGACGTCTGGATTGATATCCAGACGGCAAGGTCGACGTCTGTGAGATCATACAGACGTCTGAAAGGTGAGTTTCCACTTTCTCCTTCTTTTTGTCGACTGACCGTACTGAGGGAGGGGGGTTGGCTGTGCGCAGGTCCTCTGATTCGTCATCTTTGCGAATCAAACGTCTGGAATTTGTACCAAACGGCGGGAGTGACCTCCAGACGTCCGGAGTGACCATCGGACGTCTTGGATCTAGGCAGACGTCCCCACAGACTTCTGGACGTCCGGGGAACCACGCTGAGCAGGTAATTCTCTGATCCACCGTTTAAGACGTCTGGAGGGAGTTCCAGACGTCTGATTTTGCACAGTATCGTCTTTCTCGACCCGTTTAGGGCCCGTTTGGGCTCCGTTTTCCGTGATTCGAGTTGCGTTCGTTTCAGAATTAATTCCTCTACCCGCCTACAGTAGCTATACACTGTTTTGAGACACTCCTTGTGTTTGATCCTTGTGATAGGACCTCGTTCGGTTGCAGTCTTGAGAGTCGCGGAGGCGCGCGAGATTCCTGATCACGCCCCCATTACTCCCGTTGTACCTGGTAGAGTGGTTTTAAGTATTAATAAAATCTGTTAAAGTATGGAACCATAACTAGAACCTAGGGCATTGCATGAATCCTAGGAATGAGAAATATATGGAATGATAGCTCCTAGGTGTTGCATGAATCCTAGGGCCGGAAAACTAGATTGTATGATAGATCCTAGGATATGGCATGAATCCTAGGATGGAAAAACTAGTGGAATGTATATTACTACAGTCTTGGAAAAATGGAAAGGAATATATAAGCTGCCTGTGAATTTAATTAACAGCTGCCTGTTATGAACAAAGAAACATGTTTGAGATCATGGAAATTGAGAACGTGAATCTGGAAAGTGAAACATACGATGTTCTGAGATAAAGAGCTGGAACCCTACGGGGAATTAGGAGTGGAACTCCTGGAAAGAAAAGGAATGGAACTGAGATGTAGTTTGTACTGTCTCTTGGGTACGCAGTACCAAGGGAAGTACCTGTACCTGTTTTAGTGCAGAGTGGGGCCAGCCGCCCCAGGGACCCGGGGTTAGGCTTGGCCGCTCTGTACCGACTTGTTGGCCCTCGTGTACGTAGTACCGAGGAGAGCTAGTAGTGTTAGGAGAGTACTAGCTACCCCACGGGCCCCGGGGTTCTGCTAGCCTCCTTCACCGACTTGTTAGGCCCACTAGGGCAAACCAGGGTAGTCAGGCGAGGGTGCGCGGACTGTGGAGGGGCAAGGCCCCGGTTTGTTTACTGTGGAGGGGTTGGACCCCTGTTACTGAGAGGGCTCTGCCCTGGTTCCGTGCTGTGCTTTGGGCGCACCCGTTAATGGAAACGACTGACCGCGTGCCAGTGCGGGCTAGCTACCTGTGCGTTTATCGCGCGTGCCGTAGTCACCGTTACGTCTGTCAGTGACCTTGGGGTGGTTGACTGAGGGTAGGATCACCACGGGGGACTCTCCCGGCCAGGAGGGCACCACGTGCTACTTCTACTTTTGGAAAAGACTGCAATCAAGATCGTCCCACGAGGACATTCGAGATCAAGTAAAGGATCTGAGAAGTAAATGAAATAGTGAGAAAAATTGAAAGATGTAAATAAAGGAAGTAATAGAACATAACAGCTACTGTACACTCTACTGTTGCCTTTAGTTAGTTTGCCACTCTACTCAGCGTTTTGCTGACGTGTTACAGTCGTTACCTTTTTCAGGACCAGGTGTTGAGCAGCCAGGGTCGGCGGCTGCAGAGGACGCTGGGCCGAGTAGGGTCCAGTAGAGTTACCACAGCTTTGTACCCCCTTTTTGTTTCTGTTCTAGTGAGTAGTTTCTGTTTCCGCTGTACCTTCTTTACCTGCAGTTTTTGTTATATGATAAATGTTGTTTTACTGTTGTGGTGGTGCCTACTGTAGTAGTTTCTTTCCTTACTGCTGTACTTTCTTACTGTTAGTTATATTCATGCTGAATGTGGTTTATTTTACTGTCTTTTGGTTACTTCCTCGTTGGACGACTGGGTCTTGGGATTAGTCGAGTCGGTCCGGTTCTCGTGTCTCGTAGGGACTCGGGAATCGGGTCGTTACACATGTTGACCCATGATATTCCCTCCGCAAGTTGCATTGACGAACAATCTAATATCTTCACGGAGTCCCTGGTAAAAAGACTGGACTTGTTCCCATTTAGGAACTCCATGATGGGAGCACTTTCTCATGAGATCCAAAAATCGATCCCATGCCTCATGAAGAGGTTCTCCCGTCTGCTGAGTGCAGTGTGTAATCTGATGGTGCAAGGCGTTTGCCTGACCAACGGAAACGAACTTTTTCAAAAACTTGGACTGAAGTTCATCCCAGGTGTTGATCGGACGGGTCTACGTCTGATACCAATGAGCTGCCTTGTCCAAAAGGGAGAAAGAGAACATCTTCATGAGTAAGATATCCCAATTTTGCGCATCTGACTCGAAGGTCTGAGCCAGATGCTTAAGCTATTTGATATGCTGGAAGGGATCTTCAGAGTTAAGCCCAAAGAATTTAGGTATGGCATGAATCATGTTGGGCTTTAATTTAGAATCAGGTCCTCCAATCAGGATTTTGACTCGAGGCTCAATTGCCACCGCAGTGGGATTATAGTGATCTCACATCATGGGGTGCTGCGGTGGGTTCATGAAATTCTGGAAGAGGTCATTAAGACGCTGGAGCTGGTGCTCAAGATTATTCTCTTCTTCAATAGGTTGAGCCATGATGGAAGAAGAAGGGGAACTAGGTTCAGAATCGGAAGAAAGGTCTATGTGGAGGGGTTGTTGCACAAACAAGGGAGCTGAGGCTTGGCCTCGGGGAGAGTAGATTTCTAGAGGAGATTTCAAGGACCTCCTACCAAACATGCACTGATAGACTAGATGAGACTAGTGAAGGTTCGTACTTGGAGGGGATGAGATCAGTGTGACGTAAAAAAAATGCGGAATTGAAATATAAATAATCTCACAAATAAGCAATCACACAAGTACACAAGTATTTTTAGGTGGAAACCCAAATTGGGTGAAAACCACCAGCTAACCCTCTCGAGTTAGGATTTTCCGATCAACCAAGTTGATCAAAAACCACTAAACGAATCACTTTAAACGAGGGTGATTCAATCTCAAATACAACCACGCTACTTAAACGAGGGTAGCGTACCTCAACCCCTTCTCTCCACGAGAAGGATTTTGTCTCACGAAGGAGACGCAAATTTGCAAAGTGAATACCCAACCAAATAACAAAGATAAAATAAACAAGTAATCCTATAGAGCCAACAAAGTAATTTTAACCCTAGCTTCTATAGGAATTAGGAAACTCCCCTTTGCAAGGAGTGCGTCGAGTTGATAACGTGATGCGTGAGCCACGCGACGGCGCAACTTCACTCTCGTGAACTACGACGGGAGAGCGGGTGCGCGAAGCTTGATGCTCTCAAGATGAATGGAACTAGAGCTTGGAGAGCAAGGGCTTCTCTTGGACACAAAAGAGTGGAACTAAGTTGCTTAGGTGTGTCTTGTGTTTATCTTGGTGTATCTAGGTGTGTGTTTGTGTTACAAAGGTTCCCCTCTATTTATAGAGGCCTTAGGAAGGCTTTGGAAGGCTTAGGAAAGGTTCTATAGCCATTGGGTGCAAAGCCCAAGAGAATCAGCCCGAAATCAGGAACAATCATTGCTCTGACAGGCTTATCAGACGTCTAATTCTGGCATCAGACGTCTGGAAGTTCACTTTAAGACGTCTGATTCCAAGGTCAGATGTCTGATTTTGGGCGGGTTCCTTCCTGACTTGAATCAGATCTAAACAGGGTTCTTGTGCAAGTCCATCAGACGACATATAGGACGTCTGGCACTATGTCTGGATGTCTGGAAACCGACTTTTTCTGTAGGAATGGATTTCCAAACGTTGCAATGGCTAGAAAATCTTTGAGAAGAGATTTTGGGTCAGCCAAGGCAAAACGGTCAATTATCAGAAGTCTGGAAAGTCCTATGGACGTCAGATAAGGCTCTAACGGTCACATTCTTCACTGTTCGCTAAGCCAGCCAACGATCCACTAATTGGACGTCTGGCAAAGTCATCAGACGTCTCCTAAGATGTCTGGTCTAAGGTTTGGACGTCTGATTTCATCAGACAGAACACTAAGTCCAACCTAATAGTTATCAGATGTCTGAAACAACAGTCAGACGTCTGAAACAACAGTCAGACGTCTTAAAATACTTTATCAGACGTCTGATTTGGGAATTAGACGTATGGAAACTCTGTTTGAACCCTATATTGGTTTTCTAAGTATTCTACAGAAAACCTAAGTATCCTAGGGTTTGTGCCGGTGTTCCTAAGACTACTGTTAGGGTACTTTGAGGCTCTTTAACATGAATCTAAGTAACAAAAATAAAGAGCAACAGAAGAAACGAAAAATACAAGGAGTACAAGAGAAGGAAATCTATCCTATTCTTCATCTCCTTCCTTCTTCAATCTATCGCTCCTCGCGAATCTCCTCTGTTTTCCATCGAGATCCTCCAATCCGTCCTGGATGCAAGCTCGAACTCCGTCTAATCACGTATCCATTTGCGATTGACCTGAAATCTAGGACTCAAAGTGCAAATGTTAAATGACACGTGTTTTGTTATCATCAAAACAAATGATCGTGGTGCTCTAGCACCAACAATTAGAACGTGTTGGACCCAATCAAGACACCCAAAATATGTTGGGTGACTATAGAGGTTCGGGGCGGATGATACCCCACCTGAGAATTACCTGAGTAGCCAGAGAGGGTGAGTCTCGCGAAGACCCCTACACAGTAGAGTGCCCCCACGGGTTATAAGGTTTCCCCCACCTGACCTCTCTTATCACTGAGATTCCAAGTAGACCAGAATGGGGACCTTGACCTCTTAAGTCTACACTTTTAAATAAGATCAAGGTGCTTAGGGTTTCACTTGAACTTTAAGCCTTTTGTGTGCAAAAGTGAACTAATTTAAAGGTTGGTTGATCCAAAGGATCAACTTCACCTTTTGGTTCCTGAGAGAGCTTCTTAGGTCCTTTCTTTTAGTGTTCAAGTAAATTAAGAGCCGGATTGCTTAGGGTTTCTCTTAAATAGGTCTTTTCAAACAATGGTTTAGGCACACCTCTTTTTGAAAATTTTCCAATTCTTTGATTAGAAGAAGATGTGTCTCTAAAACCTTAGCTTGGAATCCTAGGTTGGATCTAGTTGGTCCAATTAGTTGCCTCAGAAATGGGTAACTAAGGCTCAAGCAAGAAGGTTTTAGCCCTAGTTACCTTAAGTGGATATGCAGATAAGATGTGTTGAAACTCAAAAACAGGAAACTCTGTGGATTACTAAGTATGGAAGATAGGTAACCCTAAATTGATTTTTCTTTTTTTTTTTTCCTCTTTAGAATGTGAGGGGCTTAAGAGAGAGGTCTTAGGGTTACCTGTCCCCTAGTGTGTTTATTGTGCGGCTGCTTGTCTTCTCTTGCCTTCCTGTCCTGCACAACAAAAGAGATATTAAGTCAGTATAAAATCAAAAATTGTGATTTTGAAGCTTCTAAAATGCCCATTGCTCTCTAGCAACAGCGTCAAAAACTAGTACGACGATGAGTTTGATTTTTATTTTATTACTCGAAATTAAAATGTTCTGAGGTCGAACTCAAGGAGCAAGCTTGATTTTAGAAGCATAGAAAATCACAATTTACAATAATACACTGTTTTACAAAAAAAACTAGAGGAAATAAAATCTTCTCTTTCCTTTTCTTTTCTTTTTCTTCTTTGTTCTTCTTTCTCTTCTTTCTGTCTTCAGATGTCTGATTCTGGGAATCAGACGCCTTAAGTAGCCACTTGCTACAGTGCACGTGTTCTTCTTCTTCTTTCTTTCTCTGCTGCTACTGCTACTTCTCCTTGGCTTTTTCTTCTTCTCTTCTTCTCTTCCCTGCTTGGCCTTCTTTGCGACAACTTCCTCTTTCTTTCCTCTTCAGTTGGCTTCTTCTTCTTCTTCAGCTCCTGCTTTAGTCTTCTTCTTTCTCTTCCTTTTCCTTCTTCAGCTCCTGCTCCTTAGCACGGCTAAGTCTTTAGCCGCTTCCTCTTTTGTTCTTCTGCTCCCTCTTCCTTTTTCCTTCTGTGTTGCACCTCTTCTTCTTCCTCCTTCTTCAGCTTCCCTGCATAGGCATGGTTAGGAAAAAACCTACCCCTACCCTCCCCACATCTCTCTCTCTATTTCACTCTCGGGTTCTCTCTCCTAGAGCCTGCTCGGGTATACGGGCCGGGTTAACATGCCCGGGACTAGGCCCACTGGCGTGCGGTGGTGGGCGAGGTGTGCACGGGTATCGAGTCAGGCAGACAGGTCCGTGGAGGGGTGAGCGCGGACGAGGCGATGAGTAGGCGAGGGGACCTCACCCCGTGTGACTGAGGCGATAAGCCTAAGTCACTGTTTCAATTTAAATGTCTGCACCTGCTCAAAAGCTTACGAGGTGGGACTAAACGTCCCATTTCGTCCCACCTTCTTGTCGCACGCCTGGCAGCAGAGAGCATGAGCGATTGCTGCTTCAACAAAGGCTTCTGACACCAATTGAAGACCTGGAGCTTTGCATGGAGGTATTCCGCGCCACCTGAGACTGCAGGCCTGGAGCTGGGAGGCCTGGACGAAACTTGCGAGCTTGCTCCAAGCTCGGCGTCAATGGCGATGATGGCGTAGGACCTGAAATCATGAATACGGCCTTGCGACCTTGTTAGAATGCTAAGCGAGCTTCGCTAGAGCACGACGAAGATGGCTCGGGGGTCAGCGAGGCGTGAAGATGCCTTTGCATGTGTGCCTAGGGCACACTGTATGCGTGTAGGTGGGTGTGTTCAGGAGAGGGTTTCAGTGGGTGGCGCGGTCAGTGGAAGGTCGCAGGATGATCAGTAGGTGGAGGTGAAGCTTCAGAGGGGTTTGCCAAGGGGTGGAGCTGTCTGTGGTGGTGGAATGGCCTCGCCGAAGTTGGTGGTCGGAGGTGGAGATAGCGATGGTGGTCAGTGGTGTCGAGGGGTCGAAATAACAAATTGGCAGAGGGGAAATAAAAAGGAGAGTAAGAGGAACTTATCTGTGAGTCCAGAGCGAAGGGGGGGATGTGGAGGTGGTGAACGGCCGATACTACCGTCACCGGAGACGAAGGTGCCAGGGGGAGAGAATGACGACGAGGAAGAGGGGCTAGAGGGCACCCGCTGGTATGGCAAGGTGCAGCGGAAGATGGCAGAGGTAGCTCTGCCACTGGTACTGTGGCAGAGTGACGAGAGAGGAGAGGGAGAGTCACCAAAAGCTCTGGCAATCGGCCGGAGTCGGGAAGAGATGAATTGGAGGGAGGATCTCAGGCCAATCGAAGCTTGAAGGATGCAGCGTGATGTGCCGCTCCTTAAATAGGCAAGGGCTAGCGGGGAGGCGTGCAAGAGCGGTGGGAAAAGTCTCGTTGGCGGTATGGAAGATGGAGACCCATACCTCTCGCACGTTCGCACGAGAGGTATGGCGGTCAACAGAGCATGGGGGCCGGCCCATGAGGTAGGGGGCTCCGCAGGGAGCTACCCTTTCAAATCTGGGGCCAGCTCTCCATGCATGCCCGGCGCCATCCTCGGCGCAAAGTTGCTGGAGGTATGGCCTGCGCAGCGGGTGGTAGAAGGACTGGATTGAAGAAAACGATGGGAAAGCTAGGGGCATTTGTAAGAGTTTCAAAAACTTAAGGGTCTGAAAGTAATTTTGAGGACTAAATTGCAAAGTGGGTCAAGACAACCTTTCCTTACGTCCAAGTTTTGGTATCAACCTAATTTGGACCTAAGGAATTTAATGGTGAAGTTGGATTTTAGGTTTGACCACGTTTGACTAGACATTTTGCATAAAATTTTAAATTATGTCAAAAATTAGGTATGGTCCTCAATCTTGGTCAAAACTGGTTCCAACGGCCAAATTGAAGGTTCTGAACTCTAGAGGATATTTTTCCATGAATTTTAGAGGATTTAGTTGATTTTTATCTTGCCTGGAACCTTATGAATTAAAGTGGATTTATTTTAGGGTTACAGAATGTCATTTAATTCCCAGATTTTGTCATAACCCTTTTCTGACTAAACCATCCCACTTTTCCCTTTATTAGGTTCACTTGACCTATGTATAGACCCTTAGAAATCCCGTTCATGCACTGTAATGGTAAAATTGCAATTTTACCCCTTTTATAATGTTTTATTCTCAGATTAACAATTCCCTGATTTAAGCCTTCCCTTAGGTTATGTAGGAGCTTTCGTTCAATTTATTAGGTCAAAAATGTGCCATTTAGGGTTCATGATGTAGTTCTCATCAATATATAATAATATAATAAGATTATATATACAACAAGTTATTCTAAATACTTAGCTTAATACATAGAATATAGATATAAGTTATACATAGATATTTTGTACATAGTGTATACTATATACATATAATCATAGGTTTAAATTATATATACAAGTATATACATGGTATACAAGGTATTCTTGGTAGTTTTGAGGTGTTTCTTATTTTTATAGTTTTTATAGGTTTAGTAGAGGTAGGGGATGAGAGAGGAGTGAGATAAGAGAGAGAGACAGTTGTTTTTAGTGTTTTTCAAGTTTGATTCTTTTATTAAATTTCAAGGTATACTGAACCGTCGACTAGTATGTTCTACCAAGCCGATGGTTCAGATTACCTTGAAACTTGGCATGCACCTAAAAATATACTTAATCCTACTCAAGACACATTTATTTTATTTTTTAAAAATTTTTTTATGATTTTTATTTATACACAAAGCAAACCAATTCTAGGCCTTAAAGAGTGTTGGAAACATGAACTTAATTAAGGACCTATGGCATTAGAATCAGTTTTAAGGGTTGAACATGCAGTTTAAACATTCATACATACTCAACATGCATTCTGAAATATGTTTGATCATTTAAACATAATTTCTTACTCAATTTCACTAAAATTAAGGTTTTGAACAGTTATGCACATTAAAAGTAGTTGACAAAGGATATAAAATGAGATTACAAGCAATTCAAGTTAAATTAAAATCCAATTTCAGTACATGAATGCTTGTACAAATAATTTTAACACTAAACACAGGTCGGCTTCATATCTTCATCCAAAATCCACTTCAGATTTCTCTTAGACCAGCTAATTCAGTCCATCACAGTGGCTGAACTGTTAAAACCAGCGGCTTTTGCTGCTGTTATAGCTGTTGTCTGTTGAATTGCAACTCAGATCAGATGATGAACTAGCTGCTCAGACGTCCTACAATACAAAGTTGCAGTTGCTGCTGCTATCTTAGCAGCTGCTCAGAACATGAAACTAGCAGCGAGAAGCTACTGTCGTAACTGTTGTGAGTCCCAGCATGAAATCCAAAAAATCTTCACGTTGAAATCATCATAAAAACAAATCAAGAAGAACATCCTCGGATCAATAAAGCTCAATAAACCATTTCATCTCCAAATCATTTGAAATCAGAGTTGAAATTCTCCAAGGAAACTTGTTCAGTTAGACAAAGCAAAGAAGCCATTAGCTGCTATGCAGATTTGATAATCTCTACTGGAAATCCATTTTTCAACCAACTCAAAACTTCTGTCAAAAACTTCAAAAATCTTAGTTGACCTTCAAATGTCATATTTAAAGCTTTTGAGAATCAGGAAATAATGTCACCCAAACTGGGCTATTGTTATGGATCTACCAAAATGATTTGATCATCTGAAACATCTACACACCATTAATTGGTGTACATGTGTTCTAGGTGATCCTTTAAAACCAATTGAATCATTGCTCAAGCCTCAAATCAGGGCATTAGATTTTCATGGGCTTGAGCTATCAAATAAAGCTAGAAATTAGGGATTAAATTTAAATTAGGCATAAGCACCTAAATGATAAAAATCACATTAAAACATCTTTAGTCCATTGCAATCAAACCAATCAAACATAAGAAATATCAATTTGATCATTTAAATCCGATTAACACATGATTACATCAGAAAATCCTCATTTAACTCAAAAATTCAAATCAGATCTAATCAATCAAATGAGCATAATTCAAAGTGCAGCGAGGGTGATTGTGATCAAATGAGATGGATGAGATCACCCTCAAGTGATTTCAAGTGTGATTTGGATCTAGAAACTAGAAAGCTTCAAATCCAAATCAGCTAAAGTGGATGGAGTGATCAGGCGACTAAAACCACATGCAAAACAGTGAACGTGGATCATGAGATGAAGAGGAGATCTAGGAACATGTGGATGGTAGTGGATTCATCTCCTTTGATCTAAATTGATCAAAGGAGGTGAGGGATTATCCTAATCTACTTCTAAACTAAACTACAACATCCATGAATCTGAGTATCTAATTTACTCCTAAGCTAATCTAAACTACACTAACTAATACTAAAACTAATCTAGAAAGCAATTAAAATCCTAATCTAACAGAAGAATGGGACCTTTGAAGGAGATCTGCTGTTGGTGGTTGCAGCGAAAATGGGGGAGGATCTCCAGCGGAGGGAAAACTCGCTAGTGGAGTTCTGGGTCTCCCTCAGGTGCTACAAAGTCCTTAGCGGTGAGGAGTGATCGCAGGAGGTGGAATTCCATCGCATAGGCAGAGGAATAGAGGTGTATGGGAAGAGGAAACTGGAGAGGACAAAAATGCTAAGCTCGAGAGAGTAGGAGGGAGCTGATGGCGTGCGCGAGTAGCTATGGAGCTACTTAAGTAGGCAACTCAATGAGTGTGATCACTGTAGTGGAGAATTTAGGCATGTAGGGTTTCAACGGTGAGATGGAGAGGAAAGAGGAGCACAAAGCTCCAATCCAAAAAGCAGCCGTTGGATGAGATCTGGGGCAAGGGGTGATTCTATGCGCAAAGGCACGTGCAAATCAGATTGGATTTGGCCATTGGATGATGGATACATGGGATCAACGGTCGAGATGGTGCCTGTTCTTGCGTGAATAGTGGACCTGCTGCGGCTCAAGTCTAATGGTGCAATTGTAAAGAGGCCCTCTGAGGGTGAAGTGATAGAAAGGTTGCAAGAAAACCCATAAGTGGTGAGGAAATGTTGCAGCATGGTCCTTGGAATCTTCAGATAGGTCCTCGATGGTTTACAATCCAGTCCTTGAGGAGTTTTAAATGAATGGAATGTATATAAACTAAGGACCTAAATGTAATATAATAAATACAGGGTCCTAATGATGTCAAAATGCTACCATGTTTTTATTAGAGCCCAATTGAACATTTAAGAAGTTGATTTTACTTTTGATTTGAAGTTTTGAACCTAAACATGTATTCAATTTGCAAATTGATCATCAATTTTCATTTTTGAATAGAATATCTCATTTTATGACCTAATTTCGTGTTTTTAACACAAATTGGATGTTTTAGGTCATTTCCGCTATTTCCCACACTTAACCCATTTCATGTGTTAATTATGTAGTGTTTAGCCTAGCTTTTAGCTTAACTTGGGCATTTTAGCTATGATGAGCCACACCTCATCAGTTATCCTTAGTGAAATATCAGAAATATGATTAGGTGTCTCTAACCTCATTGTGGATCCATTTGAATTAGGTCATCTCCTCGGTGCATACACTGATTTCGAGGCGGGTGTGAATATTGCCCTCGGGCCTTATGCGCATGGTTCGGAGTCACCATGACCTTATGGTGACATTAGGTAGAGTAGTCTCTCTCTCTTCCATGTGGTTTGTCTACGTGGGAATTTTCTTGACGTATTGCACCATTTAGTGTGCATTTTTTTACCTCTTGCTGAGTTGGAACCTGTCTTCATGTTTCTTACTATTTTGGGAGTACTTGGATATTAAAAATAAACATGGTAAATTAAGTCTGTGACTTGAATGTGAATAGTTAATTGGATTAACTATTAAACTAATTGCAAACAATTCTCATGATTTACGGATGCTATACCATGTCTACACTCATTGAATATAGTGCAAAGCGACTCTAATATCTTTTCCCTAGTTTATGGATACTTCAATGAGAAATAACTGGATTTTATGAGAAAGATTAAGAATTAATTATCATATTTACCTTGTTATCATATGTATAAAATAAGATCTGTTTTCAGTAAAATAAGTTATGTGATGTTCTTTATTAAACAAATAATATGGGACCTCTGTCATGAACTCAGAAATACCTTTAAATGAATGGGTGAAAGATAGTAAGGATTTTGTTAATCCCTGAATTAGTAATATAGAATTTCCAAAGATTTTCAGATATATGTGAAACTAGTTTCATCTAAATTGTAATTGGCAAATGGTATGGACTCACTATCATAACGTGGAAATTATCTGTAAAATGACAATATTAGAGGTGATATGAATACCTATGTATCCTGGACTTAAGGATGTGGAATTCTTAAATATGACTAGATTTAACAAGAACAAAAGATACAGTTATCTGGAAATAATCAAGTAATCAATACGATGGATATGTCGGAAATTAAAAGGAATCAAATAACTAGTTTCAGCCTGCTACTCGTTGGATTTGGCTGTAGCTTTTGTCCACTAGGCTGGTTCTGGGCTAGTTTAGGGAGTTGCTGGCCTCCCTACGACTCTTTGGTTAGGCTTAGCGGCCAACCGGGATAAAGGATTGCAGGGCTCGAGGGTTTGGAGTGGTTTCTTTCTCGGCCGATGGGTGGGTCATTGGTTGTCTGTGGTTCAACGTACATAGTGCTTATACGTGTTCATGCTATATGATGTAGTTGCTACCCCTTTTTACAATGACCCCGGGATGATCGAGAGTAATGACTTATTGGGTATAAGCGATCCTCCTTGCTAGAAGGGTGGCTTATATCTGTCTTGCACTGCAGGAAGTTACATGAAATCATCTCATGTCCTGAGACATCGATTTATAGATTGTGAATTGTAATAAATTGGGCTTCCAAGCTAAGAAACGGAATTGGATAACGAGATGTCTAATAAATAGATTAATTAAAGCTATAGTACCTATTTTCTCTTATGCTTGGTTACTATTACACTCTGTTGTTGTTGTTTCTACTCTACTTAGTTTTTTATTGGGTTCCTTACTAATTAACCCATATTTGTGGGCTATTTAAGTATATGAATGCCTAGACATTAAGATATCTTTAACATTATGATGGCATACATTAGGATGTAAATAAATTACTTCATATTTTCAGCTTAATTGCATAATTCATTCATTGCATGCATATCTAAATGCATTTAGAATTAACATAGAGTTGCTTGTATTTGATTAGTTAATTAACTAATTAGGTGAATCACATGCATTGTTTTAATTTAACATAGAAGTTAAGGGTTTGTGCATAAATAACCATAATATTTTATTATTTTCTTATTCTCTTCTTCCATAGGTAACTGCTGTACTTCCTCCTCGTGCACCCATTCATGCACAGCTGCCAGCATTCATCTGCCATGAAGAGGATCTGATCTCGCCTCTTTGATTTCAAGTTCACCACCTGCAGCTACAAAGGGAGGAGGAGACGATCGTGCTGGGCAGGCCTTCACCCCCTTCCCTACTGTGCTGAGAACCTAGATTCTCCTACGCTCCACCACCATTGGCCTCAACTGTGGCAGCAAGCCTGCACCATCGTGGGTGTGACAGGCCACACCACCATCTAGAGCTCGCTTGCATTACTGTGAGTACCTCAGCGTGCACCACCCTCACCACCATCACCAACAACCAACACCAGCAACCACCACCATCAACACCACCACTGCCTCCAAGCACCACTTTCACCTTCATCTTCCCCTCTGGTTAAACTTCCTAGATGTCTGAAGTCCCTATAGCACCACCTCCATCTTCACTTCCCCTTAGTTTCTTCTTCTTTTCCCTCTGTTTTCCCTCCACCAAAAACAACCCAAACCCGCTCATGTGCACCTCTAGCAAGCAGCCACCTCCCTCCTCTCTGTGCGTATCTCTACTCTGCAACTCCACGTGTTGCACCTCCTCCTGCGAGCAGTAGTGCGAGTTCTCGCGCATCCACCGTGCATGCACCACCGGCCATCTCCTCTTTAGCCACTGATGGGAACACCATCATGAGTCATAACTAGCTTAATTTGATCTAATTAAGTCATTAAATGCTCCTACATAACCGCCAGAGAACCCTAAGTCACTGCATAATCATTCTTAGGGGAAGACAAGAAACCAGGGTTAAAACTATAATTTTACCATCATATCATGAATGCATCACAACCAAGGGTTTTTCTTAGGGGTTAATTAAGGGTCAAAAGATCCTAAATGGCTAACAAGTGGGTTAGAACAGACAGAAAAGGGTTTTTGCGTGTTTTGAGAATTAAATGACTTTCGAAACCCTAAAAACAAACCCTCTTAATTAATTGAGGTTCTGGTTAGGCTAAAATTCACCTAAACCCTCTAAAATTCATATAAAAATATTCTCTAGGGTTTGGTACCTTCAATTTAACCATTAGAACCCATCTTGACCAAAAATAGAATCTTAGACAGACATTTGCCCTAATTTAGGTTTTTGCATAAATTACCTAGTCAAACATGGTCAAAATCAAAATCCAACTTCACCATTAGATTCCTTAGGTCAAAATTAGTTTGTACCAAAATTTGGACCCAATCTGAGATTATCTTGACCTAGTTTGCAATTTGGTCCTGTCTGACCTTTTGCTTTACAACCATGCCCTTAACTTTCAAAATTATTTACAAGAAGCCCCCTAACTTCTTCATCATCTTCGCAGAAAGGTCCCTGGCATCATTAAAGGAAACTTTGAGCTTCACTATTGAAATCAAGCAAGGATTTCTCACTCAATTCTCAATAAATCAGTCCCAAAATAGATACTTAGATTCTTGACGAAGTTGCCTTCCATTTGAGCCACATCTTGGGCTCTAAGACTTGCCCAAAGTGCCATGCAAATCAATTGAAAATTGGGTTTCTATCTCCAGCAAAGCATTCCATGCTTGAGAGCTTGAGTCTCAAGCTCTGTTCGCCCTTTGATGACCTATAAAAGACTCCCTAGATCAGATCGAAGTGCTCCTCGGCATCTGGCGACTCCCTTTACCTCTCCTCGTCGTCTGATCGAGATACCGACGACAGATCCTTCTTCCCGACCTTCTTTTGCATCGAGCAGTACCAGCCGATTCCCCTATCCTCTTCATCCTCGCTGTCCAACCCCTACCGGAGCTCCTTCCTTCTCTGGCGCCAGCCATACCGCAATTAGTGCCATCATCGCTCCCTGTCATCCAATACCCCTCTTAATCAACTCCTCAACTTCCCTTCATCATGACAGTACCCTTAACACTCCGATTTGACCTCGTCGACACCCTCCCCAACTCCATCCTCCATCTCATCAGCAGACCTCCGACGAGCACTAGCGGCCACCACAGACCACCTACGCTGCCGCTTCCATGCTCCACACCTCTGCCTCGACCTCAGGAGCAAAAGCCCTAACTTTGTTAGGACGATTGCCCCTTCAAACTCCCCACCAAACAAACCCACATCCAGCCACCCTCCGCGAGGTCGACAGACCTCTTCACACACGCTCACAACACACCACTGCCACATCACACTCACGTGCTCTGGCGATTGTTCTTAATCTTTTTGATGCGGCTGAAAGGCCTTGTTGTTGTTTTCAGGTACCAACCCCCATCGCCATTAACACGGAAGCTTCGAAGCTTGCTCCAAGCATTCTTCAGACCTATAGCTCTAGGTCTTCGACTACAGACATAGCGGAAGACTTCCAGGAACATAAGCCAGGGACCAATTGAGTCCTTTGACCAGGCCTCAAATAGAATTGGACGAAGGAGCTGCTGCTACCTATTACGCGAAGAACAAGGGACGACATAGTCCCACATCGGAAGTTTACGAACGGCTGTAGCGAGTTAAATTGATTTTGTGTTGGACCTTGTTGCCTCAGACACAAGGGGTGAGGTCCCTCACACCCCACACGTGCCTTGTTCTCGACACAGCCCCTGCGGACTTGGTGCATCCAACTACCTGCCCACGCTATCCACTCCTCACTTACTACCCACTGACGTGAGCCTAGACCCAAGTGCGCTCTAGGTATGATTACCTGTATACCCAGTATTGTTGAAGGCTCTGGGAGAACGTGACCCAAGGAGAGAAAGAGAGGAGAGCGTGTAGGGGTTAGGGGGTTTTGCTTTCTGGAGAATTGGATGACACTTAGCCAAATCTGAAGACCCTTTCCCCCTCTGCATGAAAAGGAAGAGAAGGAAAAGAGCAGAGAAAGAAGAAGAGAAGAGGAAGAGTCTAAGAAGAAGAAAAGAAAAAGAGGAAGAAAAAAGACAGAGTCAAAGAAGAGAAGCAGAAGGGTCTGTGAAGAAGAAGGAAAGCAGTTGAAGAAGAGATGTAGAAGAAGAGAGATTACTGTTCATCCAGACATTTAAGATGTCTGATCATTAAATCAGACGTCTAATTTGATTTGATTTCTACATAGCTATTGAGTTCCATTAGATATTATTATAGGAAGTAATTGGTGATTCAAATCACCATTTTACTCCATTCTTTTTGCAATTTGACACTTGATATTATTGCCACATTATTCTGAATCAATTTCTGATCATAATTTCTTATCTCTATTATTTAAAATTGCAATCTTGAAAACTGAATTCCTACTTGCTCCCAGCGAACGACCTCAGACTTTTTGAGTATAAATTTTATCTATTTTCATGAGATTTTGACTATACTGCAACGCAATGATTTAAAATCCTATTTCAAGCAACTAACAGCCACACCCCTCCACGCGTACAGCAGCAGCGTCACCCTCTCCTCCATGCATGCCTGCAACTCGCCACGCCCCTCCGCACGCACAGCAGCAGCGTGCACTGCCCTCCATCTCCACTACACACAGGCACGCTTCACACGCGGCCAACAGCCCTCCTGCACTGCTCGTGTGGAGCTCCTCCCAGTAGCAGTAGCCACTGGAACCCACCTCCATCGTAGCTCCGTCTAGCCACCTTGGGCCGCCCGCACTTCGTCGTGACCATCATTGCGGAGCCCTTGGTCTAGAGATCCTCCTCCAAGCTTCAGACCTCCGGCCATTCCCTCCTCCTCGCACATGGTCATGAGGGAGAAATCCCCTGTTTTGGGTCCAATTAGTTTTTACATTCAAGTGCCATTGCCACAAATAGATTTTCTGATTTTTCAATATTTAATTGTGGTAGTTTTATGATGAAAACCCTCATGTTTTATATGAAAAGCTCATTCAACATATCTTTCATTGATTTCTTAATTTAAAGGGGAATTTGGCTTGATTTTTGGGGAAATCAATAGTGAACATCCATTTTTGACTTGTGCAAGCTTTAATAGGCACGTTCCTCCCTGTGGACACGACCCACTCTTATTTTGAGTGGTTTAATTTTAATTCAATACTTTGATTAGTCGATTTTCCACCACTTAGAAATACAAATGACAAATCATTTGAATTATCATTTTGTTAAGAGAGAATCGACTCGTCAGATGGTGCTCTTGTCGGGGAGGCAACAAGCTTGTTAAACTCACATTTATTTATTTATTTGTTCACACATTATTTTTTGAGGCATATTTAACTTTGATCTTTTTGGTACGAAGTATACATATCTTCTACATGTTGCCGCACTAGCCTTAGAGATTAGGCGATCCTCGACATCGTTCGTTGGCCACACATTAAGAGCATCATAGCCGCTATGCGCACAATTGAGGTGGACCTTGAGCCACAATTCGGAGGAGAACATTTCGAGGGAGTTGCAAGCATCAACTCCTCCATTCTGAATAGATAGAATAGATAGTATATTAGATTAGCTTAGATTTTGTTTAGACTTTACATTTGGTTTGAGACCCTTGTTCTGGGGTATATTCGAGGGGCTTGTTCGCTGATTTATTTTAGGCCCGTGTTGGGTAATCCTTTCAGGAGCATGTTCCCTTTTCTTTAGATTTAGGTTTTCTTTTATTTTGTGGGTTGTTTATCCTTTATTTATTTGTGCGCAAGTAGGTAGATAAAAAAAAAAAAAACATCACGAACTGCCTGCTAGAAGTTGCATGCCCTAGGACAACCATTTAGGTGTGAATGAGCAGCGTCTAGATTTTATTTTCTACTTTGCGTGCATTCTTGCATCGTTGATTGTTGGAAGCAAGGTACGTATCTTCTCACTTTGCATCAATATCTTGATCACGCATTTGCATTGGGACTTAATTCTTAGACCACCTAATTTGTCTTGAAATGATCTAACAAGTGGTCACATTAAATTTTCTGGAAAAGGCTAAGGAAAGGAGGAACACAGTAAAACTCAAGGAGTTCATTTGAGACATTGTGCTGTGGTTCAAAATTCAAACTCAAATCTTTTATGGTGTATGCACACTGGTTTGCTCTTTGCACCAAGGCACACATCTAGACACTCCAAGGTTTTCAACCTGCTAGGAAAGAACCCTCCTACCGTTGGATTCTGAAGTGTTCAGAACTCAAGATCAAAGTTTTGTAAATCCAAAGAGGGGGATACCCTATCAAGGATTTTTGGGGGTAGTTAAGAAGCATCGCGAAAGCACAGCTTCAAAGGAAGGCTTAGGCCTGCTTGCATCCCTCGATCTTTCATCTTTGGAGTTGCTTTACCATTTGATCTTTAGGGAAGAGCACCTAAGCTCCAACTAGGTCTTTTTAGGCATTTTGTAGGTCGACAATAGGCACGTAATTGATTGGGCAACTTATTTTGTCACCTACAATCTGAATTAAAGTCAAAGCCTGAACCTGTAAAGACCTAACAAGTCCTTTTGAATTATGTTTGTAGTGCATGCTTGGTAGGCGATCTCTTAGAAGACAACTTGTGTTTGATCCAAACCCCGAAAGAATCCTAAGAAGAAACCACCCTAGGGAAGAAATGGTTAGTCAAAGGAGCCTTAAGGAATACTTCATTCCGACCAATCACCCTGGCTCTGCACTACGTAGACCTGGAGGGGACAATCCCTATAAGATCAAAAGCAGTACCATATCCTTGCTGCCCTCCTTTTATAGTATTGCTAGGGAAGACCCCTATAGGCATATAGAGGAATTCACCGAGGTCTGTTCCATGGTGAAGCTGCAGAGCATTACTGATGATGCCCAAATGCGGATCCTCTTTCCTTTCTCCCTCAAGGACAAGGCCAAGTATTGGTATCATACCCTTGATGGTGTTAACACTTGGGATGCCTTGAAGAAGGAGTTTCTGAAGAGGTACTTCCCCATGAGCAAAACTAATCACTTTCGAAGGGAAATCATGAGTTTTGCTCAAAAGGATGGGGAAGTCTTCCATGATGCGTAGGAACGCTTTAATGACCTTTTAAGACTTTTCCCGCAACACCAGGTGCCCAAGTGGCAACTGGTTGAAAGGTTCTACACTGGACTTAGTTATTCACACAAGCAGACTGTGGATGGTGCTTTTGCAGAAACCTTTCTGTCTAAGACTAAGGATGAAGCTTGGAACCTATTTGATACTTTGAGTGAGAATTCTATCCACCTGAATTCTACCTACTTGGATAGAAAACCCACTCTCATGCAAAGAAAGTTGGAGGCAAATGAGGCTAGGGACACCTAGAATTTAGCCTACCAGATCCAATTGCTGAATCAAAATATGGAAAGGCTTATGTCGAGCACAGGCCAATTCACGTTTAGTACCTCCACATCCCAACCTTCAGAATGCTCCATTTTCCAAGGCAATATGCATGCCACTACGGATTACCATTTGGCCTTTCAATTCCCTGAGCTTGTACAGGCGGACCTGAATGCTGCTCAAGGGTTTTGTCCCAGACCTCGTAATGACCCTTTTTCCAACACTTATAATGAGGGATGGAGGAAGCACCCAAACTTTTCATGGAGACAAGGGAATGTCTAAAATTTAGGGAATTATAAACCACAACCCTTTCAAAACCAACAGATGAACCAACCTCAGACCTTTGCCCAACCTAAGACCTCTGAGATGGATGAATTGAAGGCAATGTTGAGAACTATGCAGGAAAGTCAAAGTGCCATCATCCAATCTCATGACAAGGCTATACATGAAATGAAACCGCAAATAGGACACCTTGTTGAGGCTGTTAGATAAAGGGAAACTGGGAAGCTTCCTAGTGTTGCTGAGGAGAATCCTAAAGGACAAGGGATTGTCTTTAGGGAGCATGCCCAAGTAGTGACTATTTTGAGGAGTGGTAAAGAAATTTCCAAACCTGGTGGTCCTATAATCCCACCTTCTAAAAACCCATCCACCCCGACATTTGGCCCCACTGGAGAAGAATTGCCCAACTCTCCTCCGCTTGAAATCACCTCAGCAAAAGAGGTTGCCCCTGTTCCACCCCTTACCCGACATGACAACCTTTCCACCCAAAAACCTAGAGTGCCCTTTCCAGAGCACTTATCCACCTCTAGGCAGACTTCTACTGGCTCATCTGGAGCCAAAGATAAGACGGATGAAATCATGGAGACTTTCAAGCAAGTGCAGATTAACCTACCTTTGCTTGAGGCTATCGGGCAAATTTCGTCTTATGCCCACTTTCTAAAGGACCTGTGCACGAAAAAATGGCAATCTAGGAAATAGGATCAATCAAATGTTGTCCTGCCTGATTCTGTTAGCTTAATAATTCAAGATGGCACACCCCCAAAACTTAAGGACCCAGGAGCCCCATACATCTCAGTGGTCATTGGTGACTTACAGATAGATGAGGCTCTATTTGATCTAGGTGCGGGGGTGAACATCCTTCCGAGCTATGTGTATGAACAACTTGGGGGAGGCAATCTGAAACCTAGCCCGGTAATCCTCCAAGTTGCAAATCGATCACTCAAGACACCTCAGGGAATTCTGAAAGATGTACTCATTAGAGTGGGGGACTTCTTCCCCGTTGACCTTTTAGTTTTGGACATAGACCCTACCAACAAACCAACCAAGCCTTCCATCATTTTGGGCCGCCCCTTCCTTGCAACTTCACATACTTCGATCAATTGCAATACTAGGGCATTAAAAATGGGCTTTGGGAATAGGAAAATCTGGCTTAATGTGTTTGATGCTTATAAACAAGCTGGGATTGAGGATTGTTCCCAAGTTGAGGTGATAGATGACCTGATTGAAGAGACAACCCCTGTAATGTTATGTGATGACCCCCTTCAGCATGTCATGCTAAATGAGCATTCCCATCTCTTGGAGGAATGTGAAGGAGATATTCTAGAATTTAAGGAGTTGCTTGGTGTTTCTGCTGAGTCTCTTTCCCCATCATCTCTGCCCAAGGTAGATTTGATACCAGAGATGGGGACATCTATTATGAAACCCTCAACCATACAAGCCTCCGACCTTGAGTTGAAACCCCTCCTGAACACTCTCAAGTATGTCTTCCTAGGTGCCAATGATACACTTCCCGTTATCATTTCGGCTGTGCTATCTGAGGCACAAGAGGGAGCCCTGATTGAATGTTTGTTTAGGCACAAGGAAGCTATTTCTTGGAGCATCACTAATATTAAGGATATAGACTCTACACTCTGCATGCACCACATTTATATTGATGATTCCATCAAGTCATTTAGGGACATGCAGAGACGTCTTAACCCCAACATGAGGGAGGTGGTTAAAAAGGAAATTATGAAGTGGTTGGATGTTGGGATCATATATCCCATTGCAGATAGTAAATGGGTAAGTCCTATTCATGTGGTGCCAAAGAAGGCAGGCTTTACTGTGGAGTTTATGACCAAGGTGAACAAGTTGTGACTAAACCCTCAACTGGATGGAGGGTCTGCATTGATTATCGCAAGTTGAACACTGCTACCCAAAAAGATCACTTTCCCTTGCCTTTTATTAACCAAATTCTTGAAAAATTGGTGGGGAATAAGTACTATTGCTTTCTCGATGGATATTCTGGGTACAACCAGGTTGCAGTCTTCCCTGATGACCAGGAGAAGAAGACTTTCACGAGTCCTTATGGTACCTTTGCATTCAGGTGTATGTCGTTTGGACTATGTAATGCACTAGCAACTTTCCAATGGTTTATGATGTCCATTTTCTTGGACATGATTGACGAGTGTGTTGAAGTGTTTATGGATGACTTCTCCATTTACGGCTCATCTTTCGACCAGTGTCTCCCGCACTTAAAGAGTGTGCTAAAGCGATGTAAGGAGACTAGTTTAGTCCTCAGCTGGGAGAAAAGCCACTTCATGGTATAGAAAGGCATTGTGATTGGGCATGTTGTGTCTGAGCAGGGTTTGGAAGTAAATAAAACTAAGGTTGATTCTATTTCCAAACTTCTATTACCCATGAATATCAAACAGATTAGATCCTTTCTAGGCCATGCTGGCTTTTAAAGGAGATTTATTAAGAATTTTAGTAAAATTTCTAGGCCACTTTGCGACATGTTGGTGAAGTAATCTTCCTTCAATTTTGATTCAAAGTGTGCCGAGGCCTTCCACACTCTGAAGGAGGCCTTGATCTCTGTGCCTATTCTCTGAGCTCCAGATTGGACACTCCCATTTGAGCTGATGTGTGATGCTTCGGATTATGCAGTGGGAGTAGTCCTTGGACAAAGGGTTGAGGGAAGACCACATGTGCTGCACTATGCCAGTAAGACTTTAACCGAACCACAGCAAAACTGCACCATCATTGAAAAGGAATTACTTGCTGTAGTTTTTGCTCCTGAGAAGTTTAGGTCATATATTCTTGGGTCTAAGGTAGTTATTTTCACTGATCATGTGGCAGTGAAACATCTCATTGCCAAGAAGGATTCTAAGCCATGTCTAATTAGGTGGATCCTACTCCTTCAAGAATTTGACTTGGAGATACTTCAAGAAAGGAGTAGAAAATGTAGTGGCTGACCACCTGTCTCGCCTTCCACTTGGTGACTCTCCATCTGGAGACATCCGTGAGACATTTCCTAATGAAACCCTTATGGTGGAAACATTGACTTCACCTTGGTATGCTGATACCGTCAATTACATGGTCACTGGAGAGACTCCTGGCTCTTGGGATGAGTAGAAAAAGGAAGAGATTCATTTCCCAAGCTAGATACTTTCATTGGGAAGAGCCTGAATTATTTAGAATTTGACAAGATCAAGTATTGAGACGATGCGTGCCTGAAGAGGAGCAACAAAGTGTGTTGAGTTTTTGCCATGAACTATATTGTAGAGGACACTTTGGTGCTAAGAAAACATCTTTTGAGGTTCTTCAATCTGGTTTGTGGTGGCCTACATTATTTAAGGATTCTCATAACTTTGTTAAAGCCTGTATTAGATGTCAACAGACTAGAATAATTGAGAAGAGGAAGGAGATGCCTCAACACCTGATTCAACCTGTTGAAATTTTTGATGTTTGAGGAATAGACTTTATGGGACCCTTCCCTTCGTCCCAAGGTTATGTGTATATCTTAGTGGTAGTTGACTATGTCTCTAAATGGATAAAGGCCATTCCCACGTGCATAAATGACCACTCAATGGTATGGAAATTTGCCAAGGCCAATATCATATCCCGATTCGGCTGCCTTAAGACTATTATTACTGATGGGGGACCTCACTTCTAAAATCACCACTTCAACTGGTTACTTAAGAGTCTAGGGGTCACTAACAAGATTGCTACCCCGTACCACCCCCAGATGAGTAGCCAAGTTGAAGTGTCGAATAGGGAGATAAAGAACATTTTAGAAAAGATCATAGGCCTGATAGGAAGGACTGGTCCAAAAAAATCAATGATGCTTTGTAGGCGTATCGAACAACCTATAAGACCCCTTTGGGTACATCTCCCTTTCGGATAGTGTACGGGAAAGCATGCCATTTCCCTGTCGAGCAGGAACATAGGGCTCTGTTAGCTATCCGAAGTGTCAACATGGATTTAGAAAAGGCAGGTAAGGCACAACTTCTGGAATTAAGTAAGCTTGAGGAGCTGAGGAATGATGCTTATGACACCTCTCAAGCTTTTAAAGGGAGAACTAAAGTCTTACATGATAAGTATATCCTTAGAAAGACCTTTGAGCCCAACCAACAAGTCTGGCTTTTCAATTCCAGACTTAAGCTTTTCCCAGGAAAATTGAAATCATGTTGGGATGGGCATACATAATCACCAAAGTGTTTCTGCATGGGGTTGTGGAGATTAAGAGCCCTTCCTCTTCAGCAATGCACTTTACCATCAACGACCAACAATTAAAACTATACATTACTTTGGATGGCCATCTGGTTGACGAGGTTACTCTTGAGGAGCCTTAGCTCCTGTCATCCTCCACCTCAGGTAGCATCTTCCCTTAATTGTTTTACTTCCAATGAGGACATTATTTGAGCCAGGCATCGGGGGATAGGACCTGAGGCATCTGTTTATAGCATGTCTACATTTTGCATTCATGCATGCATATTGCATTAAAAAAAAAAAAACAATGTTGTTATGCTTAACCGGTTGGGCTCTGCATCTTTAGGCATGAGACCAAGACTTTAAGTTTGCTTAAGCTGACTCTAGGTACCTAATTATAGGAGCTAGGATTGAACTATTGACTTTAGAACTTTAGGGTTCGTTTGGACTTAAAAACTTAAGAGTTAAGTTGCGGACCATTCCTCAAGAGGTTGAGGAAGGAAAGCTAGGGATTGAGTTAAAGGCTGGGTAGTACCTGGTGTCTTTTTCTACCTTTTGATTTACGGGTCCTTGTAACCTAAGCATCCACATTTCACATACACTTGGTATTGTGTAAGTAATGATCATTTTAATTTCTTAAAATTTGCTTCCCTTTGTTCTGATTTAGGAGAAGCTTGAAAACACAATTTGATTAGAAGAGTTCCTGCCACAGGAGAGGTGGAGTGCATACTCACCTTGAAGATACGATGATAACATGTCACCTCCTCGGCACTTGTCTCTTAGGATGTCCATCCTATTGGGGGCATGTAAGCGCATTGTGCGGTTCAGATACCATGGGTGGCCCTATCTCGAAGTGCCGATTGCCACAGGCCTAAATTCGCTTAAGAAATCCATGTGCGATACTATCTCGAAGTGTTGATTGCTAGGAGTTCTTGGGGTTGGTATGGGTGGTGCTATCTTGAAGCATCGAAAGCCTGACACCCTTCGAGGTTCATTGATGGGGACAATGAATCCGACACATACCATGTTGATAACTGATCCAAGGTTAGACTTAGAGGAATAAAAAAAAAAAAAATATATATATATATATATTAAAAAACAAATCTTCTTACTCCCTTTCTAGGTTGGCAATCATACCAACCTCAAATAAATCAGACCAATGCACATGCACGGATGCTTTAATCTCTGGGACCAATAAATCCTAGGGTAGAGTTAGAAATCAGGGAAGCCTATGCCTGTAACTTGTCCTTAGCTGACCTAGTCTGTAACTCAACAACTACTTGGGTACCTTATAATCTAGGGTTAAATGGTTCAACCTAATTTCTATGAAAAGGTCAATTGAGTTAGCTTGGATAACTTGGAGTGTTAAGTTATACTTGAATTTGCTAGGGACTAGCAAAAACTAGGCATGGGGGTATTTGATTAACCCATATTTGTGGGCTATTTTATATATGAATGCCTAGACATTAAGATATCTTTAACATTTGGATGACATACATTAGGATGTAAATAAACTACTTCATATTTTTAGCTTAATTGCATAATTCATTCATTGCATTTATATCTAAATGCATTTAGAATTAACTTAGAATTGCATGCATTTGATTAGTTAACCAATTAGGTGAATCACATGCATTGTTTTAATTTAACATAGAAGTTAAGGGTTTGTGCATAAATAACCATAATATCTTATTATTTTCCTATTCTCTTCTTCCACAGGTAACGGCTGCGCTTCTTTCTCGTGCACCCATTCACGCATAGCTGCCAGCATTCATCTGCCATGAAGAGGATCTGATCCCGCCTCTTTGATTTCAAATTCACCACCTACAGCTACAAAGGGAGGAGGCGACGACTGTGCTGGGCAGGCCTTCTGTTACGACCCGGTTCTCGAATCCCTATAGGACCTGAGACCGGCTCGACTCGACTAATCCCAAGGCCCAGTCGTCCAACAAGAAAGTAACCAAAAAGCAGGAAAGTAAACCACATTCACTATGCTAAGCAACTAGCAGTAAAAAGGTACAGCAGTAAGGAAAGTAAAACCTGCTACAGTACATATCACCACTACAACAGTAGAAAGTAATAAGGTATAGGAACGTAAAAGTACAAAATGTAAAGGTACAGAACATAAAGTATAGGAGTTTGAACTCACTACTACAAAAGGAACTACAAGAGAAAGCTACTGCTACTGGGCTCTATTGGGCCCAGCACCCTCTACAGCCGTAGACTCTGGCTGCTCAACAACTGAACCTGAAAAGGGTTATGAGTACACAAAGTCAGCAAACGCTTAGTAGAGTGGCAACCAACTAACTAAAGTAGTAAGCTAACAGGTATACTAGTTATTCCAATTCTTTAATTTACAAGTTATTCCTCTTTCACCCATTGGTTGATATATTTCCAAATCTCTTTATTGATCTCGAATGTTCCCCGTGGAAACAATTTTGATTGAAGTCTTTTCCGAAAAGTAGAAGGCACACGTGGTGCTCTCCTGGCCGGGAGAGTCCCCCGTGGTGATCCTACACCCAGTCAACCACCCCAAGTTCACAGATAGACGTAACGGTGACTACGACACACGTCATAAGCGCACGGGTAGCTACCCCACACTGGCACGTGGTCAGTCGTTTCTGCTAACGGGTGCGCCCAAAGTACAGCACAGAACAATATAGGGCTTAGCCCTCTCAGTAATAGAGGTCTAGCCCCTAAGAACCAAAAAGGGGTCTCGCCCCTCCACAGTCTGCGCACCCTCGCCTGACTACCCTGGTTTGCCCAGTGGGCCTAACAAGTCGGTGTAGGGTGGCTAGCTGAACCCCGGGCCTCGTGGGGTGGCTAGCTCTCTCCCTATACTAGTAGCTCTCCCTGGTATAGTGTACGCGAGGGCCAAGAAGTCGGTGCAGAGTGGCCAATCCTAACCCTAGGTCCCAACCCAAGGGCGGCTAGCTCCGTTCTACACTAAACAGGGGAGAGTCGCTCTCCTTGGTACTCCGTACTCAAGGGCCAGCACACTTCCCCATTCACATTTCTAGATCCATTCCATTTATTTCCAGGAGTTCTACTCTTAATTCCCCATAGGGTTCATGCTCATATTCCTCATGTCATTCCATACCATGTTTCATCATTTCTACTTCCATTCTCAGGTTATACACATGCAGCTTGTATTTCTATATTCACATTTCCATTCTCAGATTATACACATGCAGCTCGTAATTCTATCATTCACATTTCCATACTCAGGTTATACACAAGCAGCTCGTATTTTATCATTTAATGTACACAACAGGCAAAGTCACATGTAACTGTTTGACTAGCACAAGTAATTTCACATTTTTCAAGCAGCTCTGGTTCATTACAGGCAATTGTTAACATATCTATCTACTCATCAAGGCTGCAATTCAATCACGCATACAGACATTTCAAGTATTTCTCGTCCTAGGATTAATCCCATATCCTAGGTTCTAATCATTTATTCCACACAAACATTCAGGTTTATAATTAAATTAGGGGAAGCCACTCTACCAGTCAACCCAGGAGTGTTAGGGACTCGAACGGCAGGCTCACATGCCTCAGCAAGCCCTGAACCAGCAACGGAACGAAGTCCTATAACAAGGAACAATCATAAAGGAACATTCAGAATAGTAGAGAAAGTCTTCTAACAAGTAGAGGAACTCGCAAGGAAAGCACTGGTATCTTGTTTGCGTAAGACGGACCTCAAACAGACCCTAAACGGGTCAAAAATAGGGTTACAGACACAAATCAAACTTCTGGAACAACTTCCAGACGTCTTAAAAGTGTCTAGAAATGCACCTCAAGCTCTACGTCGACCCCAGACGTCTAGGAACTCTTTTGGACTGTCTGGACCCAGCTCCAGGACGTTCGACCTCCTCTTCGGACGTCTGGAAGTGCTTCCAGCCGTCTGGTAAGCCACCCAGACATCTGAAATGCGTGGGAGGGTGTGCCCCGCGCCTTCCCAAAGCAAATCCTGCACACCACCACAAAATCTCCTCAAAATAGGCACGCAAAGTGTTCCAGTGGAGCGGCCTGCATGGCCGTATCCGCAAAGGGAACGTACCTTCGCAAAGTCTCTCCTCAAACATCTGGAACCTCCTCCAGATGTCCGCTCTGTTGTCTGGACGTCACTCCAGACGTCTGATTCTAGGAAAAACCCAGAACTAGAACATGCTCCCGCTCGCTCTCACTGCACGTGGTCGCGGCTCACCTCCTCGCCTGCAGCTCCGGCTGCAGCAGTGTCGGGGAGGACTTCCCCGACACACTCCTCCTCCTCCCGCATGCACCGCTCCGACCGTGCTCCCTCCAGTGAGCTCCCACACAAGCTCGCAAGCTCAACTCCTCCTGCTCTCCTCACGCTGCTCTCGCACTCTCTCGCTCGCGCTAGCTCTCACGCTAGGGTGAAGAGGAAGGGAGGAAGTGGCTGGAGGCTGTGAAGTGAGGAGAATGAGGAGGAAGGGGGGTTTTATAAGGATGGGGTGTTAGGGTTTGCTGGAGGAGGGGAGAGAGAAGAAGGGGAGAAAATGAGAGGGTACTGTCTGCACGCAGCCCGCACGTAGATGCGAGCTTGTACCCAAAAATTTTGATTTCCAGACGTCTAGGAAGGTGTCCAGACATCTGACCGACAGTCCAGACATCTTAAAAGGCTCAGAACAACACGGGACTTTACACCTTCAACCCCTTCCCTACTATGCAGAGAACCAAGATTCTCCTATGCTCCACCACCACTGGCCTCAACTGTGGCAGTGAGCCTCCACCATCGTGGGCGTGTAGCGTAATAGGCCACACCGCCGTCTAGAGCTTGTTTACATTACTGTGAGCACCTTAGCATGCACCACCCTCACCACCATCACTAGCAACCAACACCAGCAACCACCACCATCAACACCACCACTACCTCCAAGCACCACTTTCACCTTCATCTTCCCCTCCAGTTAAGATGTCCGGGAAGTTTCTCGGATGTCTGAAGTCCCTACAGCACCACCTCCATCTTCACTTCCCCTTTGTTTCTTCTTCTTTTTTCCTCTGTTTTCCCTCCACCAAAAACAACCCAAACCCTCTCGCGTGCACCTCCAGCAAGCAACCACCGCCCTCCTATTCGTGCGCATCTCCACGTTGCAACTCCACGTGCTACACCTTCGCTCGCGAGCAGCAATGAGGGTTCTCCTCGCGCGTCCACTGTGCATGCACCACCGACCATCACCTCTTTAGCCATGCCCCTCCGCACGCACAACAGCAGTGTTGCCCTCACTTCCATGTGCAACTGCAACTCGCCATGCCCCTCCGTGCACACAACAGTAGTGCGCACTGCCCTCCATCTCCATGGTTGAACTCGAATAGGTTGTGTTAATATGGTGAAATTATCGTTGAAGTGAGTATAGTGGTTAACCTAAATAGAGTTTAACCATCTTTCACAAATTTTTTTTACCTAGACTACTTAATTTTATCTTGGTCACTTTTAGGCCCAGGGTCAATCTCAAGGAGGCGGGAATTAAAGGTGAAGAAGTTTCTATGACTTTCCTAAAATATATCTCTTCCGTGCATTTATTATGTTTTTGGTTTTTTTTCTATTTAAGATTTTTTTTTGTTGATAATATTGTCCTTGAGGCACACCCTCAAAATCAGGTCCTTGGCTTTGAGCCAAATTATTCTTGGCTTTGAGCCAACTTAGGGTTTCCAAAAGAACTGGCCCTACTATTTGCAAGATCGAGTACCTGCAAGACAAGGATTATCTTTTCTCTTTTACTCTTTTTTTTATCTTTTTAATAGCAGGAAACAAAAGATAAATAAAAATAAGGTAGGTTGCTTGTAGAGAAATAAATACAGTCTCTATATATATAGATATATATATATTATATATAGGGGTGGGGGTGGAAGTGGAGATGGAGTGTAGCACAGTGTCGAGTTGGTCCACGTCTAGTAAGATGCAACCAACAAGACGAAGTGCTGCGTAGAGCGTGAGACGGATGTGTGGGAGTGTGTGCGGAGGTGTTTGTTTTACGCGGGTATCGGGGGATATCAGCAACTGGTGCGGATATTCCCGCAATATAATGCGCGGTGGAGTGACTAGTGCAAGGGTGTATGGATACAAGTAGGTGATGTGTATGTAAATATATATATATGTATATATATAGATAGGGTTATAACTATATAGGTATATATGTAGTTGTGTGTATATATATATATATATATATATATATATATAGATATATATATGTATATATGTATGTATATATGTATAACTATATATATATATATATATATGTATATATTTATATATAGTTGTATAGGTATGAATATGTATATATGTATATATATATATATATATATATATATGTATATATGTATGTATGTGTAAGTGTGTACAAGTGAGTGTGTGAGTGTATGAGTGCTTGTGTGTACGAGTGTTGTGTGTGTATGAGTGCAGGAGTGTATGCTGGAGGAGTGGGAGAGAGTGGAAGAAGTTAAGTCGTCCGGGGGCTACATTCGCAGTCTGATTTCGTAGGAGCACGGGCGCGTAATGCAGAACATAGGAACTCATGTGCGCGACTGGCTGGAGGTGGTCGCGAGGAGGAGAGAGAGGGCGCGATGACCGGATAAGTGAGAAGCAAATCGATCACCGCACTGTAGCCACGTGAGGTCGCGGCTACAGTGCAAGGGCAAAAAGGTGATCGGTTGATTCGCAAGAAACCAGCTGGGCCGCGGGCGGGGGTCTGCGATAGGGCGCGCAAAGTGGGGCGAGGGCGACCGGCTGGCGTGCACAGAGCACGCGGAACAGGCGCCTGAGGCACGCGAAGGCGCACGGAGGTGGCGAAGTGCGCACTGTAGTTGTGCGCGAGCTTCAGAGCTTGAAGCTCTGTAGCTCTAATGGTGATAGAGAATAACCTGCAAACGATAACCAAACAGAGAACAGAAAGAAAAACATGAAGAAGAAAAAGGGAAATAAGATAATAACCCACCACGCCCACCTGCTCACGATGGAGCTGGGTGGTGGTGGAGCTCACAGTGGGGTCCTGAACCACTGTGAGCCTCTCCTGCACTCAGCGTTCCTCTTCTCAACTGCTGAGAAGAGGTGCTGTGTATGGAGAGGGAGAGGGGAAATGAGTGCCCGGCAGAGAGTGGAGGGAGTGGTGCGTAGGGGAGGGTGGAAGTGTGGTGTCTCTAGGTCTCTTCGCACGAGGGAGAGGGCCAAGGGTTTTAAAGAGGAAGAAGAATGCCAACCCATGCTGCTGGCAGAGGACCTCTTGCCATGCTGCTGGCAGTGGAGTGGTGCGAAGAGGCTCCAGCCCCATGCCCTACAGCCGCACGAGGGAGAAGAAATCAAAGTCAAAAATAAAAAATGAAAATGGTGAATTTGCAATGCAACCCTTGATGAAGACGTTAATTAGATGACCAATTATTCACTCTCCTCCCTTCTTTTAAAAGAAAAGCATGCATGTGTCTATGTACAAATGCCACTATTTCTACATAAGATGCAATGGTAGTGCTGGGAAATAACATAAAATGGCATATTTATTGGTGTATTGTTGCTATGCAATCATACCCCCATGCCTATCTTTTGCTAGTCCCTAGCAAAATATTTTTTCTTTTTTGTATTTAGAGATGATCTTAAGCTGAAGCTTGAAGCGACATGGGTGTGTTTATTTGCTGGATATTGTGAGAACCACTTTTAGAGAAGAATACCAGTACTTTAAGTCTTACGTGACATAGACCATCTCTCGACTAACCTGGACTCTTGATATTTAAACCTTAAGTACGATTTCTAGGACTCAGAAGGTTTTTACCATACTCGAGAGCTCAAGAGATTATGGTTTGTGCATAGTGAAGGATCAAGACTGACCAGATGAACATTAAGACTCAAGCCCAGGGTTTCACGAATTTTTAAGTGTAGGTTGGTCCCAGTTGTAGTTTCTCCCTACTAGGAGGGGGTGACGTAAAAAATTACGGAAAATATAATATAAACAATCTCACAAAATTCAATCACACAATGTGCACAATTATTTTTAGGTGGAAACCCAAACCGGGTGAAAACCACCACCTAACCCTCTCGAGTTAGGATTTTCCGATCAACCAAGTTGATCAAATCCACTAAACGAATCACTTAAATGAGGGTGATTCAACCTCAATTACAACCATGCTACAAGTGCGAGGGTAGCGTTCCTCAACCCCTTCTCTTCACGAGAAGGATTTTGTCCCACGAAGGAGACGGGAATTCGCAAAGCGAATACCCAACCAAATAACAAAGTAAAATAACAAATATAGTCCTATAGAGCCAACAAAGATTTAAACCTAGCTTCTATAGGAATTAAGAAACTCCCCTTTGCAAGGAGTGCGTCGAATCGATGACGCGGGTGTGTGGGCTACACGACGGCACGTCGCTCTCGTGAACTACGGCGGGAGAGTGGGTGTGCAAAGGCTTGATGCTCTCAAGATGTAGAACTTGAGCTTGGACAGCAAGAGATTCTTTTTGGACACAAAAGAGTGGAAATGCTTGTTCTTGGTGTGTCTAGGTGTGTTTAGGTGTCTCTAGGTGTGTTTGTGTGCAAGAGGTTCTTCTCTATTTATAGAGGCCTTAGGAAAGCTTTGGAAGGCTTTGGAAAGCTTCCATAGCCATTAGGTGCAAAGTGATGAGAACCTCATCATGAGCCATAACTAGCTCATTTTGACCCAATACAAAGGATAAAAGCTCCTACATAACTCAAGGAAAGGCTTAACTCAAAGAATTCTGAGTTTAAGGAGAAAACAAGTCATAAGGGGTAAAAATGCAATTTTACCAGTATAATCTGCATACAGGGTAATTCAGGGTCCAAACATAGGTCAAAGCAACCTAATAAGAATAAAAGTGGGATGAGATGATCTGACAAGGGCTACAGCAATTCCAAGGAACTAAGTGATAATCTGTAACCCTAAAACAACCCACTTCAATTCACGAGGTTCGAGGCAAAGTAAAAATAGAATAAACCCTCTAAAATTCATAGAAAAATAATCTCTAGGGTTTAGAACCTTCAATTTGGCCTTCAGAACCCATTTTGACCTACATTGAGAACCATGCCCAATTAATAACTTAATTTGGGTTTTTGCATAAATTGACCCGTCAAACAAGGTTTAATATAGAAATGAAATTCACCATCAGATTCCTTAGGTCCTAATTAATCATGTATAAAAACTTGAGCCTAAGAAGAAACCTCCTTGACCGACTTTACACTTTGGTCCTCATATATTTACTTTTTGGCCCTCAACTTTTGAACCGTCGCATTTTGGCCCCTAACTCTCCTTCGTCCTTTGCATTCAGGTCCCCCCTGCAAAACCGGCCAGCACCATGCTCCGGCGACCTTGCGCGGAGCATGGCGCCGCGCAGGGTGAGGGGGAAAGCCTGGCAAGTAAACCAGGGGTGCCCTGCGTTGTCAGCCGTCGCAGGGACACCCCCCTGGTCGCTGTAGCCCACCATACCGGCCGTGCGAACGCACGGACGGTATGGGTTTTCGTCTCCGGCCATCCTCCGGCGAGGGAGACACGTCGTCTCCCTCCGCCTCCCTCCCTGTTTTGATCCCTATAAATACCCCCCGTTGCTCCACCGACCGGGGCAGCTCGGATCTGACGGAGAAAACCCCCAACTTTCCTCTCTTCTCTCTCCGGCAGACGCTCACCAGCTCCGGCGGTTCCTCCCCCTCCTCCTCTTCGCTCTGACGCAATACCAGCAGCAGAGACTTCCTCCCCTGCTCTTCCCGCGCCACGCCGCACCCAGCTGGTGCCTCTCCGGCTCTCTGCTCGTCGCCGCCCCTTTCCCTGAGCATCTTCTTCTTCGGCGACAGTCGATACGACTGTCACCCTACTGCTCCCCCTTCGTCCCTGCAAGTAAGTTAGAACTACTTCCCTTCCTCTCCTCTTTCTTTCCCCGGTTTCAATTTGTTCAATTAAGCCCTCGACCGACCCTGACCATCGTCACCCCCTTCGTCTCCGGCCACCCTCCGGCGAGATGTTCCCATCGCTCCACAGCCTCACACACCACGCCGACCCTCACCGAACCTCCGCCTCATCACACTGAGCACCCCCCACCCCTCCACTGTCACTCCACACCTCCGTAACGCTCCCCCGAACAAACCCATTCCTCTGGTTGCAGTCCAACCTAGGGCTGCCGCCAGACACCACCTTGCGGCTTGCCGCGCAGCTCCACACCTTCGCCGTGCCACGGCGAAGGTTCCCCAGTGGTTTGATCAGGCCGAGAGGCCATATTCGTGTCCGACAGGTTTTGAGGTTCGACCGCCATTAACGCACATTGAAGCAGCTTCTCCCGCGCTCCAGGCTTGAGGACTCCAGGTCTCCAGCTGCTGCGGATTACGGGGAGTCTTGCGAAGGCAGCCAGCCAGCAACCTACGCAAATCGAAGCCGCAGCTGCAGAAGCTAGGCCGCGGTCTCCCAGCAGGCGCACGCGAGGAGAGGTCTCCGTTTAGTCCCACATCGGTAAGCCTCACAACCTTTTCACTATTTAAATTGATTTTCTGCATTAGCCTTACTGCCTCAGCACACGGGGTGAGGTCCCCTTCACCCGCCCGGTTACCCGGTGACGTGCCTTCGTGCGTGTGTTAAGAGGTGTCGTTATAGTTGCACTTGATACGTCGGTTTTAAAAGAAGTAAACGGAGGTGAGTCCGAGTGTCGATCTCAGGGAGGCGTGGAAATCGGATTTTGTTTACCACTTGTTGTCACGAAAAAGGCGGAGTTTTGCTTGCGAAAGAAACGGTTTTGAAAAGCGAGAGATAAAGAGAGTTTAGGGTTAGAAAGCTCTTGGTTTTGATCATGCACTTTAAACAGAAATTAAAAAGGCAACTAAATGAAAAATAATTTCATTAAACATGCATTCATAGTTCATGGTTTACAATATTAAATACATGCTTCAACAAAAGTAAATGAAAGCTTAAAAGAGAGAGAGAGAGGTAGAGAGAGAGTGGAGAGCGACGAGGCAGCCACGGCGGTGGAGGAGGCTCCGTCGGCGGCTCGTCGTCTCCGGCGATTACAAGAGTGCCTAAGACTAGCTAGGAGAGGAGTGGAGTAGTTGCAAGTGGGAGAGGATGCCTTGAATGGTGGTAGAAGGGGGTTTAAATAGAGTTAAGGGCTTCCTAAAAGAAGAATGTGCTTTAGCGACATCCAGAACGTCGCTAAAACCGCTTCCATATACGTCGGTGAAGGCCTTCTGCCGCCGGTCAGCCGCCCGCCCCTCTCTCTCTTCAGGCGCGATCCGTGGCTGTCGAACGAGAGCCGTCCGATTGATGATCGGACGGCTGAGATCCTCCCGCGCCTGCGCTAGGATCGCGCTTCGGGCGCGCGTGCGCGCGCGCGTTTCCGCCCGGCGTGCGCGCGCGCGTGGGAGGTGGGGCGCTGTCGTCGCGCCGCGTGGCGCGATCCTAGCCGCTCGCTTCTGATCGCGCGGCTCAATTTTGCCGCGCCCTTCGCCTGCAGATGATTTTCGCTCCGCGCGAATCGAACGCGCGCCGCCGCAACGCGGGCGTGCGCGCTAACCGTTGCGCCACTCCCGCGCTTTGTCGCGGCGACCGCGGGCGAGCGCGCGGATCTCGGCCGTTCGATCGAAGATCAACGGCCGAGATGCGTCCTTGGCTGGCTTGGGGGCGTGCGGGCGGCGAGGGCGGGGCGACGTGGCGCGTTCTAGGCCGTTGATCTCCAGATCAACGGTCAGGATTTCTTGGGCCCATTGTGGGAGCTCCGGATGTCGGATTTGGCCGATTTTGAGTCCGTTAGACTCCGTTCGTCGTCCTGAATCCATCCGTGCGGTCCGATTACTCATCTGAGGCCTGCTTTGACAAATGCTTTACACAAATGGCCATTAATACAGTTTATAAGCAATCTTGGTACTTGATGCATGCAATGCTCCTATTCTACTTTATGTTGTGCCTTTTATTCTAAAGATGGGCCATATTCAACCTAATTACTACCCCCTTGCGTGGTGTTATCATACCCCCATGCTTACTCCTTGCTAGTCCCTAGCAAGGTTTATTCTAGCCTTTATTTCTTTGGCGAATTCAAGAAGTAATTGCTTAGGCACTTCGTTACTTGTCAATAAGAGGAACTATACGAAGATCTTAATCTACAAAGACTAAGCAGCGCCCGGGTGTCTGCCAAAATACGAATCGCCCGAATCCTTGCTTTGTATATATATAACTATACTTATGTATACGTATATATCTATATATGTCTTTTTAGAATTTTTAGAATTCAGTGTGGGTTGGTAACTTTTTACGGCTACCCAACCCACCCAAAACTCGGTCAAAACCCTAAGTGTTAAGCATCTTGGTGTGAATGTTGTGATAGACTTACTTAACGGTAATTGAGACAGACTTCGAGTTTCTACGCCTCTAGGTGACCGGAAAAGAAAATAAATTCTTGCCTGAAGGTGTATTTGTTCGATTGGTAGCTTTCTCCCTGCGTTCATTTTATTTGGGGTCAACACAAGGATTTTCCAGTGTATATCTCCCCGGCTTGTACTACTTCCCCGCTTCTTCCTTAGGTGTTTTTGGTCTTCTTTTTTTTGTGCAATTATTGAGCTGGGCTCTGGACAACCGACCAATGGGCAGTTACCCACGATCACTTGCCAGCCATACTTGTGCGGTGAAGTGTGGTTTATTTTCTTTTCTTCTTTTCCCTTTTTTTTTTTTTTTTTTTTAATTATTATTTTTTTTACGTAGGTGGCTTCCCTAATCTCAAATGTACCTAGAGGCAGTGAAAAAGAAATGGCCTGTGGCTGGGTTCTGGACAACCTGCCAATGGGCTGTTACCCACGACAACTTGCCAGCCATACCACCCTAGAGAGTTCATTAGCTACCCAATTTCTGTCAAAATCTCCGAGAAGTGAGTCTGTGCAAAAATGTGTGTAGATGCTTAGACTCAAAGTTTTCTTGAGTTAGAGGGTGAGTTGATAAGTCGTATACTTATTACCTTATTTATTAGGTGGATTAGAATAGCTTAAAGTTGCAAGGGTTCGCCGCTAAATCCATATTTTAATGGACACCAGGGCTAATTAAGCCTGAAGGCCTGAAAAGTCTAAGTGTTTAAGTTCTTTTTGTATTATTTCCCACTATTGACAAGTTTCTAATGCCTAAGTTTTTCTTCCTAAATTCATTTTTTTTTTTTTTTAATCAATTAATTTATTCATTCAGACTGATTAATTAAGCTCAGGATTATGCAGTTTACCATCCCCCATGCTTAAGTTGAACAATGTCCTCATTGGCAGATGCATGGATGCAAAAGGGTTCAAAAAGATAGTACCTGAGTGACGTAAACTACCAGATCAGTCTGAATCCGCTGGGTTGCCTCCCAGGAAGCGCTGAGTTTAACGCCTCCAGCTGGGCGGTGCCTGGTGTCAGCCCTCAACAAGGGTGACACTCTCCTTGGGGGGTACCTGGGCCAGGAAATGCTTCAATCTTTGACCATTGACTGTAAAGGTGTGCCCGGTATTAAGATCGGCGATTTCGACTGCCCCATTGGAATAGGGCTTGACCACCCGAAATGGTCCTGTCCATTTGGACCTAAGTTTCCCTGGAAAGAGTTTCAGGCGTGCATCAAATAGCCAGACTTGTTGGTTTGGCTCAAAGGTTTTCCTATGAATGAGTCGGTCGTGGACGGCTTTCATTTTCTCCTTATATAGCCGACTATTGTCAAAGGCGTCCCGACGAATTTCTTCAAGCTCAGATAATTGAAGAGTCCTTTGCGCACCAGCTAACTGGGGATCCATGTTACATTGCTTAACAGCCCAGTAAGCCCGGTGTTCCAATTCGACAGGGAGATGGCAAGCTTTGCCAAAGACCAAGCGGTAAGGTGACATGCCTATCGGGGTCTTAAAAGCGGTCCTGTATGCCCACAGGGCATCATCAAGTCGTGTGGACCAGTCTTTCCTGTCAGGTCTCACAGTCTTCTGTAAAATGTTCTTGATTTGTCTGTTTGAGACCTCAGTCTGCCCATTTGTTTGTGGATGATACGGGGTGGCAATGCGGTGGTTTACCCCGTATTTTCTAAGTAGGGCACGGAACTGGGAATGGATAAAATGGCTTCCACCATCACTGATCATGGCCTTGGGTATTCCAAAATGGGAAAAGATGTTCTTCTTTACAAAGTCCATGACCGTCTTGTGATCGCATCGTCGGGTGGCAACGGCTTCAATCCATTTGGAAACATAGTCTACCGAGACCAAGATATACTCGAAGCCGTTGGATGGTGGAAAGGGGCCCATAAAATCGATACCCCAAACGTCGAAAATTTCGACAATCAAAATGGGCTGAAGGGGCATCATATCTTTTTTGGTCATTGTCCCTAGTGTTTGGCATCGTGAGCAAGTCTTGGCAAAGATGTGTGCATCCTTGAATAGGGACGGCCAATAAAATCCAGACTGCAAAACTTTTGCAGCTGTTTTCTTGCCAGAGAAATGGCCGCCACATGCTTGGTCATGACAAAAGGAAAGCACACTCTGAACCTCGTCTTCGGGGAGGCACCTCCTGATGATCTGATCAGCACAGAGGCGAAACAGCATGGGATCATCCCAGAAATAGTGCTTGGCCTCAGCCAAGAACCTGTCCCGTTGCTGTTTGGACCAGCTGTGCGGGGTTTGTCCTATAACCAGGTAGTTGACATAGTCAGCATACCATGGCATTTTCTTGTCTTGCACGGCTAGGATGTGTTCATCAGGGAAGGTATCAGATAGAGGTAGGGAGGGTCCAATGTGGTCTGGATGAAGTCTTGACAGGTGGTCAGCCACCACATTTTTCGATCCGGCCTTGTCTTGGATTTCCAGGTCAAATTCCTGCAAAAGCAGGATCCATCTGATGAGCCTGGGTTTTGCATCCTTTTTGGCCAACAGGTGCCGGATGGCTGAATGGTCGGTGTAGATAGTCACGTGGGATCCCAGCAAGTATGATCGGAATTTTTCCAGTCCAAAGACTACAGCAAGCAACTCTTTTTCTGTGACCGTATAATTACGCTGGGCCTCGTCCAACGTTTTGCTCGCGTAGTAGATCACCACGGGCTTCTTGTCTTGCCTTTGTCCCAGGACAGCGCCTATGGCAAAATCTGATGCGTCACACATAATCTCAAAACCCTGGGACCAGTCTGGGGGTTGAAGTACAGGTGCGGTGGAGACTAAGTCCCGGAGGGTATGATAAGCCTGGGTGCAATCAGGAGACATGTGGAAAGTTGCGTCGTTGGCTAGAAGGTCGGTCAAGGGTTTGGAAAGTTTGGAAAAGTCTTTGATGAACCTTCGGTAGAAGCCAACATGTCCTAGAAAAGAGTGAATCTGTCGGACCGAACTAGGTGGAGGAAGTTTGGAAATTAAATCAACCTTAGCTCGATCTACCTCGATGCCCTTATGCGAAACGATGTGTCCGAGGACAATTCCTTCTTGAACCATAAAATGGCTCTTTTCCCAACTTAACACCAAGTTAACCTCGATACATCGTTTCAGGATTTTCTCCAAGTTGCTCAAACAATGGTCGAATGAATTCCCGAATACAGAGAAATCATCCATAAAGACCTCCAAGTATTCACCCACCATTTCTGAAAAAATGGCTAGCATGCAACGCTGGAAGGTTGCGGGTGCGTTGCATAACCCGAACGGCATTCGACGGAATGCAAATGTGCCATACGGGCAAGTGAATGTGGTCTTTTCCTGATCTTCCGGAGCAATTGCGACTTGGTTATATCCTGAATATCCATCCAGGAAGCAAAAATACTTCTGCCCTGCCAATCTTTCAAGGATTTGGTCAATGAATGGCAAGGGGAAGTGGTCCTTCTTAGTGGCTTCGTTAAGCTTCCTATAATCAATACACACCCGCCATGAGGTGGTGGTGCGGGTGGGAATGGATTCGCCATGATCATTAGTGACAACGGTGAGCCCAGCCTTCTTTGGAACCACTTGAGTGGGGCTCACCCAGGGGCTATCAGAGATAGGGTAGATGATGTCGGCGTCGAGCCACTTGATAATTTCTTTTTTAACGACCTCCCGCATGTTAGGGTTTAACCGTCTCTGCATCTGGCGGGAAGGTCGGGCCCCATCTTCCAGGTAAATCTTGTGGGTGCAATAGGTGGGGCTAATTCCTCTTAGATCTGAGATGGTCCAACCAATGGCGGCCCGATGTTCTGAAAGAGTTGCAGTCAACCTTAGTTCCTGATCCTTGGTTAGATGGGAATTAATAATCACTGGGAAGGTCTGGCCAGGTCCCAAGAAGACGTACTTGAGATTCTCGGGCAATGGTTTAAGTTCAGGTGCGGGTGGGACCACAGTCGATGGGAATGGAAAGGGCGGTAGTTGATCAACATTGATTTCTTCAAATGGTGTCATGTGATGATACTCAGCCTTACAGAGGTCCACAGGTAATGATGGTGGCGAGTCAGAACTACGGGTTTGGTGGTCTGAGACAGAATTGAGGGTAAGGCATTCCTCGATTAAAGTTTCCACGGGATCATGTTCCTCAATGTAATCACAATCAAAAGACTTTGTTGCCCGGAAGATATCTAATTGCATTTTCCTGTCTCCGAAGACGATTTCCATACATCCCGTGTCGCAATCGATGTTTGCTTTAGCCGTGGCTAAGAAAGGTCTGCCTAAGATTATGGGTGCGTTCTGTAATTTTTCAGGGACTTCCATGTCGAGCACCAAAAAGTCGACTGGGAAATAGAAGTCCTTGACCCGTACAATCACGTCCTCGACAACCCCCTTCGGGGTTTTCACTGATCTATCCGCCAGCTGGATGGTGACAGGGGTTGGTGCCAGCTCCCCAAAACCAAATTGGTGGTACAAGGTTGTGGGAATTAGGTTGATAGAAGCACCTAGGTCCAGGAGCGCTCTATCAAATGTCATGTCCCCGATGTTGCAGGAAATCAGGGGTGCTCCTGGGTCAGTTCGTTTGAGTGGAAGGTTGCTTGATATCACGGAACTGGCTTGCTCAGAGAGTACAACCTTCCTAGGTGCTTGAGGTCTCGGCTTACGCTTGGGTGTACAGGCATCCTTTAAGAACTTGGCGTAAGCGGGGATGTGTTTGACAGCTTCTAGAAGCGGTATATTAATCTGTACTTGTTTAAAAATTTCCATCAGCTCCTCAGTTTCCACAGTATTCTTTTTTCTCTTGATTGTTTCCAAGGCCTCAGGATAGGGTGTCTGGATTGGTTCCATGTTTGGGTCCTTGGTTGGTGCTTCTTCTAAGTCGGGTAAAGTCTCGGGGAGAGTCGGCCATTTGGGATCCTGGGTTTTGGTGCCGCTTCTCAAGGTCACCGCATTCGCAGAGGCATTGGGGCCATGGGGTGATCCTTGAGAAGATGAGGATGAAGAGGCGCCAAACCCAGGAGGTGTTTGTGGAGCCGGTTGGACCATATGAGCCTGCCCGGGGTTGCCTTGGAACCCTTGTGAATTGGGGCCTCTGTTAATTATGTTTCGCGGGTTTGGTTGTGGTTGGGAAGGTAGAGATCCTTGCTGTTTACAGTCCAAGAGTTGGCTTAACTGTCCCTTTACCAAGGCCATTTCTTCCTGATGTTTTTGGTTCATGTCAGCCATCATCTTTATTAGGGTGTCCATTTGGTTTTGTGGGGGAGGGGCCGCCCTATTTTGGTTATATTGGGGTCTAACTGGTGGTCCTTGCTGATAGGGGGGCAAGTGTGGCTGTTGGTTTGGCCTGGGCTGGTTTTGGAATTGCGGTAGTTTCTGGTTTGTCCAACCAAAGTTGGGGTGATTACGCCAGCCGGTGTTGTAAGTGTTGGAGAAAGGGTCAGGTTTTGCATATCCTTGGACGGCTTGCACATCTTCTAGAATAGCCGATGTTGATGAAGAAGGAAGGGAGTAATCAAGGGTCGAGGGAGCAAAGGTCCCTCCTTGGAACATGGTTGGGGGTTGTTCCAGGTTTAGTTGGGTGAAGGGTTGGACCAGGTCAACATTATGTGCTCCTTTTGCTAGGGTGAAAGTCTGCAAGGGATTCCTGGTCTGGTTTAGAAGCTCATCAATCTTCTTGTCCACCAATTCCACTCGATCCAACTTTTTGGCAATAATGTCCATGTCAACCATTCCAGAATTTGCTTGCACCTCATAAATCCTACCACGGGGTTGACTGGATCTGTTAAACTGGTTCATGGAGGCATTGTTGAGCGAATTCTCGCTCATAGACTCAAAGAGCTCAAACGCGCTCTCCTCATCTTTGTTTAGGAAGTTTCCCCCGCATGAGGCATCGACGAAGTTCCGTAGGTTGCTATCCAGACCGTGGTAGAAGATCTGGGCCAATTGCCACCTTGGAACTTCGTGGTGTGGGCATTTCCTCAAAAGTTCATTGAATCTTTCCCACGCCTCATGAAATTGTTCCCCACCCTGGAGTGTGAAGGTAGTGATAGCTCTTCTGAGGGCATTGGTCTTTCCTATGGGGAAGAATTTCTTTAAAAATGCATGCCTCAGTTCCTCCCAGGTGGTGATGGGTCTACCTAGGGTTCTAAGCCAATGAGAAGCCTTGTCTCTTAATGAGAAAGGGAACATCTTGATTAGAACAATATCAAGGCTAATGTTCCTAGGTTTTACTGTTCTTGCTATGCGGTCGAGATCTTCTAGGTGCTGAAAGGGGTCTTCATTTGAGCTTCCATGAAAGTGGCTCTGGATTAGACTTAATACATTAGGTTTTAGCTCAAAATCGTCTCCCCCTTCGGGGATCCTAAGGTGTGCCTCGACTCTAATGGCAGAAGGGTTATAGAAATCACGGAGGGGTCTTGGCTGGTTCTGAAATGGTGGTAAATCAAGTGGTGGTTGTCCTGGTATGTCATTGAAAGGTGGTGGTTGTTCTTGCGGGTTCTGTAACCGTTGTATGGCTTGCATGATGGTGTGGATTTGTCGTTGCTGAAGCCGATGGTTAGCATTGATTTGAGCCTGGACGACAGCCATAGCATCTGGTGGGGGTTGATCTTCAGCCTCATCTACCCTAGGTTCAGCCATGTTTTCAACAGAATTACGTCGCCTAGATTCCTGCCCCAAAACACACAATTCGGGATGCAGTGAGCGCCTCCCGTGCATGCACTAGAGAAGAACTGGAGGGGATGCGGAGGGCGACAGATGCGAGAAATGTGTTTCAATCAAGCACGCAAGCCTAATCCTTATGGTGTATTCCTTAGGAGACCTAGAAATCTCACAAAGGGTGATTAAGTCCGTAAGCACTGGACTTCCCTTCTCAAGGCTAATCTGGCCAGGTTGATTACGAGGGGATTGCAGGGAAGGTTCTTCCTTTGGCTTGCGCCTCCGGTTCCATAGACCCCACAACCACGGTCGTTTGACACTGCCCCGCAGCCTAGTCACCAGATTCTACCAAGGGAATGAAAGCCAAGTGCCTAGCAGACAAAACCTCACCTTTTGAGACTTAACTCAGTCCTGCCTAGGGCACGTCTACTCAGTTTTAAAGGGCTAGGATAGTGCTTGTGCTTAGGGTGATGTGATGAGGCGTTGATTGGGGTGGTGCCTCTTAATGTTCTACTTTCAAAGTGTGTGCTTCTAGCAAAACATGATTTTCAAGCAAGGATTTGTTAAGATATAGTGTCTTTTTAGTGTTCATCCTTACTTAAGTACTTTTTAGGGTTGACGTGTCTTAATTTTTTCAAACAAGTTTCAGTGGGCACGTCAAGTTCTGCACACAACTTAGTGAAAGTAGATTTCCTTTTTGTAGAGGCTCTAAAACCCTAGTGTACTCATCCTGATAATCATGCAGCTTCTATTAGATGAGTCAGTTTTAGGGTTGAGTGGTGCGGCCCAGGTCAACTCACGGTGGCTTCGCAAACACCACTCAAGAGAAAGAGAAAAGAGCACTCCAAGAATTTATCCAGCATATTAGAGTGTACATTTTTTTGGTAGGGTGATGTGTTAAGAATGTGGGTCAAGCAATCATTCACCACGCCAATTTTTTTAGTTTTTATGATTTTTTTTAGATTTTTCACGCAAGCAAACAATGAGAGAGTGAGTACTTACTATCGGTCCTCGAGGCGCCTACTTCCTTGCTACCATAGTGGAATGCGTCGCTTCGCCGTCCATGCGCCGAATTCCTGCAACCGTCAAGTAAAAAGGAAAATAGGGCATTAGAAGATATGAGAATGAAGGTGGAATGGAGGTGATAAAACAAATCCGTTGCCTCCCCGGCAGCGGCGCCAAAAACTGACGTGCCTTCGTGCGTGTGTGTTAAGAGGTGTCGTTATAGTTGCACTTGATACGTCGGTTTTAAAAGAAGTAAACGGAGGTGAGTCCGAGTGTCGATCTCAGGGAGGCGTGGAAATCGGATTTTGTTTACCACTTGTTGTCACGAAAAAGGCGGAGTTTTGCTTGCGAAAGAAACGGTTTTGAAAAGCGAGAGATAAAGAGAGTTTAGGGTTAGAAAGCTCTTGGTTTTGATCATGCACTTTAAACAGAAATTAAAAAGGCAACTAAATGAAAAATAATTTCATTAAACATGCATTCATAGTTCATGGTTTACAATATTAAATACATGCTTCAACAAAAGTAAATGAAAGCTTAAAAGAGAGAGAGAGAGGTAGAGAGAGAGTGGAGAGCGACGAGGCAGCCACGGCGGTGGAGGAGGCTCCGTCGGCGGCTCGTCGTCTCCGGCGATTACAAGAGTGCCTAAGACTAGCTAGGAGAGGAGTGGAGTAGTTGCAAGTGGGAGAGGATGCCTTGAATGGTGGTAGAAGGGGGTTTAAATAGAGTTAAGGGCTTCCTAAAAGAAGAATGTGCTTTAGCGACATCCAGAACGTCGCTAAAACCGCTTCCATATACGTCGGTGAAGGCCTTCTGCCGCCGGTCAGCCGCCCGCCCCTCTCTCTCTTCAGGCGCGATCCGTGGCTGTCGAACGAGAGCCGTCCGATTGATGATCGGACGGCTGAGATCCTCCCGCGCCTGCGCTAGGATCGCGCTTCGGGCGCGCGTGCGCGCGCGCATTTCCGCCCGGCGTGCGCGCGCGCGTGGGAGGTGGGGCGCTGTCGTCGCGCCGCGTGGCGCGATCCTAGCCGCTCGCTTCTGATCGCGCGGCTCAATTTTGCCGCGCCCTTCGCCCGCAGATGATTTTCGCTCCGCGTGAATCGAACGCGCGTCGCCGCAACGCGGGCGTGCGCGCTAACCGTTGCGCCACGCCCGCGCTTTGTCGCGGCGACCGCGGGCGAGCGCGCGGATCTCAGCCGTTCGATCGAAGATCAACGGCCGAGATGCGTCCTTGGCTGGCTTGGGGGCGTGCGGGCGGCGAGGGCGGGGCGACGTGGCGCGTTCTAGGCCGTTGATCTCCAGATCAACGGTCAGGATTTCTTGGGCCCATTGTGGGAGCTCCGGATGTCGGATTTGGCCGATTTTGAGTCCGTTAGACTCCGTTCGTCGTCCTGAATCCATCCGTGCGGTCCGATTGCTCATCTGAGGCCTGCTTTGACAAATGCTTTACACAAATGGCCATTAATACAGTTTATAAGCAATCTTGGTACTTGATGCATGCAATGCTCCTATTCTACTTTATGTTGTGCCTTTTATTCTAAAGATGGGCCATATTCAACCTAATTACTACCCCCTTGCGTGGTGTTATCACCCGGTCTCGTCCGCGCTCACGCCCCGCGGACCTGACCCGACCCGACTTAGACTGACCTGCACTCCTCGCCCACCACGCACGCCGGTGGGCCTGGACCCGGGCGCGACCCGTACCCGATTACCCGGCAGCTCTGGGAGAGCTTTCCCAAGAGTGGTTTCAGAGAGAGAGAGAGACACGGGGGGGGAGAGGGTAGAGTAGGTTTTGTCCTCTGACGTAAGCTCTGAAGTGTGCAGGCACAGGTGAAGAAGAAGGACCGCGGAAGAAGAAGGAAGCTGAGGGAGACACTGTAGCAACAGGCAGTTTAAGTCGTCTGATTTGGAAATCAGACGACGTCCTGAAGGAAAAAGAAGAAAGAAGGAGGGGCGACGTCCTGACTGGAAAAAGAAAAGAAGAAAGAAGGAGATCTGAAGAACAACAGAAGAAGGCGAGGCAGAGGAGAACACAAAAGAACAAGGGAAGAACTGAAAGAAGAAAAACAAAGAAGAAAGAAGAAGATCTGAAGAAAGACAGAAGAAAAAGGAAGAGCAGGAACAGCTGGAAGAAGAAGAAGAGCATCACCACTGCAGAAGAAGAACATCACCTCTGCAGACAATGAAGAAGAAGATCTGAGACGAGGAGAAAACAAAGAGAAAAGAAGACAACAAATTCTTTCTCTCTCTCTTTCTTTATTTTTGTAAAAGAAACATGTATATCTCTAGAATACAACTTGCTCCCTGAGTTCGACCTCGGGAACTCTTTTATTTTCCGAGTAAAAAATTTTATATTTGAAATGTTGGCAATAACTGGCTATACTACAACGCTATAACAATAAAACCCGGTTGCCCACAGCGTTTCACAAAGTCCAAGAGAATCAGGCCGAAATCAGGAACAATCATTGCACTGACAGGGTAATCAGACGTCTGATCCTGGCATCAGATGTCTGGGAAACCAGTTTAAGACATTTGAAAATAAGGTCAGACATCTGATTTTATGCGGGTTTATTCCTGACTAGAATCATATCTAAACAGAGTTCAAGTGCAAATCCATCAGACGACATATAGGACGTCTGGCACTATGTCTGGACGTCTGGAAACCTACTTTTTCGTGGGAATGGATTTCCAAGAGTTGCAACGGCTAGAAAATCTCTGAGAAGAGATTTTCGGTCAGCCGAGGCAAAACGGTCATTTATCAGACGTCTGGAAAGGCTTAAGGACGTCTGATAAGGCTCTAACGATCATATTCTTCAGTGTTTGTTAAGCCAGCCAACAGTCCACTAATTGGACATCTGGCAAGTCCATCAGACGTTTTCTAAGATGTCTGGACTAAGGTCTGGACGTCTGATTTCATCAGACAGAGCTAACTAAGTCCAGCCTAAATGTTATCAGACGTCTGAATCAACAGTCAGACGTCTTAAAACACATTATCAGACATCTGATTTTGGAATTAGACGTCTGAAAAAGCTGTTTGAACCCTATATTGGTTTTCTAAGTTTTCTACAGAAAACCTCAATATCCTAGGGTTGTGCTAGTGTTCCTAGGACTACTGTTAGGGTACTTTGAGGCTCTTTAACATGATTTTCTAAGGAACAAAAAGAGCAAGGAAATAAAGACAAAAGTACATGAAAGAAATAAACAAAATTCTATCCTATTCTTCTTGTCCTTCCATCTTCAATCTATCACTCATCGCGAATCTTCTCTGTTCTCCATCAAGCTCCTCCAATCCATCCAGGATGCGAGCTCGAACTCCGTCTAGTCACGTCTCCATTTGCAATTTGCCTGAAATCTAAGACTTCAAGTGCAAATGTTAAATGACACGTGTTTTGTTATCATCAAAACAAATGATCGTGGTGCTCTAACACCAACACAAGTTTCAGCTCGTGTCTTCGGATTGACCCTTAAAAAGATGACGGAAAACTCAACTCCCATTTTATTACATTTGTGGCCCAAAGAATATATGGTAGAAACAGGATATTTGTAACTTGCCCTGAAAAACTTTGAGGAAGAAGAATTTACAGATATTTGCGAGATATACATACTTATTTGCACAATTTTTTTTTTTTGAAACAAGTGTCAGTATATCTCTTATAACTTTATTTGGAGGAGCACACTTTTTTGGCGGGAGAGTTTCTTTTTTGGTGGAAAGAGTTTCTCCTAAACACAAGACTAAAGCCTGGGATAAAAAGTCTACTTGTGTGCACAGGTAAGGACTCCACCTTCCCTAATGAACACTAGGGTTGGATCTTATGTTCACCTAGTCTTTCTTGATATGTGTAGTGTCAACCAAGATTACTTATGATCTCGAGTAGAAGCAAACCAACGGATCCTGTACTAATGTCTCAGGTACAAGAATACGTCCTTAGTTAGGAGAAATTTTGATCTATCTTGTCAATGCTCAAGTGAATTAAGCTGAGCCTGAGCGAATCAAGCTTCTGTGGCCTGGAAAGTCTTCAAAATAGTGGTTGAATATCCATAAACACTTATTGTATTTTTATTTCAGCCTTCAGATCATTACTAAACACTTTTTTTTTTTTTGCTATGTACATATTTATAAATGGATGGAAGCTGCATGATACCATATAATACCCAGATCCTATGGATGCCTATTCAACCCCCCATGCCAAACGATGCTATGTCCTCATATGCATGCAGGGTAGAGGAAGGTTGAAAGATCAGGGAACGAGAGCTGAGGTGCAAGGTATATAGCAGGGTGGTAGGGTGGGTGGATGGTGGGTGGTGAAGTGAAAAGATGCGAAGTGAAGTGTACGTGATAGTGGAGGAGTGTTGTTGGGGTGCCTCCCAACAAGCGCTGAATTTAACGTCCCCAGCTGGACTCAGAATGAGGCACGAGATTAGTTACCCTCCAGCAGGGCAACAGTTTCTCCAACGGGGGCAGGTTCATGAGTAAGATAGGGTTTTAAATGCTGCCCATTGACCGTAAATTTATGCCTAGATTTGGGATCTTCAATTTCAACGGCCCCGTTGGGAAATGGTCTCAAGACTAAGAAGGGACCAGTCTATTTGGACTTCAATTTCCTTGGAAAAAATTTGAGCCGGACATTGTAAAGCCAAACTTGCTGAGATGGCTCAAATTCCTTCCATCGAATTCGACTGTCGTGAAAAGCCTTAGTGCGTTGCTTGAAAGTTAAGGCAGAATCATAGGCTTCACGACGGAGCTCTTCCAACTCTTGGAGTTGGAGTTTCCTTTCTCGACCACACAGGTCTGGGTCGAGGTTACATTGGCGAACCACCTAATAAGCGCGGTGCTCCAGCTCCACAGGCAAATGACAAGGCTTCTCGTAAATGATTCTATAAGGAGACCTACCTAGGGGAGCCTTGAAGGTGGTCCAATAGGCCCAAAGTGCGTCAATCAGCTTGTCGGACCAATCCTTATGGTCAAGCCGAACCGTTTTCTGGAGAATTTGCTTGATTTGCCAGTTCGACACCTCAGCTTGGCCGTTCGTCTGAGGATGATACGGAGATGCGATACGATGGTGGACTCCATATTTCCTCAGAAGTGCCCGAAAAGAAGCATGGGTAAAATGGCTTCCTCCATTAGAGATAATGGCTCGAGGGATCCCGAAGCAGGCAAAAATGTGGTCTTTGACAAATCAAGTGGATATGACATGGTCAGCATGGCGAGTGGGAATAGCCTCGATCCATTTCGAAACATAATCAACAGCAACGAGGATGTATTCGAAGCCGTTGGAAGGGGGAAAGGGACCCATGAAATCGATTCCCCAAATGTCAAATATTTCAGTTCAGCAGCTAGGATGGGTTGCAAGGGCATCATGTCACGACGTGACATTGACCCTAACGACTGGAACCTAGTGCAATGTTTGGCATAATTGTGTGCATCCTGGTGAAGGGAGGGCCAAAAGAAACCACACTGCAACACCTTGGCTGCAGTTTTCCTCCCAGAGAAATGGCCTCCACAGGCCTGATCGTGGCAGAAGGATAGCACACTAGGGAATTCGCTGTCAGGAATATAGCGATGGATGATCTGGTCAGCACCTATTCGAAAAAGTAGTGGATTATCCCAGAAATAATACTTTCCTTTTGCAATGAGATGTTCACACTGGTTTTTAGGCCAGTCACGTGGAAGGGAACCAAAGCAAGGTAATTGGCAATGTTGGCATACTAAGGTCCACTTGCCATATTAATTGCCAATAGGTGCTCATTGGGAAAAACCTCATTGATCAGTAGGGTAAGTCCAATGTGGTCAGGGTCCAGTCTAGAGAGATGATCAGCCACAACATTCTGGGCTCCGGCCTTATCGCGGATCTCAATGTCAAATTCTTGGAGCAGAAGGATCCAACGAATCAGTCTAGGCTTGGCATCCTTCTTGTGCATGAGATGGCGAATGGCCGCGTGGTTAGTGAATACAATAACATGCGAGCCCAGAAGGTAAGAGCGAAATTTCTCCAGCCCAAAGACGACCGTCGGTAGTTCTTTTTCAGTGGTGGTATAATTACGCTGGGCCTCGTCCAACGTCTTACTGGCGTACTACACCATGAAGGGGTGTCTATCGCGTCTTTGTCCCAGGATGGCTCCGACTGTAAGGTCGGAAGCATCACACATGAGTTCAAAGTCGAGGGACCAATCAGGTGGCTGGAGAACAGGGGCCTTGGTGACAGCATCACGTAGCTACGTGAATGCTCGTATGCAGCCCGGACCCATATCAAAGGGTACATCGGTCGATAGGAGATGAGTTAAAGGTCTAGAAATCTTGGAGAAGTCTTTGATGAATCTCCTATAGAAATCGACATGTCCCAAGAAGGAGCGGATTTGTTTGACAGAGCCAGGCACAGGTAAATCAGCAATTACATCAAGTTTAGCTCTGTCAACCTCGATACCCCTGTCGGAGATGATATGCCCGAGAACAACTCCCTCGTGTACCATAAAATGACTTTTCTCCTAGGAAAGCACGAGGTTCACAACAATACATCTCCGAAGGATACGGGTCAGGTTGGCAAGATAGTCATCAAAAGAGGGTCCAAGGATCGAAAAGTCATCCATAAAAACCTCAAGAAAGTCACCCACCATGTCATAGAATATCGCCAACATACATCTCTAGAAAGTTGCTGGCGCGTTACAAAGTCTGAACGGCATCCTTCTAAATGCAAAGGTGCCGAAGGGGCAGGTAAAGGTGGTTTTCTCTTGGTCCCTGGGGTCAATTGCCACCTGGTTATAGCTTGAGAATCCATCCAGGAAACAGAAAATTTTATTTCCCGCTAACCGCTCCAGGATTTGGTCAATAAAAGGTAGCGGAAAGTGATCTTTCTTAGTTGCCGCATTCAGTTTCCTATAATCTACACACTCTCCAAGATGTAGGAGTGCGTGTAGGGATGGATTTGCCCCTATCATTGACACGGATGGTGAGTCCCGCCTTTTTGGGCACGACATGAACCGGGCTCACCCAGGGGCTATCGCTGATCGGGCAGATTATACCTGCATCCAGCCACTTAATAATTTCCTTTTCAATGACCTCCCGCATGTTAGGGTTGAGACGTTGCTGCATCTCGCGGGAAGGTCGAGCCTCCTCCTCCGTATATATACACTGAGTGCAATAGGAGGGGCTAATGCCAGTTAAGTCTAATAAGAACCATCCAATGGCTGCCTTGTGTTCCATAAGGACCTTTGTTAGTTTGCATTCTTGCTCCCTGGTCAATTTTGAACTAATGATTACGGGGAGCGTTTCATTTGGTCTTAAGAAAACATACATAAGTGTATCAGGCAACTCTTTCAGCTCGGGAGTGGATGGTGAAAGATCTGGCATTTCTTGGGACGAAAGTGTCCCAAGCGGATTAGAAGAAAACATGGTAGGAGGAAGAAGTTGGCCCTCAGATTGGCCAAGAAGAGGGGCATCTTGGATTGATGGATCCAAAAAAAGATAGCCCCAGTGAACAGTATGTGGGCTCAAGGTCCCAATGTGGAGTTGCAATTCCGCCTGATTTAGTGGGAAGGAAAGGGCAATCCTGTCTTCAAGAGTGTGGATCGGCGATGAGTAGCCTGAATATGACTCAGATCACGAGGTATGGGAAGCGGGGAAAACCTCGTCAGAAGTCTGGTCAAGAGAAGGTACGGGAAAAGGGAGGGATGGGGGAACGTCACAAGATGTGTCGGTCAGGCAATCGTCTATGTTTAAAGGCAATCCACAGCAGTCAGAATAGGTCCCTATTAGTTCGATACACGTGCTGACAGCCATGTCCTTGTCAGACGTGTCATCCTCAATGCAATCGCAATCGAAGTTCTTGGCTGCCTTGAAGATGTTAAGCTTGAGCTTCTCAGATCCAACGACAATCTCAATACAGCCTGACTTGCAATCGATATGGGTGCGGGCTGTGGCCAAGAAAGGTCAACCAAGGATGATCGGACAATCAGAAAGTGAGCTAGGAACTTCCATATCCAAAATAAGAAAGTCAACAGGAAAACAGAGACTGTTGACCCTAACCACCACGTCTTCCACCACACCCTTTGGTATTTTGACAGAACAATCTTCCAACTGTAACGTGACAGGGGTGGATTCTAGATTTCCTAAGGCAAATTTCTCGAGCATGATGGTTGGTAAAAGATTGATGGAAGATCCTAGATCAAGCAAAGCATGGTTAAAATTGTAGCCTTGGATGCTACAAGAAACAAGTGGTGTACCCGGATCTTTCTGCTTCGGTGGTAGATTTGACAGTATAGCACAACTCGCATGAGGCGAGAGAACCACCGGATTCTTTGTTTTCTCTGATTATCGCCTGGGTGTAGTGTAGTCTTTGAAAAGTCAGGTGACAGTAGGTATGTGGTCGATAGCCTCTAACAGGGGTACCTTGATTTCAACATCCCTGAATAAATTACACAGGTTATCAAAGACCTGCGTATCCTTTTTCTTGCCTTTTGGCTCCCTCAGTAGAGCCTCAGGGAATGGGACCGATTCTGGCACTAATTTGGGTGTATCGTCTCTCGCGAATGCGGTGCGCATCCCAAATGAGAGGGCGATAAAAAAGATGGGCCAGGATTAGGTTGAGGTGGATCTACGGTTTGCCTACCGCTCCTCGTAGTAATCGCATTGGATGTTGCGGGTCTAGTGGGATCATAAGGCGGAGGAGGGTTCGTAATAGGGACATAAGGGTGAGGTGCTGCAGCAGGATTAGCCTGGAATCCCAGAGGAATGCTCGGTGCTTGTAGAATCTGATGAACCTGCCCCTGAGAAGGTCGTACCTGTGGTTGAGGACCACGGGGTACGAAATTTCGTGGGTTGGGAATAGGTTGGGCTGGAAGAGTGCCTTGAGATCGAGTTGCCATACTTAGTTGACTGATCTCAGTATTCTGCTATGCCAATTGGTGCTGAAGAGAGGTCATGTTCTCTTCATGGCACTTAGACATTTCCATCATCATTCGCATCAGTTTATCAAGAGAACTTGATGCGTGTTCTGTTTGCGGTATGCAAGGACTCGATGGCGGATTTGCCACAGGATTAGACTAGGCCCTTAGGATAACGGGTGCGGACGGTTGCATTAGCCCACCCGCGGGATTTTGGCACTGCGGGTTACTGGACCATGCGAAGTTCGGATGATTTTGCCACCCTGGGTTATAAGTGGCAGAGAACGGGTTGTTCCCCAGGGTGCAAGCATCTTCTAAGCCAAAAGACGAGTCCGCATGTAAATATGCATCCGAGCACATGGAGGCTTGGTCCTCCGTGTCAAAATACTGGCTTGCAGAAGCCAAATCCACATGACTTACCAAATAGCTCGGTGCGATGCTCGGTAAGGAAGATCTCACGGGGTTTTTGGAGATAAGCCTGGTGTTGGAAGGATTAGGATTGTGACGAAGTGGTGAAGTGGAGGTGTTTGCCATAGAATGGGCGGGATTGGCCAGAAGCTCGTCCAGCTTCTTGTGCACGACGGAGACTTCATCCAATTTTTGTGCGATAAGGCTAAGATCTGTGGATGAATGGGAGGGTCCCATGTCAACTTCGTGAACATTACGGGGCAGGCTGGTACGATTAAAGGCAACAATGGAGGCATTGTTCATTGAGTTTTCGCTCATGTTTTCAAATAATTCGAATGCTCCATTCTCATTTTTATTCATAAAATTCCCTCCTCAGGAAGCGTCTGCAATCTGCTTCAAAGTCTCATTTAGCCCATAATAGAAAATCTGGGCTATATGCCACTTAGGCAGACCGTGGTGCGGACACTTCCGGAGGAGGTCATTATACCTCTCTCAGGCCTCATGAAACTATTCACCATTTTGTTGCGTAAAGGAAGTTATAGCACGGCGAAGCGCATTGGTTCGCCCGATTGGGAAGAATTTATTGAGAAATGCTATCCGCATCTCTTCCCAAGAATGGATGGTTCTCCCAAGGGTGCGTAACTATTGCGATGCTTTTTCCTGCAATGAAAATGGGAACATTTTCATGAGGACAATTGATAACCCGATGTTTCTTGGTTTAACCGTTTTAGCCAATCGGGTTAGGTCTTCCAAATGGAGAAAAGGATCTTCACTTGCAAGACCATGGAAGTGAAAGTTAATTAGGCCAATTACATTAGGTTTTAGTTCAAAATCGTCCCCGTCCATGGGGACCCGAATTTGTCCTATGGTCTCTGTAGCAGCGGGATTTTGATAAAAGCTAAGAGACCTAGGCTCCTCTCGTTCGGGAGGGTTCTGCATTTCCTCCAAGGTTTCCCTAATGGCTTCAATCTATTCATTATACATTTCCATTTGGGCTTGGAGGCGGGTTATGGGATCCATGGCTCCACCACCTGGTGGGATTTGAGGGGGGTGGTTTCCTCCCTCGGGATTTGGGGGTGGGCATGCAACCATGTTTGTGAAGGAGGATGACGATTTGGTTTCTTTCCTTCTAGAATTATCAGACAATTCAAACAATTCAGGGTTTTGTGACCTCCTCCCAAACATGCACTACCGCAGGAAGAATTGGGGAGATAAGAAGGGAAAAAGGGATGAGAGAAATGACGCCGCACAGGAACACTTGATGACAGATCAAGGCAATCAAAGTCCTAACCTCTACAATGTGCCCTTAGACCTAAAGATCTAAGTTACCTACTATCACAACCTACGGAACCAAATGCGAGCATCGCAGAACCACCGGGCCAGATTGAAAGGCCGTTTGCCCCAGTCTTAGACACCCGATAGCACGCGGGAACCCACACCAGCACGTAGGCGCTACACGCAGGTAGTTAGACCTCCAATCCTTAATAAGGGTCAAGTTGCTACCAGTTTTAATTAGAGGCTTAGGATCAAGTGCTTCAGGAATGTGAAGGGCATTGTATATGGGTAATGCCCAAGTGCGTTGATTTTAGAAAGTGTGTAAACCAAGCATGCAACGGGGAAATCTCCCCGAATTGAAGTTTTAGATGGTGAATGGTTTTTAGAATTTCAGCCTTAAGTAGTATGGATTTTAAGATTTTGCTGAGTTACCAATTCAACCAATCTCCGGGTTTTGAGAAAATACAAGTTCTTCTATGCCCAACAAACCCTTCTTCAATGTGAGTTGGTTAATGCATGCTAAAAATGCAATGAGCTTCCCTAGGTGGAAATTTCTATGTGTGGATGCACGAGTCAATTTTAAGTTAGTGTGAAAGGGAGCCAAAGCACTTCAATTTAAGTGCTCCCAATCACCAAAATGAAGTTCCACACACAAGGCTCAACCACAAAATAATGTTAAGAAAATCAAAGTGTTGGGGTTGAAATATTCGGGATCAAATCTAAGGCACATGAAAGGTTGTGGTGGGGTTGGAATAAACTCAATTCCAACTCTCCCCACCAAAAATGTGATCCCGAATTGTGGATAAATGAAGCATGGAGGGATGGCAATCAATCTATTTAATCTTGCCTTGAAGAATACTTCATACGACGAAAGATTCAAGAATCAAGATTCTTGGATCTTCGCTATGCGAAGTTTGGCGGGAAATCCCAGGGCGGTGGGGGTGATAGCAGACAATCAAGCAAGTGATTTTTAATCCACTTGCCCCAAGAAATCCCAAGAAGTGTTTTTAGGTTTTTTTTTTTGTTTATTTAGGTGACAAGTTAACCTAAGTTGCTAAGAGAGAGAGACCTACCTTTTTAGTAACGTGGGTGAACCTCCAGTGCGGTGTCGGCGACTTCACACTCTTGTTCCCACCTTGGATCTGCCCACGTCTCTGACTTCCTCTGCTTGCCTCCTCCTTGCAACTGGTTTACCTGCACACCAACAAACAAAAACACCCGTGAAGAGAAGGGTGTGAGAAGAGAAAATCAAAGGAATGGAGTAGAAACTTACCTCAATATGCACCTCCCCAGCAACTGCGCCAGAAAAAGCATGGTTGTACTCGAATAGGTTGTGTTAATATGGTGAAATTATCGTTGAAGTGAGTATAGTGGTTAACCTAAATCAAGTTTAACCATCTTTCACAAATTTTTTTTACCTGGCCTACTTAATTTTATCTTGGTCACTTTTAGGCCCAAGGTAGATCTCAGGGAGGCAGGAATTAAAGGTAAAGTTTCTACGTCTTTCCTAAAACGTATCTCTTCCGTGCGTTTATTATGTTTTTGGTTTTTTTTCTATTTAAGATTTTTTTTCTTGTTGATAATATTGTCCTTGAGGCACACCCTCAAAATCAGGTCCTTGGCTTTGAGCCAAATTGTTCTTGGCTTTGAGCCAACATAGGGTTTCCAAAAGAACTGGCCCTGCTATTTGCAAGACCGAGTACTTGCAAGACAAGGATTATCTTTTCTCTTTTACTCTTTTTTTTATCTTTTTAATAGCAGGAAACAAAAGAGAAATAAAAACAAGGTAGGTTGCTTGTAGAGAAATAAATACAGTCTCTATATATATATATATTATATATATAGGGGTGGGGGTGGAAGTGGAGATGGAGTGTAGCACAGTGTCGAGTTGGTCCACGTCTAGTAAGACGCAACCAACAAGATGAAGTGCTGCGTAGAGTGTGGGACGGATGTGTGGGAGTGTGTGGGGAGACGTTTGTTTTACGCGGGTATCGGGGGATATCAGCAATTGGTGCAGATATTCTCGTGATATAATGCGCGGTGGAGTGACTAGTGCAAGGGCGTATGGATATAGGTAGGTGATGTGTATGTAAATATATATATATATATATGTATATATATCGATAGGGTTATAACTATATAGGAATATATGTAGTTGCGTATATATATATAGATATATATATACGTATATATATATATTTATGAATATATATATATTTATAGCTTTATAGACATATATATATATATAGTAATATATGTATATGTATATGTGTATATATATATGTATATATGTATGTATATATGTATATATGTATAACTATATATATGTATGTATGTATGTATGTATATATTTATATATAGTTGTATAGGTATGAATATGTATATATGTATATATATATATTTATATATGTATGTATGTGTAAGTGTGTACAAGTAAGTGTGTGAGTGTATGAGTGCGTGTGTGTACGAGTGTGTGTGTGTGTGTGTATGAGTGCGAGAGTGTATGCTGGAGGAGTGGGAGAGAGTGGAAGAAGTTAAGTCGTCCGAGGGCTACATCCGCCGTCTGATTTTGCAGGAGCGCGGGCGCGTAACGCAGAGTGCAGGAACGTGCGCGCGTGACTAGCTGAGGCAGTCGCTAGGAGGAGAGAGAGAGTGTGGTGACCGGATAAGTGAGAAACAAACCGGCCACCGCACTGTAGCCGCGTGAGTTCGCGGCTACAGTGCAAGGGCAAAAAGGTGACCGACTGATTCGCGAGAAACCGGCTGGGTCGCAGGCGGGGGTTTACAAAAGGGTGCGCGGAGAGGGGCGAGGGCGACCAGCTGGCGTGTGCAGAGCACGCGAAATAGGCGTCTGAGGCGCGCGGAGGTGGCGGAGTGCGCACTGTAGCTGTGCACAAGCTTCAGAGCTTGAAGCTCTACGGCCCTAATGGCGATGGAGAGTAACCTACAAACGATAACCAAACAGAGAACAGAAAGCCAAACACGAAGAAAAAAAAGAGAAATAAGACAAGAACCCACCACGCCCACCTGCTCACGATGGAGCTAGGCATTGGTGGTGGAGCTCACAGTGGGGTCCTGAACCACTGTGAGCTTCTCCTGCACTCAGCGTTCCTCTTCTCAACTAGTGAGAAGAGGTGCTGTGTATGGAGAGGAAGAGGGGAAACGAGTGCCCGGCAGAGAGTGGAGTGAGTGGTGTGTAGGGGAGGGTGGAAGTGTGGTGTCTCTGGGTCTCTTTGCACAAGGGAGAGGGCCAAGGGTTTTAAAGAGGAAGAAGAACGCCAACCCATGCTGCTGGCTGAGGACCTCTTGCCATGCTGCTGGCAGAGGAGTGGCGCGAAGAGGTGCCAGCCCCATGCCCTGCAGCCGCGCGAGGGAGAAGAAATCAAAGTCAAAAATAAAAAATGAAAATGGTGAATTTGCAATGCAACCCTTGATGAAGATGTTAATTAGATGGCCAATTATTCACTCTCCTCCCTTCTTTTAAAAGAAAAGCATGCATGTGTCTATGTACAAATGCCACTATTTCTACATAAGATGCAATGGTAGTGCTGGGAAATAACACAAGACGGCATATTTATTGGTGTATTTTTGCTGTGCAATCACTCCACCGCTCACAGGCATGCATCACCCGCAGCCAGCAGCCCTCCTGCATCGCTCATGTGGAGCTCCTCCGCGTAGTAGCAACCACTAGAGCACACCTCCATTGTAGCTCCGTCCGGCCAGCTCGGGCCGCCTCGCACTTCATCGCAACCGCCATCATGGAGCCCTCGATCTAGAGATCCTCCTCCGAGCTTCACACTTCCGGCCATTCCCTCGTCCTCACGCACGGTCACGGGGAAGAAATCCCTCCTCCTCAAGTGCTAGTAGAAGGTAGCATGATCATTGATCTGGACTATAGGTTAATTAGTCATTGTTATGTTGTAGTAAAGATGCAATCTAAATGGATGTCATGTCATTTATTTATTTATAGAATTTTTAATTATTTATCCTAGGTAATTTACTAAGAGACATTTATTGATATACATCACTCTTTATATTTCAAAAATGCTCTTTTATTCCAAAAATATCAATTATATTCACAAATGAATCAAAGAATGAAAAAATAAATGAATTAGGTTAATTATAAACAAAAAGAATCAATTAATGCTAATTAAAATGCCTCAAACATATTTACAAATCAAAAGGCATAAAAAACAACCTAAACTACTCTATATTAATTATATACAACTATGATAAGTAATGCCTAAATGGAGGCACAAAAAGAATATAACTATAAAATAAGATATGTATAACTACTTATATTAGCATATATAATATGTACAGTGATAGATATAAGCGTCACTAAAGCCTTAAAAAGATATATACAAACTAAGGCAAAAATAGTATATACTACTAATACTCTATCTATATATATACATACATACTATACTTAACTTATATATATACTAATACTTATATACAACATTATACACACACACCACACTTTATATATGTACACATATGTATATATGATAAGTCCACTTTAGTGGATCATTATTTGGTCTAAGTACTCTTTAATTAACAGTTCTTAGTTGTTAATTGATTACGACTTATATGGTAATTCACCTTAGTCTGCATATAATTTTATGCATCAATTTTACATTTAATAACATATGATATAATAACATAATCTATATGGTTGGATGCAGGCTAGGTGTAAACATCGGACATTCATTTCACGTATATAAGACATCTGGAGATAAGGTCAGACGTTTGGGAACCGCCATCATGAACTCACTGACGTTTTTTAAGATGTCTGGATCTTTAGCGGATGTCTGATGAAGAACCATTAGATTTTATCCTGTCGTTCCAACCACTTGCGATCCTCGCCGAGTGGTTGGAGAGGCTTATGGCCGAAGAAAACTAACAGAGGAGTTTCTTTTAAAAAGCGACAGCTGGCCATCTTCAAGGGGATATCCTCTCCCCTTTCGGGTATCTTCTCCCTTGCCACCATTGGGCAGCAGGCGTGCACCGTGAAACCCAACGTACACCATGGCTTAGGCATGCGGCACCTCTGCTCCTCCCCTTTCTCGATCATGTATGCACGGTGACAGAGTGCATACACCCATTGTCATCATCCTCTTCCCTTTCTTCTTCGTCTTCTTCCTCTTCCAACACCACCGCCTCCCTTGTTTTCCACTGCAAAAGAACCCAAAGCCATGACCTTCACCACCCCCTCAATAGCCTACCAACAACCCTCTCCTCGCAGCAACAACCCCCTCCCCCTCAGCCACCACTACCATAGCCATCGCTCACCTCCTTAGCCATCCTCTTCTTTAACTTCCTGTCTTCTTCCTCTTCAGCAACTTCATGCATAAGGAGACCCAAACATCCACTGCATGCAGCCACCTTGATCGACCTCCTCCAACCGCCAATCTCGACTCGAAGTACTGCCCAAGCACCCTCTCTGAGCACCTCGGCCACGCGCAGCCACGTGCGACTCATGAGTGGCCAAATCGCAACCCATAGCAGCTTCGCCACCCTCGACGCCGCCAGCCTTCGGTGCTCTGGTTGGCCAACTCCGACCTCCTTGAGACGTGCCACTACCACCATCGCAAAGCCCTCATCTCGATGCTCCTCCGCCGCAAATGGTTTGCGCCACCATAGACTTGCCTGCACGTGAGGAAGAAAGAGGAAGAATCCTCTATTTTCTCTCATATTTCTATTTACGCCTTATGCCATTGCGAGGTTTACTATTCCTTTATTTAATGAATTAATTTATTAAAAGGAATTTGCATGAATGTCCCTCCATTCTATTTGAATTACGTATAGTTGAATTCGTATCATGAATGATAGAGTATGGGATATTTGTTATAGGGAACGAGTTCTGTTTTAATTAATATTAATGGTGTTTGTCAGTACCAAGATTACAATTCACGTATTTCCATGGTGGTAATTTTGTATGTGCACACCTATATTCTTGATTAATTACTTAGATCAAGAATTTGTGTTGGAAATGAGTGCACTAGTCAGTATGCACATCCATTGATATTCTCGAATACATGATGCATCATTAATCATTTCTAATAGGATAATTCCTCCATGTGGAGATGACCTAACTATTTTCATGGTTAGATTTTGAATTATTAAATATTTTGAAAAGCAATTTTCTACCACACGACTAAATACAACGATGCAACATTTTATGTTTAAAATGTCATCAAAAATGAAGATTGCCCTATCAAATGACGTCGTTGCATGGGAGGAAATACGCCTATTAAAATTTTTGGAAAATTTATATTATTTTTATGCTATTTCTAAAGCTTTTCTAAATTGCTGACCTTGTTTCTGTTTACATGCAAAAACGAACGCGACGGGCGCTCATGACGAAGACGATATTTTTGGTGGACCTTGACGCCACCTAGAGGGCAGCAATAGGAGCACGTGGGCCTTGATCCCACATCTGTGGATGGAGGATTGGTGACTGAGGACCTATTTGCTTCCTTTAGATCAAGCTAGATAGACGTTAGACATTTAATTTCTGTCTTATGGACTCGTGTTGGGCATTTTTGGGAACGTGTTCCCAGTACTTTTTATTGCTTATCGCTCTTGTATGCGGGAGCATCCTTTTAGGAGTATGTTCCCATTTTATTTAGATTACAGGTTTATTTGAATTGTTTAAATTGCATGTTAGTTAGTTAGCTAGTTAAATTAGATTAGGTTTGTTTGCTTATTAAAAGAAAGAAAGAAAAATCCAAACTACCTATTAGAAGCTGCATATCTATAGGGTGACCATTTAGGATTGAATGAGTAGCATCTAAATTATCTTAATTGCATCGCATACATCCCTCATTGAAGAGAGCTGGAGTAAGGTCCATTTAGGATTGAATGAGTAGCATCTAAATTATCTTAATTGCATCGCATACATCCCTCATTGAAGAGAGCTGGAGTAAGGTATGTCTTTTCTTGAGCATCAATTACCTGCCATGCATCTGCATTGGACTTAAACCTAAGACCACTAAAGTGTTTGAATCTAATTAAGTCAGTGGTCACTTTAAGAAATTAGGACTGCTAAGAGGTTGGACCTTAAAATTAATGACTTTAATTATGTGTGAGAGGAATTGTTTGTGGGATTTTAAAACACAAAATGCGTACGTGTGTTGCACACTTAAGGCACTGTGCACATCACACCTAGGGTCACTAGATAAATTTCTACCTCTCCTCCTTGCGCAACGATGGAAGTTAGTCGAAAATCAACAAGCCTATCCACCAAGTTACTTTGGTTCCTCATGCGTAGGCTCAATTCGAGACTTCCATCCCTTGTGAGTAGGTTGTAGGCACCAATGAAAGTCAGCCTAGGAAGTGTAATTCTTGCAAAACTTGTTTGGCCACCAACTGAATACTTAATTCTAAGATCTAGAATTTACTAAAAATAAATCCCACTGTATTTACATTTCTTTTGACAGTGGTAGAACTCTTTAGGAAGTTTCTATTTGTATATTGATTTCTTCTAAGTCCTAAGAGAGTTAAACCAGTTTGGCTTAAAGAAATGGATCACCCTTACTCCTATCATTTAGATTATCAGAGTCAAAGTCAATACTTCCCATCTTTTAATCAAGATCCCATGCCTTGAGCATATCCATCCTTTGATGGGTACAGTGACAATTCATGGGATCAATCATATTCCTATCCTGGGAGTACTGGCCCGATAACTCCCACTTTTGAGCAAAACCTTGGAGCAAGATTTTCCACCCCAGGAGTCCCCACTACTTTGCCAACGCCTAGCCCTCCCACCCTTCATGATTTTTCTTATCAAGGTTGGACTAACACTCCTAGGAAACCTGACCCTGAGATTGACTATCCTCCATAATCTGACAATAGCCTCTCCTCTTTTATGATAGAAATACAAAACAACAAATAGAAATGATAGAGTCTATGGGAGAGATGTTAAGGAATAGTCAATGACTGATTGAGAAAATTCATCAGCTTAGTTACTCTCTTACTATTGATTTTGATCCCTACCCACACAACCGTGATCATCAAAAAGATTTTAAGGAAACAACATATACTAGGGATCCTGTTTTGAGTAGCTATCACTTAGACTCTCCCCATGAGACATGGCAACTAGAGGAGAACTATCTTAACGATTATCTACCCGAGCTATATTTGAGTCAAAAGAAAGGGAAGATGATACCACTTGAGGACCTTGACCCCACTGGCAGTATTTTCCTTACCCCTGATAAACCAGGTCAAGGTCATATTGTTCATGCCACTTCCCTTATTAATCATGTGGTGGAACTCCATTCTACCTTTAGTGAGCCTAATCCTGACCCTCCACTTAAGGAACCAACACCTACCATTCATCATTCTGAGGATTTACATGTGCCCAATGAAGGTGGCCCTAAGGGAATGGAGGATGAATTGGATCAATTTTGGTGTCAGGGATACAAAGAGTCTATTTTAGAGGAGGATGATAACCCAATGGAGGAACCCAGACTTTGAGTTTGGAGTGAATCTCGAGGGGATTATGTGTTATTTGAGGACTTACCCCTCGAGGATATTAATGATTTGGCGAAATCTGGATTCCTCCCTACTTTTGATTTTGAAAATCATCCTCCGTAAAATCAGGAAGATAGGGAGTTGATGTTGGAGGAGGATAAACACAATAATGAGAAGCCTAGGAGAGACTCTCTGGGACAATACACATCAATTGAGGATTTATGCCCCGAGGAGAACAAAGAATTGAGTGATATAGGCTTACTCCAAAACATTTAGACTGATCCTCCTTTAGAAATAATTGAGGATACTGAAGCAACTCCTCTCTTTACTAGTGAATCACATATACACCCCGACAAAAACTTAAGTGAACCAAAAGAATCCGGGGATGAAATTAATAATAATGATTTTGTTGCTTCGACCATGCCATCAAATAAATGTGATTTGGAGTCCACCATTGATTCACATATATTGGAAGGTGAAAATATGACTATGATTCTTGAGGAAATCATTAATGATAGGCAAGGTGACTTCAATTTTTCTACAACACCTATTAGGGAGAATAATACAGAATCTGAATTGTTGTTGGAACTGGACCTGACATCAACTAAGCCCTTCTTAGACTTAATCATTACCTTCCAACACCACAATCAACCCTTACACTCCCTAATCGATCCTTGGCTCAGGTCTCTACTCATATACATTCTTTCTAGGGAGAATATTAGGCCAGTACATCCTCAAGTGGAATGGCGAGTTTGGATTGATAGTTGTACTTTTACTCTCGCCATTCAAGGGTTTGACATATTTATAATTATATCTTTTAAAACCCTTCCTGCTTTAGAGGACCCTTGTTATCCTCCACTCCTATTTTGGGAGCTCCCTTTTCATGTTCCTTTTGTTATTCCTAGACCTCCCTAGGTAGCCTACGAGGTTCTCTATTTTCATGTCTTCTAGCAATCATTTGGAATCACGCTGCATCATTAGCTCGCCAACATTCATGGCTACCTGTTTTCTAGGCCCGTGCTGTCACACATATTTTTAGGGCCTAGCTCTTTCTGTTTGGAACCAGACTTACAGGTTCCCTGTAAGTCTGGCTGTTGACAGAAAATGCAACGCTTGTTGTGAGGTAACCCGATGTCCTGAATAATGCCTTCATTAGTTGATTTCATTCCTTTCTCCCCTTGTTGTAATTTTACAATGAGGACATTGTAGGATTTGGGCATGTGGGGTGCATTTTTCATTTTTAGGTAGGATTCATGCATTTAGGTTAGGTGCATTAGCAAAAAAAAAAAGAATTCTCTTTTGCTTTTTTAACTGAATTGGTTAACCCTAGCAAAATATCTTTATCAAGGAGGTGTCATTGAGGATTTTCTTCTTAAATTATTTCTAAGTTTAGAATCTAGTACAGTTACTTCACTTGCATGTAGACTGGATAATGGATCTTTATAGAAAACCAATAAGCATTTTTAGTCTGCTGAATCCTTAGACAGTTTGAAGAGAGTCAGGCATACTATCTTATATTAGATCCACCTAATATTTGTGACAAGAAAGTAGAGAGACTATTGGTGTGCTAAGTCTAGTGTAAGGACTCTTAAGTTCTGGATAATTAGATGATGATACCTTAGAGTTAGGCATAGTTTTTCTCTCTCTATTCCTACGTGCAAACATTGTGTGAATTCTTGAGAGTCATCAAATAAAGTAGATACACAGAGATGGAGTTTTAATAAAACTATGACTATGATGGATGATTACAACCGTCCTTCATAGAGTCTTCGACTGAAAGAGGATAGTAGTATCAAAGGTCAGAAATATACTTGTCCTATCCATTCCTTCCCAGTGCCAAGAGTAGACACTTCCACCAAATAAGCCACACCAAATAGACACTTCCACATATTAGGGATCATCATCATCCCTAATAATGCCTCATAAATAAAAGTTTACGTCATGTTGTGTTGGAGTTAAAAGAGAGAGAGAGAGAGAGAGAAAGAAGAAGAAAATAAATATATAGATATTCATAGAAAAAAAAGAAAAAAAAAAAATATATATATATGTACAAAAAAAAATATAGAGAGAGAAAAAGAAAAAAATCTTCAAGTTATAGCTGCCTTAGGTGTCAACTTTATCAGGTGTCTATATCATTGAGGCAATAAAAAAATACCCATTACGATCCACCAAATATGACCCATACCTACTTTTCAGTATTTCTGATCGTCTGAATACTGGCTGAGGACTTCTAACTTAGTTGTAGAGTTATTAAGACTCTAATTGAAGTGTGAATGTCGTGTAAGGCCACCAAATACTGAGTACATGGACAAAATTAAGTGAGATGTGTGATCTCAAAAGGAAAAGAAAGAAGTGAATGCAAAGGAACATCAAGAGAGCACAGTTTTGTTTAGCCTGTCTCTGGGTTGACTCATTTGATAGTCTAGAGATTTAGAGTCTGCAATACTAGACTACATGTAACATCAAATGAGTATTATCCACCAAATACAAATCCATTTAACACAGTATCTCCTACCTAAGCCAAAAAGCTGGGGTCAAACTATAAATTATTTTCTGCTTTATTTCCGAGGGAAGAAGTTGTTTATCCTAACAAAATGTTTACCAAGGGTTAAGTACAAACTGTAAATGTAAGTTGATTTTTCACTTAGATTCGTTACATAGGCTACTATCACTTCATATTTGTCTGGATCTCTAAATTTTTTAAATAAGAAGAAATCTTTTGGTCACTTCCATCATTTTTGCACTTTTGCTTGGGACTAGCAACACTTAGGCATGGGGGTATTTGATAAGTCTACTTTAGTGGATCATTATTTAGTCTAAGCACTCTTTAATTAACTATTCTTAGTTGTTAATTCACTTTAGTCTGCATATAATTTTATGCATCAATTTTACATTTAATAACATATGATATAATAACATAATCTATATGGTAGGATGCAGCTAGGTGTAAGCGTCGGATGTTCATTCTGCGCATATAAGATGTCATGAGATAAGGTCAAACGTCTGCGAACCGCCATCATGAAATCACTGACGTCTACACTTTTTAAGATTTCTGGATCTTTAAGCGGATGTCTGATGAAGAACCGCCAGATTTTATCTTGCTGTTCCAACCACTCATGATCCTTGCTAAGTGGTTGGAGAGGCTTACGGCCGAAGAAAACTAACAAAGGAGTTTCTTTTAAAAAGTGGCAGCCAGCCATCCTCAAGGGGATATCATCTCCCCTTCCAGGGATCTTCTCCCTTGCCACCACCGTGCAGCAAGCGTGCACCGTGAAACCCAGTGTACACCATGGCTTAGGTGTGCAGCACCTCTGCTCCTCCCCTTCGTCAATCACGTATGCACAGTGACAGAGTGCATACACCCACTGCTATCGTCCTCTTCCCTTTCTTCTTGTCTTCTTCTTCCTCTTCCAACACCACCACCTCCCCTATTTTCCACTCCAAAAGAACCCAAAGCCGTGACCTTCACCACCACCTCAACAGCTCGTCGACGACCCTCTCCTCGCCGCAACAACCCCCCCTCTCATCCACCACTACCACAGCCATCACCCACCTCCTTAGCCATCCTCTTCTTCAACCTCCCATCTTCTTCCTCTTCTGCAACTTCATGAATAAGGAGAGCCAAACCTCCACAGCATGCAGCCACCTCGACCAACCTCCTCCAACCTCCAATCTCGACTCAAAGTACCACCCAAGCACCCTCGCCAAGCACCTCGGCCACTCGTAGCCACGTGCGGCTCACGAGCGGTCAAACTGCAATGCACAACAACTCTGCCACCCTTAATGTAACGACCCGATTCCCGAGTCCCTACGAGACACGAGAACCGGACCGACTCGACTAATCCCAAGACCCAGTCGTCCAACGAGGAAGTAACCAAAAGACAGTAAAATAAACCACATTCAGCATGAATATAACTAACAGTAAGAAAGTACAGCAGTAAGGAAAGAAACTACTACAGTAGGCACCACCACAACAGTAAAACAACATTTATCATATAACAAAAATTGCAGGTAAAGAAGGTACAGCGGAAACAGAAACTACTCACTAGAACAGAAACAAAAAGGGGTACAAAGCTGTGGTAACTCTACTGGACCCTACTCGGCCCAGCGTCCTCTGCAGCCGCCGACCCTGGCTGCTCAACACCTGGTCCTGAAAAAGGTAACGAGTGTAACACGTCAGCAAAACGCTGAGTAGAGTGGCAAACTAACTAAAGGCAACAGTAGAGTGTACAGTAGCTGTTATGTTCTATTACTTCCTTTATTTACATCTTTCAATTTTTCTCACTATTTCATTTACTTCTCAGATCCTTTACTTGATCTCGGATGTCCTCGTGGGACGATCTTGATTGCAGTCTTTTCCAAAAGTAGAAGTAGCACGTGGTGCTCTCCTGGCCGGGAGAGTCCCCCGTGGTGATCCTACCCTCAGTCAACCACCCCAAGGTCACTGACAGACGTAACGGTGACTACGGCACGCGCGATAAACGCACAGGTAGCTAGCCCGCACTGGCACGCGGTCAGTCGTTTCCGTTAACGGGTGCGCCCAAAGCACAGCACGGAACCAGGGTAGAGCCCTCTCAGTAACAGGGGTCCACCCCCTCCACAGTAACCAAACCGGGGCCTTGCCCCTCCACAGTCCGCGCACCCTCGCCTGACTACCCTGGTTTGCCCTAGTGGGCCTAACAAGTCGGTGAAGGAGGCTAGCAGAACCCCGGGGCCCGTGGGGTAGCTAGTACTCTCCTAACACTACTAGCTCTCCTCGGTACTACGTACACGAGGGCCAACAAGTCGGTACAGAGTGGCCAATCCTAACCCCGGGTCCCTGGGGCGGCTGGCCCCACTCTGCACTAAACAGGTACAGGTACTTCCCTTGGTACTGCGTACCCAAGAGACAGTACAAACTACATCTCAGTTCCATTCCTTTTTCTTTCCAGGAGTTCCACTCCTAATTCCCCGTAGGGTTCCAGCTCTTTATCTCAGAACATCATATGTTTCACTTTCCAGATTCACGTTCTCAAATTCCATGATCTCAAACATGTTTCTTTGTTCATAACAGGCAGTTGTTAATTAAATTCACAGGCAGCTTTATATATTCCTTTCCATTTTTCCAAGACTGCAGTAATATACATTCCACTAGTTTTTCCATCCTAGGATTCATGCCATATCCTAGGATCTATCATACAATCTAGTTTTCCGGCCCTAGGATTCATGCAACACCTAGGAGCTATCATTCCATATATTTCTCATTCCTAGGATTCATGCAATGCCCTAGGTTCTAGTTATGGTTCCATACTTTAACAGATTTTATTAATACTTAAAGCCACTCTACCAGGTACAACGGGAGTAATGGGGGCGTGATCGGGAATCCCGCGCGCCTCCGCGACTCTCAAGACTGCAACCGAACGAGGTCCTATCACAAGGATCAAACACAAGGAGAGTCTCAAAACAGGGTATAGCTACTGTAGGCGGGTAGAGGAATTAATTCTGAAACGAACGCAACTCGAATCGCGGAAAACGGAGCCCAAACGGGCCCTAAACGGGTCGAGAAAGACAATACTGTGCAAAATCAGACGTCTGGAACTCCTTCCAGACGTCTTAAACGGTGGATCAGAGAATTACCTGTTCAGCTTGGTTCCCCGGACGTCCAGAAGTCTGTGGGGACGTCTGCCTAGATCCAAGACGTCCGATGGTCCCTCCGGACGTCTGGAGGTCACTCCCGCCGTCTGGTACAACTTCCAGACGTCTGATTCGCAAAGGATGACGAATCAGCGAACCTGCGCACAGCCAACCCCCCCTCCCTCAGTACGGTCAGTCGACAAGAATGAAGAAGAAAGCGGAAACTCACCTTTCAGACGTCTGTATGATCTCACAGACGTCGACCTTGCCGTCTGGATATCAATCCAGACGTCTGATTCTGGAAATTTTTCCAGCATCAGAACCTTGCTCGGCCTCCGCTCGCGACGCCGCCCGCGTCGCACCTCGCGCGTCCGCTGTTCCGCCCGCAGCAGGTCCCTCTCCGCGACGCTCTGCGCCCCCTGCGCCCTCCGCCGGCCGGCCAAGCCGCTCCTGGCGAGCTCGCCCTCACGGCAGAGCCCCGCCCTCGCACGCCGTAGCTCCTCCGCGCTTACTGCGGCTGCCGCTGCCGCTGCGCCCTCGCGTCCGCTCGCTCTTGCGCACAGGCAGGAGAAGAAGGAGGAAGATGGTGGAGATGGGAGGGGAGGCGCGCCCCCCTTTTAACGCCGCGCGGAGAGGAGAGAGAAGGCGGTCGCAGCCGCCTGCAGCCACAGAGAAAGAGGGCAGAAACGCAGGTCTGCGCGCACAGGCGCGCAGACGAATATCCCGTGCGAGCATAACTGTTCGCCAGACGTCTGTAAACTATCCCGGACGTCTGGTCAGACGTCTGGATGTGATCCCAGACGTCTTGACAGACGTCTGGGCCACCTCCCAGACGTCTTAAGAGGCGTCTGGGGCACGCGCTCGTTACAATATAACAAACTCAAAGGAAGTTTCGTCCCCGAAACTTGCGCCAACTAGGGTGCGGGAAAAGGATGTCCAAATAACCATAACAAACTCAAAGAGGACTGAAGCCGGTTCGAAAAGACGTACCCGCGAAAAGCTCCGGGTACCGCTCCCGCATTGCCGCCTCAGGCTCCCAGGTAGCCTCCTCGTACCGCTGGCTCCTCCACAAAACCTTTACCAGGGGTACTTGCTTTCGTCTCAACCTGCGGACGGCTCGGTCTAGGATCTGCACTGGCCGCTCGGGGTAGGTCAGGTCGTCGCTCACCTCGACGCTCTCGTGACTCAGTACGTGGCTGGGATCGGCTACGTACTTCCTGAGGTTGGACACGTGGAACACGTCGTGCACACCAGAAAGCTGCGGGGGAAGGGCAAGTCTGTAAGCAACGGGTCCAACCCGCTCTAGGACCTCAAAGGGCCCTACGAACCTCGGCGCGAGCTTCCCTCTCACCCCAAACCGCTGTAAGCCCTTCATGGGCGAAACACGAAGAAAGACGTGGTCCCCAACCTCGAACTGCACCTCTCTGCGTCTGCGATCTGCGTAGCTCTTCTGTCTGCTCCTGACAGTGCAGAGTCGTCTATGGATCTGCTCAACTACCTCCTGACTCTGCCGGATCAACCTGGGGCCAACCTCCCACTTGGTCCCCACCTCAACCCAACTCAAGGGTGCCGTGCATTTCCGTCCGTACAGAGCCTCGTAGGGAGCCATGCCGATGCTCGAGTGATAACTGTTGTTGTATGCAAACTCCGCCAGGGGCAGGTGCTCCTCCCAAGAGCCCCTCCAGTCTAGTATACAGGCACGCAAAAGGTCCTCAAGTGTCTGTATCGTGCGTTCCGACTGTCCGTCCGTCTGGGGGTGGTAAGCCGTGCTAAACCTCAACCTCGTCCCCAAAGCCTGCTGAAACTCAGCCCAAAACTGGGACGTAAAGCGGGTATCCCGGTCGGATACGATCTCCCGCGGAACTCCGTGTAGTCGCACCACATCACGGATATACCTCTCTGCCAACTGTGCTGGTCCCAAAGTGACTCGGATCGGCAAGAATCGTGCCGTCTTCGTCAATCTATCCACTATTACCCAGACTGCGTCGTGTCCTCGCTGGGTAACAGGTAAGCCCACCACCAAGTCCATGGTGATGCTCTCCCACTTCCACTCTGGCACTGGAAGCGGCTGAAGCGGCCCTGCAGGCCTCTGATGCTCGGCTTTCACCTGTTGGCACACTAAGCACTGCTGCACGAACTCACCCACATCCCGCTTCATCCCTCTCCACCAGAACTCGCGTCTCAAGTCATGGTACATTTTCATGTTTCCGGGATGTATGGTGAATCTGGAACCGTGTGCCTCAGTCAGGAGCTCTCTCAACAGCTCCTCGTCTCTGGGGACGCACAACCGTCCCCCCAAGCGTAACACCTGGTCTGTGAAAGAGAAGTCCCCTGGGTCCCCTGATAGTACTCTGTCGCGCAAAGACTGCAAGTACGGATCGGCCATCTGTCCCGTGATGATGCGGTCTATCAACTCTGGCCTGGTCTGTCGTGTCACCGTCACTGCCCCACAGTACCCTCGTAACTCTCGAGGTCGCCAACTGCCCACCTCCTCCAAAAGGCTCCAACTCTGTAACTGTAGACTGGCCAAGCGTGCGGGCGCCTTACGGCTCAAGGCGTCAGCCACCACATTGGCCTTTCCCGGGTGGTAGGAGATGCTGCAGTCGTAGTCCTTCAGGAGCTCCAACCAACGTCTCTGTCTCATGTTGAGCTCCTTCTGGTCGAAAAGATATCTGAGGCTCTTGTGATCTGTAAAAATCTCGAAGGTCTCACCGTACAAGTAGTGCCTCCATGTCTTCAGCGCGAAGACAACAGCTGCCAACTCTAGATCGTGGGTAGGGTAGGTATGCTCATGGGGCTTCAGTTGCCGCGAAGCGTAAGCGACCACGTGACCCCTCTGCATGAGCACACCTCCTAACCCCTGCAAGGAAGCGTCCGTGTACACAACGAACCCGCCACTACTGTCAGGGATGGTGAGCACGGGAGCCGAGGTCAACCTCTCCTTCAGCTCCAGAAAACACGCCTCACAGGCGTCTGTCCAAGCGAAAGGCACATCCTTCCGAGTCAACTGTGTCATAGGACGTGCAATCTGCGAAAACCCTCTGATGAACCGTCTGTAGTAACCTGCCAGTCCCAGGAAACTGCGAATCTCAGTGACTGAACGCGGTCTCTCCCACCTGAGCACTACAGAGCGGCCAATCCTAACCCCGGGTCCCTGGGGCGGCTGGCCCCACTCTGCACTAAACAGGTACAGGTACTTCCCTTGGTACTGCGTACCCAAGAGACAGTACAAACTACATCTCAGTTCCATTCCTTTTTCTTTCCAGGAGTTCCACTCCTAATTCCCCGTAGGGTTCCAGCTCTTTATCTCAGAACATCATATGTTTCACTTTCCAGATTCACGTTCTCAAATTCCATGATCTCAAACATGTTTCTTTGTTCATAACAGGTAGTTGTTAATTAAATTCACAGGCAGCTTTATATATTCCTTTCCATTTTTCCAAGACTGCAGTAATATACATTCCACTAGTTTTTCCATCCTAGGATTCATGCCATATCCTAGGATCTATCATACAATCTAGTTTTCCGGCCCTAGGATTCATGCAACACCTAGGAGCTATCATTCCATATATTTCTCATTCCTAGGATTCATGCAATGCCCTAGGTTCTAGTTATGGTTCCATACTTTAACAGATTTTATTAATACTTAAAGCCACTCTACCAGGTACAACGGGAGTAATGGGGGCGTGATCGGGAATCCCGCGCGCCTCCGCGACTCTCAAGACTGCAACCGAACGAGGTCCTATCACAAGGATCAAACACAAGGAGAGTCTCAAAACAGGGTATAGCTACTGTAGGCGGGTAGAGGAATTAATTCTGAAACGAACGCAACTCGAATCGCGGAAAACGGAGCCCAAACGGGCCCTAAACGGGTCGAGAAAGACAATACTGTGCAAAATCAGACGTCTGGAACTCCTTCCAGACGTCTTAAACGGTGGATCAGAGAATTACCTGTTCGGCTTGGTTCCCCGGACGTCCAGAAGTCTGTGGGGACGTCTGCCTAGATCCAAGACGTCCGATGGTCCCTCCGGACGTCTGGAGGTCACTCCCGCCGTCTGGTACAACTTCCAGACGTCTGATTCGCAAAGGATGACGAATCAGCGAACCTGCGCACAGCCAACCCCCCCTCCCTCAGTACGGTCAGTCGACAAGAATGAAGAAGAAAGCGGAAACTCACCTTTCAGACGTCTGTATGATCTCACAGACGTCGACCTTGCCGTCTGGATATCAATCCAGACGTCTGATTCTGGAAATTTTTCCAGCATCAGAACCTTGCTCGGCCTCCGCTCGCGACGCCGCCCGCGTCGCACCTTGCGCGTCCGCTGCTCCGCCCGCAGCAGGTCCCTCTCCGCGACGCTCTGCGCCCCCTGCACCCTCCGCCGGCCGGCCAAGCCGCTCCTGGCGAGCTCGCCCTCACGGCAGAGCCCCGCCCTCGCACGCCGCAGCTCCTCCGCGCTTACTGCGGCTGCCGCTGCCGCTGCGCCCTCGCGTCCGCTCGCTCTCGCGCACAGGCAGGAGAAGAAGGAGGAAGATGGTGGAGACAGGAGGGGAGGCGCGCCCCCCTTTTAACGCCGCGCGGAGAGGAGAGAGAAGGCGGTCGCAGCCGCCTGCAGCCGCAGAGAAAGAGGGCAGAAACGCAGGTCTGCGCGCACAGGCGCACAGACGAATATCCCGTGCGAGCATAACTGTTCGCCAGACGTCTGTAAACTATCCCGGACGTCTGGTCAGACGTCTGGATGTGATCCCAGACGTCTTGACAGACGTCTGGGCCACCTCCCAGACGTCTTAAGAGGCGTCTGGGGCACGCGCTCGTTACACTTAACGCCACCGGCCTCCAGTGCTCCAGCCGGCCAACTTCGGCCTCCTTGAGACGCACTGTTGCCACCATCGCAAAGCCCTCGTCTCGACACTCCTCCGCCACAAGTGGTTCACGCCGCCAAAGACTCGCCCACACGCAAGGAAGAAAGAGGAGAAATCCTCTGTTTTCTCTCATATTTCTATTCATGCCTTATGCCATTGCGAGGTTTGCTATTCCTTTATTTAATGACTTAATTTATTAAAAGAAATTTGCATGGATGTCCCTCCATTCTATTTGAATTACATATAGTTGAATTCGTATCATGAGTGATAGAGTATGGGATATTTGTTATAGGGAACGGGTCATGTTTTAATTAATATTGACAATGTTTGTCAGTACCAAGATTACAATTCACATATGTCCATGGTGGTGATTTTGTATGTGTGCACCTATATTCTTGATTAATTACCTAGATCAAGAATTTATGTTGGAAATGAGTTCACTAGTCAGTATGCACATCCGTTGATATTCTCGAATACATGATGCATCATTAATCATTTTTAATAGGATAATTCCTCCATGTAGAGATGACCTAACTATTTTCTCGGTTAGATTTTGAACTATTAAATATTTTGAAAAGCGATTTTCTACCGCACGACTAAATACAACGACGCAACATTTTATATTTAAATTTCATCGAAAACGAAGATCACTCTATCAACATACATAATAACTCACACTCACACCCCTAGTTGATTTTACTTAACACTTAATTTAAGTATAAGTTAGAGCAAAATTATTGGTTGGCGGGCCCAGTCTTTCGCAGGATCAACAACCCTACTAGGTCGGATCGTTATCGCTAATAGATTGGACCCTAGTTCATTGTTAGGTATATTTTTGTGCATTTTTAAGCCTAATAGGCCCACACCCTTGCACTCACATGCCTACACAGATGCTCACACACACACTCGCAGGTGTGCACGTAACCCGAGGATATATGTTCATGTATGCTCATGTTTTACACCTAGCACTGACAATTGGTGAGGTTGGCAATGCTAGCACCTATATGTGACAATCTAGTTTTAATGTGCAGGATGTGGCACTATGTGCCACCCAAATCAGGCAAGGAACTCAAGTTCAAAATCAGGCGATTGCAACCATTTCGGATCTCGATTTGCCCATCCAAATAAGGTGCATTCTCAAAATAAATTACATAGTTTGAAAGCGTAAATAAAGGGCTACATAATTATGTACTCAATTTATAATAATTAATTATTTAATTAAATTTAAAAATTGGTTAACGTTAGAAAAATTTACAAGTTTAATTAATGCTTAATTACCTAATTAGTGTACAAATTGATAATGTAATCACTCAATTGAGCTATAAATTAGTTAATATACATAATAACGTATTTATTACACATTTTTAATATATTTTTAGTTATTTATTTTAATTTATATTTATTTATATACATGATTTTAAAAGATAAATACATAATTCGATTATAAATAGGTTGAAAATACTTAAAATTATTATATGTATGTGTACAAGATCAATTACTTCTATAATTAATTAATTTACTAATTTAATTTATTTTAACTTAATAAATTATCTAATTAACTTATTAACTTAATTATATACGATAAATACTTAATTAAACAAATATATAGGTATATTACAGTATATTATAATTACCTTAATCTATACTTACAATTAGGAATACAATTATACATATATACATGTCTATTTATAATTACTTAGGTATATATACATATAATCTAATTAAATAAATAGATAATTGTACAATTAGTATATGTACAGTATAACTCAACCTAAATACTTATTTAAATAATTATAATACATATATAAGTTAGTTATATACATTATTGTTATATATTTTATTATTTACAATTAACTTAGTAATAAATCATAATACAAGTATAAATACTATATATAAGATATTTTTGTGGAATTTTTGGCTTTTTCAAATTTTTATGTTATTTTTATGTTTTATAGAAGTAGGAGAAGAAAGAGAAGGTGAAATGAGAGAAATAGGACTCTCTTTGGCTTTTTATAGGTTGAATTCCTTTATTCAGTATTAGAGTAGATTGAACCGTCTACTAGTATGTTCTACCAGCTAGAGGGTTCAGAATACTCTCAAACTTTGTACACACCTAGAAAAAATTTTTAATCTTACTCAAGACACCTTTATATTAATTTTTTACAAAGTGGCAGCTTTAAAGGAATCTGCTCCATCATACAACAGCTGGGGTTAGCTAGCCCCTGTGAAGTAGGGAAGGTGCATGGCTTCTGCCCTATACAAGTCCTTACTGGATCCACATATCCATTTGGATCCCCTCCTTATAACATTACTTGTAGCAGGGCAGGCCTAGCAGTGACTTTTGCTTGATGAAGGTAGTGCTGTAGATGTCCTCTTTCTTAAAACCCTTACGAAATTGGGGTTTAAAGAAAAGAACCTTACTCCCTCGGCATACCCCGTGGTCAGCTTCAACAACCACAATATCATGCCCAAAGGTGAAATAGAATTGTCGATTTCCATTTGTGACGAAGATAGGCACATCAAAAGGACCGCAACCTTCATAGTAGCCAATTTGACGAAAATCTTTGATGGCATCATCGATCGCCCGTCTACTCATGGCAATTAGTCTTATTCCGTTCCCCATGAGGGATAGGCATTGTACATGGGTATCAGGCCGCCGAACATGAGCTTCTACGCATTGAGCTCAAATGCTCAATGGAAAGGAGGCCCCCTAAGACATAGAATTGGGAAAAGAAGAGGGCTCAGGTTAACACCTTATAGGTGACTAGAAAATGCCCCTTAGTTTGCAGCCGACCATTAGCCTTAGCACATCCACCCTACCGATTCAACTCTTCCCTAGCATCGCCGACAAGTTGGTCCACGTAGGGGCAGACTTATCCCCTACTGAAATCAAGGAGTTGCATACTCCTTAGAGACAATGTGAACGTATTCACTTGGTTCACCAAAGATCTACTTGGGGTAGACCCTCTATAATAGAGCACCAACTAAACATTTAGTCGGGCGCCTGTCTCGTCAAATAAGCATAAAGACACAACTCCACTAGGTAATGGCAAGTAGCCACTAACAAAGTCGATAAGCTAATGGAGGCAGGGTTTATTGAATAAACTCTTTATCCTGCTTGGTTGTCCAATATTGTTATGGTGAAGAAATCTTATGGAAAATGGCACATGTGCGTTGACTCTACCAACTTGAACAACGCTTGTCCCAATGATGATTTCCCCCTTCCAAAAGTTGACACTCTTATTAATTCTTGTTTGAGATAGTCTCACATGTCATTCTCCGATGCTTACAGCGATTACCACCAAATTAGCCTTACACCATAAAATAGACCTTACACATCCTTTATAACAGATCAGTGACTTTTTCAATATCGTGTAATACCTTTCGACTTGAAAAAAGTTGGTGTCACTTATCAACGTCTTATAAATATAATTTTCTCTAAAATAATTGAAAAATCTTCTAAAGTGTACATAGATATTATGCTTGTCAAAGATCTTACCTTCAAAGATCACCTAGCAAGCTTAGTTGAGGTATTCTAAATACTAAGGAATACCCAACTGAAGTTAAATCCTAAGAAGAGAACTTTTAGAGTATCCTCAAGGAAATTTTTGGATTTCTTGATTTCTAATAGAAGAATTGAAGCTAATTCGGATAAGATTCAAGCGATAATAAATTTGCATCCCTATGGCTAGCTTCAAATCCATTCAATCTTTAGTTGACAAGGTCACGACCCTTGGTTGCTTCTTATATCAATTTTTTGACAAGTGCCTTCCTTTTTCTTCTTACATCAAAAAGGGAAAAAACTATAACTTATGTCATGGGACACAACAACAGCCTATAGTTATCAATGATATATAGTTAAAAAGGCCCTTCCAAAGGTATTGGCAGTTGCGAAGGGATAGGCTAACAGCAAGAAAGGCAGCTAAGAACACGATAGGATAGGCTCTTCCAAATAAGGGGATATATAGGATAGGCTCTTCCAACAATAGGATGATTTCCCCCTTCCAAAGGGATATATAGTTATCAATGATGCCAAGCAAAAATTCTTTACCGTGTATACATTCTTATATATATCTTTGCCAAATAAAGGTTGCATATATAGATGGAAATTTTTCCGAAAAGAGGAATAAGCTATGACCTACCGGTCCCCTCTAAACGGCAATCGTTCTGCAACTTAATCGGCTAAAAGTTTCACACGACTTTTTTTATTGGTTCCAAAACTTGGAAGGGCTTTAACCCCAGTGAACGATTCTCGGATTATAATGACAACAGAAATTTTAAATAACTTCTATATATGACCGGTCTAAAAGACTCATTCCTTCCTTAATATCGCGCGTTTTCAAGGTAATTAGGTAAAAGTCAAATACCGGTTCATGTTCAATTTTCCCTGCTTTTGACCAAACCCTGTATTTCCTCCGGTCGGTATTCCTTGTTAAGTACATAAATTACAAAAATTCAAATCAAATCAAATGCTTGGAATTCTCCCCACATGCATGCATGCATGCAAATAGACAGACTTTTGGGTTTTGTTCAAACTTGCGACAGCGTGGAAAACGTAACGGCCACAACAAATACGATATCGGATTCAAAATTTTGAATCATAGTCTATAGAATCCGATCCACCCTCTCATCCAAGTCACTTCCTGTCGAACGAAGTCACCATCTTGGCTCCACCAAAGCTGCTCCTGTTAGCCATACCAATGTCGTCGGAAGAGAGATACACCGAGCTCGTTTTAACTTGAGCAACAGTTGATCCAACAGCTTTTTCAAATTCTTTTCTAAGTCTTGAATCTTAACCCTTTAAACAATAGTATATGTTTTCTTTCAGTACATGTATTATTTTGGATTTGTACCTTTTCTTGGTAAGGGAGAGACTTAAAAATGAACTTGGAAATAAAGCTTGCGTAAAACCTCTCTTTTAACTTTAAAGGCTAGTGGAAGACGTTTGAGCATTAAATGTCGAATTGACAAATAAACTTCCCCAACACAACACACTCACACCACGTGCTTGCATAGATGCAGAAATCCATGCACATCATATTTTTTTGTTTTTTTAAAAGTATTTTTATTAAAAGGAAGAATATGATACAAGGGGACATATCCTAGAAGGAAAAGAAGAGACAGAATCTTAATGTCTTCAATGAGGAGAAGTTTAAGCCCCATAGAATAGGAGAAAGCAAAACAAAGAAAGAAGATAAAAAAATAAAAGAGAGAAAAAGAAAAACGTGCCCTAATACTAAGAACCAATGATAAGGTGTAAATGGTGAAATCATTTAGTGAAATGCAATCATAGATACAACTGTAGTGTATATATTATAATATTATCGAAAATACCAAAAAAGTTGAGAAGTTTTGAAAAATTTTCAAAAATTTGAAAAAAATTTACAAAGTCAAAGATACAAAAATGCTACAAACAAAAATTCTAAAAATATAATAAGGGACCTACTGTATCTATTATTGAGGGAGAACTCCAAAATTGAATTCTGGAGGAGACAAAAAGCATTGAAAAGAATATAAGTATTTAATTATGATCTTCTAGCTGAAAATAAAAATAGAATAAGTATTTATGGACATTCAATATTTGCTGGTTAGACTTTCCAGGCCACCGTAGCTTGATTTGCTCAGGCTTTAGCCTAATACACTTCAAGACTTAACAAGATAGACCACGATCTCTCCTAACTTAGGATGTATTCTTGTACCTGAGTCATTAGTATAGGATTCGCTGGTTTGCTTTAGCTTGGGAGTCTAAGTAACCTTGGTTTACGCTACACAGTGTCGGGAAAGATCTTGTGAACTTGAAATTTAACCCTAGTGTTCATTAGGGAAGGTGGAATCCTCACTTGTGCGTGCAAGTAGACTCTTTGTCCTAGTCTTTAGTCTTATGTTTAGGAGAAGTTTTTTCTACCAAAGAACTCACCCACCAAATAAGTGTGCCCTACTAAATAAAGTTATTGGAGACGTACTGACATTTATTTGTGAAAAGAAACAGAAAAGGTCAAAAAGAATTTTTAGAAAAATATATCTTTTAGAATAAGTCAAGTTTGTTCTCTAAGTCCTGTAAATAGCTTTTCACCAAAAATATTTTCAGGGTGCATTATAAATACCTTATTTCCACCAAATGTTCTTTGAGCTACAACATAATAAGAGTTGAGTTTGAGTCTTCCTTGTTTTTGAAAGTTGATCCAAAGACATGAGCCGAAGTTAGGACTAACCTGGACTTAAAAAGAAGTGAAACCTCAGGATTGAGTTTTGAAGTTCACCTGGTTAGTCCTGACCTATCACTAAGTACAGCCATAACCACTTAGCTTCAGAACCTTGTAAAACCTTCTGAGTCTTGGAAATTGCACTTAAGGTTTAAATATCAAGAGTCGTTGTTGGTCGAGAGATGGTCTATGTCATATCAGTCTTAAGTTCTAGTCAGTCTTCCTAAGCGACTGGTTCTCACAATGTCCAAACATAAACACAGTTGGCTTATAAAAAAAAAAAAAAAATTCAGCTTAAAGATCATCTTTAAACACTTAACAAATTGAGAAAAGAAAAATAGATATTTCATCACACTTGCCTAGCTGATACTTAAATTACTTTGCACTTTAAATGAGTTGTTTGCTAAGGTACTAACAAAACCTAAGTATGAAGGTATGATGATGTGTGACTCATTATAGTTAAAATGCCCAAGTTATGCTATAAACTAAGCTAAACACTACATAATTAACTCAAGAAATGGGTTAAGTGTGGGAAATAACAGAAATGACTTAAAATAACAAATTTGTGCTAAAAATGTAAAATTATGCCACAAATTGAGATATTCTATTAAAAAATGTAATTTGATGATCAAATTGTAAATAAAACACACATTTGAATTCAAAAGTTCAAATTGAAAGTGAAATCAACTTCATAAATGATCAATTAAGCTTTAATAAAAACTTGGTTGCATTTGGACATCATTAAGACCTTGCATTAATGGTTTTTCACTTAGGTCCTTAGGTTATCCTTATTTTCCTTCACATAAAACCTTTAGGACCTTTCTAATAGCTGCAGGGACCCCTTTGATAGTTGAGAGGGCCTCTTTGCAAGTCTCAGGAACCGCGCTGCACTCATTCCTCGCCACTTACGAGTTTCTTCATAATTCTTCCACCGTTTCGCTTTAAGGGCTCGAGTGCAAAATCTCCTGATGGCACGGGTACACTGTTCACCTGTAGAACTCGAGCCATTGCAGCCATTGATTCTCTAAACCTTAGATCATAGGGTCGATCTCGAATCGAAGCTTCATGCGACTTTGCAAGTAGGATCACCCCTCTAAGGAAGCCTACTTAAGTAGGCTTTCCACTGGATATGAGCATCGATGATATGCATACAAATAGCAAAAAATATCTATTAATGCATGTTCTTAGTTCATATTAGCATCATACATTGTAAATATTGTATAATATGCATAATCATGCATTTAGGTCAAGTTGTATAAATTGTATAGTAATTGTCTCCTTTTATGGCTAGGGACAAAGCAACTTGTTAATCGAGGCCTCGGATCAAAGATCCAACTGTACAGATCTGATCAGGGCGACGATTGGAGTTCAACGACTCCAAGATTGCCTTGATCGGACATTCGTAGCACCAGATAGAGACCGAGGAACCTTAAATATTAAGGGCCAAGATGGTGCCAATCTGCAGTTTAGATGATAAATCTGATCACACAGATGGGTTCGAATTGATAATCGCAGCCTAACAGCGTGAAAATCGGTCCAATCCGACACCTGTGGTACCGTCTACAACACACAGAAGATGGACGGCCAAGATGGCGCCACGTGGCACCATCCCAGCCACCCAACCGGCCCTAAGGACTCGCCTCTTCTTTTCTTCTTCACCCGCTCGACAAATCTCCACCGTTGGATGCCCATCCAACGACCATAGATCCACGCACTTAAATCCTCCGCACGATAAAGTGGAGGCCTCAATGCAGCGGTCGCGCCGTTGTGGGCAAGCAAGGGGTCATGCGTTTGAGCTGCGCTGAGTGCCTCAATCCAGATGGGTGCGGGCGTGGGCATGATTTGACCGTCAGATGAAGATCAGGAGGCCGAGGGGAGGAGACGTGCCACGCGGAGGATTCTTCAATCGTGTACGCATGCGATGACGCGCGTCTGCACGCCTCATCGCACGCGGGCACGCAGCAAAGGCATTTTGAGCAGGCATTGTGAGGCAAGATCTCGACTGTTCGATCTCACGATTGGACGGCTGATATCGCCCAAACGTGCGTGGGTATTATAGACGCAGAAGAGGAGTGGACGTGCACAGCGCACGCACACGTCGCCCACGACGAACCTTTAGTGACGTTTAAGTCTGTCACTAAAGGTCCCATATTAATGTTTTTGATATTGTAATGACCAAAATGACCCCAATCCTTACAACTATAAAAGGATACCCCTACCCTACGAATTTCTCATCCCTTCCTTCTCCTATCTCCCTCTCCAGAGTTTAAGAGAAGCTTGTCTCACACCCGAGGTGCTCCTCAAGAGCTAAATCCAAGTTTTCGCCCCCGTTCTGGAAGTGGATCCCGCGACGACAAAGACGTGCTGCCTCATTCCCGTTCTTCCAGCTTCGTCCTCCTTCTTCCCACCTCGTCCTCCGTCTTCCAGACGTTGCCTCCATCCAGCTCGTCGTCCAATCATTCATCGAGGAGGATGACTTCTCTCTCCCTTCTTTTATCGCTTTCTAGAGTAGAATTTTCTGTTTTCTAGTTGTAATAGTTTCCCGCTTTTTAGTGTAATCATTTCCCACTTTCTTAGTTGTAAAACATTATTCAAATACCAAGTGATTGTTCTCTCTCTCTTATTGTTTATATCGATTCCATTGTGATTATTTCGCCTTTTAAACAAAAATACAAAAAAATATAATTGCGGATTTTGAGATCGACGTAGCCTCCCTGTGTTCGACCCAAAACTTCTTTACGGATTTTTCGGTATAAATTTTATCTGTTGAACGGATTTATTCGCGACTCAAATTACAACGATGGGTTTTCGAATCCAACTCCAAACGCGTAGTTTTCCACCCTCAACATTTTGGTGCCGTTGCCGGGAAGGCAACGATTTTTTTTTATCTTCTTTTTGCATTTCACGCACTTTACTATTTTCTAACTTGCTTTATCACTTGTTTATTGTTTTGCAGATAGCTCAATCAGGGAATCGTCAAGTGGTAGATTGGAGTAAAGTGCAGTTGAAGACGATTGTAAGTGCTCCCCATTTTACCCCCTCCATAAATTTCATTTCACAATATTAATTCAAACTCCAATTAACCTAGGTATTTGCATAAATCCTTGGATTAGTTTGGTTGCTTGGATTTCCACCCACATTCATTTCACCCTCGTATATATAAAAAAAATCAAAAAGATATTTCTTGTGCGGTAATTCAACATATACACTACATACACCCACATTGAAGGTACTTAACCTAATTGATTTTCTTCTACTCAACCGGATTCTGATATGTGGAACCAGTACACATAAATCAGCATATAAAAGAGTAGAAATCAGTCTAGGTTAATCATTTTGTGTGCCTAACTCAATGGTGTAATTGTGGCCAATTGTTTGAGTTGTTTGGGCCGCACTACTTAACTTAAAATCAACTCACCAAGTAGCTTCCCCTTAGGGTTTTCAATTTAGGTCAATACTAGGCACTCCACTTTATTTTTGATTTCAAAAGGGAAGTGATCTTCATCCGTGCTTGAAAACCTGGTTTGCCTCAAACTTGATTGAATTAAACCTAATTTTAAACCCTAAAAGCTTGTTTAAAAAAAAATTTAAACCCTAAAAGCTACTTAAGCAAGATTTGAACCTTAAAATCTACTCATCACAAATAATCTTTCTTGAAAACCCTGGTTGTGCATGCACTCACACATACTCAATTGATCATTAAGGGCACAACCCATTTTAAGGGCCCACCACATTCCATAAGCACTACAATCCCAGGCCTAAATAAAATCAAGTAGACGTTGGCCTTAAGGACTGATTCGCTATTCGTGGTCCAGTCTGAAATTATTTACGATTAACTTGCTTGTATTGATCAATATGATATCTAGTTAGGGGAGTAGCGTCAAACGACCGCGGCTGGGGGGTACACTAGGAGCCAGAGGTGTAAGTTGAAGGAATAACCTTCTCCCCAGTCCCTCCTTCTAACTGGTTGGATTGAGCAGACACAAGTAGAGTAAATTGTTTATAATCTTACGGCGGATTCTGAGAGTCTGTAGATCCTTAGGTTACCCCACTTAAGGACAGGCTTGTTTTGTTGTGTTGTAGGGTTCTTATCCCCAGTCCGTCGACCTTTTCCTAGTTTATGCTAGGAAGGAGGTCCTTGAATCCTCGATCGGAAGGACCACTTGAGTATTCTAGGAGGCGTAGATTAGATTTTGGCCAAATTAATCCCATGGCCGATCAACAACCTCTTCTGCCTCAGGATCCAAAGAATGCAAGAATAGTTCCAGAGAATGTAGGGCGCTCAGCCCTTAAAGGATTTTTACGATCCTTCAAATTGCAGGGAACGTCCCGGCGTCCAAATTCCTACTAGAGACGTAGAAATCAGGCCTCAGGTATTAAGCCTGATCAAATATTTCCATGGGCTTGGCCCTGAAGACCCGTTTCAGCACTTGGAGGACTTGACCACTTTGGTCCAGACCAGCAAGGTACGAAATGTGAATGAGAGCAGTTGATCATGAGGCTCTTCCCCCACTCTCTTAGGGATAAATCCGCTCATTGGTACAGGACTATAGGAAGGCCAATTGCAACTTGGAATGATTTGAAATCAGCCTTCCTGAAGAAATTCTTCCCTGTCGGACGTACCAATGCTTTAAGACGGGCAATTACTACCTTCACCCAGCGGCTGGGGGAGTAGTTTGATGTTGCCTGGGAGTGATTCTAGGACTTATTGTGGAAGTGTCCACACCACGAGGTGCCAAAATGGCAACTCATGCAGATCTTCTACCACAGGTTGACTGAGCAACTCAGAAATCACGTGGATGCTTCTTGCGGAGGCAATTTCCTCAACAAAGACGTAGATAGCGCGCATGATTTGTTTGAGGAAATGAGCGAGAATTTGATCAATCATGCCTCCATGGATACTTTTAACCGGTCCCAGTAGCCCATATTGAATGTTAATGAAGTCCACAACTCTCATTCATTCAATATGGAATTGATTTGTAATAAACTTGATAAGGTGGACTTGGTTACTAAGAGAATGGAGGAGTGGATAGCTGGAAACTCAATGAACAACTCTCGATCCACTCAATCCCAGAATTCGGGATTCCATTCATCGCGAGCTCCTTCTGGACGGGAGTTCGTGAATCAACTTGATGCGGCTCAACCTGTGAGTCAGCATTATTCAGAACCCCACGGGTTCCAAACAGGGGCATTTGATCCCAGTTTCTCTGATCCCTCCCTTTCTTTCTCTCCATCCTCACCCTATGAGGATGTTTATGCTATACAGGAGAATGTTAGGTCTAACCCTTACTCCAATGCTTATAATCTGGGTTGGAGGAACCACCCTAACTTCTCCTGGAAAAACACGGGACAGCAGACCCAATTCCGACCCAGCAACTATGCTCCGCAACAACCAATGGGTTAGGGTCATGTTTACACTCAACTATCCCCGAATCAGGTCAATCAGCTAGCATGGAATGCCCGTTAACCTGTAAGGCAGGCTGATTTGAACCAACAAGTGATAGAGATGCAAGGATCTATGCTCCAGCTCATGCAGCAAATGAAAACCTCGCTGGACAACTTGCAAAACGAGTTCATTACTAATTCTCATCAACCCAGATCTCTACCATCTCAACTCGTACCCAACTCGCGTAATATCTAGAATCTGGGCAATCAAGTTCATGGGTACGGGAATCAGAGGGACCCACACGCACATGCTCAGGTGGTTGAGCAGGGTCCTTCCTCTTCCTCTTCTTCCTCAAATCAAAGGTTTTTGGCTAATGAAGCCCCTCCAATCTTTCCTAACCCTCCCCAAGACCCAAACCCGTATGCATCTGCTAATTCTGTTACCTTGAAGAGTGGTAAACAAACTCAGGATCCACAACCACACTATTCTAATTTACCAAATTCTGAAGAGCCTGAGGAGAGAAAGGAGAACTCTGGAGAAGAAATCAAGGCTCAGGAACCTGATTCCGAAGATCCGACTCATGTTTCTTTTCCTGAGGCCTTGATTAGATCAAGGAAGAAGCCTATTGATAGTAATGAGGAGCTTCTAAATATTTTCAAGAATGTCGAGATCAATATCCCGCTCCTCGACGTTATCAAACATATACTGGTTTACGTGAAATTTTTAAAGGATTTATGTACACAGAAGCGTAAGTTGAGAGAATCTGTTTCGAGGAAGGTGGTACTCTCCGAGCAGGCTAGTTCTGTTATCCTACACCAACTCCCTCAGAAAAAGAGAGATCCAGGTGCTCCTTTGATTTCTTGTGTCATTGGAGATTACACCTTTGATAGTGCACTGCTGGATCTAGGTGCATCCATTAACCTAATTCCGACTTCTCTTTACGAGAAGTTTGGATTAGGTGAACTTCAACCGACTTCAGTAACGCTGCAGTTAGTGGACCGTTCGGTCACAAATCCGCGAGGCGTTATTAAAGATGTTATTGTCAAGGTTAAGGATTTCTATTAGATTTCCTTGTCCTTAACATGGATGTACTTGAAAATTTAAGGAACACGCCCATCATTCTGGGGCGTCCGTTCCTGGCTACCGCCAAGGCCAACATTAACTGTGAGAACGGTAGCATGGAAATCGCCTTTGGGGATCAAAGAATGAAATTGGATATTTTTAAGGCGATTAATAAATTTGAGTATTGTGGATTTATTGAGGAACTTGAGGACGATAATGTGAATATTGAAACTTGTATGGCAGTTTCTGCATTTGAAAGTTCCTCCTCTGATGATGATTTAGACCCGCAACCCTCTATGGCAAACCCGCCACCTTCTGAAGAGGTTATTGATTTTGTTCACTCTCAACCTCTTCCTCTTGATGAGTCTTCATCAGAATCTTCCTTACCTTCAATCATCAACCCACCCCAGCTTGAATTGAAACCATTGCCTGAGAATCTGAAATATTAGTTTTTAGGACCACATATGACTCTCCATGTGATTATCAGTGCTAAATTAACAAAGGACCAGGAGATTAAGCTGATTAAGGTCCTAAAGGAACACAAGGAGGTAATTGGTTGGACCATTCATGACCTTAGGGGGATCGAGCCATCTTACTGCAATCACAGAATATTTTTGGAAGATGGATCTTGCCCTTCTCGCCAGATGCAGAGGAGATTAAACCCAAATATGCGAGAAGTGGTCAAGAAGGAGATTATCAAGTGGCTCGATGCAGGAATCATTTATCCGATCTCTGATAGTCCTTGGGTAAGTCCCGTGCAAATTATTCCCAAGAAAGTCGGGATTACCGCTGTGACTAACGAGAAAGGAGAATCTGACACAACTCGTTCAGCTTCCTCTTGGAGAGTTTGTATTGATTACAGGAAGCTGAACATAGCCATGAGAAAAGATCATTTCCCTTTTCCCTTTATCGATCAAATCCTTGAAAGACTAGTTGGGCAGAAGTACTTCTATTCCTTGATGGCTACTCGGGATATAGCCAAGTCTCTATCCATCCCGAGGATTAGGAAAAAATGACTTTCACCTGTCCCTACGGAACCTTTGCTTTCCATAGGATGCTATTCGGCTTATGTAATGCACCTGCGACTTAAAGGTGTATGCTAGCCATATTCTCTGACATGGTGGGAGAGTTTATGGAAGTCTTCATGGACGATTTCTTTATTTTTGGAGAATCATTTGACTCTTGTCTAGCTAATCTTGAAATGATTCTTAAACGATGCATCAAAACAAGACTGATTCTTAGCTGGGAAAAGAGTCATTTCATGACACAAGAAGGCATCGTCTTGGGTCATGTAATCTTTGAATGGGGAATTGAAGTGGACAAAGCTAAGGTTGATGATATCGCTAAACTTCCTCCTCCCACATCTATCAAACAAATTCGATCATTTCTTGGTCATGTGGGATTCTACAGGAGATTCATCAAGGACTTTTCTAAGGTTACTCATCCTTTGAGCAATCTTCTTGCCAAAGATACGCCATTTGATTTCAACGAATCATAACCTAAGGCATTTGATTTTCTTAAAATGGCAGTCACTTATGCTCGGTGTTGCAACCATCGATTTGGATAGCCCCATTTGAGATCATGACCGACGCTTCTGATTATGTGGTCAGGGCTATTTTGGGTCAGAAGATTAACAGGAAGCCCTCTATCATCTACTAGGCTAGTAAAACTCTAGACGAGGCCTAGAGGAATTACACTGTTACTGAGAAGGAATTACTAGCTGTAGTGTTTGTTTTGGAGAAATTTAGGGCTTATCTCTTAGGGTCTCACGTCATCATATATACCGACCACTCAGCCTTAAGACATCTCTTGGCCAAAAAGGATGCCAAACCCTGGCTTATTCTATGGATTCTTCTGCTTCAAGAATTTGATCTTGAAATCAAGGATAAATCTAGGGTACAAAATGTGGCAGCGGATCATCTGTCGAGACTTCTGAGTGATTCTTCTCGTCTGGACATTCCGATTGCTGATACTTTTTCGGACGAGACTATCCTTACAGTTTTAGGTGTCCAAACCCCGTGGTTTGCTGACATCGTTAATTATTTGTCCGTTAGTCAAATCCCTCAAGATTGGACCAAGCAACAATGGGATAGACTCAAATATGAGACCAAATATTACTTCTGGGAGGACCTTGAACTGTATCGCATCAGCTCTGATCATATTATTTGCTGATGCGTTATGGAGAACGAATTCAAGAGTATACTTGAGTTCTGCCATGCATCTGCGTGTGGTGGACGCTTCTTTGGGGAAAAGATGGCTGCAAAAATTTTGCAATCTGGATTCTATTGGCCATCTTTATTCAAGGATGCCCAAGATTTCTTGAGGTCATGTTCCCGATGCCAGACAGTTGGGAGCATAACTAAGAGAGATATGATGCCTCTAAACCCGATTCTTCCCGTTGAAATCTTCGACGTTTGGGGCATCGATTTCATGGGACCATTCCTCCCTTCATTTGGATACCAGTACATTCTCATCATTGTTGATTATGTGTCCAAGTGGATCGAGACTATTCCCACCTGAACCAATGACCACAAGGTGGTCATAGATTTCTTTAAAAAGAACATTTTCAGTCGGTTCGGGATTCCGATGGCCATCATTAGTGATGGTGGCACTCATTTCACAAATACCCAGTTCCGTAATTTGCTGGCAAAATATGGGGTTAATCACAGAATCTCCACACCTTAACATCCCCAGACGAATGGACAGGCCGAGATCTCCAATCGGGAGATCAAGAATATTCTGCAGAAAACGATTAGGCTTGATCACAAAAACTGGACTCAAAAGCTTGAGGATGCTCTTTGGGCCTACCATACGGCATATAAAATGCCCATCGACATGTCTCCATTTCATCTGGTATAAGGAAAGGCATGCCATTTACCTGTAGAAATTGAACATAGGGCATTCTGGGCAATCAAACAATGTAATCTATATCTTAGTTTAGCCAGGAAGACCAGGAAACTCCAACTATCTGAGTTGGAGGAGCTTAGAAATGATGTGTACGAGAATGCCAAGATCTAAAGGCTCGAACCAAAGCTCTTCATGACCAATTGATTTCCTGCAAGAGCTTTGAGTCGAACCAGAAAGTCTGGCTCTTTGATTCTCGACTTAAGCTCTTTCCTGGCAAACTTAGGTCAAAATGGAATGGCCCATTCATTATCGATCAGATATTTCCAAATGGGGCTGTTCAAATATCTGACCCAAAGATGGATAATTCATTCAAAGTCAACGGTCAACATCTAAAGCCTGTTATTGACCGTACTTTTCCAAAACCCATCTCAGACACTGTTGCTCTAGCTATGTTGTGACTTCTTTGGCTAGACTACGCCTAGCTAACAGCATTAAACTCAACAGTTGTACAGTCTGACTCAAAGCTGACTCGAGCTTCATATTCAGGTGATATCTTCTGCATTCTACCCTTCCTTTCATGTCTTTTATTCTCAATGCAGACATTGCATCAACTAGGCATGGGGGGGGGGGTGGATTCATTTCTGAATCATTTTGTCAATTCTATGGAATTTTTGTAAATCCTACTTATTTTCTTATATATACATAAAAAAAATTGAATTAGGAAGGAATACTTGGACATTAGGACCTTTCAATCTTAGGAAATATTACAGTAGGATCTAAACACTAAGACCCTTCAGGTCTTTGGGCTTAATCAGCCTAGGTATCCACTAAAATGTGGATTTATTTATCGAGTTCTCGCCATCCTGAATTCTATTTTAATTTGATTAAATAAGTTTGGGTGAAAAGTATACAACTTATCAACCCGCCCTCTGATTTGAGGGAACTTTAAGTCTAAGTATCTACACACTATTTGTCACTGACTCGTTGTTCGACGGTTTTAACGGAAATTTGGTAGCTAATGAATCTTCTAGGGTGATATGGTTGGCAAGTTACCGTGGGTAACAGCCCATAGGCAGGTTGTCCAGAGTCCAGTCACAGGACCACTCTCTTCTTGTTGCCTTTAGGTAAATCTTAGACCAGGGAAGCCACCTACTTAAAAAGAAAAAAAATGTTCAAAAAGAAAAGAAAAAGAAAAAAAAGAAAAAGGAAAAAAGAAAGAAAAAGAAAGAAAAGAAATAAGTCACACTTTGCCGCACGAGTATGGCTAGCAAGTTGTTGGTGGTAATAGCTCATCGACCGGTTGTCCAGATCCCAGCTCAAGAAATGCACATAAAAATTCCTAAAACACTTAGGAAGAAGCTGAGAAGTAGAATAAGCCAGGGAGATATACACTGGATTCACCCTTGTGTTGACCCCATAAAAAATAAAAGTAGAGAGAAAGCTACCGGTCATAAAGATACACCTTTAGGCAGAACTCCTTTTAAGGTCACCTAGGGGCTTAGAAACCCGAAGTCCATTCTAATTGCCGATCAACGAGTCTATCACATTCACAAAAAGATGCTTAGAACTTATGGTTCTCATCAAATTTTGGGTGGGTTGAGTGGCTGTAGAAAGCCACTCTGTAACCCTAAACTCAAAAATCCAAAAAAATTAGAAGAGAAGAAAAAAAGAAAAAGAGATCTTTCTTTGAATAAGGCGAGGGCTTGAGGCGGTCTGCATTTTGGCAGATACCCAGGCGATGTTGTGTCTTTGAAAGTTCAGGTCCTAAGTAAAAATTTCTTAATGTTGAAAATGACTTGTGCCCAAGTAATCCAACCTTAATTCTTTTATAAATAGCATATAGTTTTTGCTAAGGACTAGCAAAAGATAGGCATGGAGGTGTGATGTGTATATATCTAAATAGCCAAAAATGTCTATTAATGCATGTTCATAGTGTCATATTAGCATCATACATTGTAAATATTGCATAATATGCATAATCATGCATTTAGGTCAAGTTGTATAAATTGTATAGTAATTGTCTCCTTTTATGTCTAGGGATAGGGCAACTTGTTAATCGGGGCCTCGGATCAAAGATCCAACTATACAGATCTGATTAGGGCAACGATTGGAGTTTAATGACTCCAAGATCGCCCTAATCGAACATCCGTAGCACCAGATAGAGATCGAGGAACACTAAATATTAAGGGCCAAGATGGTGCCAATTCGCCCTTTAAATGACAAATCCGACTGCACAGATGGGTTTAGATTGATGATCGCAGCCTAATAGTGTGAAAATCGGTCCAATCTGACACTTGTGGCACCGTCTACAACACACAAAAGATGGACAGCCAAGATGGCGCCATGTGGCACCATCCCAGCCACCCAATCGGCCCCAAGGACCCACCATTGCTTTTCTTCTTCACTCGCTCGACGAATCTCCACCATTGGATGCCCATCCAACAGCCACAGATCTACATGCTTAAATCCTCCGCGTGACAAAGTGGAGGCCTCAACGTAGTGGTCGCACCGTTGTGGGCAAGCGAGGGGTGATAACACCACGCAAGGGGGTAGTAATTAGGTTGAATATGGCCCATCTTTAGAATAAAAGGCACAACATAAAGTAGAATAGGAGCATTGCATGCATCAAGTACCAAGATTGCTTATAAACTGTATTAATGGCCATTTGTGTAAAGCATTTGTCAAAGCAGGCCTCAGATGAGCAATCGGACCGCACGGATGGATTCAGGACGACGAACGGAGTCTAACGGACTCAAAATCGGCCAAATCCGACATCCGGAGCTCCCACAATGGGCCCAAGAAATCCTGACCGTTGATCTGGAGATCAACGGCCTAGAACGCGCCACGTCGCCCCGCCCCCGCCGCCCGCACGCCCCCAAGCCAGCCAAGGACGCATCTCGGCCGTTGATCTTCGATCGAACGGCCGAGATCCGCGCGCTCGCCCGCGGTCGCCGCGACAAAGCGCGGGCGTGGCGCAACGGTTAGCGCGCACGCCCGCGTCGCGGCGACGCGCGTTCGATTCGCGCGGAGCGAAAATCATCTGCGGGCGAAGGGCGCGGCAAAATTGAGCCGCGCGATCAGAAGCGAGCGGCTAGGATCGCGCCACGCGGCGCGACGACAGCGCCCCACCTCCCACGCGCGCGCGCACGCCGGGCGGAAACGCGCGCGCGCACGTGCGCCCGAAGCGCGATCCTAGCGCAGGCGCGGGAGGATCTCAGCCGTCCGATCATCAATCGGACGGCTCTTGTTCGACGCCCACGGATCGCGCCTGAAGAGAGAGAGGGGCGGGCGGCTGACCGGCGGCAGAAGACCTTCACCGACGTATATGGAAGCGGTTTTAGCGACGTTCTGGATGTCGCTAAAGCACATTCTTCTTTTAGGAAGCCCTTAACTCTATTTAAACCCCCTTCTACCACCATTCAAGGCATCCTCTCCCACTTGCAACTACTCCACTCCTCTCCTAGCTAGTCTTAGGCACTCTTGTAATCGCCGGAGACGACGAGCCGCCGACGGAGCCTCCTCCACCGCCGTGGCTGCCTCGTCGCTCTCCACTCTCTCTCTACCTCTCTCTCTCTCTTTTAAGCTTTCATTTACTTTTGTTGAAGCATGTATTTAATATTGTAAACCATGAACTATGAATGCATGTTTAATGAAATTGTTTTTCATTTAGTTGCCTTTTTAATTTCTGTTTAAAGTGCAAGATCAAAACCAAGAGCTTTCTAACCCTAAACTCTCTCTATCTCTCGCTTTTCAAAACCGTTTCTTTCGCAAGCAAAACTCCGCCTTTTTCGTGACAACAAGTGGTAAACAAAATCCGATTTCCACGCCTCCCTGAGATCGACACTCGGACTCACCTCCGTTTACTTCTTTTAAAACCGACGTATCAAGTGCAACTATAACGACACCTCTTAACACACACGCACGAAGGCACGTCAGTTTTTGGCGCCGTTGCCGGGGAGGCAACGGATTTGTTTTATCACCTCCATTCCACCTTCATTCTCATATCGTCTAATGCCCTATTTTCCTTTTTACTTGATGGATGCAGGAATTCGGCGCATGGACGGCGAAGCGACGCATTCCACTATGGTAGCAAGGAAGTAGACGCCTCGAGGACCGATAGTGAGTACTCTCACTCTCTCATTGTTTGCTTGCGTGAAAAAGCTAAAAAAAATCATAAAAATTGAAAAAAAATTGGCGTGGCGAATGATTGCTTGACCCACATTCTTAACACACCACCCTACAAAAAAATGTACACTCTAATATACTGGACAAATTCTTGGAGTGTTCTTTTCTTTCTCTCTTGAGTGGTGTTTGCGAAGCCACCGTGAGTTGACCTGGGCCGCACCACTCAACCTTAAAACTAACTCATCTAATAGAAGCTGCACGATCTTTAGGATGAGTACACTAGGGTTTTTAGAGCCTCTACAAAATAAAAGGAAATCTACTTTCACTAAGTTGTGTGCAGAACTTGACGTGCCCACTGAAACTTGTTTGAAAAAAATTAAGATACGTCAACCCTAAAAAGTACTTAAGTAAGGATGAAACACTAAAAAGACACTATATCTTAACAAATCCTTGCTTGAAAATCATGTTTTGCTAGAAGCACACACTTTGAAAGTAGAACATTAAGAGGCACCACCCCAATCAACGCCTCATCACATCACCCTAAGCACAAGCACTATCCTAGCCCTTTAAAACTGAATAGACGTGCCCTAGGCAGGACTGAGTTAAGTCTCAAAAGGTGAGGTTTTGTCTGCTAGGCACTTGGCTTTCATTCCCTTGGTAGAATCTGGTGACTAGGCTGCGGGGCAGTGTCAAACGACCGTGGTTGTGGGGTCTATGGAACCGGAGGCGCAAGCCAAAGGAAGAACCTTCCCTGCAATCCCCTCGTAATCAACCTGGCCAGATTAGCCTGGTGAAGGGGAGTCCAGTGCTTACGAACTTAATCAACCTTTGTGAGATTTCCAGGTCTCCTAAGGAGTACACCATAAGGATTAGGCTTGTTTGCTTGGTTGAGGACACAACTCTCTCGCATCTGTTCTTCCCGCATCCCTCCATTTCTTCCAAACCATGGATTTCAATGCCTATCCATCTTACCCAAACTACCCCCAACAGGATTTGTATGCTAACCCAAGTGGACCATACCCACAGCCTACTTGGGCTAACCAATCACCAAGTTGGGGATGCAACCTGGAATATCCCTCTTGGCCCAACTATGACCAAACCGCACCAACCTCTTATTGGAATACACCTAACATAGCCACCCAAGGGTACGATTCAAATTGTGGGGCTCCATATCTCGATTGTCCTCACGATGCCTCCTCATTTAGGTCCGACCCGCTCTACTGTGATAGGACCTACACTTTAGGAGAACACCAAGAACCCTACCCATCTCAAGATAATAACCAAGAAAGGTCATCTGAATTCAACAACCTTGCCTACTTGACCTTTGGATTAGAAGGAGTTCTAGACAAATGGAAATCAGAAAATGATCAGAAATCTAGGCAAGCCCAGGATCATCAACCTCTGATTTGGTCCCCTGATGAAGAATCTGACTGGGAGGAGGACTTAGAACCTCAACTATTCTGGAGTAGGACCAAACAGAGAATGGTTCCTCTTGAAGAACTAGACCCTGAACATGACAGAATAGAGGACCCACCCAAGAACCTAAACACCAATATGGATTCTGATCCACAACCTCAACCATACTCTCTTAACCTGGATTTCAAGGAGGAAATCCAAAGGACACCAAATGACACCATGTCAATTCTTGATAACCTCCAGTTAGAACTACACAGACAGAATCAAGAATTGGTTAAAGGGCAACATGCCATGTTGGAGTTGTTCCAACAATTGGGGGAAGAAGGCCAAAGAAAGCTGTTGCATACAACGCCATTCATGGAATTCATAAAGCAAGGACCTACCATGATCAATTGGACTACACCTAGTCATCCTGATTTGGTTCAGTCCACCATTGATACCCCTCAGGAGTTGGATAGCTCGGTGGATAAGGAAAGTAAGGATTCCTTGGAGCACAATTTGGGGAGCATTGAGAACAAACATCAGGAGGAAACTGAAAAGGTGAGGGGAGAGACCTTGGAATCTGAATCTAATCAGCTCAAGACAAGTAATCCGGTGGGAGTAGCAGCCAACGTCGGAAATGGAGAATGGAGTTACAATTTCAAAGAAATTGATTATGAATTGGTTAGAATCCCCATCACAAATTTGGAGGAGGGCCGAGAGAAAGAATATGATCTAGAGGATGAAATTGACCCTACCTCTAATGCAACCCCAAACAGTGAATCTGATACAAAGGAGGTTGAAGATAATATTCTTGAGATCAAGGGCTTGGAGGGAATGAGCAATGAAACCATAGTTGCGAAAGAGATGGATTCGTCTTTAGAGAGAGGCCTCATGCTTGATTGTAGGGCTCATTATGAAACTCTGGACTTTGTTACCTGCCCAACCAGAATAAAGATCCCGCAACCCGAATGCACTAGAATTGATACACTTTCGATGGATTACAATTTTATGGGGACACAAGCTGAATATAAAACCTACATCTCTAGTGTCTGGCATGCCATATTTGGGGTGCGTTCGTCCACAGCAACTTGTTTGCATGCCCACAGAGTAAGAGAGGATCTGACACGGGCATGCATGATACAGAATTCCCGCCCCTTAGGAATGGGACTCCACCACAACCTTGTTCGCATCTGTGGACTTCTGATTTTGGGTCTGGTTGATTTTGTACAGACCTCCTTGACCCAAGCCATTCTTGTTTGTGCACCGCCCAGCTGGAGGCGTTAAACTCAACGCTTCCTGGGAGGCAACCCAGCGGATTCAGACTGATCTGGTAGTCTACGTCACTCAGGTACTATCTTTTTAAACCCTTCTGCATCCATGAATCTGCCAATGAGGACATTGTCCAACTTAAGCATGGGGGGGGTGGTAAATTGCATAATCCTGAGCTTAATTAATCAGTCTGAATGAATAAAAAAAAAAAAAAAATTTGAATTTAGGAAGAAAAACTTAGGTATTAGAAACTTGTCAATAGTGGGAAATAATACAAAAAGAACTTAAACACTTAGACTTTTCAGGCCTTCAGGCTTAATCAGCCCTGGTGTCCGTTAAAATATAGATTTAGCGGTGAGTCCTGGCAACTTTAAGCTATTCTAATCCACCTACTAAATAAGGTGATAAGTATACGACTTATCAACTCATCCTCTAACTCAGGAAAACTTTGAGTCTAAGCATCTGCACACATTTCTGCACAGACTCACTTCTCGGAGATTTTGACAGAAATTGGGTAGCTAATGAACTTTCTAGGGTGGTATGGCTGGCAAGTTGTCGTGGGTAACAGCCCATTGGCAGGTTGTCCAGAACCCAGCCACAGGCCATTTCTTTTTCACTGCCTCTAGGTACATTTGAGATTAGGGAAGCCACCTACGTAAAAAAAATAATAATAAGTAAAAAAAAAAAAAAAAAAAAAAAAAAAAGAAAAGAAAATAAACCACACTTCACCGCACAAGTATGGCTGGCAAGTGATCGTGGGTAACAGCCCATTGGTCGGTTGTCCAGAGCCCAGCTCAATAATTGCACAAAAAAAAGAAGACCAAAAACACCTAAGGAAGAAGCGGGGAAGTAGTACAAGCCGGGGAGATATACACTGGAAAATCCTTGTGTTGACCCCAAGTAAAATGAACGCAGGGAGAAAGCTACCAATCGAACAAATACACCTTCAGGCAAAAATTTATTTTCTTTTCCGGTCACCTAGAGGCGTAGAAACTCGAAGTCTGTCTCAATTACCGTTAAGTAAGTCTATCACAACATTCACACCAAGATGCTTAGCACTTAGGGTTTTGACCGAGTTTTGGGTGGGTTGGGTGGCCGTAAAAAGTTACCAACCCACACTGAATTCTAAAAATTCTAAAAAGACATATATAGATATATACGTATACATAAGTATAGTTATATATACAAAGCAAGGATTCGGGCGATTCGTATTTTGGCAGACACCCGGGCGCTGCTTAGTCTTTGTAGATTAAGATCTTCGTATAGTTCCTCTTATTGACAAGTAACGAAGTGCCTAAGCAATTACTTCTTGAATTCGCCAAAGAAATAAAGGCTAGAATAAACCTTGCTAGGGACTAGCAAGGAGTAAGCATGGGGGTATGATAACACCACGCAAGGGGGTAGTAATTAGGTTGAATATGGCCCATCTTTAGAATAAAAGGCACAACATAAAGTAGAATAGGAGCATTGCATGCATCAAGTACCAAGATTGCTTATAAACTGTATTAATGGCCATTTGTGTAAAGCATTTGTCAAAGCAGGCCTCAGATGAGCAATCGGACCGCACGGATGGATTCAGGACGACGAACGGAGTCTAACGGACTCAAAATCGGCCAAATCCGACATCCGGAGCTCCCACAATGGGCCCAAGAAATCCTGACCGTTGATCTGGAGATCAACGGCCTAGAACGCGCCACGTCGCCCCGCCCCCGCCGCCCGCACGCCCCCAAGCCAGCCAAGGACGCATCTCGGCCGTTGATCTTCGATCAAACGGCCGAGATCCGCGCGCTCGCCCGCGGTCGCCGCGACAAAGCGCGGGCGTGGCGCAACGGTTAGCGCGCACGCCCGCGTCGCGGCGACGCGCGTTCGATTCGCGCGGAGCGAAAATCATCTGCGGGCGAAGGGCGCGGCAAAATTGAGCCGCGCGATCAGAAGCGAGCGGCTAGGATCGCGCCACGCGGCGCGACGACAGCGCCCCACCTCCCACGCGCGCGCGCACGCCGGGCGGAAACGCGCGCGCGCACGCGCGCCCGAAGCGCGATCCTAGCGCAGGCGCGGGAGGATCTCAGCCGTCCGATCATCAATCGGACGGCTCTCGTTCGACGCCCACGGATCGCGCCTGAAGAGAGAGAGGGGCGGGCGGCTGACCGGCGGCAGAAGACCTTCACCGACGTATATGGAAGCGGTTTTAGCGACGTTCTGGATGTCGCTAAAGCACATTCTTCTTTTAGGAAGCCCTTAACTCTATTTAAACCCCCTTCTACCACCATTCAAGGCATCCTCTCCCACTTGCAACTACTCCACTCCTCTCCTAGCTAGTCTTAGGCACTCTTGTAATCGCCGGAGACGACGAGCCGCCGACGGAGCCTCCTCCACCGCCGTGGCTGCCTCGTCGCTCTCCACTCTCTCTCTACCTCTCTCTCTCTCTTTTAAGCTTTCATTTACTTTTGTTGAAGCATGTATTTAATATTGTAAACCATGAACTATGAATGCATGTTTAATGAAATTGTTTTTCATTTAGTTGCCTTTTTAATTTCTGTTTAAAGTGCAAGATCAAAACCAAGAGCTTTCTAACCCTAAACTCTCTCTATCTCTCGCTTTTCAAAACCGTTTCTTTCGCAAGCAAAACTCCGCCTTTTTCGTGACAACAAGTGGTAAACAAAATCCGATTTCCACGCCTCCCTGAGATCGACACTCGGACTCACCTCCGTTTACTTCTTTTAAAACCGACGTATCAAGTGCAACTATAACGACACCTCTTAACACACACGCACGAAGGCACGTCAAGGGGTCGCACGTTCGAGTCGTGCTGAGCACCTCAATCCAGACGGGTGCAGGTGCAGGCACGATTCGGCTGTCAGATGAAGATCGGGTGGCAAGTGGATTGAATGCCCTCCATGGGTGGTTGGATGGAGTTTTTATAGGAAAAAGGGTTTTCTAATTTAAGTATGGGCTTTAGCGACGTCCGGGACATCGCTAAACCCATACTAAATCCGTCGGTGTAGCCCCCTGCCCATTGGTTGCTTGCGTGCGCATGTTCATCTCTGCGCTCAATCCGTGTGCGCAGCTTGAGAGCCATCCGATCGCGGATCGGACAATTGATGTCGCTCGTGGGGCGCGTGCCTAGATTGCGCCCACGCCCCCCATGTCATCGCGGGCGTCGGCTTTGGACGTGTGAGATCGCGTCGCGTCACTCCATCCGCGCCGTTCGCTGCTGATCAGGCGGCTCAATTTCCCCGGTGCACGCCTTCGCCTTCGAATTTCTGCGCAATGCGATTCAATCCCGTGCCAACTGTGTGGGCATGAGGCGGTCGACTGTTGCGCTACGCCTGTTGCTTTGTCATGGCGAGGGCGGGCGTGCGGGCAGCTCTCAGTTGTTCGATCAAAGATCAACGGCTGAGATTCATCCTCTGGGTGAGGGCATAAGCGAGTAGCGGTGAAGATGCGATGAGCGGGCGCCACATGGCACGCTATGGGCCGTTGATCATCAGATCAACGGTCAGAACTTCTTAGGCCCATTGTAGGAGCTCTGGATGTCGGATTTGGCCGATTTCGAGTCCGTTGGACTTCGTTCGTCGCTCTAAATTTATCTGTGTGGTCCGATTGCTCATCTGAGGCCTGTTTTGACATGTCTTTGTACACATGGCCGTTAATAATGCATTATAAGCAATCTTGATGTGCAATGCATGCGATGATCCTATTCCTATTTATGATGTGTTATTTGTGCATTTTGTTCTTAAGATAAATCCCAATTGATAGATTTATCACCCCAAGATGCAGTGTTATCATAACCCCATGCTTACTCCTTGCAAGTCCCTAGCAAGGTTTGTTTTAGCCTTTATTTCCAGTCAGAATTTAAGAAGTAATTACTTGGACACTTTGTCACTTGTCAATAGGAGGAAATATACTAAAATCTTAATCTACAAAGACTAAGTAGCGCCCGGGTGCTTGCCAAAATATGAATCGCCTGAATCCTTGCTTTAATGTATGTATATATATATTTTTCTTATTTTTAGATTTTTTGGAGTTAAGAGTGTGCTGGTAACTTTTTACGGCTACCCAACCCACCCAAAACTCGGACAAAACTCTAAGTGCTAAGCATCTTGGTGTGAAGATTGTGATAGACTCACTCAATGGTAATTTAGACAGACTTCGGGTTTCTACGTCCCTAGGTGACTGGAAGAGGAAGTGTTTTGCCTGAAGGTGTATTTGTTCGATCGGTAGCTTTCTCCCTACGTTTTTTTTAATTGGGGTCAACACAAGGATTTTTCTAGTGTATATCTCCCCGGCTTGCTCTACTTCCTCGCTTCTTCCTTAAGTGTTTTGGATCTTTTTGTGCATTTACTGAGTTGGGCCCTAGACAAGCGACCAATGGGCTGTTACCCACGATCACTTGCTAGCCATACTCGTGTGGTGAAGTGTGGTTTATTTTGTTCTCTTTTTTCTCCCTTTTTTTTATTTGGTAGGTGGCTTCCCTGATCTCAAATTTACCTAGAGGCAATGAAGAAGAGGCGGTCCCATGGCTGGGCTTTGGACAACCTGCCAATGAACCGTTACCCATGACAACTTGCCAGCCATACCACCCTAGAGAGTTCATTAGCTACCCAATTTCTGTCAGAATCTCTGAGTAGTGAGTCTGTACAAAAATGTGTGCAGATGCTTAGACTAAAAGTCCTTTTGAGTTAGAGGGTGAGTTGATAAGTCGTATACTTATCACCTTATTTAGTTAGTGGATTAGAGTAGCTTAAGGTTGCAAGGATTTAAAGCTAAATCCATATTTTAACGGACACCAGGTTGATTAAGCCTGAAGGCCTGAAAAGTCTAAGTGTTCAAGTTCTTTCCGTGTTATTTCCTACTATTGACAAATTTCTGATGCCTAAGTTTTTCTTCCTAAATTCAATTTTTTTTTTATTTATTCTATTCAGACTGATTAAATGAGCTCAGGACCATGTAATTTACCACCCCCCATGCTTAAGTTGGACAATGTCCTCATTGACAAATATATGGATGCAACAGGGGTTTAAAAACATATTACCTGAGTGAAGTAGAATACCTGATCAGTCTGAATCTTCTAGGTTGCCTCCCAGGAAGCGCTGAGTTTAACACCTCCAGTTGGCCGGTGCTTCGTGTCATCCATTAATGAGGGTGACACTCTCCTTTGGGGGAACCTAGGCTAGGAAGTGTTTTAATCTCTAGCCATTGACTGTGAAAGTGTGCCTAGTGTTTGGATCAGCGATTTCAACCGCCCCGTTGGAGTGGGGCTTGACCACCCTAAATGGTCCTGTCCACTTGGACCTGAGCTTCCCTAGAAAGAGTTTCAAACGAGCATCAAAAAGCCAGACTTGCTGGTTAGGCTCAAAGGTCTTTCTATGGATGAATCGGTCGTGGACGGCTTTCATTTTCTCCTTATACATCTGACTGTTCTCAAAGATGTCCCAACGAATTTCTTCGAGCTCAGAGAGTTGGAGCGTCCTTTGCGCACCGATTAACTGGGAATCCATGTTACACTATTTGACGGCCCAGTAAGCCCGGTGTTCCAACTCGACAGGAAGGTGGCAAGATTTGCCAAAGACCGGGCGATAAGGTGACATGCCAATCGGGGTCTTGAAAGCCATCTAATATGCCCACAGGGCATCATCCAATCGTGCGGACCAATCCTTCCTATCAGGTCTCACAGTCTTCTGTAGAATGTTCTTGATTTGTCTATTTGAGACCTCGGTCTGCCCATTTATTTGCAGATGATATGGGGTAGCGATGCAGTGGTTGACCTCGTATTTTCTAAGTAGGGCATGGAATTGGGAGTGAATGAAATGACTTCCACCATCACTGATCATGGCTTTGGTATTCGAAACTGGGAAAAGATGTTCTACTTAACAAAGTCCATGACAGTCTTATGATCGCATCGGCAAGTGGCAACGGCTTCAATCCATTTAGAGACATAGTCTATCGAGACTAGGATGTACTCAAAGCCGTTGGATGGTGGAAAAGGGCCCATAAAATCAATACCCCAAATGTCGAAGATCTCGATAATCAAAATGGGCTGGAGGGGCATCATATCTTTTCTGGTCATGGTCCCCAGTGTTTGGCAGCAAGAGCAAGTCTTGGCAAAGTTGTGTGCATCCTTAAATAGGGAAGGCCAGTAAAATCCGGACTGCAGAATCTTCGCAGTCGTTTTCTTTCCTGAGAAGTGGCCACCACAAGCTTGGTCATGACAAAAAGATAGCACACTCTAAACTTCGTCCTCAGGGATGCACCTCCTGATGATCTGGTCGGCACAGAGGTGGAATAGCATGGCATCATCCCAGAAATGGTGCTTGACCTCGGCCAAGAACTTGTCCCGTTACTGTCTGGACCAGCTGTGCGGGGTCTGTCCTACAACCAGGTAGTTGACATAGTTAGCATACCAAGGTAGTTTCTTGTCTTGCACAGCCAAAATGTGTTCATCAGGAAAGGTGTTAGATAAAGGCAGGGAGGGTCCAATGTGGTCTGGGTGAAGTCTGGACAAGTGGTCAGCCACCACATTCTCTGATCCAGCTTTGTCGCGGATTTCCAAGTCAAATTCCTGCAAGAACAGGATCCATCTGATGAGCCTGGGCTTCACGTCCTTTTTAGCCAACAGGTGCCGGATGACTGAATGATCAATATAGATGGTCATGTGGGATCCCAGCAGGTAAGATTGGAACTTCTCAAGTCCGAAAACTACAGCGAGCAATTCTTTCTCAGTGACCATATAATTTCATTGGGCCTGGTCCAACGTCTTGCTCGCGTAGTAGATCACCATGGGTTTCTTGTCTTGTCTTTGTCTCAGGATAGCGCCTATGGAAAATTCTGATGCATCACACATAATCTCAAAGTCCTGAGACCAATCCAGGGGCTAAAGTACAGGTGTTATGGAAACTAAGTCCCGGAGGGTGTGGTAAGCCTGGATGCAATCAGAGGTCATGTGAAATATGGCATTGTTGGCTAGAAGGTCGGTTAAGGGTTTGGAAAGCTTGGAGAAGTCTTTGATGAACCTTCGGTAGAAGCCAACATATCCCAGGAATGAACAGATCTGCCGGATCGAGCTAGGCAGAGGAAGTTTGGAAATCAAATCAACTTTGGCCCGATCCACCTCAATGCCCCGATGCGATACGATGTGACCGAGGACGATTCCTTATTGAACCATAAAATGGCTCTTTTCCCAACTTAACACCAAATTAACCTTGATACATTGTTTCAGGATTTTCTCCAAGTTGCTCTGACAGTGGTCGAATGAATTCCCAAATACAGAGAAATCATCCATAATGACCTCTAAGTATTCACCCACCATTTCTGAAAAAATGGCTAGAATGCAACGTTGAAAGGTAGTAGGTGCGTTGCATAACCCAAACGGCATTTGACGGAATGCAAACGTGCCGTACGAGCAAGTGAATGTGGTATTCTCTTGATCTTCAGGAGTAATTGTGACTTGGTTATATCCTGAATATCCATCCAGGAAGCAAAAATACTTTTGCCCTGCCAATCTTTCAAGGGTCCATTCAATGAATGGCAAGGGGAAATGATCTTTCTTGGTTGCTTCATTGAGTTTCCTATAATCAATACACACCCGCCATGTTGTGGCGGTGTGGGTGGGGATGGATTCGTCATGCTCATTGGTAACAACAGTGAGCCCGGCTTTCTTCAGAACCACTTGAGTGGGGCTCACCAAGGGGCTATCAGAGATGGGATAGATGATGTCGACGTCAAGCCACTTGATAATTTCTTTCTTAACGACCTCCCGCATATTTGGGTTTAACCGTCTCTGCATCTAGCAGGAGGGTCATGCCCCATCTTCCAGGTAAATCTTATGAGTGCAATAGGTGGGGTTAATTCCTCTTAAGTCTGAAATGTTCCATCCAATGGCGACCTGATGTTCCGAAAGGGTCGCGGTCAACCTGAGTTCCTGATCCTTGGTTAGATGAGAGTTAATAATCACAGGGAAGGTCTGGTCAGGTCCCAAGAAGACATGGCTGAGATTCTCAGGTAGTGGCTTTAGTTCGGGTGCAGGTGGAACAATCGTTGAAGGAAATGGGAAAGGCGGGAGTTGATCAACATCAATTTCCTCAAATGGTGTTGTTTGATGGTAATCAGCCCTACAGAGGTCCATGGGTAGAGATGGTGACGGGTCAGAACAGTCGTTACAGGATTGGTGGTCCGAGACAGAACTAAGGGTAAGGCATTCATTGACCAAAGGTTCCACGGGATCATGTTCCTCGACACAGTCGCAATCAAAAGACTTGGTTGCCTGGAAGATATCCAACTACATTTTCTTGTTTCCGAAGGCAATTTCCATACATCCCGTGTCACAATCGATGTTTGCCTTAGCCGTAGCTAAGAAAGGTTTGCCTAAGATTATGGGTGCGTTCTGTAGTTTTTCAGGGACTTCCATGTCGAGCACCAAGAAGTCGACCAAAAAATAGAAGTCCTTGACCCGCACAATCACGTCCTTGACAACCCCCTTCGGGGTTTTCACAGATTTATCAGCCAACTGGATGGTGATAGGTGTGGGTGTCAGCTCTCCGAAACCAAATTGGTGGTACAGGGTTGATGGAATCAGGTTGATGGAAGCACCTAAGTCTAGGAGCACTCTATCAAATGTCATGTCCCCAATATTGCAGGATATCAGGGGTGCTCCTGGGTCAGTTCGCTTGAGCTGAAGGTTGCTTGATATTATGGAACTTGCTTTCTCGGAGAGCACAACCTTCCTAGGTGCTTGAGGTCTTGGCTTACGTTTGGGTGTACAGGCATCCTTTAGAAACTTGGCGTAAGCCGGAATGTGCTTAATGACTTCGAGGAGCGGAATATTAATCTGAACCTGCTTAAAGATCTCCAAAAGCTCCTCAGTTTCCACAACACTTTTCTTCTTCTTGATTGTTTCTAAGGCCTCGGGGTATGGTGTCTGAACATGGATAGGATCTATTTCTGGGTCCTTGGGTTTTTCCAGTGCTTCTTCTGAGTCGGGTGTTTCAGAAGGTGAAGTCTCGAGAAGAGTCGGCCATTTGGGATCCTGGGTTTTGGTACCGCTTCTCAAAGTTACCGCATTTGCAGAGGCATTAGGACCATGGGTTGATCCTTGAGAAGACGAGGATGAAGAAGCACTGAACCGAGGGGGTGTTTGTGGGGCTGGCTGGATCATGTGAGCCTGCCCGGGATTACCCTGGAACCCTTGCGAATTGGGGCCTCTGTTAATCATGTTTTGCGAGTTCGGTTGTGGCTGGGAAGGTAGGGATCCTTGTTGTTTACAGTCCAATAGTTGGCTTAACTGTCCCTTTACTAAGGCCATTTCCTCCTAATGTTTCTGGTTCATTTCAGCCATCATCTTTATCAGGGTGTCCATTTGGTTTTGCAGGGGAGGGGCCACCCTATTCGGATTATATGGGGGTCTAACTGGTGGTCCCTGCTGATAGGGGGCAAGTTTGGCTGCTGGTTTGGCCTGGGCTGGTTCTGGAATTGGGGTGGTTTTTGGTTTGTCCAACCAAAGTTGGGGTGATTATGCCAGCCAGTGTTGGAGAAAGGGTCATGTTTATCATAACCTTGGATAGCCTGTACATCTTCAAGGATAGCAGATGTCGATGGGGAGGGAAGAGAGTAATCAAGGGTTGAGGGAGCAAAGGTCCCTCCCTGGAACTTGGTCAGGGGTTGTTCCAGGTTCAATTGGCTTAAGGGCTGGACCAGGTCAACATTGTGAGCTCCCTTTGCTAGGGAGAAGGTCTGTAACGGGTTCCTGGTCTGGTTCAATAGCTCATCTATCTTTTTTATCCACCAATTCCACTCGATCTAATTTCTTGGCAATGATATCCATGTCAACCATTCTAGAATTTGCTTGCACCTCATAAATCCCACCACGGGGTTGACTGGATCGGTTAAACTAGGTCATGGAGGCATTGTTGAGCGAATTTTCGCTCATAGACTCAAAGAGCTCAAATGCGCTCTCCTCATCTTTGTTCAGGAAGTTCCCCCTGCATGAGGCATCGACGAAGTTCTGTAGGTTGCTGTCCAGACCAGGGTAGAAGATCTGGGCCAATTGCCACCTTGGTACTTCGTGGTGTGGGCATTTCCTTAATAGTTCATTAAATCTTTCCCACGCCTCATGGAACTGTTCCCCACCCTAGAGCGTAAAGGTAGTAATGGCTTTTCTGAGGGCATTGGTCTTTCCTATGGGGAAGAATTTCTTTAAGAATGCATGCCTCAGTTCTTCCCAGGTGGTGATGGGTCTACCTAGGGTTCTAAGCCAGTGAGATGCCTTGTCTCTCAGTGAGAAGGGGAACATCTTAATCAAAACAATGTCAAGGCTAATGTTCCTAGCTTTCACAGTTCGAGCTATCTGGTCAAGATCCTCTAGGTGCTTGAAGGGGTCTTCATTTGAACTTCCATGGAAGTGGCTCTAAATCAGACTCAAGACATTTGGTTTTAGCTCAAAATCATCTCCCCCTTCGGGGATCCTAAGGTGCGGCTCGACTCGAATAGCGGAAGGATTGTAGAAATCGCGAAGGGGCCTAGGTTGGTCCTGGAATGGTGGTAGATCAGGTGGCAGTTGCCCTTGTGGGCCTTGGAAAGGTGGTGGTGGTTGCCCTTGTGGGTTCTGCAATCGGTGTATGGCTTGCATGATAGTATGGATCTATTGCTGCTGAAGCCGGTGTTTGTGTTAATCTGGGCTTGGATGATGGCCATTGCATCTGGTGGGGGTTGGTTCTCAACCTCATCTACCCTAGGTTCAGCCATGTTTCTAGCAGAATCAGGTCTCCTGGATTCCCATCCCAAAACAAACAACTTGGGACACAGTGATCGTCTCCCGTGCTTACACTAGAGAAGAACAGGAGGGGATGCGAAGAGCAATAGATGCGAGAAGTGTGTGTGTTCAACCAAGCAAACAAGCCTAGTCCTTATGGTGTATTCCTTAGGGGACCTAGAAATCTCCAAAAGGGTGATCAAGTCTGTAAGCACTGGACTCCCCTTCCCAAAGCTAATCTGGCTAGGTTGATTATGAGGGGATTGTAGGGAAGGTTCTTCCTTTGGCTTGCACCGCCGGTTCCATAGATCCCACAACCGCGGTCGTTTGACACTTCCCCGCAGCCTAGTCACCATATTCTACTAAGGGAATGAAAGCCAAGTGCCCAGCGAACAAAACCCTGCCTCTCGAGACTTAACCCAGTCCTGCCTAGGGCACATCTACTCTGTTTTAAAAGGGCTAGGATAGTGCTTGTGCTAGGGTTATGTGATGAGGCGTTGATTGGGGTAGTGCCTCTTAGTTTTCCAATTTCGGTGTGTGTGCTCTTATCAAAACATGGTTTTCAAGCAAGGATTTTTTTAAAATGTGGTGTCTTTTAATGTTTCATCCTTACTTTTGTGTCTTTTAGGATTGACGTGTCTTAATGTTTTCAAACAGGTTTCAGTGGGCACGTCAAGTTTTGCACACAATTTTGTAAAAGTAGATTCCATTTTGTTGTGTAGAGGCTCTAAAACCCTAATGTACTCATCCTAGTGATCATGCAGCTTCTATTAGATGATTCGATTTTAGGGTTGAGTGGTGCGGCCCATGTCAATTCAAGGTGGCTTCACAAACACCACTCAAAAAGAAAGAAGAACACTCCAAGAATCTTAGATTATTCAGAATGTTAGAGTGTTTTTTTGTTGGGTAATGTGTTAAGGATGTGGGTCAGGCAATCATGCACCACACCAATTTTTTTCCAGTTTTACAATTTTTTTAGATTTTTAAGCAAGCAAACAACCATGGGTGAAGAAATACTCACGACCGGCCCTTGTTGCGCTTACTCCCTCGTTATCATCACGAGTTGCACTGCTTTGCCGTCCCAGCGTCGAATTCCTGCAACCATCAAGTAGAAGGAGACAAGGCATTAGACGATGTGAGCATGGATGTAAAATGGAAGTGACAAAACAAATCCGTTGCCTCCTCGGCAACGGTGCCAAAAATTGACGGTGCATGGGACGCGTATGTTTAAAAGAGTCATTATAGCTTGCACTCTCAATGTCGATTTTAAATGAAGAAATGGACATGTGTCCGAGTGTCGATCTTAGGGAGGCGTGAAAATCGGATTTCTTGTCACTTAATGTCACGGAAATAACGGGTTTTTGCTTGCGAGAAGTTGTGGGTGAAAGGCAAGTAAGAGAGAGAAAGAGAGAGAGAGAGAGAATAGGGTTAGAATTTCTTCATTCACACATGCAACATTAAACATAAAAGAAGGCAAGTAGCTAGATAGAAAACAACTTCATTTAACATGCAGCTTTAGTTTATAATTATAACATTAGATAAATGCTTAAACACAAGTAAAGTAAAGCTTAAGATAAAGAGGGAAAGAGGGAAGGAAGACGGCGAGGCAGCCACGGTGGTGGAGAGGGGCTCCGTCAGTGGCTCGTCGGCTTCGGCGATTATAAAGAGGGCTAATGGTGGCTAGGAGTGGGGTAGAGCACTTGCAAGTGGATTGAATGCCCTCCATGGGTGGTTGGATGGAGTTTATATAGGCAAAAGGGTTTTCTAATTTAAGTATGGGCTTTGGTGACGTCCGGGACGTCACTAAACCATACTAAATCTATCGATGTAGCCCCCTGCCCATTGGTCGCTTGCGCATGCGTGTTCTTCTCCGCGCTCAATCCGTGTGCGCGGCTTGAGAGCCGTCCGATCGCAGATCGGATGGTTGATGTCGCTCGTGGGGCGTGCGCCTAGATCGCGCACACGCCTCCCACGTCATCGCGGGCCTCAGCTTTGGACGTGCGAGATCGCGCCGCGTTGCTCCATCCGCGCCATCCGCTGCTGATCGGGCAGCTCAATTTCCTCGGTGTGCGCCTTCACCTTTGAATTTCCGGGCAGCGCGATTCGATCCCGTGTTGGCTGTGCGAGCGTGAGGCGGTCGACCGCTGCGCTGCGCCTGCTGCTTTGTCACGGCGAGGGTAGGCGTGCTGGCAACTCTTAGCCATTCAATTGAAGATGGACGGCTAAGATTCATCCTCCAGGTGAAGGCAGAAGCAGGCAACGGTGAAGATGCGATGAGCGGGCGCCACGTGGCGCGCCGTGGGCCGTTGATCATCAGATCAACGGTCAGAGCTTCTTAAGCCCATTGCAGGAGCTCTGGATGTCGGATTTGGCCGATTTCGAGTCCGTTGGACTCTGTTCGTCGCTCTGAATCCATCTGTGCGGTTCGACTACTCATCTAAGGCCTGTTTTGATATGTCTTTGTACACATGGCCATTAATAATGCATTATAAGCAATCTTGATGTGTAATGCATGAGATGCTCCTATTCCTATTTATGATGTGTTATCTGTGCATTTTGTTCTTAAGATAAACCCCAATTGATAGATTTATCACCCCAAGATGCAGTGTTATCAAGGAGCAGGCGCTCGCACACATCGCCCACGACAGACCTTTAGTGGCGTTTAAGTCCGTCACTAAAGGTCCCATATTAATGTTTTTGATATTGTAATGACCAAAATGCCCCCAATCCTTGCAACTATAAAAGGAGACCCCTACCCTATAAATTTCTCATCCCTTCTCCTCTCTCCCTCTCCAAAGCTTAAGGGAAGCTTGTCCCACACCTGGGATGCTCCTTAAGAGCTAAATCCAAGTTTTTGCCCCCATTCCGGAAGTGGATCCCGCAACGATGACGACGTGCTACCTCGTTCCTGTTCTTTCGGCTTCGTCCTCCTTCTTCCCGCCTCGTCCTCCGTCTTCCAGGTGTCACCTCTGTCTGGCTCGTCCTCCAAGCATTCGTCAAGGAGGATGTCTTCTCTCTCCCTTCCTTTACCGCTTTGTAGAGTAGAATTTCCCACTTTCTAGTGTAATCATTTCCCGCTTTCTTAGTTGTAAAACATTATTCAAATACCAAGTGATTGTTCTCTCTCTCTTATTGTGATTATTTCACCTTTTAAACAAAAATACAAAAAAATATAATTGCAGATTTTGAGGTTGACGTAGTCTCCCTGTGTTCGACCCGGAACTTCTTTATGGATTTTTCGGTATAAATTTTATTTGTTGAACAGATTTCTTCGCGACTCGAACTACAACGACGGGTTTTCGAATCCAACTCTGAACGCGTAGTTTTCCACCCTCAGCAACTGGCAAGGTGGATTTAGATGCTTAGGGTATGAGTACTGGAATGAAGGGGAAGGATGCATGGGAGGCTCTAATCCAAATCACAACCATTGGATGAGATCTTGGAAGATGGGTGATCCTACACACAAAGTCGCACGAAGCTTCGATTAGAGATTGGCCCTAGGATCTGAGGTTTAAAGAATTAATGGCTGCGATGGCTCGAGTACTACGGGTGAATAGTGTACCTGCGCCATCAGGTGTGTTGGAGATTTTGCACTTGAGCCCTTAAATCAGCCCTTAAATCGAAACGGTGGAAGAATTATGAAGAAACCCGCAAGTGGCGTGGAATGAGTGCAGCACGGTCCCTAAGATTTGCAAAGAGGCCCCCACGGCTATCAAAGGGGTTCTTGCGGCTATCAGAAAAATCCTGAAGGTTTTATGTAAAGGAAAATGAGGATAACCTAAGGACCTAAGTGAAAAACCATTAATGCAAGGTCTCAATGATGTCCAAATGCAACCAAGTTTTTATTGAAGCTCAATTGAATATTTATGAAGTTGATTTCACTTTCAATTTGAACTTTTGAATCCAAATGTGTGTTCAATTTGTAATTTGATCATCAAATTACATTTTCGAATAGAATATCTCAATTTGTGGCCTAATTTTGCATTTTTAGCACAAATTTGCTATTTTAGGTCATTTTTGTTATTTCCCACACTTAACCCATTTCTTGTGTTAATTATATAGTGTTTAGCTTAGTTTCTAGCTTAACTTTGGCATTTTAATTATGATGAGCAATACCTCATCAACCAGCAAACCTCCCAAAGGAGGGTGACTCCACACTCATAGGTATAGCAAGGCATTAATGAGACAAATATCGAAGAATGCACTAATGAGTGAATTTATTAGTTGAGAAAAAGGTCAAAATTGATCCCTAAGAAAAGTTAGAAACTTTATCGTAAGAGGCTCGGGGTCACACGTGGTCCCCAATAAAACAAACACTACAAAAAGAAAAAGAATGGAACAGACCAATAACAATGAGCAACAACAAGCAATCGTAACATGACCTACACGCAAAATGAGACAAACCAATATCATGCAACAACAATGCCATCGCAAAACTAGGCCTTCGCCGCCACACGCCGTCACGCACACTGCCGCGTAGCCCCAACCGCTGCATCCCATGCACTCGACGCCACACGCTCGGACAGGGCGCAACTCGCACTAGAGCACACGCACTCCGCCGCGTAACCCCAACTGTTGCATGTTGCGGCCTGTCCAAGCGTGAGGCAGCATGCTACCTCGCATGCTGCCTCACGCTTGGACAGGCCGCAACATGTGCCACAACCCACGCTAGAAGCACCAGATTAGAGAAAACAACCCTTGCTCGCACCAACCGACCGTCACTGCATCCATCTTCTCCACACTCGCACCCGTTCGCCACACCCCATGCATGTCCCTCTTACTACCGATGAAAGGTCTCGAAGGGAGGAGAGGGGGATCCGACAGGAGGAGTGGGCTCCAATCCATGCACATCATCTGCAGGTGTGCTTTTTGGTGTGGGAGGTGGAGCTGAACTATTCTTCATTTCGAAAAATAGCTGTGGATAGATAGGTAGTCACTATGGAGGCTAGTACCGGTACTTTGTTGACACAAGATGAGTCCTGGAGGAATTTAGGACTGAAACCAATAACCTGTACATACCAGTACTAACTCTTAGTATCGGTACTCAATTACTGGTGAGGCAAAGTACATACACTTTGTGGAGTGCTTGGGATGTCCAAATAGGGTGTAGTAAGTACCAGTACTTACCCTTAACACTGGTACTCATGCCATATGGAATTTTGAGAACTCACACATTATGCTAATGGTACCGATACTAGCCCTTAGTACCAGCATCGGTGCTCATACACTATCAAGAATAGATGCCATAAGGTTATGTCAAGTCCATCGATTACGGTTCCTACACATGAAGCCTTCTGAGAGGTGCCAGCCTTTAGCATCGGATGCCAAGCATTGGAACTATAACTAAATCCTCCAAATTGTAAGGATCAGACTACACCATGAAGGATTTAAAGAGGTGTAAAGAAAGAAGGGAAAGAAAAAGGGCTCCAAAATAACCAATTCCATCATGGAGAGGGGTCTTTTGCATTGTACCTCCACTCTACTTAATCTCTCTTATAGTTTGGAATACCCTAGGTCAAAATGACCCCAAGGAAATTGAAGGAGGTACTCAGACTCTGATCTTTGAATGTGGAATTGTCCATATGATTGAGACTAGAATTCATTTCGAGTAGCTGGTCGAGATTAACAAAGGTTGTTCCAACTGATTGGTACTACATCTCCAAACTTGCTTGCTCCTCAAATGTAAGGTCGGTCATCCTTTGGAAGAAGGGGGCATGGGATCTCACCTTGATACAAGAATCAGACCAAGCCATGTTACCAAGATTGGTTAACATGGGGAGCCTTTCCCTTCACATCTCCTTACGATGTTGAAGGGCACTATTGGATGCCTTGGTCACAAAGAAGCAACTTGTGAGCAAATCGTGATCATCTTGGATGATTTTAATGTCATCCATACCATGGAGGATAAGACTGAAGGAGCATGTCCTTGCCGAGGAAGTATGTGGGAGTTCAACACTTGCATTCAAAACCTTGGTGTCATGGAGGTGGTGTAGGCTCACGTGGTCGAATTAATCCATTGGTTAGGAGCGAATCTTCTCTAGATTGGATTGGCCGCTAATCAAGGGTAGGTTGCTAGAGATCTTCCCAACAGTGAGGGTGACAAAGATACAAGGTTTGTTGTGACTGCTAAAAGGGTGAGGCAGAATCATAATGCTATTTCTAAGCTATTGAAGGAGGGTGGAACTATCATTAATAAAGAGGACCTGGAGATGGAGGTGTTAAAAACTAGGGGTGTTGAAATGACTCGTTGCATTTTTAGTCGGATAAGATATCTGGAGTTTAAGTCAGACGTCTCGACACAGGCCCGGACGTCTGAAAGTAGGAAAAATCGAAACTTATTTTCCCTCCGCGCACGCCCAGCTTGCGAAGTTCTCTCTCTCCTATCACCTCTCACCCGAAACCCTAACACCTGACCCTATTTAAACCCCCTCTCCTCACCACCCTCACCCCTCACCACTAGCCACCGCTACCTCCCTATCTGGAACCCCTGTGCAGCCGCAGCAAGGAGGAGCAAGGCCGAGAAGGCTCTGTGAGGGAGAGCGAGAGAGAGAGGGTGAGTGAGAGAAAATGAGGAGGAGAGAGAGGAAGAGTGTGAGAGAGGAGGACCAAGGTCAGGGACCATCGGGGAGCTCGTGTGGAGTCGGAGAGTCTCGCGTGAAGATCAAAGGAGCTTCAATGGAAGCTCGGGGAAGCTTCGACGGAAGATCGAAGAAGCTCAGAGGAGCTCGCACGGCCGGCGGAGGGCACGTGCACGAGGAGGAGGGGCTTGGGGAGGTGGTCTCCCGGTCCTCTGCAGCTGATGAAGCTGTTGCGGTGTGCTACGGCAGCGTTGCGAGGAGAGCAGCGTCGTGGAGGAGGTTCTGGTATCGGAAAAGTTCCAGTATCAGACGTTTGGAGAGGCATCAGGATGTCCGGAGCTGAAGCCAGATGTCTGAAAGCATAATATCTCTTGAGGTACGTGTTTCCTACGCTACTTTCTGCCATGTAGATTGTAGCACAAGAAATGTTGGGCTGAGAATGGGTCTATGGCTTTCGTACACAGGTGAAGGGCATTGGAAAGGTGTGCAGAGCACTTTTCCAAGCACTTTTGGACGTCTGATCACGTCGCCAGACGTCCAAAGGTACTTCCAGACGACCGGAGGCTTTGTCAGATGTCTAGAGCTACCCTTAGACGGTTGCGGAGGGATCCAGACATCTAAGGATACTGCAGGTGACACGAGGTAAGATCTGACGTCTTTTAAGACATCTGGGGCTAGTCCCAGTCGTCTAATTTTGGACAGTAACCATGTTTTGGCCCGTTCAGGGCCCAAATGGAATTGGATTTCCATAAATGAAGTACTGTTGTTTTCCACTCGAGTTTCTCTACATGTTAGTGTTGAGTAGCTACTGTTTTGAGCTCGTCTGATGTAAATTAGTCGTTAGTATAGGTTACCAGCCGATGGCGTGTTTGGGGCCCACGGAGATGACGAGATCTGCGGTGCAGGCCCCCATTCCTCTCGTGATACCCGGTAAAGTGGTTTACTATAACATTAAGATTTACACAATGAAAGAGCATGTTTAGAATACTTGAATAAACCCTAGGATGAGAAATGGACCCTAAGGTAGAAACAAATGCGAATGGTTGAGCTACTCTGTTTACTTGAGATGCTTGTTAAAATACGAGTTGCCTGTATGTGAATGAGAAATTGAACTATGAAACCACAAGTTGCATGAATATGATTGAGAATTGAATTGTGAAAACTCAAGCTGCCTGTATATGGATGAGGAACGAGTTATGCACCATGTGATATGAATACTGATAAACGAAACGAATATGAGCATGAACCCTACGGGGAATGAGGAGTAGAACTCCTGTGTATGAAAGGAAATCTGGTATGTAGATGGGAAGTGAGCTGGCCCTTGTGTACATGATACCAAGGAGAGCAACTATCCCTTTTAGTGTAGAGGGGGAGCCAGCCGTCCCTTGGGTTGAGACCCGAGGTAGGACTGGTCACTCTACACCAACTCCTGTTGGCCCTCGCGTATGTGGTACCAAGGTGAGCTACTAGTGTAGGGTGGGAGCTAGCTGCCCCACGGGGCCTGGGGTTAGGACTAGCCAACCTACATTGACTTTTAGGCCCTCTGGGCAAACCGGGGTAGTCGGACGAGGGTACGTGGACTGTGGAGGGGCGAGACCCCTATTTGGTTCTAAGGGGTGAGACCCCCATTCTGAGAGGGAAAAACCCAATATTGTTTTGTGCTGTACTTTAGGTGTACCCGCTAATGGAAACGACTGACCGTGTGTCAGTGTGGGGTAGCTACCCGTACACTTATCACGCAGGCCATAGTCACCGCTACGTCGTGATAGTGACCCCAAGGTGGTTGACTGGGTGTAGGACTAAAGCGGGGGACTCTCCTGGCCAAGAGAGCACCACGTGTACCTTCTACTCCACAGAAAAGACTGCAATCAAGATCGTTCCCATGAGGAACAAGCAAGATCAAGAAATACTTGGATCCTTTGTGAAATAAATGAACCAGAAATACATAAATGAGATAAATAGAAATGAGAATAAACTTGGTTACTTGTTTTAATTTACTTACACATAAATAATGTAAACACCACTCTACTCAGCATTCGCTGACTCTGTCTTTTCGTAACCCTATTCTGGACTAGGAGTTGAGCAGCCCGAATTTCCGGCTGCAGAGGGTGCTGGGCCCAGCGGAGCCCAGCCGTAGTCGTTTCTTTCCAGCTCTTTCATTTTTCTGCTATTATAGTGAATAATAGACATCTATTTTACTGTTCCTGTTACTTTTTGTTTTCTTTCCGCTGTTGTTGTTGTGGTGGCATCTGCATAGTTATAATGCATGTGTGGATGTGGTATTATTTTCTTACTTTTGGTTACTTCTCTTTGGACGACTAGGTCTTGGGATTAGTCAAGGTGAGACGGTCTTGGGTCCTGTAGGGATTTGGGAACCGGGTCGTAACAAGATGGTATTAGAGCAAGGTCGTCCCGAGAAATGAACCAATTGGTCCGAGAATAACCACTCACATGAATATAACTAGGATAGCCATCACAATATATTGCTTTGTGACCGGTAGATCTTTCACTTTAAAGTTGTTTGTAGTTTAATGTGGTGGAAAAATCGACTAATCAATATTTAACAAGAAATAACCACTCGCAGAGGAGCGGGTCGTATCCACAGGAGGCAATGACGTATTAAAATTCGCACCAATTAAAAACGTTTGTTCGTAGTTAGTTTGGACAAGAATCAAGCCAAGATTGCCTTTAGATTAAGGTTTAAGCAAGAAACAATGCTGAAATGGCAATTATGAGAAACTAGAGGATATTTTCCGCAATGCAGAATCAATAAAATATCATTAAAAAGTGACAATGGTAGAAAATGTAATTTCTAATTGATGGTTTACTGTAGCAAAACAGGGGAATTTTTCCCCTTTGTCTTGCGCGACGAGGAGCGGATGGCCGGGCGCGGGAAGCTCGGAGGAGGTCCCTTGGACCAAGAGCTTCGAATTGGTGGTGGCGGCGAGTCGCGCGGCGGCCGGAGGTGGCCGGACGAGCTCCGGCGGAGGTGCTACAGCCGGTGAGCTTACGCGGCCTGCTGGCGTGAGATCTGCCGCGCGCTGCTGCTGGCGTGGCTTCAGGCGGGTGCGGGTGCGGTTGCGGTTGGAGTTCTGCAGGCGCGGGAGGTGGGAGCTGCAGGCTGAGGAGGGCGTGTACGGTCTGGGGGGCGTGGAGATGGCGAAGACTGATGGTGGGCGCGGTTGCGTTGGAGGCTAGTGGGTGGCGCTGCAGGCGTGGGCACGCACAGATGAAGGCGCAGGCGCGGGGGTGGTGGTGCGGGCGTGAACGGTGAGGTGGGCGGATGTGGTTGTGCGGGTGCGGGTGGACTTCAGACGGGTACGCATGCGGGTGATCGCAGGTGAGCGGGTAGCTTCAAACGTCCGGGAAATTTCTCGGACGTCATAAGTGAATGAGAAGGTGATTGCAGTGATGGTGGTTGCGGCGGTGGTGGTTGGTGACGACGGAGAGGGAGATGCACGCTAAGGTGCTCACGGTAGTGCGGGCGAGCTCCGGATGGCGGTGTGGCCTGTCACACCACACACCCACGGTGGTGGAGACTCGTCGCCACGGTAGAGGCCGGCAGTATGGAGTGGAAGAGAGAAGTTCTCTCTGCACAGTGGTGGGTCGGTGGTGGAGGCCTCCCGAGCTCGGCTGCCTCCCTCCTCCTTTTGTAGTGGCCTACACAAGTTTGAAATCAGCCGCCCGACCAGATCCACCACATCCACTCCCCCTTGAATGGGTCTTCACTGCGGCCGTTCGACGTTGGAGCGGCAGCCACCCGTTCCTGCAAGGAGAAGAGTAAAGAAAATAATGTTAAAATATTAGGGTCATTTATATACAGACCCTCAACTTCTATGTTAATGAAAACAATGTACCTAATTGGTTGTCTAATTATATGAATGCTATTCTAAGCTAATTCTAAATGCACTTAAGATATGAATGCAACGTATGGATTATGTAATTAAATTAAAACTATGAATTAATCTATTTACATCCTAATTTATGCTAAATAAATGTTAGAATTAACCTAATGTGTAGGCACTTAAATACTTAAATAGCCCACAACTATGGGCTAATCAAATACCCCCATGCCTAGTTTTTGCAAGTCCCTAGCAAAATTAAGCGAAACCTAGCACTCTAAGTAGACTAGTCAACTCACTTAGTATTCCTTCAGAAGCATATTAAGTTCAGGCTCTAGACCCAAGGTTCCTAAGTAGTTGCTAAGTTACAGACTAGGTCGGCTAAAGACAAGTTGCAGGCACAAGTTTCCCTGATTTCTGACTCTACCCTAAAGTTTATTGATCCCTGAGATTAAAGCAACTGTGCCTGTGTATTGGTCTGAGTTATTTGAGTTAAAGGATTTTTTTTTTTATATATATATACTCTTTTTTTTTGCTTGATTCTTCTAAGTCTAACCTCAGATCAGCTATCAACATGGTCTGTGTCGGATTCATTGTCCCCATTACCATACCTCGAAGGGTGCCTGGCTTTCGATGCTTCGAGATAGCACCGCCCATAACGACCCCAAGAACTCCTGGCAATCGACACTTCGAGATAGTATCGCCCATGGATTTCTTAAGCGAATTCGGGCCTATGGCAATCGGCACTTCGAGATAGGGCTGCCCATGGTACCTGAACCGCGCAATGCACTTACATGCCCCTAGTAAGAGGGATATCCTCAGAGACAAGCGCCGAGGAGGTAATATGTTATCATTGCATCCTCAAGGTGAGTATATACTTGACCTCTCCTGCGGCGGGAACTCTTCCAATCAAAATGTGTTTTCAAGCCTCTCTTAAGTCAAAACTAAGAGAACCAAATCTCTTTTCAGAAAGACAGAAATTAAGTTGATTACCAGACCAAGTGTGTGAAATTTGGATGCTTGGGTTACAAGGACCGGTAAGCCAAAAGGTAGAATAAGACTCCAGGTACTACCCCACCTTTTAACTCAAACCCTAGCTTCCCTTCCTCAACCTCTTGAGGAATGGTCCGCAACTTAACTCCTACTTAAGTTTTTAAGTCCAAAAAGGACCCTAAAGGTCTAAAGCTAGTAGCTCATTTAGCTTCTAAAGTTTGACCCTAGAATTAACTTAGTCTACCCTAGAGTTCTGATTTGCTTAAGACTGCAAGATCTAGCCAGTTAAGCTCAAAATCTTTTTTTTTTTTCTTTTTCTCTTTCTTTTTTTTTTTTTTTTATATGCTATAAACAAAATGCCTCAGGTCCTCTCCCCCAAGCCTGGTTCAAACAATGTCCTCGTCCTTCTCCTCCTTTCAAAATTGCTCGTCCACTTCTCGTCTGGCAACGTCAAGGGTCGCCTCTCACACAGGCTGATTCTTGCACAAAATTTCTCGCACAGAAAAGAAAATAATAAATGGTCAAATTTCTGTGCAATTGACAAATAATCAAAATAAAATTAGGCGAAATTATTACGTCTATTGCCTCCCCGGCAACGGCGCCATTTGACTGGTCGATCTTTCGCTTTAAAGTCGCTTGTAGTTTAATGTGGTGGAAAAATCGACTAATCAATATTTAACAAGAAATAACCACTCGCAGAGGAGCGGGTCATATCCACAGGGAGGCAATGACGTATTAAAATTCGCACCAATTAAAAACGTTCGTTCATTGTTAGTTTGGATAAGAATCAAGCCAAGATTGCCTTTAGATTAAGGTTTAAGCAAGAAACAATGCTGAAATGGCAATTATGAGAAACTAGAGGATATTTTCCGCAATGCAGAATCAATAAAATATCATTAAAAAGTGACAATGGTAGAAAATGTAATTTCTAATTGATGGTTTACTGTAGCAAAATAGGGAAATTTTCCCCCTTTGTCTTGCGCGACGAGGAGCGGATGGCCGGGCACGGGAAGCTCGGAGGAGGTCCCTTGGACCAAGAGCTTCGAATTGGTGGTGGCAGCGAGTCGCGCGGCGGCCGGAGGTGGCCAGACGAGCTCCGGCGGAGGTGCTGCAGCCGGTGAGCTTGCGCGGCCTGCTGGCGTGAGATCTGCCACGCGCTGCTGCTGGCGTGGCTTCAGCCGGTGCTGCCGCGCGCGTGGCTTCAGGCAGGTGCAGGTGCAGTTGCAGTTGGAGTTCTGCAGGCGCGGTTGCTGCTGCAGGCGTGGGAGGTGGGCGCTGCAGGCTGAGGAGGGCATGCGCGGTCTGGGGGGCGTGGAGATGGCGAAGGCTGATGGTGCGCGCGGTTGCGCTGGAGGCTGGTGGGTGGCGCTGCAGGCGTGGGTGCGCACGAATGAAGCCGCAGGGACGGGGGTGGTGGTGCGGGCGTGAACGGTGAGGTGGGCGGATGTGGTTGTGCAGGTGCGGGTGGACTTCAGACGGGTATGCAGGCGGGTGATCGCAGGTGAGCGGGTAGCTTCAGACGTCCGGGAAATTTCCCGGACGTCTTAAGTGAATGAGAAGGTGATTGCAGTGACGGTGGATGCGGCGGTGGTGGTTGGTGACGACGGCGAGGGAGATGCACGCTAAGGTGCTCACGGTAATGCGGGCGAGCTCCGGATGGCGGTGTGGCCTGTCACACCACACACCCACGGTGGTGGAGACTCGTCGCCACGGTAGAGGCCGGCAGTATGGAGTGGAAGAGAGAAGTTCTCTCTGCACAGTGGTGGGTCGGTGGTGGAGGCCTCCCGAGCTCGGCTGCCTCCCTCCTCCTTTTGTAGTGGCCTACACAAGTTTGAAATCAGCCGCCCGACCAGATCCACCACATCCGCTCCCCCTTGAATGGGTCTTCACAACGGCCGTTCGACGTTGGAGCGGCAGCCACCCGTTCCTGCAAGGAGAAGTGTAAAGAAAATAATGTTAAAATATTAGGGTCATTTATATACAAACCCTCAACTTTTATGTTAATGAAAACAATGTACCTAATTGGTTGTCTAATTAGATGAATGCAATTCTAAGCTAATTCTAAATGCACTTAAGATATGAATGTAATGTATGGATTATGTAATTAAATTAAAACTATGAATTAATCTATTTACATCCTAATTTATGCTAAATAAATGTTAGAATTAACCTAATGTGTAAGCACTTAAATACTTAAATAACCCACAACTATGGGCTAATCAAATACCCCCATTCCTAGTTTTTGCTAGTCCCTAGCAAAATTAAGCGAAACCTAGCACTCTAAGTAGACTAGTCAACTCACTTAGTCTTCCTTCAGAAGCATATTAAGTTCAGGCTCTAGACCCAAGGTTCCTAAGTAGTTACTAAGTTACAAACTAGGTCGGCTAAAGAGAAGTTGCAGGCACAAGTTTCCCTGATTTCTGACTCTACCCTAAAGTTTATTGATCCCTGATATTAAAGCATCCGTGCCTGTGTATTGGTCTGAGTTATTTGAGTTAAAGGATTTTTTTTTTATATATATATACTTTTTTTATTTTATTCTTCTAAGTCTAACCTCAGATCATCTATCAACATGGTCTGTGTCGGATTCATTGTCCCCATTACCATACCTCGAAGGGTGCCTGGCTTTCGATGCTTCGAGATAGCACCGCCCACAACGACCCCAAGAACTCCTGGCAATCGACACTTCGAGATAGTATCGCCCATGGATTTCTTAAGCGAATTCAGGCCTATGGCAATCGGCACTTCGAGATAGGGCCGCCCATGGTACCTGAACCGCGCAATGCACTTACATGCCCTCAGTAGGATGGATATCCTAAGAGACAAGCACCGAGGAGGTAATATGTTATCATTGCATCCTCAAGGTGAGTATATACTCGACCTCTCCTGTGGCGGGAACTCTTCCAATCAAAATGTGTTTTCAAGCCTCTCTTAAGTCAAAACTAAGAGAACCAAATCTCTTTTCAGAAAGACAGAAATTAAGTTGATTACCAGACCAAGTGTGTGAAATTTGGATGCTTGGGTTACAAGGACCCGTAAACCAAAAGTTAGAATAAGACTCCAGGTACTACCCCACCTTTTAACTCAAACCCTAGCTTCCCTTCCTCAACCTCTTGAGGAATGGTCCGTAACTTAACTCCTACTTAAGTTTTTAAGTCCAAAAAGGACCCTAAAGGTCTAAAGCTAGTAGCTCATTTAGCTTCTAAAGTTTGACCCTAGAATTAACTTAGTCTACCCTAGAGTTCTGATTTGCTTAAGACTGCAAGATCTAGCCAGTTAAACTCAAAATCTTTTTTTTTTTTCTTTTTCTCTTTCTTTTTTTTTTTTTATATGCTATAAACAAAATGCCTCAGGTCCTCTCCCCCAAGCCTGGTTCAAACAATGTCCTCGTCCTTCTCCTCCTTTCAAAATTGCTCGTCCACTTCTCGTCTGGCAACGTCAAGGGTCGCCTCTCACACAGGCTGATTCTTGCACAAAATTTCTCCCACAGAAAAGAAAATAATAAATGGTCAAATTTCTGTGCAATTGACAAATAATCAAAATAAAATTAGGAGAAATTATTACGTCTGTTACCTTCCTGGCAACGGCGCCATTTGACTGGTCGATCTTTCGCTTTAAAGTCGTTTGTAGTTTAATGTGGTGGAAAAATCGACTAATCAATATTTAACAAGAAATAACCACTCGCAGAGGAGCGGGTCATATCCATAGGGAGGCAATGACGTATTAAAATTCGCACCAATTAAAAACATTCGTTCGTAGTTAGTTTGGACAAGAATCAAGCCAAGATTGCCTTTAGATTAAGGTTTAAGCAAGAAACAATGCTGAAATGGCAATTATGAGAAACTAGAGGATATTTTTCGCAATGCAGAATCAATAAAATATCATTAAAAAGTGACAATGGAAGAAAATGTAATTTTTAATTGATGGTTTACTGTAGCAAAACAGGGGAATTTTTCCCCTTTGTCTTGCGTGACGAGGAGCGGATGGCCGGTCGCGGGAAGCTCAGAGGAGGTCCCTTGGACCAAGAGCTTCGAATTGGTGGTGGCGGTGAGTCGCGCGGTGGCCGGAGGTGGCCAGACGAGCTCCGGTGGAGGTGCTGCAGCCGGTGAGCTTGCGCGGCCCGCTGGCGTGAGATCTGCCGTGTGCTGCTGCTGGCATGGCTTCAGCCGGTGCTGCCGCGCGCGTGGCTTCAGGAGGGTGCCGGTGCGGTTGCAGTTGGAGTTCTGTAGGCGCGGTTGCTGCTGCAGGCGCGGGAGGTGGGCGCTGCAGGCTGAGGAGGGCGTGCGCGGTCTGGGGGGCGTGGAGATGGCGAAGGCTGATGGTGGGCACGGTTGCGCTGGAGGCTGGTGGGTGGCGCTGCAGGCGTGGGCGCGCACGGATGAAGGTGCAGGCGCGGGGGTGGTGGTGCGGGCATGAAAGGTGATGTGGGCAGATGTGGTTGTGCGGGTGCGGGTGGACTTCAGACGGGTACGCAGGCGGGTGATCGCAGGTGAGTGGGAAGCTTCAGACGTCCGGGAAATTTCCCGGACATCTTAAGTGAATGAGAAGGTGATTGCAGTGACGGTGGTTGCGGCGGTGGTGGTTGGTGACGACGGAGAGGGAGATGCACGCTAAGGTGCTCACAGTAATGCGGGAGAGCTCCGGATGGCGGTGTGGCCTGTCACACCACACACCCACGGTGGTGGAGACTCGTCGCCACGGTAGTGGCCGACAGTATGGAGTGGAAGAGAGAAGTTCTCTCTGCACAGTGGTGGGTCGGTGGTGGAGGCCTCCCGAGCTCGGCTGCCTCCCTCCTTTTGTAGTGGCCTGCACAAGTTTGAAATCAGCCGCCCGACCAGATCCACCACATCCGCTCCCCCTTGAATGGGTCTTCACTGCGGCCGCTTGATGTTGGAGCGGCAGCCACCCGTTCCTGCAAGGAGAAGTGTACAGAAAATAATGTTAAAATATTAGGGTCATTTATATACAGACCCTCAACTTCTATGTTAATGAAAATAATGTACCTAATTGGTTGTCTAATTAGATGAATGCTATTCTAAGCTAATTCTAAATCCACTTAAGATATGAATGCAATGTATGGATTATGTAATTAAATTAAAACTATGAATTAATCTATTTACATCCTAATTTATGCTAAATAAATGTTAGAATTAACCTAATGTGTAGGCACTTAAATACTTAAATAGCCCACAACTATGGGCTAATCACTTTGATATTCATTTCTGAGTGTTTTTCTCGATGTAATCCGGTATTGTTGACAACTCTTGTTCTATCTCTTGCATCTCCTTGCAAGAGATGCCCCGTTGAGGAGTTCCCGAGGTAGGCTGTGGTCGTGGCCGTGGACGAGGTCGGAGGGGCGGACGTGTCGAACCTGAGGCACCAGTTGACCTACCTCTCCTCCCAGGCGTTCAGGACCAGGGTCTCGCCCAGCTGATTAGAGACATTATGCGAGAGGAGCTCCAGCAGCCTCCTCAGGCACCTCTTCCTGAGGGGGAGTCCTCGGTGGGATAGAGAGATCGTCGCAGCGCTGGACAAGTAGGAGGGGGAGGGGTTGATCCTCCACCACCCCACTACACTTTGATACTTCCTAGCACGTGCCCTCTTTGCTTGGAGGCATGCCCGTTCCCCCACTGCAGCAACAACACGAGCTTTTCGGACAGTTCCGGAAGCTGAAGCCCCCCTCCTTCAAGGGGGATGAGAGCCCATCTAAGGCAGAGGATTGGCTGGAGCAGATAGAGAAGGTGTTCGACACCCTTCGCCCTCCTACGAAGTGTCGTGTGGCCTTTGCCACATACCAGCTAGAGAGCGCAGCACACAGGTGGTGGAGGGTAGTCAGAGGCCAGGAGGGGAGAGAGCTGACGTGGGACCAGTTCGTGGATCCCTTCTACTAGTAGTACTTTCTGCAGACCTAGCAGGACCAGAGGAGGTGGGAGTTCCACACTCTCCGCCAGGGGATGATGACAGTTAGCGCATACCACACGCATTTCCTGGAGCTATCACATTTTGCCTCAACAGTTGTGTCTACTGAGGAGGAGCACCTGTGGAGGTTTACAGAGGGGCTCCGACCTGCAATTTGGGGGTATGTCAAACCCCTGAAGCTGCCCACTTTCTCTCATGTAGTCGAGGAGGCCATGACTTATGAGGAGACCAACCCGGTCGCGCGAGACATTGACGGCGGATGAAAGAGGCTCTACCAGCCAGATTACTTTCAGGGCCATTGGGAGAGGAGGCACACAGCACCCGCAGGAGAGCCGTCTCATTCTGCGGGGCCACCAGTGGCCTTTGGGGGCCCCAGATAGGGGCCAATTGCAGCACCGGAGCCCCACCCAACCGCCAGCAGGGACCTACTGAAGGAGGAGGTCGGGTACCCCTCTGCTACCAATGTGGCCAGCCAGGCCACATCAGGAGGGATTGCCCATCTAGGGTTAGAGCACAGCAGATGCTCCCCGCACCGAGCGCTGAAGGCCAAGCTGGCACTCGTGGTCACTAGGTGCATATGGAAGGACAATAGTCACGAGGAGGGTACCGGCCAGCTGTTGCTCGCCTGACCCAGAGTGTAGCTGCTTCCTCTGCACCGAGAGTTGAGGGGCATATCAATGCCAAAACACACAGAGACGCTGGGGCTTTGGGTTCGGTGGTGGCAGGTATGGTTACTATTTCTGGCAGATTAGTGTATGTACTTTTTGATTCCGGTGCCACCCACTCTTTCGTCGCTACGAGTTTTGCCATTAGTTTGAGGCAGGGCAGTGTACTGTTAGAGGATCCGTTTGTGATCAGAGGCCTAGGTGGCCAGTTGTTCGTAACCGAGGATGTCTACACGAACTGCGAGGTCAGTATAGGGGGACACAACCTCCCCATTGACCTGATTGTGATCCAGATGGAGGACTTTGGCGTGATCCTAGGGATGGATTGGCTGTTCACGTATCACGCCCTGGTGGACTATTTCGAGAGGAAGATTACCTTCTCCATATCGGAGTTGCCTCCCTTTGAGTTTCACGGTTAGCCGGTGGATGGAAGTTTCAAATGCATCTTCGCGCTTCGGGCAGTGAGGCTTTTGAGCTAGGGGTGTGAGGGCTTCTTAGCCTGTGTAGTGGCAGAGCTTAACCCCATGGCTAACTTCCAGAGTATCCCGATGGTTTGCAAGTACCCCGATGTTTTCCCAGAGGAGTTGCTAGGATTACTGCCTGAGTGTGAGATCGAGTTTGAGATCTCACTGGTACTGGGGACCAGCCCCATTTCTATTGCACCATACCAGATGGCACCGCTTGAGCTGCAAGAGCTAAAGTCACAACTACAGGACCTATTGGAGAAGGGTTTATGAGACCCAGTGCATCCCCGTGGGGAGCCCCTGTGTTGTTTGTGAAGAAGATGGATGGTACCCTGCGACTTTGTGTCGACTACCAGTAGCTGAAAGGGTCACTGTCAAGAACAAGTATCCGCTGCCAAGGATTGAAGACCTCTTCGACCAGTTGTGAGATGCCACAGTGTTCTCCAAGATAGATCTTAGGTCAGGTTACCACCAATTGAGGATCAGGGAGACCGACGTCTCCAAGATAGCTTTCCGTACCCGGTACAGGCACTACGAGTTCTTGGTCATGTCGTTTGGGTTGACCAATGCCCCCGCTGCCTTTATGGATTTGATGAACCGTGTTTTCAGGTCGTACTTAGACCAGTTTGTGGTGGTGTTCATTGACGATGTACTCGTTTACTCGCAGGATCAGGCATAGCATGGACAACATTTATGGATGATCCTAGATACCTTGAGGTGACGCAGGCTATATGCCAAGTACAAGTGTTAGCTTTGGTTGAAGCAAGTGACTTTCTTGGGCCACGTGATTTCGAGAGATGGATTGGTTGTGGATCCAGCCAAGGTAGAGACCATACTCAGGTGGGAGAGGCCACGCACAATGACAGAGATACGTAGCTTTTTGGGACTGGCAGGTTATTACCGGTGATTTATCAGAGGATTCTCTCAGATCACTCATCCTATGACCCAGCTGACCCGGAAGGACGTGCCAGTAGCCTGGACAGACGAGTGCGAGGCATGTTTTCAGGAGTTGAAGGAGAGACTGACTTCACATCCTGTACTTACCATCCTAGACAGCAGTAGTGATTTCGTGGTTTACATAAACGCTTCGTTGCAGGGATTAGGGGGTGTGCTCATGCAACAGGGTCACGTTGTCGCTTGCGCTTCGCGGCAACTGAAGTCCCATGAGCATAGCTACCCTACCCATGTCTTAGAGCTGGCAGCAGTTGTCTTCGCAGTAAAGACATGGAGGCACTACATTTACGGTGAGACTTTTGATATCTACATAGATCATAAGAGCCTCGGGTACTTGTTTGACCAAAAGGAGCTCAACATGAGACAGAGACGTTGGTTAGGGCTCCTGAAGGACTACGACTGTAGCATCTCCTACCACCCAGGGAAGGCCAATGTGGTGGCCGATGCCTTGAGCTAGAAGGCACCCGCCCACTTAGCCAACTTACAGGCACAGAATTGGAGATTGATGGAGGAGGTAGGCAGTTGGCAACCCCGACAGTCATGGGGGTACTGTGGGGTAGTCACAGTGATGTGGCAGACACGACCAGAGCTGATAGACCGCATCATTGTAGGACAGATGGCCGACCTGTACTTACAGACGCTGCGAGACAGGGTGTTGATAGGGGACCCAAGAGACTTTTCCTTCTCAGACAAGATACTGCACATGAGGGGATGCTTATGTGTTCCTAAGGTCGAGGAGTTGTTGAGAGAGCTTCTGACTGAGGCGCATGGGTCCAGGTTTACCATACATCCTGGGAACACAAAGATGTACCATGATTTGCGACGCGACTTCTGGTGGAGAGGGATGAAGCGGGATGTTGGTGAGTTTGTTCAGCAGTGTTTGGTAAGCCAGCAGGTGAAGGCTGAGCACCAGAGGCCTACAGGGCCAATGCAGCCACTTCCTATGCCAGAGTAGAAGTGGGAGAGCATCACCATGGACTTGGTGGTGGGTCTACCAGTTACCCAGCGGGGACATGACGTAGTTTGGGTGATCGCAGACCGATTGATGAAGACGGCATGGTTTCTGCCGATATGAGTCACCTTTGGGCTGGTACAGTTAGCAGAGCGATACATCAGAGATGTGGTGCGCCTGCACAGAGTTCCTCGTGAGATCGTACCCGACAAAGATACTCGTTTCACTTTTCAGTTCTGGGCAGAGTTCCAACATGCCTTGGGGACGCATCTGAGGTTCAGTACAACCTACCACCACCAGACCGACGGGCAATCAGAGCGCACGATACAGACACTTGAGGACCTTGTAGATTGGAGAGGCTCCTGGGAGGAGCATTTACCCCTGGCAGAGTTTGCATACAACAACAGTTACCACTCGAGCATCGGCATGGCACCTTACGAGGCCCTATATGGATGGAGGTGTACTGCACCCTTGAGTTGGGTCGAGGTGGGGGCCAAGTGGGTGGTTGGTCCTAGGCTGATCCGACGGAGTCAGGAGGTGATAGAGCAGATTCACAGACGACTTCGCACTGTCAAGAGCAGGCAAAAGAGCTACGAGGATCGGACGCGTAGAGAGGTGCAGTTTGAGGTTGGGGATCATGTCTTTTTCATTGTTTTTCCCATGAAGGGCTTGCAGCATTTTAGGGTGAAGAGGAAACTTGTGTCGAGGTTTGTGGGGCCCTTTAAGGTCTTGGAGCGGGTAGGACTCGTTGCTTACTGACTTGCCCTTCCTCCCTAGCTTTCTGGAGTACACGACATGTTCCACGTGTCCAACCTCAAGAAGTATGTCGTCGATCCCAGCCACGTTCTGAGCCACGAGAGCATCGAGGTGGGGGACAACCTGACTTATCCTGAGAGACCGGTATAGATACTAGACAGAGCCATCCAGAGTCTGAGACAGAAGCAGGTACCACTGGTGAAGGTTCTATGGAGAAGCCAGCGATACGAAGAGGTGACTTGGGAGCCTAAGGCGGCAATGCTAGAGAGGTTCTTGGAGCTTTTTGAGGGATTGTCTCTTCAAACCTACTTTGAGCCTCTTTAGGTTTGTTATGCATTTTTATGTTCCTTTTTCCGCACCCTAGCTAGCTCAAGTTTTGAGGACGAAACTTTCTTTAAGTTTGTTATGATGAAATGACCCGTTGCCTTTTTACTCGGATAAGACATCTGCAGCTTCAGTCAGACGTCTGGACACAGGCTCGAACATCTAAAAGTGGGAAAAATAGAAACTTATTTTCCCTCCGCGCGCACGCGGCATGCAGACGTTCTCTCTCTCCTATTGCCTCTCACCCGAAACCCTAACACTCGACCCTATTTAAACCCCCTCTCCTCACCACCCTCACCCCTCACCACCAGCCACCGCTACCTCCCTGTCCGGACACCCCCGTGCAGCTGCGGCAAGGAGGAGCGAGGCTAAGCAAGGCTCTACAAGGGAGAGTAAGAGAGAGAGGGTGAGCGAGAGAAAATGAAGAGGAGAGAGAGGAAGAGCGTGAGAGAGGAGGACCAAGGTCGGTGGACCTTCGGGGAGCTCATGTGGAGTTGGAGAGCCTCACCCGAAGCTTGAAGGAGCTTTAGTGGAAGCTCGGGGAAGCTTTAACGGAAGATCGGTGAAGCTTAGAGGAGCTTGCGCGGCCGGCGGAGGGCATGTGCGCAAGGAGGATGGGCTTGGGAAGGCAGCTTCCCAGCCCTCTACAGCTGCTGCGATGCGCTGCGGGCAGCACTGCGAGGTGAGAAGCGTCGCGAAGGAGGTTCTGATACTAGAAATGTTTCAATATCAGATGTATGAAACATCGACCAGATGTCTGGAGAGGCATCAGGACGTCCGGAGCTGAAGCCGGACATCTGAAGGCATAATATCGTGCGAGGTACATGTTTCCTATGCTACTTTCCGCCATGCAGATCGTAGCATAGGAAATGTTGGGCTGAGAATGGGTCTGCGGCTTTCGTACGCAAGTGAAGGGAGTTGGAAAGGCATGCAGTGCACTTTTCCAAGCACTTTCTGTAAAGATCCATTCTGTTTGAGCCTTTTAAGACGTCTGGACTATCAGTCAGATGTCTAGACCTCTTTCCAGACGTTTGGAAATTGAAAAATCTGTACGCGAAGTTGGTTCTACGCACTGGCTGCACACAGACTCCTTTTCTTCTCTCTCTTCTTCTCTTTCTCCCCCTCACCGAACCCCAACCCTTTCCTATATAAGAGCCCTCTCCCCCTTCCTCTCCTCTCCACTCCACCCCCACCACCTTCCTTCCTCTCCACTGTCGTGAGAGAGACAAGAGAGAGAGAGGGAGCAAGAGCAAGGAGGAGGAGCGGCGTGAAGAGAAGGAAGAGGTTGAGCTCGTGAGCTCGGAGAGGCTCGCCGGAGTGCACACAGCCGCCGTGGTGCGTGCGGGAGGAGGAGAGCATCGAGGAGCCATCCCTAACTTCCTGCATTGGTCGGAGTTGCAGCCAAGAGGGAGGAGCCATGGTTGAGCACGGTGAGAGTAGGAGCTCATTCTGATACTGGATTTTTTTCCAGTATCAAACGTCCGGAGTGCCTTCCAGTTGACGGGTTGGACCTCTGGTGACGACACCAGACACCTGAAAGCAAGTATTCGCTTAGGTACGTCCTTCCCGCAGTTGCGGCCATGTAGGCAGCACCGCAGAGACGATTTGTTGGGCTAAAAGGGGATCTACTGCTCTGTTGTGCGCAAGAGCAGCTTTGGGAAGGTGCACGACATGCCCTCCCACGCATTTCGAATGTCTGGATAGCTTACCAGACGACCGGAGGCATTCCCAGATGACTGAAGGATAGGTCAAACGTCTGGAGCTGAGTCCAGATGGTGAAGTAGGAGTCCTGGACGTCTGGGGTCAACATAAGGACTTGAAGTGAGACTCTGGTGACTTTTAAGACATCTAGACTTTGTTTCAGACATCTGATTTGGTTCTGCAATTTTGTTTTTGACCCGTTTAGGGTTCAATCAGGGTCCGTTTTACACAAACGAAATATCTGTGGTTTCCTTGTGAGTTCCTCTACATGTTAGAAATCTTTATATACTGTTCTGAATGTTCCGTTGTGATATGTTCCTCGATATAGGACTTCGACTTGTTGCGTGTCTAGGGCTTGCAGAGGCACGTAAGTCTGCCGTTCAAGCCCCCAGTACTCCCGGATTGTCTGGTAGAGTGGTTTCCCCCTATTCTACTTATAAAATATGAATGCATCTATGAAATTTAGATAACTAGAACCCTAGGATGTGGCATGAATCCTAGGACGAAAAATAGTTGCACTATTTGTATGCGTGTTTGAGATTGTAGTCATAAATGAATGAGCTGAATTGTAAACAACTGCCTGTTAATAAATATGAGCTGCCTATTAGAATATGAAATGCCTGAGATAACTAAATAGTTACCTGTGATATCACTTGTTGCATATGTTAATTTGTGGAAATGCGAGCTGCATGTGTATAATACGAGAATGGAAATTGTGAATGATGAAACCTGGTATGGAATAATATGGTGAATATGAGCATGAACCCTACAGGGAGTTAGGAGTAGAGCTCCTGTGGATGAATGGAAAGATTTGAAAATGTGAGTGGGAAGTGTGCTGGCCCTTGAGTACGTGGTACCAAGGAGAGCGACTGTCTCTTGTTTAGTGTAGAGCGGAGCTGCCGCCCTTGGGTTGGGATCTGGGGTTACGATTGGCCACTTTACACCGACTTCTGTTGGCCCTCGCGTACACTATACCAGGGAGAGCTACTAGTGTAGGGAGGGAGCTAGCCACCCCACAGGGCCCGGGGTTCAGCTAGCCCCCCTACACCGACTTGTTAGGCCCACTAGGCAAACCGGGGTAGTCAGACGAGGGTGCGAGGATTGTGGAGGGGAGAGACCCCTGTTTGGTTTTGAGGGGAGAGACCCCTATTACTGAGAGGGCTAGGCCCTATACTGTTCCGTGCTGTACTTTGGGCGTACCCGCTAGTGGAAATGACTAACCACGTGCTAGTGCGAGGTAGCTACCCGTGCGCTTATCGCACTTGCCGTAGTCACCGCTACGTCTGTCCTTGACCTCAAGGTAGTTGACTGGGTGTAGGATCACCACGGGGGACTCTCCCGGCCAGGAGAGCACCACGTGTGCCTTCTACTCTTCGGAAAAGACTGCAATCAAGATCGTTCCCATGAGGAACATGTGAGATCAAGAAAGAAATCTAAAAGTAAACCAATGGATGAAAAGGAATTACTTATAAAATAAAATAATTAGAAAAGATAAATTTACCTGTTAGCCTTTACTGCTTTAGATAGTCTGGTTACCACTCTACTCAGCGTTCGCTGACTCCGTTTTCTCATAACCCCTTTTACAGGTCCAGGAGTTGAGCAGCCCGAGTTACCGGCTGCAGAAGGTGTTGGGCTCGACGTGCTGGGCCCAGTCGAGCCCAGCAGTAGTTCCTTATTGTTGTAATACTTCTTTCTGTTAGTGAGTTTCAGACTTTGTTTACTGTTCCTGTTACAGTACTTTTGTTCTACTTTCCTGTTGTGGCGGTGGTATGTAATGTTTGACAGTTTTTACTTCCTTTACTGCTTGTACGCTTTTACTATTAGTTACCTTGCATAGTGAATTTTCCTGCTTTTCAGTTATTTCTTGTTGGATGAGTAGGTCTTGGGATTAGTCGAGTCGAGCCGGTCTCGGGTCCTGTAGGGATTTGGGAACTGGGTTGTAACACTTTTGAACGTCTGATCACATCGCCAAGCATCTGAAGGTACTTCCAGACGACCGAAGGCTTTGTCCGACGTCTGGAGCTACCCTCAGATGGTCGCAGAGGGATCCAGACGTCTGATGATATTGCAGGTGACACGAGGTAAGATTTGGCATCTTTTAAGATGTTTGGGACTAGTCCCAGACGTCTGATTTTGGACAATAACCATGTTTTTGGCCCATTCAGGGCCCAAACGGAATTGGATTTCTGGAAACGAAGTACTGCTGTTTTCCACTCAAGCTTCCCTACATGTTAGTGTTGAGTACATACTGTTTTGAGCTCATCTGATGTAAATTAGTCGTTGGTATAGGTTACCAGTCGGTGGCGTGTTCGGGGCCCGCAGAGACGACAAGATCTGCGGTGCAAGCCCCCATTCCTCCCGTGATACCCGGTAGAGTGGTTTACTATAACATTAAGATTTACACAATGAAAGAGCATATTTAGAATACTTGAATAAACCCTAGGATGAGAAATGAACCCTAGGGTAGAAACAAATGCGAATGGTTGAGCTACTCTGTTTACTTGAGATCCATGTTAAAATACAAGTTGCTTGTATGTGAATGAGAAATTGAACTGTGAAACCACAAGTTTCATGAATATGATTGAGAATTGAATTGTGAAAACACAAGCTGCTTGTATATGGATGAGGAACGAGTTATGCACCATGTGATCTGAATACTGATATATGGAACGAATATGAGCATGAACCCTACAGGGAATTAGGAGTAGAACTCCTATGTATGAAAGGAATCTAGTATGTAGATGGGAAGTGAGCTGGCCCTTGTGTACATGGTACCAAGGAGAGCAACTGTCCATTTTAGTGTAGACGGGGAGCCAGCCGCCCCTTGGGTTGAGACTTGGGGTAGGACTGGTCATTCTACACTGACTCCTGTTGGCCCCCACGTACGTGGTACCGAGGTGAGATACTAGTGTAGGGAGAGAGATAATTGTCCCACGGGGTCCAGGGTTAAGACTAGCCAACCTACACTGACTTTTAGGCCCTTTGGGCAAACCGGGCTAGTCGGATGTGGGTACGCGGACTGTGGAGATGCAAGACCCCTATTTGGTTCTAAGGGGTGAGACCCCTGTTCTAAGAGGGCAAGGCCCTATATTGTTCTGTGCTGTACTTTAGGCATACCCGCTAGCGGAAATGACTGATCGCGTGCTAATGCGGGGTAGCTACCCATGCGCTTATCACGCATGCCGTAGTTATCGCTATGTCGCGACAGTGACCCTAGGGTGATTGACTGGGTGTAGGATTACCGCGAGGAACTCTCTCGGCCATGAGAGCACCACGTGTACCTTCTACTCACGGAAAAGACTGCAATAAAGATCGTTCCCGCGAGAAGCAAGCAAGATCAAGAAATACTTGGATCCTTTGTGAAATAAATGAACTAGAAATACATAAATGAGATAAATAGAAATGAGAATAAACCTAGTTACTTGTTTTACTTTACTTGCACATAAATAATGTAAACACCACTCTACTCAGCGTTCACTGACTCTATCTTTTCATAACCCTATTCAGCATCAGGAGTTGAGCAGCCCGAGTTTCAGGCTACAGAGGGTGCTGGGCCCAGCTGTAGTCATTTCTTTCCAGCTCTTTCATTTTTTTGCTATTGTAGTGAGTAATAGACATCTATTTTACTATTCATGTTACTTTCTATTTTCTTTCAGCTGTTATTGTTGTGGTGGCATGTACTATTTTGAGACAGTTGCTCTAGTTTCTTTTACTATTTCATTTTTCCTTCTGCCTAATTATAATACATGTGTGGATGTGGTATTATTTTCCTACTTTTGGTTATTTCTCGTTGGACGACTAAGTCTTGGGATTAGTCGAGGCGAGCTGATCTCGGATCTTATAGGGATCTGGGAACCAAGTCGTAACAGATGCAAGCTTTCCACCCTCGAAGATGTACTTGCCTTATCATGCTAGAATCTCATAGATGGGATTATGGAAGCTTTATGGTTGATTGAGCCTAAAAAAAGCACTTGACCCAAGTGGTTTCGATTCCTACTTCTAGAAAACTTAGCACATAATTAGCCTGGACATTATGAAAGGTGTCAAATTCCTTTTCTCAGATAGGGGAAGCATGGTTGGGGAGTTACTACACGTTCCTCACTTTGATACCGAAGGGTTCAGTAGTCCATTAAAGTAGAGATTACAACCTATTACATGTTCTAAGACACTCTACAAAATTATTAGTTCTTCTATTCATAGTCTTATTCACCTTTTGTTATTAGATATAATAAACTCCTTTCCATTATCAATAAAATCAAGTTCTTATTTCTATCTCTGCATTTTATTCTATTTGCTTTTGCTTAGTAGTTAGATCAATTTTTGATTCTGCTTCATAGAAAAAAAATTATAAAAAAATATAAAATAGCAAACGATAAAAAAAAAATATTAGGAAGCACAAATATTTGGTTGCTTCCTTGAGACGATACGGACTTCGATCTGCAAAATCTGATTTCTCAAGTTCGATAAAAAAATTTAACAAAGTAGTCATGCAATTTCCAGTTCAGCAAACTTACTTTTACGACTCAGATTTTGTGTAGATCATATTTTAACACCATTACCAAGGAGGCATGATAAATATTTGCACTTTCTGTTGCATGTGCGAGATTTGAATCTAACCTACTTTCTTTCTTGGCCTTTGATTATGTAAGTAGCCGCGAGAACACTAAATGCAAGGTACGGACTGGATAGCGGTCAAGACCAAGTGCAGCTAAAGACCTACGGGAAGGTTCTCTCTTTCATACATTCGCAATATATATATATATATATATAGATATATATATATATATGTATAGATATATATATATATATATATATATTGTTGAACTCACGAATAACTACGCTAACGTATTTAGTTTTGGAAAATCTGTCGTTGTAGTTTGAAAGCGAAGAATTCGTGTTCAACAAATAAAATTTATACCGAAAAGAATTTCGGGTCGAACACAGGGAGGCTACGTTAATCTATATTCGTAATTATATTTTTTTAGAATTTTTGAAAAGCGAGACGATATAATTACAATGAAGCTATCAGACTAAAAGAAAGAGAGAGAGAGAACATGCATTCAATATTTCAAACTATTTATACAATCAATAAAAGTTACACTAGAAAGCGGGAAATCAGCTACACTATAAAGCAGGAAAATTCTATACTAGAAAAGCTGTAAATAAGAATGGGAGAGAGAAGTTATCCTCCTCGACGATTGCTTGGAGGACGAGCCGGACGAGACAATGCCTGGACAAAGGAGAACGGAGAAGGACGAAGGAGGACGAAGCAGAAGAACAGGAACGGAGCAGCACGCCGTCGTCGTCGTGGGATCCACTTCCAAAGGGGGACGAAAATTTGGACTCTATCTCGCGAGGAGCATCCCGGGTGTGGGACAAGCTCCTCTTGAGCTTTGGAGAGGTAGAAAGAGAAGGAAGGGATGAGAATTTCGTGTGAAGGGGGTCTCCTTTTATAGTTGCAAGGAGTGGGGACAAAATGGTCATTACATCTTTAAAATAATAAATGAGGGATTTTTAGTGACGGATAAAATCGTCACTAAAGCCCCAACGTGGGCGTAGCACCCGCGCCCACGTGCGCCTCCTCAGCTGCCCGCTCTCAACGCATCCGCCCACGTTCATCAGATCTCAGCCGTCCGATCGCGAGATCAGACGGCTTAAGATGCTCCATCGCACGCTGCCGCGAGCCAGCCCTAGCGAGTACGATCGCGCGTCCTTGCCGCACGTGCAATAGCGCGTGATCTCTATTGAGCGTAGACGGCCGTCCGATCAAAATCCGACGCACGCCCGCGCCCGCTCACCCGCACCCTTCGCCTCCTCACTTCGGCTCGAACGTGCGTCCTCAACTCGCGGTAACGCCTTCGACCACTGTGCTACGAGGCGCGGATGGTCGAGCGGGCACTTTTAGGCGTGGCTGTCCACAACCGTTGGATCGAGATCCAACGGCGGAGAGGGGGTGGAAGCGGAGCCTTCAGAGATTGTATGCAGTCGTTTGGGCGGCTGAGATGGCGCCACGTGGTGCCATCTTGGCCATCCATCTTCTGGATGTTGTAGATGGTGCCACGGATGTCAAATTGACTCGATTTTTGCATCGTTAGGCTGCGATCGTCGATCCGAATTCATCCGTGTGGTCGGATTTGTCGTTTGAAGTATGGATTTACACCATCCTGGCCCTTGATCTTCTATGGTTCCCCGGTCACTATCTGATGCTACGAATGTCTGATTAAGGTGATCTTGGAGTCGTTGAACTCCAATCGTCGCCCTGATCACATCCATATGGTTGGATCTTCGATCTGAGGCCCTGATAAAATGTTTGCCCTGTCCAAGCACATGAAAGGAGACAATTAACCTCCATTTTATTCAAACTACTCTAAATGCAAGATGATGCATGTTATGCAATATTTATATCATGCAATGTAATCCTATGCTTAAGAACATGCATAAATAGACATCTTAAGTAGTGTAAATGTGTTTACATCATATATATATATATATATGTATATGTATACGTATATATCTATATCTATATATATATATATATATGTATGTATGTATATATATATATGTATAATATATGTATATATATACGGGAGAAAAAGCTCTCTTTATCATTAAACTCTTTGTCTTGATCACTGCAGTGGTCATGATTGCTAATCTATTTTCAAAAATTCACCCCAAGCACTTGGAGTACATAAAAATTCTGAAATTTTTTATGAATACTTATCATGAAATCAAGAACAAACCCACTTTTCTATTTAAGAATTTGTTATATATTTTTTTGGAAAATTCATTAACTGATGGTGGGCCAGTATAAAAATAGAACACAAAAATTTTGGATTCATGGAAATTTCCTGAGTTTTGTAGTACTCCAGATCACTTGAAATTTATTACATTGAATTCTTGATTAGATCTAGATTCTTAGATAAATTTTAAAAATGTTATGGAAATTGGATTATAATTGTTTTTGAAAATTGCTTAATAGGAGTCTATTCTTGCTGTTTCACTCCTTCCTAAAGAAAATCTATTTTAATTATTTAAAACCTCAAAAGCCATAGTTGTCTTTGTTTGGGTTGCACCACTCTTAATATAAAATTGATTCAACTTTGTTAGGAGTTTCCTAATGTTGCAACCCGACACCTAACGATATCGCATCACAGATTCCATCCCCAAATATCCATTGTCCAACACGTAAACATAAGAAGCACATACAAAATCAAATGAATAACTAACCAGATGCCTTCTGACAACGAGCAGGGCAATCCTTCAAATGTCCTGGCTACCCACATTAATAGCAATTTCATCCCATACTGCCAGCATTCCTAGTCTATCCTGAGAAGCCACGTTTTCCTATGGCCTAGGTCTGCAGGCAAGTAGCAGGACCACAGCCCTTCTAAACAAGCCGTGCAACACACCAATGCTCTTTGTGAAGAAGAAAGATGTGACTTTAAGGTTGTGCATTGACTATCATCAACTGAACAAGTTCACCATCAAGAATAAGTACCTACTACCTAGGATTGATGATATGTTTGATTAGCTTCAAGATGCCATAGTGTTCTCAAAGATTGACTTGAGATTGGAATACCATTAGCTTAAGATCAAGGAGGATGATCTTCCAAATACAGCTAAAGGACATGGTGCTATTTGTGTGGTCATTAACAGATTGACCAAGTCAGCTCACTTCTTACCTATTCGAATAACTTCCATTGTTCCCCTGTTGGTGACTTCATATATCAGGGAGATGGTGTGGTTGCATGGTGTGCCAAAGGAGATAATTTCAAATAGAGACATAAGATTCACATCCCATTTCTGGGAGATCCTTTAGATTGCATTGGGGACACAGTTACACATGAGTATAGCTTATCATCCACAACAGATGGTATCAGAGTCTATTGTCCCACTAAACATGAGAATGGTTGATGTAACGACCCGGTTCCCGAGTCCCTACGAGACACGAGAACCGGACCGACTCGACTAATCCCAAGACCTAGTCGTCCAACGAGGAAGTAACCAAAAGACAGTAAAATAAACCACATTCAGCATGAATATAACTAACAGTAAGAAAGTACAGCAGTAAGGAAAGAAACTACTACAGTAGGTACCACCACAACAGTAAAACAACATTTATCATATAACAAGAACTGCAGGTAAAGAAGGTACAGCGGAAACAAAAACTACTCACTAGAACAGAAACAAAAGAGGTACAAAAGGCTGTGGTAACTCTACTGGACCCTACTCGGCCCAGCGTCCTCTGCAGCCGCCGACCCTGGCTGCTCAACACCTGGTCCTGAAAAAGGTAACGAGTGTAACACGTCAGCAAAACGCTGAGTAGAGTGGCAAACTAACTAAAGGCAACAGTAGAGTGTACAGTAGCTGTTATGTTCTATTACTTCCTTTATTCACATCTTTCAATTTTTCTCACTATTTCAGTTGTTTCTCAGATCCTTTACTTGATCTCGAATGTCCTCGTGGGAACGATCTTGATTGCAGTCTTTCCCAAAAGTAGAAGTAGCACGTGGTGCTCTCCTGGCCGGGAGAGTCCCCCGTGGTGATCCTACCCTCAGTCAACCACCCCAAGGTCACTGACAGACGTAACGGTGACTACGGCACGCGCGATAAACGCATAGGTAGCTAGCCCGCACTGGCACGCGGTCAGTCGTTTCCATTAACGGGTGCGCCCAAAGCACAGCACGGAACCAGGGCAGAGCCCTCTCAGTAACAGGGGTCCAACCCCTCCACAGTAACCAAACCGGGGCCTTGCCCCTCCACAGTCCGCGCACCCTCGCCTGACTACCCTGGTTTGCCCTAGTGGGCCTAACAAGTCGGTGAAGGAGGCTAGCAGAACCCCGGGGCCCGTGGGGTAGCTAGTACTCTCCTAACACTACTAGCTCTCCTCGGTACTACGTACACGAGGGCCAACAAGTCGGTACAGAGTGGCCAGTCCTAACCCCCGGGTCCCTGGGGCGGCTAGCTCAGCTCTGCACTAAACAGGGGGACAGTCGCTCTCCTTGGTACTCCGTACTCAAGGGCCAGCTCACTTCCCCCAATTCTATTCCATTCGCTTTCCAGGAGTTCTACTCCTACTTCCCCGTAGGGTTCCAGAACATCTTATGTCTTACTTTCCAGTTTCACGTTCTTACAAACCATGATCCCAAACATGTTTCTTTATTCGTAACAGGCAGCTGTGAATTCAATTTACAGGCAGCTTTATATTCCTTCCCATTTTTTTCCAAGACTGCAGTATTATACATTCCACTAGTTTTTCCATCCTAAGATTCATGCCACATCCTAGGATCTAGCATACAACTAGTTTTCCAGCCCTAGGATTCATGCAACACCTAGGAACTATCATTCCATATATTTCTCATTCCTAGGATTCATGCAATGTCCTAGGTTCTAGTTATGGTTCCATACTTTAACAGATTTTATTAATACTTAAAGCCACTCTACCAGGTACAACGGGAGTAATGGGGGCGCGATCGGGAATCCCGCGTGCCTCCGTGACTCTCAAGACTGCAATCGAACGAGGTCCTATCACAAGGATCAACACAAGGAGTGTCTCAAAATAGTGTATAGCTACTGTAGGCGGGTAGAGGAATTAATTCTGAAAAGAACGCAACTCGAATCGCGGAAAACGGAGCCCGGACGGGCCCTAAACGGGTCGAAAAAGACGATACTGTGCAAAATCAGACGTCTGGAACTTATTCCAGACGTCTTAAAAAGTGGATCAGAGAATTACCTGTTCAGCATGGTTTCCCAGACGTCCAGAAGTCTGCGGGGACATCTGGCCTAGCTCCCAGACGTCCTATGGTCACTCCGGACGTCTGTAGGTCACTCCCGCCGTCTGCTACAACTTCCAGACGTCTGATTTGCAAGGGATGGCGAATCAGCGAACCTGCGCACAGCCAACTCCCTCCCTCAGTACGGTCAGTCGACAGGAAGGAAGGAGAAGGCGGTAAACTCACCTTTCAGACGTCTGTATGGGCTTCAAGACGTCTACCTCGCCGTCTGGCTGTCAACCCAGACGTCTGATTCTGGAAATTTTTCCAGAATCAGGGCGCTGCTCGGCCTCCGCTCGCGACGCCTCCCGCGTTGCACCTCGCGCATCTGCTGCTTAGACCGCAGCAGGTCCCTCTCCGCGTCACTCCGCGCCCCCTGCGCCCTCCGCCGGCCGGCCAAGCCACTCCGGCGAGCTCGCCCTCACGGCAGAGCTCCACCCTCGCACGCCGCACCTCCGCGCTCACTGCGGCCGTCGCTGCCGCCCTCACGTCCGCTCGCTCTCGCGCACAGGAAGGAGAAGAAGGAGGAGACTGTGGAGATGGGAGGGGAGGCGTGGCCCTTTTAAGGCCGCGCGAGGAGGAGAGAGGGGGTGGTAGGCCGCCTGCAGCCACAGAGAGAGAGAGGGAAAAAGAGAGAGAGAGAGAGGAATCACGGGTCTGCGCGCACAGGTGCGCAGACGACTCACCCGTGCGAAAATAACTGTTTTCCAGACGTCTGGAAACGATCCCAGACGTCTGTTCAGACGTCTTGATGTGATCCCAGACGTCTGGACCGACGTCTGGGCCTCCTCCCAGACGTCTTAAAAGACGTCTGTGGCACGCGTTCGTTACAGTTGAGCAGTGATACTGGACTCATGATATGGACCTAGTAGCCATCATTCATGCCTTAAAGACTTGAAGGCATCACTGATATGAAGTGACCTTCGAGATCCACACAGATCATAAGAGCCTGAAATATTTATTTGATCAAAAGGATCTGAATGAGGCAACGATGATGGATGGATCTGTTGAAGGACTATGATTGCACTATCATGTATTAGCCTGGAAGAGGCAATTTAGTGGCAGATGCCTTAAGTTGTAACTCGCCAGCAATGTTGGCCAATCTTCAGGTTATGGATTGGCACATGTTGACAGAAATTGAAAAATGGAAGCCTTTTGTACGGTCGAGACATGTAGGTGTTCTTACTGCTTCCAAATAGCTAAGGCTAAAGTTATTGGACCGTTTTATTAGGATACAGATGGAGGATCCCGTATTACAAGAGATATGGGATAAAATGTTCCCTGGAGAGCCAAGTGAGTTCACATTTGAAGATGGGATTCTTAGGTTATGAGGCAGACTATGTGTTCCAGGAATTGTAGAGTTATGTAGAGAATTATTGTCTGAAGCTCACAATACAAGGTTAACTATTCACCCAAGGAACAAGAAGATGTGTCGAGATTTGAAGAAGCATTTCTAGTGGCGTGGGATGGAGAAGGACATTGGTAAGTTTGTTAAGCAATGCATCGCTTACTAATAGGTTAAGGCTGAGCATCAAAGGCCTACGGGATTATTATAGCCTCTTCCCATTCCGGAATGGAAGTGAGAAACTATATCGATCGATTTCATGTTGGTTCGCAATACCTAACTAGGAGAGAAACTTTAGGGTTCACTAGTGCATCTAGAACACACCACATTTTCTTGCTTTAAAAGAAAATCTATTTTCACACTTGATTTTACAACCTGGTGTGCTCGCAAAATTTGTATTGAACTGATCTACAATTGAAATCCTAAAATTAGCTAAATAAGGCTTGAACTTTAAAAGACTTGGAAAAATTAAAAAGGCCCTGTATTGAAATTATTTGCCACTACACTCACACTTCTAAAACTGATATTAAGGGCATAACCCATTAAGGGCTCATCACATTCCTTGAGCACATCAATCCTATCCTAATTAAAAAAGAGTAGACATTGGCCCTAAGATTGGAATTTCTAGTCTTGAAGGAGTACCTAGGCTTGTGAAGTGGTTCAATCTTAATTCCCATTACAGAATCTGATGTCTAAGTTGTGGGGTAGTGTCAAACGACCGTGGTTGAGGAGTATTCAATGAGCGTAGGGTGAGATCCTTGGAAAGAACCTTCTCCTCAGCACTGCTATACTCAACCGAGCTAGATTAGTTTTGGGAAGGAAGATTTAATTACTCAGCAGGTCTAGTCATTCTTTTCAAGGCTTAGTTCCATAAGGTTACACATTGAGGACTAGATTGGTTGCATGATTGGGCACACACTTCTCTCTCCTATTCTCCTCGCATCTCTAAATTTCTTCCCAGTGTATGCACAACATAAGATCTAAAAAACTACACTTGAAAGGACCTTTGGTTAAGAATCCTAAGAGGACATTCATTTCTAAAAAGTTTGATTTGAAATCTGATTATGATCTAATGGCTAATCTTCCAACTCCAAATCAACCACCCCCACGTCAAGAGAATTCAATGGACCCAAATCTTCAAATCAAACTCCGCTAACAATAACTAAACCAATTCCAAGCCCATCACCAAAACCAAATGCGAGAATTGATTGAGTTGTATAAACTCCAGAATCAAGAGCCTAAGTAACTGATGGACAAGACATCAAGAACTATAAGAAAGCACTATTAGCACCAAAAATATGATCGTTGACTTTCGATTCGCATTAAAAATGGTATTTAAATGTTGTTGTTGTATAGATGTCACGAATGCAAACTGATGTCGCGTCAATTTTATTTATTTACTATTTTTACTAGTTTGTTTCTAGGTCATTCACTGGATGGTAGTTATTAATATATATCACTCTCTAAGTCCAAAAATATTCTTTTATTCTAAAAATGTTGATTCTATTTACAAAATGAATGAATGAATCAAATAATGAATGAATGGGTAATTATTTACAAAAGAATCCATTAATATGCATCACAACAAACAAGTATAAAAAACTATATGTAATTACTCTATGTTAGTTATATACAACTACTATAAATAATTTCTAAGTATAGGTACAAAAATAGTTAACAATATCTACTATACTAAATTATATTAATATACTAGTATCTATAGTAACATATATTATATATACAATAACATTTATAAGCATCACTAAAGCCTTAGTAAAATATTTACATAACATAAGGCAAAATAGTTATCTACACTTACATATATACAAATGTACAGTAACGGATGAATCTGTCACTAAAGCTCTTATTATTATAAACATATAAGAGCTCAAACAACAAGTACTCTACTTATATTACACACATATACTTAGTATATGCATTCGTATACTTATTTATCTACATTTATTTACATTATTTATATACATATACTTATTATATTATATACTTATATATTATAAATATGTATACATATTGTACAACACACGGACATACACAGGGCTCACTTCCAACAGTTAACTTCTCAGCGACTCACAACTCTTCCTCTCTTTTAAGCACTTAGTGAATTAGGGCCTCTCTCAACACATAAACATGGTTCAGTCCACTTAACCAAAAATTTGGTTAACCAAAAATTTAGTTGGCGAACCGGCCTTCCATGGGATACACAGTACTCATATGAGTGGGATCAGATCACTACTAAACTCGATTCTTATTATTTAATTGTGCATTCTATCCTATTTTAGGCCCAATATTGGGCCCACATAGGCCCAGCACAGTGCGCGACCCCTGACCCAAGCACTACTCATAAATCATGTTCAATATCATTATACTCAGATGGGGTATGTCATTTATGGGTATGTGTTGTGCACCCAGTACATGTCAACTGGTAAGGCAATGGAAGAAATTCCACTTATACCGTTGCGTGCGATTTTCCACTACCGATGTGGCACCATCTTTGGTGCCCAATTAGCGCTCTGCCGACACTGAACAGCGTGCGAAAATGAGGTTTTCGGCCCTCAATTTGAGGGCCATAATTTAATATAAATTAAAAATAAATTACATGGTTTTAAATCCCTTATATAAGGCTACGTAATTGTATAATTTATTTACATAAATAAGTTATTTAAATATGTAATAAAATTAGTTAAAGTTTACCATTTATACATGTTAATTTAGAGTTTAATTAGTTAATTAACGTATAAATTAGTGACTTAATTACAAAATTGACTTAATATAGTGTTAATATACATAATAGATTATTTATTACATATTTTTATTATATTTTATAAGTTTTATTTTAATTTATATAGATTTAAATACATGTTTTAGTTAGTTTTATGTATCAATAATCTATAAATACTATAATACAATATAAATACAATATAAATAACTTGAAAATACTTAATATAATATAATACAAATGTACATTATAATTTACTTCATTATTATATTAAATTACTAATTTATTTTATTTTAACTTAATAATTTATTTAATTAACTTAATAACTTAACTATTTATTGTAAATATATAATTAAATTAAATTGCAGGCACTATGTAGTAGATAATACATATATAAATACATGTGTACAATACTAGGTATAATTATGTACATAAAGATAGGTTTATATAATTACTTAGTTTAATATACATTTAGTTTATATAAATTAATATCTAATAATGTAATAAAGTTATATATACATTAAATTATTATAAATACTTAATTTAATATATAGAATATATATAGGTTATATTTACATATTATACAATATATACTCTTAGCTTAGGTTTAATATATATATATATATATACAAGGTATTTCTGAGTATTTTTGGGGTTTTTCTAATTTTTATGATTTTTATAGGTTTAGAGGAGGTAGGGGATGAGAGAGAAAGAATGAGATGAGAGAGAGAATTCTTTTTGTGATTTTTGAGTTTTGATTCTTTTATTAAATTCCAAGGTATACTAAACCATCGGCTAGTATGTTCTATCTAGTCGGGGGTTCAGATTACCTTGAAACTTATCATACACCTAACAATATTCCTAATCCTACTCAAGACACCTTTATTTTGTTTTTTTGGAATTTTTTATGATTTTTATTTATAAACAAAGTTCACACATTCTAGGCCTTAAAAGGGTTTTCAAAGTGGAACCTAAGGCTCTAAAATAGGTTTGAATTGTTGAAAATGTAGAAAAACAGATCAAACATATTCATTACATGATAAGAAAGATGTTGAGACATTTAAACTTGATTTCTATCTTGATTTGCATTAAATTCACATGTTGGACATTTAGTTCAATTCAATAAGCTGATAATGAAATTTAAAACTAAGTTACAAGCAATCCTAATTGAATTTCAATCAATTCAATGTACATGAATGCTTGTCTATACTATTCTACAATTATACACAAGTCAGCTAACTTTATACACTCAAATTTCCAATTCTATATCCCAATTCAGATCCTTATCCAGCCAAAACAGTGGCTGATGACAGCTGAAACCAACTGCTATTGCTGTTGTTGCTGTCTCAGCTGCTGCCCAACCATGAAACCAGTACCTACTACAGTAGACGCCTTAAACACAAAAATTTCGGCCACTGCTGCTATTTAGCAGCTCCCTAGCTATGCATCAACAGTTGGAAGTGCTATAGCAGCATGATCAAACCAAATTAATGCTCCAATTTGACTCAATGTTGGACTATCACATTTAGATCAGTCCTTTTAATTTATCCATCTTAAAATTCAGATCTAACTCGATTCATGCGTTGAAATCATAAACACTGTTACACATTGAAAATATGAAAGATCAGACTCTTAGGAATCTCAAGATGAAGATGCAACTTTGCAACATTAGACCACCCATTCCAAACATACAGAGAAATCCTTCAAACTCTGAAAGCTCATTCATAAATCCAACTCAATGACAGAATCATATTCAAAATAGTGCCAAAGCCACAAATCCAAGCTATGATTCTCATTGGCTCTAACATCTCATTCAAAAGCCAAAAATTCCAGAAATCATTAACTAATGCTCAAATCAGGTACAACACATCCGAGGAAGAAAATTATATCAAATTAGATCAGATTCATTGCAAATAATCCAATTGCATGATGATACTTCAATTTACTTGATTAAAACAATTTAAAGCCAAATTGATTCAAAATTTTGCGATTGTGCGTGAAATCCAAATTTGAGTCAATCAAGCAAACTAGTTCAATTCAAAATCAGATCAGGGGTCCTTGTGAACATCTAAAGTGGATGAGAGGACCCCTAGATGGATTTGAGCATGAGTTGGATCTAGAAGTTAGTGAACTTCAGATCCAACTAAACTCTAATGGGTGAAGTGAATTGTGGATTAATAAGTGAGGAAATCAGTGAACATGGATAATGAGATGAAGAGGGAGATATATGAACATGTGGATGGCAGTGGATTTGTCTCCTCTGATTTGAGTTGATCAGAGGAGGTGAGGGAGATTTACCCTAATCTACTCCTATCTAACTACTGAATCCATCAATCAGTTTACTAACTAATTCTACTCCTAGAAAGTAATAAATCTGATCTATGAAAGCAGGAAAACTAATCTATGAAAGCGGTAAATCTAGCTAATAGACGAAGGTGATGTCAAAGGTCCACCGGTCGAAGGTCGATGGCGACGAAATGGAGGAGACCCTTAGCTGAAGAAGGAGGTGTCCAAGAGTCAACAGCCGACGGCTAGAGGCGATTGACTGAGGGAGAAGAAACTTGCTCTGTCACCTTAGGCGAGGAAAGGAGGTGAAAGCTGAGGGGATGGATTGAAAGGAACCACTCAGGGGAAGGGAGCGATTAGCCTGCACGCAAGCTCAAGGAGGATCTTAAGTAGGCTTGTCACTGATTGCACTCACCGCAGTGGTGAGATTAGGCTCCTAGGTCTTCAACGGTGGGATGGGTTTGCGCAAAGCATGGGAAAGTCCAAACCAAATCACAATCGCTAGATCGAATCTGGGATGGGAGGTGAAGCTATGCTTAAGTGCACGTGAAGATTGATTGAGGATTTGCCCTTGGATGATGGGTACATGCAATGGACGGTCATGATGGCTCAAGTTCTTGCATGAACAGTAGACCTACTATGCCAGGTCTATTGGTGAAATTGTAATCAAGCCCTTAAGGGTGAAGGGGTAGAGAAATAGCTCAAAGACCCATTAGTGGCAAGAATTGATGATAGAGCAATCCCTAAGATTTTCAAAGAGATCCCTGACATCTTTCAGAATGGTCCTTGAGAAGTTAAATGTAAATAGAATGTTATGACCTGAGGACTTATATGTAAAAATTTAATTGCAAGGTCTTAGTGATGTCCAAATGCAACCAAATTTTTATTGAAGCATAATTGAACATTTAGGAAATCAATTCCATCTTTGATTTGAACTTTTGGACTCAGAAATGTGTTTACTTTGCAAATGGATCATCAATTTTTATTAATGAATAAAATATCTCATTTTATGACCTAATTTTGCATTTTTAGCATAAATTAGATGTTTTAGGTCATTTCTGTCAATTCCCACACTTAACCCATTTCTTGTGTTAATTGTATAGTGTTTAACCTAGTTTCTAGCCTAACTTAGGCATTTTAGCTATGATGACCTAATTTTACGTTTTTAGCATAAATTGGATGTTTTAGGTTATTTCTATCAATTCCCATACTTAACCCATTTCTTGTGTTAATTGTATAGTGTTTAACCTAGTTTCTAGCCTAACTTAGACATTTTAGCTATGATGAGCCACACCTCATCCGTAACCCAAGCCCTTAAAGGATTTCTATAATCACTCTAGCTATACACCTGAACCCTATGCTAAGGATTCACAAGTTGAGGCTCAATTTGAGATTAAGCATGCCACCATTGCACTCCTACCATACTTCTATGGCAACAATTCTGATGACCTTTCCAATTTCTTCAAGAATTTACCACCATTAGTGAGACAATTAAAATCCAAAACTTGAGTGAGGAAGTGCTTAAGATGAAGCTTTTTTCTTTCTCTTTGAAAGACAATGCTAGTCATTGGTACCGCACAGTAGGGAAACCTATTACCACATGGGAGGACCTGAGAAAAGCCTTCCTTAAAAAATTCTTCCCTTTAGGCAAGACCAATGTACTTAGAAGAGTAATCACTACCTTCTCTTAGCAACCCCGAGAGCAATTCCATGAGGGATTTGAGAGATTAATGGATCTAATAAGAAAATGCCTACATCATGAAGTTTTGGTCACTAAAATCGTCTGCATGCTAAAAATGTAATTTAATTATGTCAATGTTATAGTATAATGTCACAATGCAAACAGATGTCGTGTCATTTTATTTATTTACATAATATTTACTGGTTTATTCCAAGTCGTTCACTAGGAGGCAGTTATTGATATGCATCACTCTCTATGTTTCAAAAATGCTATTTTAGTCAAAAAATGTCAATTATGTATACAAATGAATTAATGAATCAAAGAATGAATGAATGAGTTAATTATGTACAAAAGAATCAATTAATGCTCATTACAATACCTTAAACATATTTTCAACTAAATAGGCATAAAAAACTAAGTAAAACTCCTCTATGTTAGTTATATACAACTATCCTAAATAATACCTAAGTATAGGTATAAAAATAATTATTAATATGTACTATATTAAATATACTAACATATACTAATAACTCTAATAACATATACTGTATATACAGTGACATATATAAGTGTTACTATAGACGTATAAAACATACATACAAAATGTAAGGCAAAAGAACTATATTTACTAACATATATATACCTATAGTGACATATCTAAATTGTCACTAAAGCCTTACAAACATATATATACAAAATAAGGCTTATACTATATTACTCTATAATCCTATATTCTACTTACATATATACTATACATATGTACATATATGTATAGAGTACATATGTACATATATATATTATTTACATGTATACTCTATACATATATGTATTATTTCACATATATACTTATATACATATATACATGTATTCACACCCTATATACACAATACACTCAATAGTCACACACTAAGGCATGCTCAACACTTAGCCACTCACAAGCTCTCCACACTTAGCCAATTTTGGCTCAAACACACGCACAACACACTGTTCACTTAGTAAAAATTTATTAATGGGCGGGCCAAAGGCTTTTCATGAGATACACAGCACCCCAACGAGATGGGACCAGACCACTACTAGGTCCAGGACCTAGTTCATTCTTTGTGTATTTTAGTACATTTTTAGGCCCAATAGGCCCACGGCTCCCAGCCACCCATGCCCACATGTGTCCACACATGCGCACACATGCACCCATAGGCACGTGCACATAGTTCGAGGACCAATAGTATGCTCATGTATGTGCGCCTAACACTGATGACCAGGAAAGTCATCAGTGATGTGGCTAACGAGCACTCTTCAACGCATGAGGTGGTACTAACTTCAGCACCTGATTGGCTCGCAAAGTGTGATCCGGGTCAAAGTTTGGCCCTCGATTTGGGGGCCTTAATTAAGTCCAATTTTAAAATAAATTATACCAATAGAAAGCCCTTACATAAGGCTATTTAACTATGTAATTAATTTAGTATAATAACTTAATTAGTTATATTTAAAAATAGCCTAAAGTTGCTACCATATACACATTAATTTATAGTTTAATTTGTTAATTAAAGTGTAAATTAATAAATTAATGGCCCAATGGAGCTATACATTAGTTATTATACATAGTAAGCTATTTAATTTACATTTTTAATTTATTTTAGAACATTTATTTTACTTTATATACATTCATTTATACATTTTTATTAGATATGTACATATTTAAGTTATAAAACCTAATATAGAGTATAAATATAACATAAATAGAATGAAGATATTTAAAATTAATATATATATAAGTGTACTGTATAAGTTACTTGAGCAATAACTTAAATTACTAATTTATTTTATTTTAACTTAATAATTTACTTAATAACTTAATTACCTACAATAAATAGATAATTAAATCAATATACAGGTGTCATACAATATATAATACTTATTTAAACACGTATGTACAGTAATAGATACAATTATACACATATACATATTTATTTATAATTATCTTAGTTTATGTACATATAATCTAATGTAAATTAATATATAATTATATAATAAAGTTATATGTGTAATAACTCAACCTAAATACTTATTTAAATATTTTTAATACATTTATATGTTATTCATTTACATTTAAGTTATATACTTTACTATTTACATTTAGCTTAGGATTAAAGAGATATTTACAAGTGTAAATACTATATACATGGTACTTTTAGGTGTTTTTGGGGATTTTCATATTTTTATGGTGTTTTGATGTATAATACATATAAGAGAAGAGAGAGAGAAGGTGAGATGAGGGAAGAATCATTTCTTTTTATGATTTTTATATTGAGTCCTTTTATTAAGTTTCAAAGTATAATAAACCGTCGATATGTTCTACCAAGCTGGAGGTTTAGAATACTTTGCAATTTTGTAAACACTTAAAAAAATAATTGATCTTACTCAAAATGGGTTTATTTTATTTTTTGTAATTTTTTATGATTTTTATTTATTTACAAATCTCATCCAAATTAAGCCTTGAATGAATGTTGGAAGTGAAACCTAGGGCCAAGAAATCCATTCTATGTGCTAGGAAAGGCATGTTAGCATTCAAAAACATCCAACATAGTATAGAAAAGATGATTGAATATTTAAATATGATTTTAACCAAGAATTTTCATTAAAAACCTTGTTTGAATAGATAGTACATTAAAAATGTTGACAATGGATTTCAAATGAGATTTACAAGCAATTCTAATTAAATTAAAATCCAATTTGAGTACATGAATGCTTGTACACATATGTTCTAGCTACATGAATTCCTCAAAATCCCAACTCAAATCCATTTTAATTCCAATTCCAGAACATGCTGCTGCATTGATTCAGTAGCAGATTGTTGCTGCCAGATTAGTAGTTGGGTCAAGATTTGAAGCATGATCTTATGTTCAAGAAGATAACTCTCAGATTTAAGATCTATACACTCGTATCAAATCAATTGCATTCTCAAATCCACTTGGAAACCATTTTGAAGATCTGAAAATCATTTCTTACACATAAAACTCAGATCACTGAAAATTCAATCTCAGTCATTCCAAACACCCATTGAAGGTTCTGAAACTCACTTAATCATCAAATCACACGTTCTGAATCAAGAAACCCTAGTTTAACCCCTTCCTTTTCACCATAGACAACAAAAGAGGATTGAAGTAAACAAGACATTAAATCCACTGCAATAGCATCCTAGACCTGCATATAAGTCTCTCAAACTTAAATCAACTTCTGAATAATGCATTGAAAAACATTTTGATTTAAATCTAAATATCGCCTAGGTAGGACTTCAATCTGAGGTCGCAATGGATGATTTGATCATCTCACCTCCCTATACACCATTAATTGGTGTTTAGGGAAGTGCTGTGATCATTTAAAAATCATTAGGTCATTATGAGGACCTCAAATCCATGCATCAGATTTTCCTTGGTCCTTACTACCCAGAAATCAATATCCATCATTCAAATTGGGTAAAAGCACAGTTCTCACTCAAATTCCAACCAATATAGCTTATGCACATCACAGTCAAACCAATCAAATAAATACAAAGTCAATTTGATCTATTAAAACTGATAGAATTCAAATTTCTCATTAAATTCATAAATCATCCCATGAAATCAAATCATATTCAAATGGTCAAATCAAGCTCAATTTAGCTCAAGAGAGGGTGATTGTGATCATATGACATGCGTGGACTCACCCTCAAGTGGATTTGGAGCACCAATAGGTCTGTATACCCTTGAGCTTTAGATCTATTGGTTGCTTGGTGGAAGTGGTGGATTATGAATAAAAAATGTGAGAGAAATGAATGAAAATGGTCATGAGATGAGGAGGAAGATAAGTGAATCGATACGATGGTGAAAAATCACCTCTCTGATCTGAATTGATCAGAGAAGGAGAAGTGGATCTAAACTTATCTACTAATCTAAGCTAATCAACCATTGAATTCACTATCTAATCTATTCCTAATTGATCTACACTATGATAACAAACCCTACAATTATCCTAGAAAGTAGTAAATCCTACTTTAAGGGGAAGAATGGGACCTAGAAGGAGAATTGCAACTGGTGGTTGCAACAAGGAATGAGGGAGGAACTCTGGTGGAGGGAAAGCTCTCTAGTGGAGCTCAAGGTCGTCTTTAGGTGTTACGTGATCCTTAGTGACGAACAGAGGTTGGAGACGTGGAATTCCACTACCTAAGCGATGGAATAGGGGTCTGATGAGGAGGGGAAACTAGAGGGATGAAGGGATCAACTCAAGAATGTAGGAGAGGAGCTGATAGCTCACACACAAGAGCAGAGAAGTGTTTAAGTAGGCCATGGAGTGAATCAACTAACCGCTAAAGTGAGATTAATCTTCAAGGGTTTCAATGGTGGGATGAGAGAGGAGAAAAGTGCGGGAAGGAAATGGATGAAAACTGAAATAACCTTTCCCAAGGGCGTTTTGAAATTTTCCTGAACCCCGAGGGTTTCCTCACAAATTTCTGCATGTTAACTTTAGTGCCTTATAGTCCAAGGGGCTATTCCCAAACTCTAGGAGGGCTTGTTCATAATTTCTGTACACTGGGAGGCCCACATAGGGACCCTATTGCAAGTTCTTTTCCCTATCAAGGGGTTAGACGCAATTTCACACTCCCACTTTTACCTCAAGAGGACCATCCAGGAAAAGGGAGGAGGTGTGGGGGTAGAACTGAAATTTTCCCAACCCCACACGATCCTCACAAGGCTTAAAACCCTCCCTAACCCTTTAAAAACTACCTCCCCTCGATCAACGCACCGCACACCTCGTTTCTCCCTCGCTGTTTCTTCCTCGTGCAGTGTGCCCAGGTGCATCGAAGAGGGAAGGAGACGAGGGCATGCTTGGTGAGGTTGGCATCACGCGGTGCGAGGCCCTCCATCCCTCTCCATTGCGACCACAGGAGGGTAGAAAGGGAGGGAAGGCGGGAAGAGTGGAGGGGGAGGGCAAGAAAGGGCGCGCAATTTCGCACCTCTCATTTCTCCTCTCGCGCACGTGGCTTGAGGCGGGCTATGGAGCGCAGCACAAGAATCATGCAGCGACGCGCGTGAGGCCAGGGGTGAGGCGCGAGGTGCTGCGTGGGCAGGAGCAGCGAGGAGGTGCGACGCTCGAGGCATCTCCCTACGTGCGTGTAGAGGAAGGAGGGAGATGCAATCCGCGCAGCCACGAGCATGCAAATCCATGCGCACCACGTGGAGTTGGGCAACGGCTCAGCTCAGCCGGCCCAGTTCGATTGAACCAGTTTAGGGCTGGTCTGCGTGGGATAACAGGTGTTTCTAAGATCGATTCGGGGTTCGTTTGGGCTCCGAATCACGCAAGTAAGGTGTAGTTGGAAAATCCTTGCATTTCTCCATCTTGTGAAACCATATCCACTATGTTCTAAGTGAGTTAAACATACCGAAAATTCGTGAAAGCCCCTAATGCATTCTTGGTGTTCGTAATGACCTAGGTATGACGTACGAAGGTGGTCCGATGAACACTATGGAGAATGAGGGCAGCCCTACCCCGTCCCACGTTCTCAGGTCTAGTAGAGGTAGAGTGGCACCACAACTCCCTCTTATTTAGAAATTCCAATCATCTTATCAACAAACACATTCGTTAGATTTATTTGAATATGTATATATAATTACGTGTGAATGGGAATATTGTGCTATATGTGTGCATGGGTTATTCCTTTTGCCCACGAACTTTTTTTTTTTTTTCAACCTTGAGCTCGTTTAGCTACATAGCTGGCAGCCTATCTAATTGTAGCTATGAGTTGGAACTCAAAACCTTGACATCTGAGGATATGTTCCATGGCTAAGACATACTGTGGAGTAATCTTACGAAAATGTGCAGTAATTTTTGTTGCGTTTAATACTATTAAAATGGGCCCTTATTATGAACGACCTTCGATGTCATTTCTTGGTAGTTCAGATAGATCTTAAACTTTAAATGGAAATGGTAATTATCGTGCCCTTATTGTCTTTTTGTTGTGGATACATGCTCGCCATCTTCTTATGGACATTGGACATGGATCTAAGTATGCAAGACTATCACCTGCATGTTAAATATGTCATACCCATATTGTACCCCACCTTGAGCAGACTTAGTGTGTAGGGAGGGGGTGGTCTAAGAGGCAAGGTGTTGTTTTAAGTGCGGTGATGAGTTGGCCCTCAGATGTACATGTATCGAGGAGAGCTAATCAACCCTTGTGTAGAAAGAAAGCTAGCCTTCCCTCGGGTTGAGACCCAGGGTAGGAATGGCCTTCCTACATCGACTCCTGTTAAGCCCATGGGGCCAATCGGATAGTCGGGTAAGGGTATACAGATTGGTGAGGGGTGCGGCTCCAGTTCTATTCTGTGTTGTACGACTTAGAGCATACCCGTTAGCGGAAATGAATGACCGCGTACCAGTGTGGGGTAGCCCCCAGGGCATTTATCGTGTGTGTCATAGTCACCACTACGTTGTGACTATAACCCCAAGGTGGTGGACCAGGTGTAGGACAAACGCGGGCATCCTCTTGGCCAGGAGAGCACTACGTGCACGTTCTGTATCGCGAGAAGACTGTTGTAAGATTATTCCATTAGGGAACATGTGAAATTTTGTTAGTTAAATGTACATTTGTCACTCTACTCAACTTTATGCTGACGTCTACCACTTGTGTTCAGGATAGGGAGGTGAGCAGCCAGTACCATCGGCTGCAGAGGGAGCTAGGCCCAGTAGAGTCCAGCCTTAGTTTGTTTCCTTTTCTATTTCTGCTATAGCATGACTTTCCTTTTGTTGTCGTGAGTATCCATTCCTGGAACTAGTAGTTATGTTTTTATCTTTCTATTATGGTTGTGATGGCTATGTTGAGAACATTGCTATTCTCTTGTGGTACTGTTTACAGTTATAGTGTACCTTACAGCTTTCTGTCTTTTATTTAATGTTTCTAAGTATGTTTCATGTTGTTACGACCCGGTTCCCGAATCCCTACAGGACACGAGAATCGGACCGACTCGATTGATCCCAAGACCCAGTCGTCCAACGAGAAAGTAACCAAAAAGCAGTAAAATAAACAACATTCACAATGCAAGTAACTAACAGTAACAAAAGTACAGCAGTAAAGAAAAGAACCACTACAGCACACACCACCACAACAGTAGAGAATTAAAAACAGGTACAGAAATATGAAGTTTACAATAAAAAAGTACAAGGGTGTAACAGAATGCTCACTACTACAGAAAACGGGTACAACAAAAGTACGACTACTGGACTCTACTAGGCCCAGCACCCTCCGCAGCCGTAGGCTCTGGCTGCTCAGCACCTGGTCTTAAAAAAGGTGACAAGCATGACACGTCAGCGAAACGCTGAGTAGAGTGGCAACCAACTAGCTAAGAAAGACAGTAAATATGGACAAGTAGCTGTTGTTTTTAATTTCTTCCTTTATTTATCTATTTACTCTTTCTTGGTTTGTTTCTCAGGTCTTTCTCTTGATCTCGAATGTTCCTCGTGGGAACGATCTTGATTGCAGTGATTTCCGAAAAGTAAAAGTCGCACATGGTGCTCTCCTGGCCGGGAGAGTCCCCCGTGGTGGTCCTACTCTCAGTCAACCACCCTAAGGTTGCTGACAGATGTAACGGTGACTACGGTATGCGCGATAAACACACAGGTAGCTACCCCACACTGGCACGCGGTCAGTCGTTTCCGTTAACGGGTATACCCAAAGTACAGCACGGAACCAGTATTAGGCAGAGCCCTCTCAGTAACAGGGATCCAGCCCCTCCACAGTAACCAAACAGGGATCTTGCCCCTCCACAGTCCGCACACCCTCGCCTAACTACCTTTGTTTGCCCAGTGGGACTAACAAGTCGGTGTAGGATAGCTAGCTGAACCTCGGGCCTCGTGGGGTGGCTAGCTCTCTCCCTACACTAGTAGCTCTCCCCGACACTGTGTACGCGAGGGCCAAAAGTCGGTACAAAGTGGCCAGACCTAACCCTGGGTCCCTGGGGCGTCTAGCTCCTCTCTGCACTAAACAGGGGGACAATCGCTCACCTTGGTACTCCGTACTCAAGGGCCAGCTCACTTCCCCATTCACTTTTCCAGTTCCATTCTATTTATTTTCCAGGAGCTCTACTCCTAATTCCCCATAGGATTTGTGCTCACATTTCTCAAGCCAAGCCATACTAGGTTTCATTATTTCAGTTTTATTCGCATATAGCACGTGTTTCCAACATTTAATCTTTTTTTTCCAATTTATATACAAGCAGCTCGAATTTAGTTTGCAAACAACATGAATTACATGTAGCAATTACTAGCAACAGTACTCTACATTTCACAGGCAGCTGTTATCCAATTACAGGCAATTATCGTTATTCTATCTACCTATCCAAGACTGCAATTCAGGCATTCAAGACATTCGTTTCAGTGTTTCTGTTCCTAGGATTCATGCCACACCCTAGGATCTGTCATTCAATCTAGTTTTGAGGTCCTAGGATTCATGCCATACCCTAGGATCTATCATTCACTCTAGTTTTTCTGGTCCTAGGATTCATGCTATACCCTAGGATCTATCATTTATTTCAGATATGCATTAATGTTGTAATTAACTAAGGAAAGCCACTCTACCCATAAAATCGGGAGTAATGGGGGCATGATCGGCAGGTCCACGTGCCTCTGCAACCCCCAAAGCCGCAACAGAATGAGGTCCTAACACAAGGATTAATCACAAGGAACCACTCAGAACAGGATAAAAGTATTGCAAACAAGTAGAGGAACTAATTCTGAGAAGAACGAAATACAGGACACGAGAATCGGACCGACTCTACTGATCCCAAGACCCAGTCGTCCAACGAGAAAGTAACCAAAAAGCAGTAAAATAAACTACATTCACCATGCAAGTAACTAACAGTAACAAAAGTATAGCAGTAAGGAAAAGAACTACTACAGTACACATCACCACAACAGTAGAGAATTAAAAATAGGTACGGAAATATGAAGTTTACAATAAAATAGTACAAGGGTGTAACAGAATACTCACTACTACAGAAAAACGGGTACAACAAAAGTACGACTACTGGACTCTACTAGGCCCAGCACCCTCCACAGCCGTAGGCTCTGGCTGCTCAGCACCTGGTCCTGAAAAAGGTGACAAGTATGACACGTCAGCGAAATGCTGGGTAGAGTGACACCAACTAGCAATGAAAGACAGTAAAGGTGGACAAGTAGCTGTTGTTTTTAATTTCTTCCTTTATTTATCTATTTACTCTTTCTTGGTTTATTTCTCAGGTCTTTCTCTTGATCTCGAATGTTCCTCGTGGGAACGATCTTGATTGCAGTCATTTCCGAAAAGTAAAAGTCGCATGTGGTGCTCTCCTGGCCGGGAGAGTCCCCCGTGGTGGTCCTACTCTCAGTCAACCACCCCAAGGTTGCTGACAGACGTAACGGTGACTACGGTACACGCGATAAACACACGGGTAGCTACCCCACACTGGCACGCGGTCAGTCATTTCCGTTAATGGGTGTGCCCAAAGCACAGCACGGAACCAGTATAGGGCAGAGCCCTCTCAGTAATAGGGGTCCAGCCCCTCCACAGTAACCAAACAGGGTCTTGCCCCTCCATAGTCCGCACACCCTCGCCTGACTACCTTTGTTTGCCCAGTGGGCCTAACAAGTCGGTGTAGGACGGCTGGCTGAACCCCGGGCCCCATGGGGTGGCTAGCTCCCTCCCTACACTAGTAGCTCTCCCCGGTACGGTGTACGCGAGGGCCAAAAGTCGGTACAAAGTGATCAGACCTAACCTCGGGTCCCTTGGGCGTCTAGCTCCGCTCTGCACTAAACAGGGGAACAATCGCTCTCCTTGGTACTCCATACTCAAGGGCCAGCTCACTTCCCCATTCACTTTTCCAGTTCCATTCTATTTATTTTCTAGGAGCTCTACTCCTAATTCCCTGTAGGATTCGTTCTCACATTTCTCAGGCCAAGCCATACTAGGTTTCATCATTTCAGTTTTATTCGCATATATCACGTGTTTCCAACATTTAATCTTTCTTTTCCAATTTATATACAAGCAGCTCGAATTTAGTTTCCAAACAACATGAATTACATGTAGCAGTTACTAGCAACAGTACTCTACATTTCACAGGCAGCTGTTATCCAATTACAGGCAATTATCGTTATTCTATCTACTTATCCAAGACTGCAATTCAGGCATTCAAGACATTCGTTTCAGTGTTTCTGTTCCTAGGATTCATGCCACACCTTAGTATCTATCATTCAATCTAGTTTTGAGGTCCTAGGATTCATGCCATACCCTAGGATCTATCATTCAATCTAGTTTTTCTGGTCCTAGGATTCATGCCATACCCTAAGATCTATCATTTATTTCAGATATGCATTAATGTTGTAATTAACTAAGGAAAGCCACTCTACCCGTAAAATCAGGAGTAATGGGGGCATGATCGGTAGGTCCACGTGCCTCCGCAGCCCCCAAAGCCGCAACAGAACGAGGTCCTAACACAAGGATCAATCACAAGGAACCACTCAGAATAGGATAAAAGTATTTCAATCAAATAGAGGAACTAATTCTGAGAAGAACAGAATCTTAAAAGTGGAAATCAGACCTCAAACAGACCCTAAACGGGTCAAAAATGACAACTCTGACTCAAATCAGACGTCTGGAATGTGTTCCAGACGTCTTAAAAAGTGGTCCACGTCATACCTCACTCTACGCTACTCCTCAGACGTCCAGGGATCCTGCTAAACCATCTGGACCTAGTTCCAAACATCTGACCACCTCTCCGGACGTCTGGAGATATTCTCCACCGTCTGGTGCCTTGCCTAGACGTCTGAACTACGTGGGAGGGCGTGTCCCCGCACCTTCCAGAAATGAATCCTGCATGCGTGATGAAAACTTCCTCGACACAACTCGTCTCAGAACCTCGGCGGAACGGCTTGCATGGCCGTATCTGCAAAAGGAGGTACATTAGGAAATACGTACCTCTTAGTCGTCTAGAGCTCCCTCCAGACGTCGCCTACGTTGTCTGGATGTAGGTCCAGACGTATGATTCTGGGAAAAATTCCCAGAATCAGAACCTCCTTCGTCTTCTTCCCGCTGCGCACGGCCGCGCCTTGCTCGTTCGCCCGCTGCCCGAGCTACAGCAGCACCGGTGGAACCTCCCCAGCACAACGCTCCTCCGCGCGCCTGCCAACCGGCCTCGAGCTGCTTCGGCGAACTCTCTCCCTCACGGCACACGTGCTCTCTCCTCTTCCTTCTCGCTGCACCTCTCCTCTTCGCCATTGCACCCGACAGCAGCGGCGGGTCGCTCTCACTCTCGCTCTCGCGCTCGCACTGGAGGAAGGAGACAGGTGGATGTGGTGAATAAGGGAGAGGGGAGAGGAGTATTTGTAGGCATGGGGGAAGGCGTCTGCAGGTTGACAAGGGGAGAGAAAAAGAAGAGGGCGGCGGGTTTCAGTCTGCGTGCGACACGCGTGCAGACTCGCGATCATACGCACGCAAAAAATTATTTCCAGATGTCTGGGAAGGCGTCCAGACGTCTGACCAGATGTCTGGACCAACTCCCAGACGTCTTAAAGTGTTTTGATGCCTCGGGTCTTAACAACATAACAAACTCAAAGGAAGTTTCATCCCCGAAACTTACACTAACTAGGGTGCGGAAAAAGAACAATATACACATAACAAATTCAAAGAGGACTGAAGTCGGCCTGGAAGACGTACCCTCAAAGAGCTCTGGGTACTGCTCCGGCATCGCCACCTCAGGCTCCCAGGTAGCCTCCTCGTACCGCTGGCTCCTCCACAAGACCTTCACCAGGGGTACTTGCTTCCGTCTCAGACTCCGGACGGCTCTGTCGAGAATCTGCACTGGTCGCTCGGGGTAGGTCAGGTCGTCACCCACCTCGACGCTCTCGTGGCTCAGAATGTGACTGGGATCGGCGACATACCTCCTGAGGTTGGACACTTGGAACACGTCGTGCACACCAAAAAGCTGGGGAGGAAGGGCAAGCCTGTAAACAATGGGTCCAACCCACTCCAGGACCTCAAAGGGTCCCACGAACCTCGGTGCGAGCTTCCCTCTCACCCCAAACTGCTGAAGGCCCTTTATGGGAGAAACGTGAAGGAAGATGTGGTCCCCAACCTCAAACTGCACCTCTCTACGTTTCCGATCTGCATAGGTCTTCTGTCTGCTCCTGACAGTGTGAGGTCGCCTGTGAATCTGCTCGATCACCTCCTGACTCTGCCGAATCAGCTAGGGGCCAACCTCCCACTTGCTCCCCACCTCAACCCAACTCAAGGGTGCCGTACACCTCTGTCCGTACAGAGCCTTGTAGGGTGCCATGCCGATGCTCGAGTGATAACTGTTATTATATGCAAACTCCGCCAGGGGCAAGTGCTCTTCCCAAGAGCCCCTCCAGTCCAGTACACAAGCATGCAAAAGGTCCTCAAGTGTCTGTATCGTGCGCTCAGACTGTTCGTCCGTCTGGGGGTAGTATGTTGTACTGAACCTCAACCGCGTCCCCAGGGCCTACTGAAACTCAGCCCAAAACTGGGACGTAAAATGGGTATCCCGGTCAGATACGATCTCCCGCGGAACTCTGTGTAGACGTACCACGTCGTGGATATACCTCTCTGCCAACTGTGCTGGTCCCAAGGTGACTCGGATCGGCAAGAAACATGCCATCTTCGTCAATCTGTCAACAATCACCCAGACTGCATCGTGTCATCGCTAGGTAACGGGCAACCCCACCACCAAGTCCATGGTGATGCTCTCCCACTTCCACTCTGGCACTGGAAGTGGCTGCAACGGCCCCGTAGGCCTCTGATGCTCGGCCTTCACCTGCTGGCACACTAAACACTGCTGTATGAATTCACCTACATCCCGCTTCATTCCCCTCTACCAAAAGTTGCATCTCAAATCATGGTACATCTTTGTGTTTCCAGGATGTATGGCGAACCTAGAACCGTGTGCCTCATTCAGGATCTCTCTTAACAGCTCCTCATCTCTGGGAACACACAACCGTCCCCTCATGCGCAGCACCTCGTCTGTAAAGGAGAAGTCCCCAGGGTCTCCTAACAGTACTCTGTCACGCAACGACTGCAAGTATGGGTCGGCCATCTGTCTAGTGATGATGTGGTCTATCAGCTCTGGCCTCGTCTGTCGTGTCACAGTCACTGCCCCATAGTGCCCCAGTAACTCTAGGGGTCGCCAGCTGCCCATCTCTTCCATGAGGCTCCAACTCCGTACCTGTAAACTGGCCAAGTGGGTGGGTGCCTTCCAGCTCAAGGCGTCAGCCACCATGTTAGCCTTTCCCAGGTGGTAGGAAATGCTGCAGCCATAGTCCTTCAGGAGCTCCAACCATCTCTGTCTCATGTTGAGCTCCTTCTGATCAAATAAGTATCTGAGGCTCTTATGATCTGTGAAAATCTCAAAGGTCTCACCGTACAAGTAGTGCCTCCAAGTCTTCAGCGCGAAGACGACAGCTGCCAGCTCCAGGTCATGGGTAGGGTAGCTATGCTCATGGGGCTTTAGTTGCCGCGAAGCGTAAGTGACAACATGACCCCTCTGCATGAGCACATCCCCTAATCCCTGCAAAGAGGCATCCATGTACACAACGAACCCGCCACTACTGTCTGGGATGGTGAGCACGGGAGCCGAAGTCAGCCTCTCCTTAAGCTCCTGAAAACATGCCTCACAAGCGTCTGTCCAAGTAAAGGGCATGTCCTTCCGGGTCAGCTGTGTCATAGGACGTGCAATCTGCGAGAAGCCCCTGATAAATCACCTGTAGTAGCCTGCCAATCCCAAGAAACTGTGGATCTCAGTAACTGTACGCGGTCTCTCATACTTGAGCACTGCCTCAACCTTGGTTGGGTCCACAGCCAAGCCATCCCCAGAGATCACATGACCCAAGAAGGTCACCTCCCTCAACCAGAACTCGCACTTGCTGTATTTGGCGTACAACCTACGTCGTCTCAGTGTGTCCAAAACCATCTGCAAGTGTTGTCCGTGCTGTGCCTGATCTCGAGAATAGATGAGCACATCATCAATGAATACCACCACGAACTGGTCCAAGTACGGTCTGAACACCCGGTTCATCAAGTCCATGAAGTCAGCGGGGGCATTGGTCAGTTCAAACGGCATGACCAAAAACTCGTAATGTCCGTACCGGGTGCGGAAAGCTATCTTGGAGACGTCTGCCTCGATCCTCAACTGGTGGTATCCAGACCTCAAGTCTATCTTGGAGAATACCATGGCACCTCGCAGCTAGTCAAACAAGTCATCAATCCTCAGCAACGGATACCTGTTCTTGATGGTAACCCTATTCAGCTATCTGTAGTCCACACAAAGGCGTAGGGTACCATCCTTCTTCTTTACGAACAATACTGGGGCTCCCCATGGAGACACACTGGGCCTCACAAAGCCCTTCTCCAGAAGGTCCTGCAATTGAGACTTGAGCTCTCACAGCTCAAGTGGTTCCATCCTGTACGGTGCTATAGAAATGGGGCTGGTCCCCGGTACTAGTGAGATCTCAAACTCGATCTCACGCTCGGGCTGTAGTCCTGGAAACTCATCTAGGAACATGTCGAGGTACTCTCTAACCACCGAAATACTCTGGAAGTCTGCCACAGGGCTAGGCTCCGCCACCACACAAGCCAGGAAGACCTCACACCCCTGGCCCAAAAGTCTCGCCGCCCGAAGTGCAAAAATGCACCTGAAGCCTCCGTCCACTGGCTTCCTGTGGAACTCGAAAGAAGGCAACTCCGGTATGGAGAAGACGATCTTCCTCTCAAAGCAGTCCACCAAGGCGTGGTAAGCGGACAGGCAGTCCATCCCCAGAATTACGTCAAAGTCCTCCATCTGTATCATAATCAGGTCAGCGGGAAGGCTGTGTCCCCCAACAACTGACCTCACAACCTGTGTACACCTCCTCAGCTACAAATAGCTGATCACGAACGGATCCTCTAACAACAAATAGTCCTGCCCCAAGCTAACAGCAAAACTGGCAGCGACAAACGAGTGCGTAGAGTCGGAATCGAAAAGTGTGTAAACAAGTCTGCCGGAAACTGAAACCATAGCTGCCACCACTGATCTTGAAGCTCTGGCATCCCTGAGTGTTAGGGCATTGATATGCCCCTCAGCCCTCGGTGAGGACGAAGCAGCCACACTCTGAGTCGGACGGGTAGCCGCCGGCCGGTACCCTCCCCATGACTGCTGTCCTCCTCCTCGCGCCTGGAAACCGCGGCCTCCTGCTCGCCCTCCAGTGCTCGACGTGGGAAGCATCTGCTGACCTCCAACCTTAGACGGGCAGTCCCTCCTGATGTGGCCCGGCTGGCCACACTGGTAGCAAAGGGGGACTCGACTCCTGCCCTTAGTGGGTCCCTGCTGACGGCTGGACGGGGGTTCGATGCTGGCAGCTGGCCCCTATCGGGGGCCCCCAAAGGCCACCGATGGCCCCGCAAAGTGTGATGGCTCTCCCGCGGGTGCCGCGTGCCTCCTCTCTCGTCGGCCCTGCGAGAAGTTGGCTAAGGACGTGGTCGTAAGTGTGGTCATAGGGACGGATGTGCCAGACCTGATGCATGGGTCGCTCCATCCCTCCTTCAGGGTGTCCATGCCCAGGACCTCGCTCAATTAACTTGGGGCATCATGAGGGAGGAGTTTCAGTACCCACCACCTTCGTCGCCTCCTCCTGAGTATGAGGAGTCTTCTGTGAGACAGGGGAATCGCCGTAGTGCCAAGTGAGTTGGAGGGGGAGGGGATGACCTTCCACCACCCCCACCTACTTCAAACACTACCTAGCAGGAGTCCTTCCTACCGGAGGATGTGCCTGTGCCCCTGTTATGGCTTCACCACAAGCTATTCGCATAGTTCCAAAAGCTGAAGCCCCCCTCCTTCAAGGGAGAGGAGAGCCCCTCTAAGGTAAAGGATTGGTTGGAGCAGATGGAGAAGATCTTTGACATGCTCCTTCCTCCTATTAAGTGCTGCGTGGCCTTTGCCATGTACCAGCTGGAGAGTGTCACCCACAGGTGGTGGCGAGCAGTTCGTGGTCAGGAGGGTGGAGAGCCATCCTGTGATCGATTTATGTCTCTTTTCTACGAGTAATACATCCTATAGACGTGGCAGGAACAGAGGAGGTGGGAGTTCCACACCCTCCTCTAGGAGGTGATGACAGTTAGCACCTACTGCACGCGTTTCTTGGAGCTATCACGCTTCTCCTTGTCTGTTGCGGCTACAGAGGAGGAGTGTCTGTGAAGGTTCACTAAGGCTCTTTAGCCTGCTATACGGGGGTATGTGAAGCCTCTGAAGCTACCCACTTTCTCCCGCATGATCGAGGCAACGATGACTTACGAGGAGACCAACCAAATCGTGTGAGACATCGATGGAGGAGGTTGGAAGAGGTCCTACCTGCCTGGCCACTCTTAGGGCTATTAGGAGAAAAGGCATACTGTACCTCTAGGGGAGGCATCCCTCTCCGTGGGGTCGCCAACGACCTTTGGAGGCCTTAGGCATGGGTTAACAGTCAGTAACAAACCCCCGCCTAGCTACCAGTAGGGACAGACCGAGAGAGGAGGTCGTGCCCCTCTCTTCTACCAGTGTGACTAGCCAGGCCACATGAGGAGGGGCTAACCATCTAGGGTAGGAGCATACCAAATTCTCCCCACACCGAGCGTAGGAGGCCAGGCTGGCGACCGTGGCTACCAAGCTCGAGGAGTAGGACAGCAGTCACGAGGTGGGTACTGGCTAGCCTCTACTCACCCGACCCAAAGAGTGGTTGCCTCTTCTGCACCAGGGCTGAGGAGTGTGTCAATGCCCTGACTCACAGAGATGCCAGAGCTTCAGGTTCAATTATGGCAGGATGGTTACAGTTTCCAGCATATTAGTTTACATACTTTTTGATTCTGGTACCACACATTCATTTGTCTCCATGAGTTTTGCCATCAGTTTGGGGTCGAACAGTACACTACTAGAGGATCTGTTCTTGATTAGAGGTCCAGAAGGTTAGTTGTTTGTCACAGAGGAGGTCTTTACAGACTATAAGTTCATGATAGGGGACACAGTCTCCCAGCCAACCTGATTATGATCCAAATGGAGGATTTCAGTGTGATTTTGGGAATGGATTGGCTATCTTCCTATCACGCCAGTGGATAGAAGATTTAGATGAATTTCTACGTTTTCGGTAGCGAAGCTACTAAGCCAGGGGTGTGAGGGATTTTTGGATTGTGTTATGGCAAAGCCTAGCCCAGCAGTTAACCTACGAAGTGTTCCGATAGTCTGCGAGTATCCCAACGTCTTTCTTGAGGAGCTATCAGGACTACCACATGAGCGTAAGATTGAGTTTGAGATTTCATTGATACCGAGGACCAGTCCCATCTCTACTGCACCATACAGGATGGCACCACTTGAGTTGTGAGAGCTCAAGTCACAGCTGCAAGATTTGTTAGAGAAGGGCTTTGTGAGGCCTAGTGCATCCCCCTGGGGGGCCCCTGTTTTGTTTGTGAAGAAGAAAGATGACACCCTTCAGCTTTGTGTTGACTATAGGTAGTTGAACCGGGTCACCATAAAGAACAAATATCCATTGCCTTGCATCGATGACCACTTTGACTAGTTGAGAGACGCCGCGGTGTTCTCCAAGATAGACTTGAGGTCAAGTTACTACCAATTGAGGATCAGGGAGACAGACGTGTCCAAGATAGCTTTCCGGACACGGTATGGGCACTACGAGTTTTTGGTCATGCTGTTTGGGCTGACCAATGCCCCCGCTGCTTTCATGGATCTGATGAATCGCATCTTCAAGGCCTACTTGGGTCAATTTGTGGTGGTCTTTATTGATGATGTGTTAGTATACTCCTGTGATTAGTCCCAACACAAGCAACATTTACGCATGGTTCTGGACACCTTGAGGCGGTGCAGGTTGTATGCCAAGTACAGCAAGTGCGAGTTTTGGTTGAGGCAGGCTACCTTCCTGGGTCATGTGGTCTCTGGAGATGGGATAACTATGGATTCGACCAAGGTTGAGGTCGTGCTCAGGTGGGAGAGGCCATGCACAGTGATAGAGATACACAGTTTCTTGGGGCTAGCAGGCTACTACTGGCAATTTATCAGAGGTTTCTCCTAGATTGCACGTCCTATGACACAGTTGCCTTTCACTTGGATTGATGAGTGTGAGGTGTGTTTCCAAGAGTTGAAGGGGAAGCTGACTTCAACACCTATGCTCACCATTCCAGACAGCAATGGCGGGTTTGTGGTTTACATTGACGCCTCACTATAGGGGTTAGGTGGTGTGCTCATTCAACAGGGCCACGTTATCGCTTACGTATCGTGGCAGCTAAAGCCCCAAGAGCATAACTACCCAACTCACGACTTAGAGCTAGCAACTGTCGACTTCGCTTTGAAGATGTGGAGGCACTACTTATACGGTGTGACTTTTGAGATCTTCACGGATCATAAGAGCCTCAAGTACTTGTTTGATCAAAAGGAGCTTAACATGAGATAAGGGCATTGCTTGGAGCTCCTAAAGGACTATGACTGTAGCATCTCTTATCATCTAGGAAAGACCAACGTGGTGGCTGATGCCTTAAGCTGAAAGGAGCCCGCCCATTTGGCTAGCTTACAGGCATGGAGTTGGCAGCTCATGCAAGAGGTTGGTAGTTGGCGACCTTAGGAGTCACATAGACACTGTAGGGCAGTGACAGTGACGAGGTAAGCATGACCCAAGCTCTTAGATCGCATCATTATTGGGCAAATGGTTGCTTCGTATCTGCAGAAGCTACAGGATAGGGTACTAACAGGTGACCTGGGAGACTTCACTTTCACTGATGAGATCTTGCACATGAGGGGGAGTTTGTGCGTCCCTAGAGATGAGGAGTTGTTGAGGGAGCTTTTGGCAGAGGCACATGAGTCTAGGTTCACTATACATCCTAGGAACACCAAAATGTACCATGATTTGCGATGTGACTTCTGGTGGAAGGGGATGAAGCGAGATGTTGGAGAGTTTGTACAGCAGTGCTTGGTATGCCAGCAAGTGAAGGCCAATCACCAGAGGTCTGCAGGACCATTACATCCACTTCTTATGCCAGAGTGGAAGTGGGAGAGTGTCACTATAGATCTGGTAGTGGGGTTACCAATTACACTGTGGGGGCACGATGTCGTTTGGGTCATACTAGACAGGTTGACGAAGATAGTGCGATTTTTGCTGATCCAAGTCACCTTTGGACCAACACAGTTAGTAGAGCGCTACATTAGGGATGTGGTGCGTCTTCACGGAGTCCCCCACGAGATCTTATCCGATAGAGATACCTACTTCACTTCCTAGTTTTAGGTTGAGTTCCAAAAGGCCTTGGGGACTCACTTGAGGTTTAGTAATGCCTACCATCCCCAGACTGATGGACAATCGGAGCACACCATTCAGACGCTTGAGGACCTTCTGCATGCTTGTGTACCAAACTGGAGAGGCTCCTGGGAGGAGTATTTGCCCCTGGCAGAGTTTTCCTACAACAATAGTTATCATTCGAGTATCGACATGGCACCTTATGAGGCATTATACAGGTAGAAATGTACGGCACCTCTAAGTTGGGTTGAGGTTGGGACCAAGTGGGAGGTTGGTCCTAGGTTGATCCACTAGAGTCAGGAGGTGATAGAATAGATTCACAAGCAACTATGTACCATCAGGAGTAGGCAGAGGAGCTACGTTGACAGAAAGCATCAAGAGGTATAGTTTGAGATTGAATATCATGTCTTCCTCTTTGTTTAGCCCATGAAAAGCTTACAGTAGTTTAGGGTGAATGGAAAGCTCGCGTAGAGGTTCGTGGGACTTTTTGAGGTCATAGAGCAGGTTGGACCTATTTCTTACCGACTTGCCCTTCCACCCCAGTTGTCAGGTGTACACGACGTGTTCCATGTGTCCAACCAGAGGAGATACATCGCTGACCCAGCCACATTTTGAACCACGAGAGCATCGAGGTGGGAGATGACCTGACCTATCCAGAGAGGGCAGTACAGATTTTAGATAGAGTCGTCAAGAATTTGAGACGAAAGAAGGTGCCACTGGTGAAGGTCCTATGGAGGAGCCAGCGGCACGAGGAGGTAACATGGAAGCCTAAGGTGGCTGGTCGTCGACGACTAATTTGCACTAAAAAAGGGTTTAATGTGTCATTGTTGTAGTATAGATGTCACAAAATGCAAACCGATGTTGCGTCAATTTTATTTATTTATAATTTTTACTGGTTTGTTTCCTGGTCATTCACTAGGAAGCACTTATTGATATATATCACTCTCTAAGTCCAAAAATGTTAATTTTATTTATAGAATGAATGAATCAATCAATTAATGAATAAATTGGTCAATTATGTATAAAAGAATCAGTTAATGTTCACTACAATACTCTAAACATATTTACAACTAAACAGGCATCAAAAACTATGTATGATTACACTATGTTAGTTATGTACAACTATCCTAAATAATACCTAAGTATAGGTGCAAAAATTACTACTAATATACACTAGACTAAATATACTAACATATAATATTAACTTTAATGACATACACTATATATACATTAACATTTACATATGTCGCTATAGGCTTAGTAAAAATATATAAAAGACATAAGGCAAAAGACTATGTTTGTTGATATTTATACATATCTACAGTGATGGATACATACGTCCCTAAAGCCTTAGAATTTATTTATATATATATAAGGCTCAAACAGGCATATACTTCTCTAATTATATATATATATATAGATATCTAAGTATACGTATACATTGTATACATATATTTTACTTATTTTCATATTTATACATATATATTTTATACGTATACTATACATATTATATTTTACATGTACACATATATACATATCCACACACATACAACACAAGTGCTACACTCAACACTTATTCGTTTCTAGGTCATCCTCCCTCTCTCTCAGACGTCAGGTTATGAACCCAAAAATTAGGTTTTTAGGTGGACAGGCTGGCCATTTTGAGGGATACACAGTGCCATAAGGGTGGGACCATACCTCTACTTTGGCTAGCCCTAGTTCGTTAATAATGCATTAATATCCAATTTCAGGCCCACTATTGGGCCCACAAAAGGCTTGCTACAGTGCGTGGCCTCTAGCCCACCACCATATCAAATATGCTCAATAAATGCTCATTTTAGGTCATGAGGAGAAGGGCATGATGTGTGGGTGCCCAGCACCCGTAACAACTGAGCGACATAAGGCAGAGATTCAATTTATATCGGTGGGGTGCATCTTCACCACACGATGTAGCGCTATTCACAACGCCAAATTGAGCATTACTGCTGTGCATGGTTGCATGTTAATGTGATGATTTTAGCCCTCGATTTGAGGGACATAAATTAATCTAAATAATAATTAGATTACATGGTTACAAAGTCCTTATATAAGGCTACCTAATTGTACAATTAATTTAGAATTATAACTTATTTTATTATATATAAAAATTGCTCAAATTTATTGATTTTTGAAAGTTAAATTCAGGCTTAATTATTTAATTAATATACAAATTATTAAATTGATGATACAATTGACTTAATAATTAGTTAATTTATATAATTATTTATTTATTGCACATTTTTATTATATTTTATAAACTTTATTCTAATTTATATGCATTTAATTACATGTTTAAGTTAGTTTTATACATAAACAATTTATAAATACTACAATGCATTATAAATACAGCATAAATAGGATGAAAATATTTAATATATCATTATACAAATATACATTATAACTTACTTTAGTATTAGATTAAATTACTAATTTATTTTATTTTAAGTTAATAAATTACTTAATTGACCTAATAACTTAATTATTTACTATAAATACTTAATTAAATTAACTTAAAGGTATTATACAGTATATCATACATATTTAAATATTTGTGTACAATATTAGCTACAATTATGTACATATAAATATGTTTACAAAATTACTTAGTTTAGTATACATTTAATTAATATAAATTAATAGATAATTATACAATAAGATCATATATACAATAAGTTATTCTAAATACTTAATTTAATATATAGAATACATATATAAGTTATTTATACATATTTTGTACATATTATACAATATATACATATAGCTTAGATTAAATTATATATACAAGTATATACATAGTGTACAAGGTATTTTTGGGTATTTTTAGGGTTTTTTTGATTCTTATGGTTTTTATATATTTAGGGGAGATAGGGGATGAGAGAGAAAGAATGAGATGAGAGAGATGGATTTCTTTTTGTGATTTTTAAGCTTTTGTCTTTTATTAAGTTCCAAGGTATACTGAATCGTCAGCTGATATGTTCTACCAAGTCGTAGGTTAGATTACCTTGAAACTTTGTACACATCTAAAGATATTCCTAATCCTACTCAGGACTCCTTTATTTTATTTTTTTGGAATTTTTTTATGATTTTGTTTATAAACAAAGCAACCCATTTTTAAACCATGGAAGAGTGTTGGATAATGAGCCTAAGGCCTATAAGAGAGTTCTAAGTGCTTAAAATGTTAAATATGTTAGTCAAAACATTCAACACATCACATGAAATCAAATGGAGCAATTAAACCTGATTTTTATAATATATTTCATTAAAATCACAAGTTGGACAGTTCTTTGTACATGAATGTTGTTGACAAAAGAATTTAAACAGGAGATTACAAGCAATTCTAGTTGAATTAAAAATTAATTTCAATACATGAATGCTTGTACAAGATGGTTCTAACATTACAACATAAGGTCAGCTACATTAGATCTTTGAAATCCCAGCACACATCCTCTCACTCAGACCAACCACAGTCACACTTCAGCAGCCAAGAGCTTCCATTTTCAGCTAACGACAGCTGCTGATGTTGCTGCTGCCCTTGCTGCTCAAATTCAGCAGCTCAGATGCTACAAAGTCCCCAGCAGCAACTGCTGCTGCAATTCTGCTCCAAAACAGCAGCCAAAAGATTCCAGCAACTACTACTGCTGTGCTGCTGCAATTTTGTTCAGCAGCTTTTGCTGCTGTGGCAGGACTAAAAATCAGACCTAATAGGTCAAATTCAAGGTCTTGAGTACTTCCACAAAAATCAACACCTAGATTTAGGTGCTCTTTAAACTCTAAAATTTCTCAAACTTACTGAAATCAGAGTCAAATCCAAAGGAATGTAGCTGCTCTGCAGCATTTGATATACTGATTTGGGAGATTTAAGTCACAACTACACATTTGCAAATCCATAAAAAATCTGATTAGACTTTAAACTCATTTAAAAAAATTCAAATCCATGTGTTGCAATCATCATCAAATGCCCGTGAAATCCAAATCTCATTTCTGATCTGAGCTAGCTGATAAAAATCTCATAGAAATCACCTCCAATGCATTCAAAACCTCTTGAAAACCAAAATTCATCTCATGAGAATATTAAACCTGATCTGACCTCCATCTTACACTATAGACAGTGTGAGATGTAGATTCATCTTAAGATTTAATACGAGAAAACTTGATCATCCAAGTCTTTTCAAAACACATAAGAACAGTAAATCCAAATAGAAATCAGAGTTCACAAAATCCACAATAATCTTGATCTAATACTCCTCTTATGTCATAGACAACATAAGGAAGAGAAATTAGATCGGGCTATAGATGCATTCACATTTCAATCTGAAACTCTGATTAATATCAAATCAAAACGAATCTGAAACAATCTTCATTTTAGCTTGATAGAATCCAAATCAGGGGTCCTTGTGACAATCTAAAATGGATGAAGAGACCCATAAATGATTGTGAGCGCTATCTAGATCATGAGTTCCAAGAATTCTAGATCTAGATATGCTCGGGCGAATGAGGTGAATCATGGGTTAAAATGCGAGGAATGAGTGAAAATGATTTGTGAGGCATAGAGGAAGATTAATGATTCGATATGAGCATGTGATAACGCCTCTATGATCTGAATTGATCAGAGAGGGAGAAATCGAATCTATTCTACTCTACTCCTAACCTATACTAAACCATTCATCAATCCATGAATACAACTATCTAATCTACTCCTAAGCTAATCTATAAACTACACTAACAGATACTACACTAATCTAGAAAGTGATTAAAATCCTAATCTAACAGAAGAATAGGACCTTTGGATCCTCAGCCGGCGGCTGATGAGGAAGAAGAGAGGGAGGAGGTGCTCTAGAGGAGTGAAAGTCCACTAGTGGGACTCAATGTCGCCCTTAGGTGCTATGATGTCCATAGCAGCGAGGATTGATCGGAGAAGATGGAATTCCTCTGCCATGGGCAGTGGAATAGGGGATATGTGGAGAGGAAGCTAGAGAGGATAAAGGTGACCAACTAGAGAGGTGTAGGAGGGAGCTAATGTCGTGTACGAGGAGCTCTGGAGTTGCTTAAGTAGCCGAGGGAGTGATTGTCATCACCACGAGGTGAGATTAGATAGGTTTAAGGTAAACGATGGGATGGATAGAGAGGGGCGTGCGGGCATTCAAATCAAAATCCCACCATTAGATCAGATCTAGGATAGGAGGTGATGCCATACGCTTGTGCATGCGAGGGATCAATTTGGATAAGTCGTTGGATTAAGGTGCAAAGGAGGTGACAACCATGATCTCATGAGTTCATACAATGCTACAGTGCACCACGCCCGTAGGTCTAATGGTGTGTTTACACAGAGGCCCAAACAGGTGAAGCGATAGGAATTTTTCTCAGAAACCCATAAGTGGGTAAGAAGAATGTGACGCAGTCCCTGAGTGATACAAGTAGGTCCCTATCGGTTATCAGAAGGGTCCTTGAAGGCTTAAATGTGAATAAAATGTTATGAGTTGAGGACCTAGATGTAAAACTTTAAATGCAAGTTCCTAGTGATGTCCAAATGCAACCAAGTTTTTCTTGAAGCCTAATTGAATATTTATGAAGTCAATTTCTCTTTCAATTTGATCTTTTGAACCCAAATGTGTGTTCAATTTACAATTGGATCATCAATTTGTATTAATGAATAGAATATCTCATTTTATGACCTAATTCCACGTTTTTAGCACAAATTTGTTGTTTTAGGTCATTTCCGCTATTTCCCATGCGTAACCCATTTCATGTGTTAATTATGTAGTGTTTAACCTAATTTCTAGCCTAACTTGGGCATTTTAGCTATGATGAGTCACACCTCATCATACCCCCATGCTTAGGTTTTGCTAGTCCCTTAGCAAACAACTCATTAAGTGCAAAGCAATTAAGTATCAGCTAGGTAAATGTGACGAGATATCTTTTTTTTTTCCCAAATTGTTAAGTGTCTAGAGATGATCTTTAAGCTGAAAGATTTTTCTCTAATAAGCCAATTGTGTTTTTGTCTGGACATTGTAAGAATCTGTCACTTAGGAAGACCGATCAAAACTTAAGACTAATATGACATAGACCATCTCTCGACTAACAAGGACTCTTGATATTTAAACCATAAGTGTGATTTCCAGGACTCAGAAGGTTTTACAAGACTTAGAACTTAAGTGGTTATGGCTATGCTTAGTGATATGTCAGGACTAACTAGGTGAATTTCAAAACTTAATCCCGGGGTTTCACTTCTTTTTAAGTCTAGATTGGTCCTAGCTTCAGCTCATATCTTTGGATCAACTCTTAAAAACGTGGAAGAATCAAACCCAACTCTTATTACATTGTGGCTCAAAGAATATTTGGTGGAAATAGGGTATTTGTATTACCATGAAAATATTTTTGGTGGAAAAATTTATAGGACTTGGAGAACATACTTGACTTATTCTAAAGAATGTATTTTTCTGAAAAATTTTTTTGACCTTTTCTGATTTTTTTTTTACAAATAAATGTCAGTATGTCTCCGACAGCTTTATTTGGTAGAGTACACTTATTTGGTGGGTAAGTTCTTTGGTGGAAAGAGCTTCTCCTAAATGATGGTAACACCATCAATAGCCATAATTAACTTAAATTAGTGGAAATCAAGTGACAAATGCACCTGAAATGATCGCCTGAGAGCAGTAATTCCATGTAAATCCATTTTTAGAAGAGAACATTAAATTATGGTTAATTCTGCAGTTTTAACAGCACACCACAAATGCATAGTAACCACAGGGTTTTTCAAGGGTAAATCTAAGGTCAATTGGGCATTAAAGTCCAAAGAGTGGGTCCACACAGATAGAAACGGGGTTTCACACATTCCAAGAATCGTAACAATACATAAAACCCTAATTTCTGACCTGTTTAAATTAAAGAGGTTCTGGTTGGGATAAAGTTATCTAAACCTCCTAAAATTCATAGACAACTATTCTGAGAGGTTGGTATGCTTAGGTTGACCATGTGAACCCATTTTGACCATGAATAGAGTCTCAAATAGGATTTTGCCCTAATTTGGGCTTCCTTGCAAATTACCTAGTCAAATGTGCTTAAAACTAAAATCCAACTTTGCCACTAGATTCCTTGGGTCCAAATTAAATTAATACTAAAGTTTGGACCCAATCAGAGTCCATCTTGACCTAGTTTGCACTTCGATCCCTAAAACCTCTGTTTCCTACACTCAAACCCCTAACTTTCAAAATTCCTTTCAAATGGGTCCCTAATTTCTTCATCTTCTTCGCAAAAATACCCCTGCCACCATTGTTAGGTCAATCGACTTACCGGCATGCTTTGACCATCTCAAAACCTCATCAAATCAACTCCAAATCCCACTAAATTTGGTAGGATTGGTGTTCACATTGCAGAGAATCATCTGAGCAAGATCTTGGCTTCCAATTCACTATATTGTGCCCTAGCAAACCCACAAAATCCATGGGTTTCTTGTGTCCTAATCTCCAAGCAAATTGAGCTCCTTTCCTCAATTAGAGGTCGACTATGGGCTCTATATAAGCTTGGCGACTCCAGATCACCCTCCTTAGTCTGGTATGGCCTCAAAAAGCTTCCTCCCTTCTCCCTTCGGCTAACTCCATCCGCGACTCCGGCAGCCTCCTTACTCTCCATCTCCAACGGCCAAATTAGAGGCACTAAGGCCTTCCTTTCTTCTTCGCGACCAGAACCCATTAAAGTTTGGCCACCCTCGACCCTTTCCTCATCACCTCTCTCTCACCGGAGACTTCATCCCCTTCGACACTGGCCAATCACAGCTAGTGTCATTCCTTCCCCTTGGTCCATTAAAATAGGTTCTTTCTCTTCCTCTCATCTTTTAGATAATTCCTAGCCCCTCACCTTCACAATTCCACCGCCGATCGCCTCGCTCCCCCATCATCTTCTCCAACGATGACAACACCTCCAACGAAGCCACCCCACCTCCACATACCACCAAACTCGCTTCCTTCACTTCCTACACCTTCGCCATACTCCATAGAGTAAAAGCCCTCTACCTATTTGGAGTTTCATCCACTCTACACCCTCGTCAAACGAACCCATCACCGTCGTTCGTCTCCGACACCGTTTGGCAGCTACACGTTTCCAAACTCCTCGCCATCACCACTATTCACTTCCTTGTCTCATGATGAGTCTCCTGAACCTACTAATTGGGCCTCTTGTGCATTACAGGTGTTTACCAGTGAGCTCCATATCTCTGCCATTGCTCGCAACACTCCGATCGCCATCACAACCAATACCATCTCCAACAGATGCGATCTGACCTTAAGAGTTCAGCTGCCAGCCCAATTGACCAAGAAAGCTCCAGCAACGGCTAAAATCGATGAAGGAAGCATCAACAGCTGCATGCAAAAATAGCATGGGGTTTTAGTCGCACATCGGTGGGATTTGATTTTGAAATGCATTTATAACGCATTTGTTGCGCTAGCTTACCACCTCAGACACTAGGGCTGAGGTCCCTTACCTAACCCTTCACACCTCGTCTGCCCTCGCATGGTGGCGGGCCTGTCCCTAATCCAGATCCGATTACCCGTATACCCGACCCAATTAGAGAGAGAAGGGGAATTTTATGAGGGAGGAGGGTCAAGTTTTGCACTGTTGTGACCTCGATATTTGTGCCTCTACACCTAACACTTAGTATCTAAGGCAGGCTTCTTTTTTGTGTTAGCACCCTTGTGCCTTGGCTGTGCTCTGAGTGGTTTAAGTCATCTGTAGTGCCTTGACGACATCTGACTTGGCCTTGGCTCTGATATTGTGGACATATTTGTTTTCTGAATCTGACGTGGATATTGCTTAAGTGGTTCAAGGACCACTGTTGGAAAATTTGATTGGTTGATATGCTTGGGATATATGCTTAATTGAGGATTAAGTGGTGATTTAAATCACCATTCTTTTTAGAGTTCCTAATTTCTCTTCATCCCAATAACTTGTGCTACAACTGAATACATTTCTAAGTATACTTTTTATTCATTGAACATCTTATTATTATGCTCATTATTTATATATTGCGATTAGTGCGTGAATTCCATATTTGCTCCCTGCAAACGACCTTGGACTCATTTCTTGATTTTGAGTGTTATAAATTTTAAGTGTTGTTGCGACTTTCATCCTATACTACAACGTGTATCCCTAAAAGACAATTTTGCGCTACAACACTAAACATAAGACTAAAGACTAGGACAAAGAGTCTACCTGCATGCATAGGTAAGGACTCTACCTTCCCTAATGAACACTAGGGTTGAACTTCAAGTTCACAAGATCTTTCCCAACACTGTGTAGTGTAAACAAAGGTTACTTAGATGCCTAAGCCAAAGCAAACCAACGAATCCTGTATTGGTGACTCAGGTATAAGAATATGTCCTAAGTTAGGAGAGATCATGGTCTATCTTGTCAAAGCTTAAAGTGTATTAAGCCAAAGCCTAAGTGAATCAAACTACAATGGCATAGAAAGTCTAACCAGCAAAGGTTGAATGTCCATAAACACTTATTCTATTTTTGTTTTTTGCTATAAGATCATAATTAAACACTTGTATTCTTTCAATGCTTTTTTGTCCTCAATTTCAATTTTAGAGTTCTCCCTCAACAATAAAGTATCAGTCAAGTCCCTTATTGTATTTTTAAAATTTTTGTTTTTGTCATTTTTTTGTATTTTTGACTTTGTAATTATTTTTCAAAATTTTTCAATTTTTTGGGTAGTTTTGATAATACTATACTATATACACTACATGTGTGTCTATGATTGTATTTCAAAAAAAGATTTCACCATTTACACTCCCTATGCTTAAATGATGCAATGTCCTCATTGTATGAATGGGGTGGATGCAAATGCATACTTTATGCAGGAGATTGGGTGACGGAAGGAAGTTGGAATGAGGAGATAAAAATCGTTGTGCGGACGATTTCAAGTCTGATACGAAATCAGAGTGGAAAGTCAAGCTAAGAAGTGAAATGCATGACATATGTGAGTATGAATGCATGCTGAAAATGCAAGGATAGACACCTAAAGCAAGAAAATGGAAAACATGAAAGGTGAAAATAGCTATAAACAAAGGATAGGTTTGCTAAGTTTAACGACTTCAGTTATGCATAAACCCAGTGAATGGTATGTCATTAGAAATAGGTTCAAGACATTGGAGCGAAACGGTAGAATTGACAAGTCTAAGATCATGTGGCTTAATGAAGGGTTTTAATCTTTGTCCATTCATAGTGAAAGGTTCAGATTTGTCAAAGTTAGTGATCTCGACGGCTATGTTGTCAAAGATTCTTAAGATTTTGAAAGGTCTGGTCCATTTAGAACTAAGCTTCCTTAGGAAGAGTTTCAATCTCGAGTCGAATAGGACTTTCTGACCAGGGTGAAAGGTTTTCCTACGGATGTGACGGTCATGGAAGGCCTTTGTTCTATAATTGTGCTTATAAATTTTTGAGCTTTCATAAGATTCATTCCTTAGTTCATCTAGCTTGGAAATTTGTAATCTTCTATGATCACTGGCCTTCTCTAAGTCTAAGTTACACTTTCTGATGGCCCAATAGGTTTTGTGCTTAAGTTCTATGGGAAGATGACAGGGTTTCCCATATACAAGTCTAAAAGGAGACAAGCCCAATGGGGTTTTGTGAGCTATCCTATATGCCCACAACACATCAGAAAGGCGGGAGGACCAATCCTTTCTATCAGGTCGAATGGTAGTCTGTAAAATCTTCTTGATCTCCCAGTTGGACAATTATGCCAGTCCATTGGTTTGAGGGTGGTAAGGTGTGACAATCCTATGTGTCACCCCATAGTTTTGAAGTAGGGACTGGAAGTGTGCGTTCCTAAAATGAGACCCTCCATCACTAATGATGGCTTTTGGTACCCCAAATCTAGAGAAGATAGTCTTGAACAAATTATATCACAACTCTATGATCATTAATCCTTGAGGGTATGGCTTCAATCCATTTAGAAACATAATCAATTGCTAACAAGATGTACTCGAAGCCATGAGAATTTGGAAAAGGTCCCATGAAGTCAATGCCCCAAATGTCGAAGACTTTGCACACCATTATCTGATTAAGGGCATCATGTCTCGACGGCCAATACTATCGAGAGATTGACAGTGTGGACATGCCCTACTATATTCGTGTGCATCTTTGAAGATCGTGGGCCAATAAAAATCACTCTGCAAAATTTTTGCAGCAGTCTTTTTGCCAGAGAAATGACCACCACAAGCCTGGTCATGACAGAATGAAAGAATGCTCCCTATCTCCTTATCGGGGACACACTTCCTAAGGATCTAGTCTTTACAATGCTTAAATAGCCATGGTTCTTCCCAATAATAGTGCCTTGGCCTTGGATCTAAGTCTATGTTTTTGATGTCGGACCGAATTAGAGGGAACAATTTCGGAAGCCAGGTAGTTGACAATTTCAGCATACCAGGGAAGATCAAAATGAATGACCAGTAATTGCTTGTTGGGGAAGTTGTCAGTGATGGGAAGAGAAGGAGATATTGCTTCAGAAGGAAGGCAGGATAAGTGGTTAGCTACCACATTCTGCTTCCCAGCCTTATCATGAATCTGTAAATCAAATTCCTGCAACAACAGGATCCATCTAATCAGACAAGATTTTGAGTCCTTCTTGGCAAGAAAATGTCAAACTGTAGTGTGACCAATGTAGACTATAATGTGGGAACCTAAAAGATAAGGTCTGAATTTTTCCAGTGCAAATACTATTGCTACCAATTCCTTTTCAGTGATGGTGTAATTTCTCTAAGCTTCATCTAAGGTTTTGCTAGCGTAATAGATGATTGTGGGTTTCCCATCCAGTTTTTGCCCAAAGACAGCCCCTACTGCATAATCAGAGGCATCACACATGATCTCAAAAGGGTGAGACCAATCCGGGGTTTGTAGTATTGGTGCCTTGGTAACCAAATCATGAAGTGTCGTATAAGCACGAACACAATCGTTAGAGATCTAGAAATCTATGTCCTTACAGAGGAGATTAGTGAGTGGTCGGGCTATTTTCGAAAAGTCCACTATAAAGCAGCAATAAAAACCAACATGCCTAAGAAAAGATTGGATCTACTTAGCCAACGAATTTAATGGTTGGTCAGAAATCAATTTTACCCTCACACGGTCAACCTCCATTCCTCTCTCAGAGATAAGGTGACCTAGAACTAGTCCTTCTGGTACCATAAAGTGTGATTTCTCCCAGGAAAGTACCAGATTCACATTGATGCATCTTTGCAGGACCTTAGTCAGGTGGTCTAGACATGCATCAAATGTGCTCTCGAAGATCGAGAAGTCATCCATGAAGACTTCTAAACATTCACCTACTAAATCGGAAGAGATTGCAAACATACATCGTTGAAATGTAGCAAGTGCGTTGCATAATCCAAATGGCATCCTACGGAAGGCAAAGGTTCCATAGGGGTAGGTGAAAGTCATTTTCTCCTGGTCATCGGGGTGAATTGCCACCTAATTATAACCTGAGTAACCATCCAAAAAGTAGAAAAATCTATTCCATGCCAATCTTTCCAGCATCTGATCAATGAAAGGTAATGGGAAATGATCTTTCTTCATGGCTTGATTGTGTTTGCAGTAGTCGATACATACTCTCCACGAGCTAGCAATTCATGTAGGGATGACTTCTCCAGACTCAGTGGTTATGATGGTAAGTCCAGCCTTTTAAGGCACAACTTGAATAGGACTTACCCATAGGCTGTCAGAGATGGGAAAGATAATTTCATTGTCTAACCACTTAATCATCTCATTTTTAACCACCTCCTGAAGTGTAGGGTTCAATCTACGCTATGGCTGTCTAGTGGGTCTAGATCCTTCTTCAGTGAATATTCTATGTGTACAGTAGGAAGGACTAATGCCAGTCAAGTTGGTTAGGCTCCATCCTATAGCCTTTCTATGTGCTCTTAGGACAGGTAAGAGTCGTGATTCCTGACCAAATGATAAATGAGCATTGACAATCACAGGATAAGTCTGATATGGTCCTAAGAAAACATATTTTAAAGATTCAGGTAGAGGTTTAAGCTCAATAGGTACAGGATCAGATGAAGGAGCAGGTGTGGAGATCTCAGAAGATCTTAGAGACACTAAAGTAATAGGAGGTAAGTCCTCAGTTTCTAAGGCTGGTGTCTCACGAAGAGTCAAGTCAGAGGCCAAAGGGTGTTGAGGTACTAAATTAAGTGAATCAATCAATGTGTCCTTGACCAACTTATCCAGTGAATCCAAGGAACAGATTTCCTCAATTAAACTACATGATGGTCCCCTTTGGGCCTGAAATATATCAATCTTCATCCTCTGATCTCCAAATTTTAATTCTATAAGGCCCTCCTCACAATTAATATTTGCTTTGGTCGTAGCCAAGAAAGGTCTTCCTAATATGATAAGGGTGTTCTAAATATCCTCAGGTACTTCCATGTCAAGGATAATAAAGTCTACAGGAAAATAGAAGTCCTTGACCCGTACTATAACATCTTCCAATACTCCCTGAGGTATCTTAATTGATTGATCAGCTAATTGTAGGAACACCTCGGTTGGCTTCAAATTGCCAACCTCGAAATGTGTCAATAGGAAGGTTGGGATAAGATTGATGGAAGCACCTAGATCAAGTAAGGCTCTATTAAAAGTGGTGTTTCCTATCATACAGGAAAGAAGGGGGTGCCTGGGTCTTTCATCTTAGTAGGGAGGCTACTAGAAATGATGGAACTAACTTGTTCTGATAGAATGACTGGACTACTCCCTTCTGAATCCTTGCCTTACGCTTAGGTGTACATAAGTCTTTCAGAAACTTAACATAAAGGGGAATGTGGCAAAATGCATTCAATAAGGGGATGTTTATGTGGACTTGCTCAAAGGGCTTGAGTAAATCTTCCTCAAGAGCCACACAAGATTGTTTTTTCTTTCCTTTTCCCTTCTTCTTTAAGTGCTCTAGAAATGGTACATAAGTTAAAACAGGAGGGTCATTCTTAGGTTGAGAAGAATCAGAAAGAGGTAAATCAGATGGAGGAGTGGAAGTAGAAGGTCAAGAAAAAGATGTAGAAGCAGGAAATGGTGGATCTACAGTGCTTCTACCACTCCTAGTGGTGATGGAATTCAATTTAGCTCTAGACGTAGATGGAATTTTAGTATTTAGTAGAAGAGGTGGTTGAGGCTGAGGATAGGAAGAATTTGGATCAATGTAGAATTCTGATTTGTGCAAGGGCTGTGAAATGGCATGTGCTTGACCTTGCACTAGTGGTCTAGGTTGAACATACCTCTGGGCAGGTATATTCCTAGGGTTGGGTTGTGCTTGAGATGGGAGTGAATGTGGTTGACGGGATTCCATCAAGTGTGATAGCTGAGCTCTCATCTCAGCTAAAGCTGCATCCTGTCTCTGCTGCATAGCAATGTTTTGCTGTTGCATGTCGGAAAGAGCTTTCATGATTGTCCCCAACTGATCATCTCATGTAGGCCTAGAATGAGAGTATTGGGTAGGCCAAGGTTGGGGTTGCTGGTAGGCATGCGGTGGATACCTGTGTTGTTGTGGAGGTGGTGCTCGGATCGGGTTGTGAAGTGGTGGTGCAGAAGGTTGTTGAAAAGTTGATCTCTATGAATTTCCTGACCATGAGAAATTTGGATGGTTATGCCATCTAGGGTTGTAGGATTGTGAAAAAGGAACATTGTGAATGACATGGAGCTCCTCCGAAGCTCTAGAAGGTGCAAGGAAGTTAGTGTAAGGGGGAACAAAGGTTCCTCCTACTGGTGAAGGATATGGAAGTGAATAATCTGGTAGTGTAGGTTGTGTCACGGATAGATTTTCACAGTTTCCCTCCCTATGGGAAACTGAGAATGTGAGGTGTAGGTGACTAAGAAGAAGATGATGAAGGTTTAGATAGGTACTTCCATGCTTCATTTACTTCTCTTCTGTATTAAGCCTACCTTATCTAGTTGACTAACCACAATTTCTAAGTCTCTTGTGCTGGATTGGGATTCATGTACCCCTGTGTGTGAGTGGGAATGTGAGGACTTTCTATTAAAAACACTTATTGAAGCATTATTAGTAAAATTTTTTGCCATGCCTTTGAAGAGCTCAAAAGCTGAGTCCTTGTCTCGACACAAGAAATTTCCTCCACAAGCGACATCAACAAAGTTCCTTGTGTCATCATGGACCCCATGATAGAAGATCTAGACCTGTTGCTAGCGTGGGACACCATGGTAGGGACATTTTCTAAGAAGGTCACGGAATCTCTCCCAAGCCTCATGCATTTGTTCACCTAAGTTTTGTGTGAATGTTGTGATGGCACGCCTTAAGGCGTTTGTGCGGCCTATAGGAAAGTACTTCTTTAGGAACTCATGTTCCAAAGAAGCCCAGGTTTTTATTGGTGTAGTCTATGCTAAAGTTCTAAACCAAAAGGTAGCTTTATCCTTAAGTGAGAAGAACATTTTCATCAAAAGTGTGTGCTGATCATGACCTTGTGAACTTAAAGTTTGAGCAAGATTTTTCAACTCCTCTAAATGCTAAAATGGGTCCTCAAAAGCAAGATCATGGAAGTGAGGAATAAGTGCAATAAGGTTTGGCTTCAATTCAGCAGCACGACCCCCAGCAGGATAGCATACCACAGGCATAGGTTGTGCAACTACAGGATTATAGTAATTCCGTAGTTGAAGTCTACAAGGTTGAGGTGCCTGGGGAGCTCTAGGTTGTGGTGGTTGTTGGGGGTTAGCTAAGAGATTAACAGCTTGTGCAAGCTATTGCACCTGTTGTGTTAGGGTGTTCATTTGAAGTTGTGTCTTAAATAGGTATTGCAAACTAGGTTGGGGACCTCTCTCTGGTGGTGGTTGGTTGGGAAAGTTAGGGTTGGGAGGAGGTTGAAACCTATGGTTTGGTGGTTGTGGTGGAGGATGATGTGTAAAAAGATGTGGAGGAAGTTCTTCAAAATCCTCGGATTGTGTGAGATCAATGTCATCCTCTAGATGAACGAAATGATGAATGGGAGTTTGAAGCCAAGGAGGTATAGGATTGGATGTGGAAGGCATTGAAGTGGATGTAGAAGCTTAGGCATCAGCACCAAAGGGAGGTACTAGCTCTAGGTTTTGGAATCTCCTACCTTCCATTGAGTCATTTTTTGAAAATGAAATTTCTGAAACAATCACAATTCAAAGGAGGATAAACAATCTCTCAACCAATCTCAAATCACAAAATCAAAAATCCCAATCAACCAATCTCAATACTCAAAAGACCAATCAAGCAATCAAGTAAGAAATCTGAATTTTTCCTAGGGTTTGCTACACAAAGATAGTAGTACGCAAGCAAATGTTTCAGTGCAATTGTAGGCATCCTACAGAAAACCTAGTGTAGTGCAGACCTCTAAAGTCCACCTGGAATCTGGATAAGACTAGCGTGCGAATCTAGACCCTATGGTTGCTCAAGGAGATGAGATAGAAACCCGTGTGTTTGTGAATCTTAAGTGATCATGTGGTGTGTACACGATAGAAATCAACAGATAGCGGTGAAAAATCCAATCAGGGTTTCAAATAAGTTTAATGTCTCCTTTCAAATTTGATTCAAGTATTTAAAAGATGTTTTCAATGCAGCTCGTCTCGCTTTTTAGTTCTTTTCAAACAAGAGATGGTCTTTTTATGTTTAAGTCAAATGCAAATGATGGCAAGAGCTAAGGATAGAAATGCGTACTTGACTCCAGCAATTCTACAAATGATGCAATTTGACTGTATTGAAATCTAGTAGGAAATGTGCAACCTAAGTATGGATGCCTAGTATATGCTATTGCTAGATAAGGGATGAGATTTTTTTTGTATTTTTGATTTTATAATTTTTTTTGGATTTTCTAAATGCAACAAGCAAAAATAAATAAAAAAGAAATCGATACGAAAAACCACGATACGGAAAAACCACGTCGATAAGAGATAAGTAGAGAGATATACAGAGAGTCCAAGGAGAGTCCAAGTTATACAAAAGTATATTAGAACAGGTGCTCACAACTTATGCCTAACACAAAGTCCTAAGAATATACCTAGATCTAAACTACCACTAACTAATCTAAAAAAGTGGGAAACACAACTCCATCTAGAAAAACTCCTCCGAGAAGTTGGGTCTAAAGTGCAACGAATCTGCCAGGAAGAAAACTCCACCTGGAAGAAGACACTACTCCTCCTACTCCTCAAGTGCTGCAAAAACAACAATTGATTAGTAAGGCAATTATATACAAAACAAATCAAAGAATATAGTGAATAAAAGAATTTATATACAACAAAGAATATGAATAAAAGAATAGTTATATACAAACAAATAAAAAATATATACAAGGAAAAGAACAAAAGAAAATTTTTGGCAAATAGAGAGTTGCCTCCCCAACAACGATGCCAAAAATATGGTCGTTGACGACCGATTTGCACGAAAAGGGGTTTAATGTGTCATTATTGTAGTATAGATGTCACAAAATGGAAATCGATGTCGTGTCAATTTTATTCATTTACAATTTTTACTAGTTTGTTTTCAGGTCATTTACTGGGAGACAATTATTGATATACATCACTATCTAAGTCCAAAAATATTCTTTTATTCTAAAAATGTTAATATATTTAGAAAATGAATGAACGAATCAATTAATTAATTAATTAGTCAATTATGTGCAAAAGAATCAGTTAATGTTCACTATAATGCCCTAAAAATATTTACAACTAAACAGGCATAAAAAACAATGTACGATTACACTATGTTAGTTATGTACAACTATCCTAAATAATACCTAAGTATAGGTACAAAAACTACTACTAATATACAATAGACTAAATATATTAACATATAATATTAACTTTAATAACATACACTATACATACAGTAACATTTACATATGTTGCTATAGGCTTAGTAAAAATATGTACAAGACATAAGGCAAAAGACTATGTTTACTGAGATTTATACATATCTACATTGATGGATACATACGTCGCTAAAGCCTTAGAATTTATTTTTATATATATATAAGGCTCAAATAGGCATATACTTCTCTAATTATATATATATATACGTATACATTATACACATATATTTTATTTATTTACATATTTATACATATATATTTTATACGTATACTATACGTATTATTTTTACATGTACACATATATACATATGCACACACATACAACACAAGTACTACACTCAACACTTAGTCATTTCTAGGTCATCCTCCTGATTACGCAGCAATCATAGGTCTTAATTGATCTAAATTAGGCTAGAACTTAGCATAAGTTAGGATAATTCATGCATGCATAAGCATTATCTACATCTTTACTGCTTTAATTTAACTATGCATAAAATAATATTATAATGTGTTGATTAAGTGCATTATGTCAATTGCAGGCAATAAGCTGATCAGAAGGTAGATCTGAAACTAGATCTGAAGCTGGATCAGGAATAATAAGTGCTGCAACAGGACTGGAGTAGAAGACTAAGATTAGATATAGGGAATAATGATGTAAGGGAGTTAAGGTATGCTATTCTATTAAGTAGGAATAAAGCAGTAAAATGTGAAGAGCTTAGGTCCATCCTAGCCCTAGGATAGCCTAGAGATTTCCCCCAAGCCTTAGCCACCCTTAGATTAGGTCACCATACCCTAGGAAACCCTAAAACCCTATTTCAAACCTTTATCTGGACATCCAGATAAGTTATAGGATGTTCAGAACCCTTAGCCAACTCCTGCACACCTCAAACCCACTTTTGTAGTGTTATTGGACGTCCAGACACTTTGTCAGACGTCCAATTTTTGCAGAATACCCAAAATAGAAACTAGAATTCTCCCTGACTCTGATTGGACGTCCAGACAACAAGTATGGACTTCTAATTTTTGAGTATAAGGCATCTGTTTCCATTTTTGGACGTCTGGAATTGCTCTCTAGTTTCTGTTTTGAGATTCAAGCCTTGATTTTGGATCTCTAGCTCCCTAGACTCAATTCCAACCCCATAGGAACCTAAATTAAGGTACCCTAACCCTAGTACACCACCTCTAGACCTCTCTACGGACCTAATTAGGTCCTCACCAAACCCAATTGACTTAGATCATAGTCAATTACCATTACCTAAGTCAATTGGATTCATTGAGTCTAATTGAGCTCAGATCTCAACCCACACAAGTCTAATTGGACTTAGTGAGAGTCCAATTGACCTAAGCCCAACCTAATTGAGTTATTTCACTCTCAGTTAGGTTCACACTCATTCAATTAAACTTAGGTTAAGTTTAATTGCAATTTTCCCTTAGCAATTAGGGTTTGCAACCTTAATTCAAGGCATACACCTACCCGAACCCCTTAGGACCTAACTTAGACCTCTTAGCCACCTAGGGCATGACCACACACACCCATTCATGCACTCCCACACATCTAGAGTTCTGTAGAACTCTCTTGAAGTGGTGCCACTCTTGGTTGCCAAATTTAGCAACCAAGAGTCATTCAATTCTTAGATCCACTTTTCATGGATCTAAGAACTACCCACTCTCTCACTTGGCCGACCACTCTTGGAGCTCTCTCTAGAGAGTTCCACACTTCTCTAGAGAGACTCCCTTAGGTCTATAAAAAGACCTAAGGGGTGGCCATTTGCACCCATCCATTTCCTTGGCATTCATTCCACTTAGGCTAGCCACTTTCATCTCCACTCCACCTCCACGAGGAGCACCACCATGAAAGCCACCATCTCCATGCCAGGATGCTGGATCATCTCCCCAACCTCTCTCCAAGGGCCAGCCAAAGCACCATTGGCGGCCCCTCCTTCTCCTCTCAACCACTTAAAGGCCATCGGAGCCCACCTCCGAATGCCCTTCTTTTCTACTAGATTAGTAACTTAGCTCTTCATAGTTTTACTGCTTTCATTTACTGCTTAGTAGTGTAGCTCTTATTCTCCCCCAATGATGCATGCAAAATCCCCCCATAGATTCCTGTATGCGATCATTTTTTGTTAGCTAGATTTGTACTTTTCAAGCTTTCATTTACAAGCTTTCCTCTAAATTCCATGTTGCAAACATCCTCTGAATGAATGAATAAAAGATATATTTTTATATATACATATCTCTATGTTGGAAATCACCATGAGCTTATTGGTTGACATCTATTTCATGTGATTCAAGTTGCCTGCTTTTCATTTATATATATTGCAACAAGCATGTCCGTTCTGGAAAATATAAAAGATTTAACTATAAATACATTTTCTGTAAACAACCACCACATCACTAGAATTGTGCACACGGAAACTCATACTTTCACTTTCATTATCTGTCTAAGATACACGCATGTAATCAGAATTCACAATAGAAGTGGCGAAACTTTAATTTGAAGATTGGAAACCGGCGTGCAATTTTAAATAAGTAGAGCGATAAAGGATCGATTTCAGATTTGAACAAACGCCTCCCAGAGATGAACGACTGGGACTCAAAATCTCGTTATCTTTTTATAAATATTTTTGTTTGATCGTATTGTGCACTATACTACAATGCTTTTCCTATCAAAATGTGCTCTACGACTCCCAAACACCTCCCTCTCTCTTAGACGTCTGGTTACGAACCCAAAAATTAGGTTTTTAAGTGGGTGGGTCAACCATTTCGAGGGATACACGATGCCACAAGGGCGGGACCAGACCTTTACTTTGGCCAACCCTAGTTCGTTAATTATGATTAATAACCAATTTTAGGCCCACTATTGGGTCCACAGAAGGCCTGCTACAGTGAGTGGCCCTTGGCCCACCATCGTATCAAATATGCTCAATAAATGATCATTTCAGGCCCACAGAAGGCTCACTACAATGCGTGGCCCCCGACCCACCACCGTATCAAATATGCTCAATAAATGCTCATTTCAGGTCATGAGGAGAAGGGTATGGTGTGTGGGTGCCTGACACCCGTGACGGCTGAGCGGTTTAAGGTAGAGATTCAATTTATACCGATGCGATGCGTCTTCTCCACATGATGTGGTGCTATTCACAACGCTAAATTGAGAGCTGCTACTGCGTGTGGCTTCGTGTTAATTTGATGATTTTGGCCCTCGATTTGAGGCCCATAAATTAATCTAAATTACAATTAAACTATATGGTTACAAAGTCATTATATAAGGCTACCTAATTGTGCAATTAATTTAGAATTATAACTTATTTTATTATATATAAAAATTGCTTAAAGCTACTGATTTGTGTTAGTTAAATTCAGGCTCAATTAGTTAATTAATGTACAAATTATTAAATTGATGATACAATTGACTTAATAATTAGTTAATTTATATAATGATTTATTTATTGCACATTTTATTATATTTTAGAAACTTTATTTTAATTTATACGCATTTAATTATATGTTTAAGTTAGTTTTATATATAAATAATTTATAAATACTACAATGCATTGTAAATACAGTATAAATAGGATGAAAATATTTAATATATCATTATACAAATATACATTATAACTTCACCATTAGATTAAATTACTAATCTATTTTATTTTAAGTTAATAAATTACTCAACTGACCTAATAACTTAATTATTTACTATAAATACTTAATTAAATTAACTTACAGGTATTATACAGTATATAATGCATATTTAAATATGTATGTACAGTATTAGCTACAATTATGTACATATAAATATGTTTATGTAATTACTTAGTTTAGTATACATTTAATTAATAAATTAATAGATAATCATACAGTAAGATTATATATACAATAAGTTATTCTAAATAGTTAATTTAATATATAGAATACATATATAAGTTATTTATACATATTTTGTACATATTATACAATATATACATATAGCTTAGATTAAATTATATATACAAGTATATACATAGTGTATAGGGTATTTTTGGGTATTTTTAGGATTTGAGAGATGGATTTATTTTTGTGATTTTTAAGCTTTTGTCTTTTATTAAGTTTTAAGGTATACTGAACCGTTGGCTGGTATGTTTTACCAAGTCGGAGGTTTAGATTACTTTGAAACTTTGCACACATTTAAAGATATTCCTAATCATACTCAAGATACCTTTATTTTATTTTTTTGGAATTTTTTAATGATTTTTATTCATAAACAAAGCAACCCATTTTTAGGCCTTAGAAGAGTGTTGGATAACGAACCAAAGGCCTCTAGGAGAGTTCTAAGTGCTGAAAATGCTAAATATGTCAATCAAAACATTTAGCACATCACATGAAATCAGATGGAGCAATTAAGCATGATTTTTATAATATATTTCATTAAAATCACATGTTGGATAGTTTGAGTACATGAATGTTGCTAACAAAAGAATTTAAACAAGAGATAACAAGTAATTCTAGTTGAATTAAAACTTAATTTCAACACATGAATGCTTGTACAAGATGGTTCTAACATTAAAACATAAGGTCAGCTACATTATCTTTGAAATCCCAGCACACATCCTCTCATTCAGACCAACCACAGTCACACTTCAGCAGCCAAGAGTTGCCATTTTCAGCTAACAATAGCTGTTGATGCTACTGCTGCCCTTGCTGATTCCTGCCCCCTCCATGGAAAGTGAGTTGAGAAGGACGTAGGAATCAATCTATATATAGTGGAGTCAAGGTATTTCTAGCAAGTGGTACGAGTAGAAGAGGTGGAGTCCTCAGACGCAGATAGCGAGGGTGACGATAGTCAAGCAAGGGCCTACCTATGCTATGGGGGGTTCAACTTAACTGATAGGAGAGCTTGTAAAAGTGGTTGTACTTCCTTTGGATTTCCACAAAAATCAACACCTAGAATTAGGTGCTCTTTAAACTCTGAAAGTTCTCAAACTTATTGACATCAAAGTCAAATCCAAAGGAATGTAGCTGCTCTACAACATTTGATATACTAATTTGGGAGATTTAAGTCACGACTGCACATTTGCAAATCCATATAAAATCTGATTAGACTTTAAACTCATTTAAAAAAAATCAAATCCATGTGTTGCAATCATCATCAAATGCCCGTGAAATCCAAATCTCATTTTAGATATGAGCTAGCTGATAAAAATCTCATAGAAAATCACCTCCAATGCATTCAAAACCTCTTGAAAACCAAAATTCATCTCCCGAGAATATTAAACCTGATCTAACCTCCATCTTACGCTATAGACAGTGTAAGATGTAGATTCATCTCAAGATTTAATACAAGAAAACTTGATCATCCAAGTCTTTTCAAATCACATAAGAATAGTAAATCCAAATAGAAATTAGAGTTCACAAAATCCACAATAATCTTGATCTAATACTCCTCTTATGTCATAGACAACATAAATAAGAGAAATTAGATCGGGCTATAGATGCATTCACATTTCAATCTGAAACTTTGATTAATATCAAATCAAAACAAATATGAAACAATCTTCATTTCAACTCGATAAAAACAAAATCAAGGGTCCTTATGACAATCTGAAATGGATGAAGAGACCCCTAGATGATTGTGAGCGCTATCTAGATCATGAGTTCCAAGAATTCTAGATCTTGATATGCTCGGGCAAATGAGGTGAATTATGGGTTAAAATATGAGGAACGAGTGAAAATGATTTGTTAGGCGTAGAGGAAGATTAATGAGTCCATATGAGCATGTGAAAACACCTCTCTGTTCCAAATTGATCAGAGAGGGCGAAATTGAATCTATTCTACTCTACCCCTAACCTATACTAAACCATTCATCAATCCATGAATATGGCTATCTAATCTACTCCTAAGGTAATCTAAACTACACTAACAGATATTACACTAATCTAGAAAGCGATTAAAATCCTAACCTAACAAAAGAATGGGTGATAGGTCCACTTGAGTGGACTAATTTAGTGCTTAACTACAATATTATTTGGATGAGAATTTAATCTAAAGCATGTTTGATAATGAAAAAATGTGTAAGCCTTGAATGTATCATTTCATGCATTAATTACTTGAATATTTATGTGAAAGAACTAATTATTCACTTTAAAGGCAAGGACTTCACATCAAATCTAAATTTGAGATGTCACATTGTGGGAATTTTATCTTGGCAAAATTTGGCAAGAGAATCATTCTTTTGCATCTCTTAATCCCTTCCTTATTTTCCCTAAAGCCACATGCCTCTTTTGATCACATAAAAATATCATTGATTCCTTATCTCTCTCTCCCTCAAATGGCAACATAAAATTATGATTTTGTTTTTTCTCTTTCCTTCTCCGACTCTCTCTTTGATTCTCTCTTTCTATTTTTACATAGCAGGGGATGGCAGAAGGGGAGCGAGTCATCTATCTCCTCTCTCCAGGAGAGGTCCTCCCTCTCCAACTCTCTCCCTCTCTGTAACGAATGTGTGCCCCAGACGTATTCTAAGACGTCTGGGAGGTGGCTCAGACGTCGGACAAGAAGTCTGGGATCACAACCAGACGTCTGATAAGACGTCTGGGATAGTTTCAAGACGTCTGGAAATCCGTTATTTTCGACACACGCGAGTCGCCTGCGCGCCTGAGCGCGCAGACCGCATATTCCCTCTTTTCTCTGCGGCTGCAGGCGGCCTGCCGCCTTCTCTCTCTCCTCTCCGCGCGGCGTTAAAAGGGGCGCGCCTCCCCTCCCATCTCCACCGTCTCCTCCTTCTTCTCCTTCCTGTGCGCGAGAGCGAGCGGACGCGAGGGCGGCAGCGGCGGCCGCAGTGAGCGCGGAGGTGCGGCGTGCGAGGGCGGAGCTCTGCCGTGAGGGCGAGCTCGCCGGAGCGGCTTGGCCGGCTGGCGGAGGGCGCAGGGGGCGCGGAGCGACGAGGAGAGGGACCTGCTGCGGGCTGAGCAGTAGACGCGCGAGGTGCGACGCGGGCGGCGTCGCGAGCGGAGGCCGAGCAGGGTTCTGATTCTGGAAAAATTTCCAGAATCAGACGTCTGGGTTGATAGCCAGACGGCAAGGTCGACGTCTGTAAGATCATACAGACGTCTGAAAGGTGAGTTTTCCGCCTTCTTCTTCCTTCTTGTCGATTGACCGTACTGAGGGAGGGGGGTTGGCTGTGCGCAGGTTCGCTGATTCGCCATCCTTTGCAAATCAGACGTCTGGAAGTTGTACCAGACGGCGGGAGTGACCTCCAGACGTCCGGAGTGACCATCGGACGTCTGGGATCTAGGCAGACGTCCCCGCAGACTTCTGGACATCTGGGAAACCACGCTGAACAGGTAATTCTCTGATCCACTCTTTAAGACGTCTGGAAGGAGTTCCAGACGTCTGATTTTGCACAGTATCGTCTTTTTCGACCCGTTTAGGGCCCGTTTGGGCTCCGTTTTCCGCGATTCGAGTTGCGTTCTCTTCAGAATTAATTCCTCTACTCATCTACAGTAGCTATACACTGTTTTGAGACACTCCTTGTGTTTGATCCTTGTGACAGGATCTTGTTCAGTTGCAGTCTTGAGAGTCGCGGAGGCACGCGGGATTCCCGATCACGCCCCCATTACTCCCGTTGTACCTGGTAGAGTGGCTTAAGTTATTTTTAAAATCTGTTAAAGTATGGAACCATAACTAGAATCTAGGACATTGCATGAATCCTAGGAATGAGAAATGTATGGAATGATAGCTCCTAGGTGATGCATGAATCCTAGGGCTGGAAAACTAGTTGTATGTTAGATCCTAGGATGTGGCATGAATCTTAGGATGGAAAAACTAGTGGAATGTATAATACTGCAGTCTTGGAAAAATGGAAAGGAATATAAAGCTGCCTGTAATTTGAATTAACAGCTGCCTGTTATGAATAAAGAAACATGTTGAGATCATGGATTTTGAGAACGTGAATCTGGAAAGTGAGACATATGATGTTCTGAGATAAAGAGCTGGAACCCTACGGGGAATTAGGAGTGGAACTCCTGGAAAGAAAAAGGAATGGAACTGAGATGTAGTTTGTACTGTCTCTTGGGTACGCAGTACCAAGGGAAGTACCTGTACCTGTTTAGTGCAGAGTGGGGCTAGCCGCCCCAGGGACCCGGGGTTAGGATTGGCCGCTCTGTACCGACTTGTTGGCCCTCGTGTACGTAGTACCGAGGAGAGCTAGTAGTGTTAGGAGAGTACTAGCTACCCCACGGGCCCCGGGGTTCTGCTAGCCTCCTTCACCGACTTGTTAGGCCCACTAGGGCAAACCAGGGTAGTCAGGCGAGGGTGCGCGGACTGTGGAGGGGCAAGGCCCCGGTTTGGTTACTGTGGAGGGGTTGGACCCCTATTACTGAGAGGGCTCTGCCCTGGTTCCGTGCTGTGCTTTGGGCGCACCCGTTAACGGAAACGACTGACCACGTGCTAGTGCGGGCTAGATACCTGTGCGTTTATCGCGCGTGCCGTAGTCACCGTTACGTCTGTCAGTGACCTTGGGGTGGTTGACTGAGGGTAGGATCACCACGGGGGACTCTCCCGGCCAGGAGAGCACCACGTGCTACTTCTACTTTTGGAAAAGACTGCAATCAAGATCGTTCCCACGGGGACATTCGAGATCAAGTAAAGAATCTGAGAAATAAATGAAATAGTGAGAAAAATTGAAAGATGTGAATAAAGGAAGTAATAGAACATAACAGCTACTGCACACTCTACTGTTGCCTTTAGTTAGTTTGCCACTCTACTCAGCGTTTTGCTGACGTGTTACACTCATTACCTTTTTCAGGACCAGGTGTTGAGCAGCCAGGGTCGGCGGCTGCAGAGGACGCTGGGCCGAGTAGGGTCCAGTAGAGTTACCACAGCCTTTTGTACCCCTTTTGTTTCTGTTCTAGTGAGTAGTTTTTGTTTCCGCTGTACCTTCTTTACCTGCAGTTCGTGTTATATGATAAATGCTGTTTTACTGTTGTGGTGGTACCTACTGTAGTACTTTCTTACTGTTAGTTATATTCATGCTGAATGTGGTTTATTTTACTATCTTTTGGTTACTTCCTCGTTGGACGACTAGGTCTTGGGATTAGTCGAGTCGGTCCGGTTCTCGTGTCTCGTAGGGACTCAGGAACCGGGTCGTTACAAGATGGTATCAGAGCAAGGTCGTCCCGAGAAGTGAATCAACTGACTGGAAAATAACCAATTCACATATTTATAGCTAGAGTAGCCACCACAACATATCTCTTGACATAAGCTCTTAGAAGTTTTGTTAGGTACCGTCTGTTTTGACGTTTCCGTTTCGTTTCGCGTCTCCTTGCATGAGATGCCTCGTCGCGGGACTGGCGAGACTGGCCGCGGGTGCGGCCGAGGGCGAGGTCGGCGAGGTGGACGTGCTGTCGTTGACGTCTCGGTGGACCAGCCACCACTCCCTGGCGTCCAAGCCCAGGACCTCGCCAGACTGATACGGGATATTGTACGAGAGGAGCTCCACCCACCGCCCCGAGCACCTCCTCCTGGGGTTGCAGAGGGGGAGTCCTCTGTGGGACCACGCGACAGATGCGGCGCTGGACACGAGGGAGGGGATGGGCCCCTGCCGCCCCCACCTTCCTCCGACACTTCTGTACACGAGGCACCTTCGCCTGGAGGTGCACCAGCACCTCCCCTACAGCGCCACTTCGAGCTTTTCGGACAGTTCCGGAAGCTGAAGCCCCCCTCCTTCAAGGGGGATGAGGACCCGACCGAGGCAGAGGACTGGCTTGAGCAGCTGGAGAAGATCTTTGACACCCTTCGCCCCCCGGTGGAGTGCCGCGTGGCCTTTGCCACGTACCAGCTGGAGAGTGTGGCACACCGGTGGTGGAGGGCGGTCCGGGGACAGGAGAGGGACGAGCCGACGTGGGACCAGTTCGTCACCCTCTTCTGCGAGCAGTACTTTCCCCAGACGTGGCAGGACCAGAGGAGGCGGGAGTTCCACACTCTCCGCCAAGGGACGATGACCGTGAGCGCGTACCGCACGCGTTTCTTGGAGCTGTCCCGCTTTGCAGCGACAGCGGTAGCCACTGAGGAGGAGCGCCTTTGGAGGTTCACCGAGGGGCTCCGGCCTGCGATCCGGGGGTATGTCAAACCCCTGAAGCTGCCGACGTTTTCGAGGGTGGTAGAGGCAGCTATGACTTACGAGGAGACCAACCCGTCCGCGCGAGAGACCGACGGCGGGCGGAAGAGGCCCTTTCAGCCAGACTTCTCACAGGGCCGGCGAGAACGGAGACATGTGGCGTCCGCAGGAGAGCCGTCACGTTGTGCAGGGCCATCAGTGGCCTTTGGGGGCCCTCGACAGGGGCCAGTCGCCAGCATCGGACCCCCGCCTAGCCGACAGCAGGGACTCACTGAGGGCGGGAGTCAGGTTCCCCTCTGCTACCAGTGTGGCCAGCCGGGCCACGTCAGGAGGGACTGCCCATCTAGGGCAGGAGGTCAGCAGATACTTCCCGTGCAGAGCACTGGAGGGCGTGCAGGAGGCCGTGGTTCCCAGGCACGAGGAGGAGGACAGCAGTCGCGAGGAGGGTACCGGCCAGCACCTACCCGTCCGACGCAGAGTGTGGCTGCTTCGTCCGCACCTAGAGCTGAGGGGCGTATCAACGCCCTAACACACAGGGACGCCAGAGCATCGGGATCCGTGGTAGCAGGTATGGTTTCAGTTTCTGGCAGACTCGTTTACACGCTTTTCGATTCCGACGCTACGCACTCGTTTGTCGCAGCCAGTTTGGCAGTTAGTTTAGACCAGGATTATACACTGTTAGAGAATCCGTTCGTAATCAGAGGTCCGAGTGGTCAGCTGTTTGTAGCTGAGGAGGTGTACACGGGTTGCGGGGTCAGCATCGGGGGACATAGCCTGCCAGCTGACCTGATTATGATACAGATGGAGGACTTTGGAGTGATTCTGGGGATGGATTGGCTGTCCGCTTACCACGCCTTGGTAGACTATTTTGAGAGGAAGATTGTCTTCTCCATTCCGGAGTTGCCTTCTTTCGAGTTTCACGGGCAGCCAGTGGACGGAGGTTTCAGGTGCATTTCGGCACTTCGGGTGGCGAGACTTTTGATCCAGGGGTGTGAGGGCTTCCTAGCTTGTGTGGTGGCAGAGCACAGCCCCGTGGCAGACTTCCAGAGCATCCCGGTGGTCAGAGAGTACCCCGACGTGTTTCCAGACGAGTTACCAGGACTACCGCCCTAGCGTGAGATCGAGTTTGAGATCTCACTAGTACCAGGGACCAGCCCCATCTCCACCGCGCCATACAGAATGGCACCGCTTGAGCTGCGAGAGCTCAAGTCCCAGTTGCAGGACCTTTTGGAGAAAGGTTTCGTGAGGCCCAGTGCGTCTCCCTGGGGAGCCCCGGTACTGTTTGTGAAGAAGAAGGATGGGACCCTACGCCTTTGTGTGGACTACCGACAGCTGAATAGGGTCACCATCAAGAACAGATATCCGCTGCCGAGGATCGACGATTTGTTTGACCAGTTGCGGGGTGCCACGGTGTTTTCCAAGATCGACTTGAGGTCTGGATACCACCAGTTGAGAATCAGGGAGACCGACGTCTCCAAGACAGCTTTCCGCACCCGGTACGGACACTACGAGTTTTTGGTCATGCCGTTTGGGCTGACCAATGCCCCCGCTGCTTTCATGGACCTGATGAACCGGGTGTTTAGACCGTACTTGGACCAGTTTGTGGTGGTTTTCATAGATGATGTACTCATCTATTCTAGAGATCGGACGCAGCACGGACAGCACTTGCGGATGGTTCTGGACACTCTGAGACGACGCAGGCTGTACGCCAAATACAGCAAGTGCGAGTTCTGGTTGAGGGAGGTGACCTTTTTAGGTCATGTGATCTCTGGAGACGGCCTGGCGGTGGACCCCGCCAAGGTCGAGGCAGTGCTCAGGTGGGAGAGACCGCGTTCAGTCACTGAGATTCGCAGTTTCCTGGGACTGGCAGGTTACTACAGACGGTTCATCAGAGGGTTTTCGCAGATTGCACGTCCTATGACACAGTTGACCCGGAAGGACGTGCCTTTCGCTTGGACAGACGCCTGTAAGGCGTGTTTTCTGGAGCTGAAGGAGAGGTTGACCTCGGCTCCCGTGCTCACCATCCCTGACAGTAGTGGCGGGTTCGTTGTGTACACGGACGCTTCCTTGCAGGGGTTAGGAGGTGTGCTCATGCAGAGGGGTCACGTGGTCGCTTACGCTTCGTGGCAACTGAATCCCCATGAGCATACCTACCCTACCCACGATCTAGAGTTGGCAGCTGTTGTCTTCGCGCTGAAGACATGGAGGCACTACTTGTACGGTGAGACCTTCGAGATTTTTACAGATCACAAGAGCCTCAGATATCTTTTTGACCAGAAGGAACTCAACATGAGACAGAGACGTTGGTTGGAGCTCCTGAAGGACTACGACTGCAGCATCTCCTACCACCCGGGAAAGGCCAATGTGGTGGCTGACGCCTTGAGCCGTAAGGCGCCCGCACGCTTGGCCAGTCTACAGTTACAGAGTTGGAGCCTTTTGAAGGAGGTGGGCAGTTGGCGACCTCTAGAGTTACGAGGGTACTGTGGGGCAGTGACGGTGACACGGCAGACCAGGCCAGAGTTGATAGACCGCATCATCACGGGACAGATGGCCGATCCGTACTTGCAGTCTTTGCGCGACAGAGTACTATCAGGGGACCCAGGGGACTTCTCTTTCACAGACCAGGTGTTACGCTTGAGGGGACGGTTGTGCGTCCCCAGAGACGAGGAGCTGTTGAGAGAGCTCCTGACTGAGGCACACGGTTCCAGATTCACCATACATCCCGGAAACACGAAAATGTACCATGACTTGAGACGCGAGTTCTGGTGGAGAGGGATGAAGAGGGATGTGGGTGAGTTCGTGCAGCAGTGCTTAGTGTGCCAGCAGGTGAAAGCCGAGCATCAGAGGCCTGCAGGGCCGCTTCAGCTGCTTCCAGTGCCAGAGTGGAAGTGGGAGAGCATCACCATGGACTTGGTGGTGGGCTTACCTGTTACCCAGCGAGGACACGACGCAGTCTGGGTAATAGTGGATAGATTGACGAAGACAGCACGATTCTTGCCGATCCGAGTCACTTTGGGACCAGCACAGTTGGCAGAGAGGTATATCCGTGATGTGGTGCGACTACACGGAGTTCTGCGGGAGATCGTATCCGACCGGGATACCCGCTTTACGTCCCAGTTTTGGGCTGAGTTTCAGCAGGCTTTGGGGACGAGGTTGAGGTTTAGCACGGCTTACCACCCCCAGACGGACGGACAGTCGGAATGCACGATATAGACACTTGAGGACCTTTTGCGTGCCTGTGTACTAGACTGGAGGGGCTCTTGGGAGGAGCACCTGCCCCTGGCAGAGTTTGCATACAACAACAGTTATCACTCAAGCATCGGCATGGCTCCCTACGAGGCTCTGTACGGACGGAAATGCACGGCACCCTTGAGTTGGGTTGAGGTGGGGACCAAGTGGGAGGTTGGCCCCAGGTTGATCCGGCAGAGTCAGGAGGTAGTTGAGCAGATCCACAGACGACTCCGCACTGTCAGGAGCAGACAAAAGAGCTACGCAGATCGCAGACGCAGAGAGGTGCAGTTCGAGGTTGGGGACCACGTCTTCCTTCGTGTTTCGCCCATGAAGGGCTTACAGCGGTTTGGGGTGAGAGGGAAGCTTGCGCCGAGGTTCGTGGGGCCCTTTGAGGTCCTGGAGCGGGTTGGACCCGTTGCTTACAGACTTGCCCTTCCCCCGCAGCTTTCTGGTGTGCACGACGTGTTCCACGTGTCCAACCTCAGGAAGTACGTAGCCGATCCCAGCCACGTACTGAGTCACGAGAGCGTCGAGGTGAGCGACGACCTGACCTACCCCGAGCGGCCAGTGCAGATCCTAGACCGAGCCGTCCACAGGTTGAGACGAAAGCAAGTACCCCTGGTAAAGGTTTTGTGGAGGAGCCAGCGGTACGAGGAGGCTACCTGGGAGCCTGAGGCGGCAATGCGGGAGCGGTACCCAGAGCTTTTCGCGGGTACGTCTTTTCGGACCGGCTTCGGTCCTCTTTGAGTTTGTTATGGTTGTTTGGACATCTTTTTCCCGCACCCTAGTTGGCGCAAGTTTCAGGGACGAAACTTCCTTTGAGTTTGTTATATTGTAACGAATGTGTGCCCCAGACGTATTCTAAGACGTCTGGGAGGTGGCTCAGACGTCGGACAAGACGTCTGGGATCACAACCAGACGTCTGATAAGATGTCTGGGATAGTTTCAAGACGTCTGGAAATCCGTTATTTTCGACACACGCGAGTCGCCTGCGCGCCTGAGCACGCAGACCGCATATTCCCTCTTTTCTGTTGCCTTTAGTTAGTTTGCCACTCTACTCAGCGTTTTGCTGACGTGTTACACTCGTTACCTTTTTCAGGACCAGGTGTTGAGCAGCCAGGGTCGGTGGCTGCAGAGGACGCTGGGCCGAGTAGGGTCCAGTAGAGTTACCACAGCCTTTTGTACCCCTTTTGTTTCTGTTCTAGTGAGTAGTTTTTGTTTCCGCTGTACCTTCTTTACCTGCAGTTCGTGTTATATGATAAATGTTGTTTTACTGTTGTGGTGGTACCTACTGTAGTAGTTTCTTTCCTTACTGCTGTACTTTCTTACTGTTAGTTATATTCATGCTGAATGTGGTTTATTTTACTGTCTTTTGGTTACTTCCTCGTTGGACGACTAGGTCTTGGGATTAGTCGAGTCGGTCCGGTTCTCGTGTCTCGTAGGGACTCAGGAACCGGGTCGTTACACTCTCCAAGGGGAGGAGGCTCCTCCACTGTCGACGACCACCACCGCGTCTCGCCTCCGACGAATCATCACCACGGTCGGTGGTGACAACACCGACACCCACAACCGCGTCCGTCACTACGTCTTCGACTTCATCACCGTGTTCCATATCCTTCCTCTCTCAACCTACACCATGTGCCCAACTCTGCCACCGCGAGCCACCATCAGAGCCTTCAACCGTGAGCCTGCCCCTAGTTAAGTCATCCGAAAACCTTCTCGGACGTATGAAGATCACCTTCTCTCTCCTTGTCTTCTGAGAATAGAAGATCTCCACCTTCACTGCGACCGTGCACATCCTCTCCATCAACCCAAGGAGCCCATCCACAACGTCAGCAGTACTCCACTCGCAACCACCACCGTGCTTCATCCTCTTCACAACCGACCAACTCCTCGTGCAACACCAACACCCCCTTGCGCTTGCACCCATTAACTTCCTCGCACGCAGACTGTGGCAGCAGGCCTCATGTGCACATCCCACCACAGCCCTTGCGCCTGCTTGTGTGAGTGTGCACGCATGCGCACAAGCAACAACACGTCTTTCCTCCATCAACGTAGCATTCACGCCATCAGCCATAGCTCCAGCAACTCCTTGCATGGCCTCCTCCTCGCCACCACAGTCACGTTCCCTCCCACGGATAGCAGCCGGTGTTCCCGCATGACCCGTGAGCCGACCTGCCACCTCCTCGTCTTCTTCTCCGTCAACAGGGAGGAGGAACCCAACATTAATGCCGATCCCCCTCCACACAGCCACCTCTACACGTCACCATTCTCCACGCCGTCACCTCCGTTGAGCTCTCCTAACCTCACGAGCTCGGCCACGCCCTTAGACACGCCAACCGCAGCCACGCCCGCCGACGAGCTGCCAGCATCGCCATCGCTCCTCTTCGTTGCCAGCGTCAACTCCGACCGTCGTTCGGAGTGCCACCACCACCATCGGAAAGCTCTCGTCATGGTTGACCTTCCTCGAGCTCCTCGGCCTCCGCCATCGACTCCTCTTCATGTGACATTAAGAGGACGAAATGCTCTATTTCTGGGTCAATTTCTAATTACCAAATATGCCATTACCAAAAACACTATTGTAATATTTGATCGATTAATCTACTTGAGTGAAATTGCATGAATGCCCTTAAGTATTTATATTATTTCTCTCATGCACTTAACTCTTATATGTTGAGTTTGACACATGCATGAAATATCATTAAGGCACTCACATGAACTAAAGGAGAAAGCCTAATGCCTTGAAGTATAATTATGTTACATGCCATTGCAAGTTATTTAATGGAAGGAAAATTACATACATACCCCTACATTCTTAAATTATCATGTCTTCCTTCTTTTTGCCTTGTTTCGCATCAGATTTGAGAATGGATTGCGCACTTGATTAAACAAATACAAAGGAAAAATATTTTGTGAATTTATTGATCTGTTCCTCCCTGTGGATACGACGTAATCCATCGTGGTTAGTTTTACTGATGATTAGTTTTGTTCGGGATTTTTCCACCATGCGATTTCACTGCGACGACATATTATTTTGATACATTATTTCTGCAAGTGAAAAACGGCCGACCAATGGGACCTTTGGATCCTTAGCCAGCGACTGAGGAAGAAGAGAGGGACAAGGTGCTCCAATGGAGAGAAAGTCCACTAGTGGGACTCAATGTCACTCGCAGGTGTTATTAAGTCCGTAGCAGTGAGGATTGATCGAAGAAGATGGAATTCCTTTGCCATGGGTGGAGGAACAGGGGATATGTAGAGAGGAAGCTAGAGTGGATGAAGGTGACCAACTCGAGAGGTGTAGGAGGGAACTGATGTCATGCGCGGGGAGCTTTGGAGTTGCTTAAGTAGCCGAGGGAGTGATTGTCGTCACTGCGAGGTGAGATTAGGTAGGTTTAAGGTAAACGGTGGGATGGATAGAGAGGGGTGTGCAAGTGTTCAAATCAAAATCCCACTGTGAGATCTGATCTAGGATAGGAGGTGATGCCATACGCTGGCACGTGAGAAATATTGATTTAGATCAGCCGTTGGATCAAGGTGCAAAGGAAGCGACAGCCACGATCTTGTGAGTTCATGTGATGCTACAGTGCACCACTCCTGTAGGTCTAATGGTGCTTTTACACGGAGGCCCAAATAGGTGAAGCGGTAGGAATTTTTCTCAGAGACCCATAAGTGGCTAAGAAGAATGCGACGCAGTCCCTGAGTGATACAAGTAGGTCCTTAGCAGTTATCAGAAGGGTCCTTGAAGGCTTAAATGTGAATAAATTGTTATGACCTAAGGACCTAGATGTAAAACTTTAAATGCAAGGTTATAGTGATGTCGAAATGCAACCAAGTTTGTCTTGAGGCCTAATTGAACATTTATGAAGTCAATTTCTTTTTCAATTTGATCTTTTGAACCCAAATGTGTGTTCAATTTGTAATTGGATCATCAATTTTATTATTGAATAAAATCTAATTTTATGACCTAATTTTGCATTTTTAGCACAAATTTGTTGTTTTAGGTCATTTCCGCTATTTCCCACGCTTAACATATTTCATGTGTTAATTATGTAGTGTTTAACCTAGTTTCTAGCCTAACTTGGGCATTTTAGCTATGATGAGCTACACCTCATCAGTGGCGATGCAGGATTAGTACCCAAAACTCTTTGGGGGTACATATTTTCTAACCAACTTTGATCTTCTTTAAGTTTGTTATGCATGCATCTTATTTTATTTCACATCTGAGTCTACCCTATGTTTCGAGGATGAAACTTCCTTTAAGTTTGTTATGTTGAAATAACCCTTCCCAAGGGTCATTTTGAAAATTTCCTGAACCTCGAGGGTTTCCTCTCAAATTTTCACACATTAACTTTAGTGCCTTATAGTCCAGGGGGCTATTCCCAAACTCTGGGAGGGCTTGTTCGTAATTTCTACACACTGGGAGGCCAACGTAGGGACCCTATTGCAAGTTTTTTTCCCCGTCAAGGGGTTAGACACAATTTCACGTTCCCACTTTTACCTCGAGAGGACCACCCAAGAAGAGGGACGAGGCATGGGGGTCGAACCATAATTTTTCCCTGCCCCACACGATCCTCACAAGGCCTAAAACCCAACCCTAACCCTTTAAAAACTGCCTCCCATCAATTAACGCATCGCACACCTCGTTTCTCCCTCGTTGTTTCTTCCTCGTACGACATGCCTAGGTACATCTGAGAGGAAAGGAGATGAGGGCATGCTTGGCAAGGTCGTCGTCACGCGATGCGAGGCCCCTCATCCCTCTCCACCGCAATCACAGGAGGGGAGAAAGGGAGGGAAGGCGGGAAGATTGGGAGGGGGGAGGGAAGGAGAGGGCATGCATTTTTGCACCTCTCATTTCTCCTTTCGCACACATTTCTCGAGGTGGGCTATGGAGTGCAGTGCGAGAATCGTGCAACGACACGTGTGGGGCCGGGCGCGAGGCATGAGGTGCTGCGTAAGCATGCGCAAAGAGGAGGTACGACGCTCGAGGCATCTGCCTATGCGTGTGTAGAGGAAGGAGGGAGGCACGATCTGTGCAGCAATGAGCTTGCGAATCCACGTGCACCACATGGCGTTGGGCAGCGGCTCGACTCAGCTAGCTTGGTTCGATTGAACCAATTTAGGGTCGGTCCATGTGGGATAGCAGGTGTTTCCGAGACCGGTTCAGGGTTCGTTTGGGCTTTGAATCACGCAAGGTGTTGTTGGAAAGCCCTTACGTTTTTCCATCTTGTGAAACCCTATCCACTCTATTCTAAGCTAGTTAAACATACTAAAAATTCGTGGAAGCCCCTAATGGCATTCTTGGTGTTTGTAATGACCTAGGTCCGATGTACGAAGGTGGTCCAACTCCAAGGGGAGTCCGTACAAACACTGTGGAGAACGAGGGCTAACCTACCCCATCCTAGGTTCTCCGATCCAGTAGAGGTAGGATGGCACCACAACTCCCTCTTATTTAGAAATTCCAATCATTTTATATTTTTTTTCTTTCTTAATACGAACCTATGACTGGGTTTAAGTGTTATGATAAAGAAAGAAATTATCTTATGCTATAATTGGGATTTAGCATTCAACAAACACATCCGTTAGATTTATTTGAATATGTATATATAATTACATGTGAATGGGAATATTGTGTTGCATGTGTGCATGGGTTATTCCTTTTGCCCACGAACTATATGTTTTTTTTTCAACCTTGACCTCGTTTAGCTACATAGCTGGCAACCTATCTAATCATAGCTACAAGTTATTGGAACTGAAAACCTTAACATCTAAGGTTATGTTCCATGGCTAAGACATACTGTGGAGTAATCTTATGAAAATATGCAGTAATTTTTGTTACGTTTAATACTATTAAAATGGGCCCTCACTATGAACGACCTTCGATGTCATTTCTTGGTAGTTCAGATAGATCTTAAACTTTAAATGGAAATGGTAATTATCGTGCCCTTATTGTCTTTTTGTTGTGGATACATGCTCACCATCTTCTTATGGACATTGGACATGGATCTAAGTATGCATGACTATCACCTGCACGTTACATATGTCATACCCATATTGTACGCCACCTTGAGCAGACTTAGTGTGTGTAGGGAGGGGGTGGTCCAAGAGGCCAGGTGTTGTTTTAAGTGCAGGGATGAGTTGGCCCTTGGATGTACACGTACCGAGGAAAGCTAATCACCCCATGTGTAGGGAGAGAGCTAGCCTTCCCTTGGGTTGGGACCTAGGGTAGGAATGGCCTTCCTACATCGACTCCTGTTAAGCCCACAGGGCCAACCGGGAGAGTCGGGCAAGGGTACGCATATTAGTGAGGGGCGCAACCCCTGTTCTGTCCTATGTAGTACCCGTTAGCTGAAACGAATGACCGCATGCTAGTGCAGGGTAGCCCCTGATGTGTTTATCGCGCGTGTCGTAGTCACTACTACGTCGCAACTATGACCCTGGGGTGGTGGATAGGGTGTAGGATAAATGTGGGCATTCTCTCGACCAGGAGAGTGACAGATAGCGGTTCTCTCACAAGTTTTGAAAACAGAGATCCTCATCGTAGTATAGTGTGCGAAAATGCTCGTCAAAAATAATTTAGAAAATAACGAGACTTGAGTCCTGGTCGTTCGTCTCTGGGAGGCATTTAGAAAATGTAGATTTGAATTCGATCTAGCTTGCTCTACTTATTCAGAAATGCATGCCAGTTTACAATAATTCGTATTGATGCACGACATGCTTAGTTGCAAAAGAATACAAATTTCGCGCATGCAACTTTAATCACAAGGAAATGTGGCAATCAGTTCATGGTGATTTTCACACATAGACATAGGGATATATAAAAGTTGACTTCATTGATTGCATCATGGTGGCTATAGAGTGAAGCTCTCGAAAAGCTTGTACAGGAAAGCTTGAAAGTAATAACTTAGCTAACAGAAAACGACTGCATACATGAATCTATCGGGGGGATTATGCATGCATCATTGGGGGAGAATATGGAATTACACTACTAAGCAACAGTAAAGAGGTAAATCTACAAAGAACTATTCTACTTAGCTAATAGAAATAAGGGCATTCGAAGGTGGCTCCGATGGCCTTTGACTTGGTTGATAGGAGAAAGAGGGGCGGCCAATGGTGCTTAAGCCGGCCCTTGAAGAGAGGTTGGAGGTGATCTAGGCCTGGCGTGGAGATGATGGAGATTCCATGGTGTGCTCGTGGAGATGGAGGTGGAGTAATGGAGGTGGAATGAGGGTAAAACTAGATGGAAGGCTAGATGCGTGCAAATGGCTACCCAAAGGTGATAAAGGATCTGAAGATATGTAAATGGCTATCTATGCACACAAACACTGAATCAAAATGTTAGTAATAACAAAAAGATTTGCACAATCAATTCAGACCACAAATTGACACAAAATTTATAGTGGTTCCCCTCCCTTGGATACTCCACTACCTAAGCCTCCTAGCTTAGGGCTTTTAACCCGATGCTCTCAACCCCGAGAGAATCAATTTACTAACCGAGGTAATTAACGAGTTACCTCAATCCAATTACAACAACGGGTTTGTTCCAACCCAAATGAGCAAATGCTCAAATACAAAAGAAGTACAGGTGTAAGAAAGACTAATCTTACAACTAAGTTCCTAAGCCTCTCAACAATATATAGAATAATATTACCGATTTGAGAGCCTAGAAAGAATGTGATTCGCTTCGTAGATGCGTAGAAAAATGCGTCGTTGAAGTGTTTGCAAAAGCGTAGCATGATGAAAAGCAGCAAACATGATTTCTTCTTTTGAATATGTGGTGGAAAATATGAATTATAGCTCTAGGAATTTTCTTCTCTTTTCTCTTGTCTCTTATATGCAAACAAAGAGTCCTAGGGTCATTTTATAGAGTTTAGGACCTAGGATATTCGTCTACTGGACGTTGCGAATTAATTCCCAACATTCACATTGTTGGAATTAATTTTCTAGCCGTTCAAAATTAAGCCAACGGCTACCTGGTACCGGTACTAAAGTACCTGTATCGGTACTAGCAGTTCACTACCACCAGTACATGAGTCCTGGTATCGGTACTCATCATGGGTACCGGTACTTATGACTCCCAAGTTTGGAATTCCTTGGGCACAGTAACCTACCTGTACTGATACTTATCATGGGTACCGGTACTTGTAAGGTTCAGGCTAGAATAAAGCCTTCAACCTGTGGCCAACCTGTATCGGAACTCATGATTAGTAGCGGTACTTGTTGTTCACAGTTTGAGACGAATTCTCAAACCTGTGCATTGCAAATACCAATACTGATGAACAGTACCGGTACTTGCTTACAAGTACCTATTTTAAGTATTTTAATTCATTACGTATTTTCAAAATATTCGCAATATAAATCCTAATTTATCTCTAATTGATTTTACGATCTAAGTTACATTCTCTTGTTAAGAGGCATACAATCTATGAAAATAAAATCTAAACTACAGAAACTAAGGTTGAAGATGATCTTCTTCTCCTCAACTCATCCTTTTCATCCTCCATGACGTAATCATGCCTCCATCATTTCTTGTTTGCCTTGCTCCTTCACCTAAATCTGAAAAATACTTAATGCAAACATTAATCCATAATAATTTTTTTAACACCAAAACAAGATGTGGAACAAGTTCTAACAATCTCCCCCTTTTTGGTGTTGACAAAACTATCTTGCAAATAGTTAATAAAAAAAATTTAACAATGTTATATGAAGGAAACATTTTCATTTTAATCCTCCCCCTCAATATAAGCTCCCCTTAAAAATATTACTATTTGCCCTTTATCTTTCTCCCACTTTTTGTCAATCACAAAAAAAAGAAGAAATATCATACCATAAAATTTACCAATAATAGAATGATGAATGTGGGTACCAAGCTCCGCTAGGCCATCGTTCTTGGTCTTTATTCAACCTATAGAAAGGTTGAAATGTTCTGTTGTGTGTCTTGAACACCCACTGATCTCTTTGATTTATTCCTACAAAATAATGTAAAATATCTTTCCTAGGTACTCATTTTCTTGTGGGTCCTTTCAACTTAGTACCTTCAAACCTTGAGATTTATAGATCACTTTTGTGTTAGATCTATAACTCTTAGGATTTTCGGCCTTTTGGTACATCCATGCATGCCTAGGTGCATGTGATTGATTTTGTGTATTCTTTCCAATTTTAAACCTTGCTTTTAGATCATCACAAAATTCTGTATTTAACCTAATTGTTGTTTTTAAATTATTTAAAGTTCCCTCAAAATGTTCATAAATGTTCTCTAGTTCTACTATTTTTGCATGCAATTGTGAGTTAGTCTCTTTTGACATTTCTAATTCTATTTCTAAACATGACTTTTCTAATTTTAATGTTTGGTAATTATTCTTTAAGACCTTATTTTCTTTTTTAAATGACCTAGCTTTATGATATAGCTCTTCATATGCTTCTAATAATTGTTCAAATGAAAAATCAGGGTTTACCTCGTTGTCTGTATCTTCTGAAGTTTCCAACCAAAGATGTGCGACCTCGTCTTTGGATTCTGATTCGCTGGAGTCGGTGTCCATGTCGGAGTCGCTATCATCCCATGTTGCTTTAAACGCTTTCTTTTTCTTCTTCTTCTTGAGCTCCTTTATTTTTTTCCTATTGTCCTCCTTGTTTACGGGGCAATCCTTTCATAGGTGACCCTTTCTCTTGCATTCATAGCAAACAATATCAGATAAAATTTTATTCACTTTCTTACCTTGATTTTGAAGAAATTTCTGGAACTTTCTTGTGAGCATCTTCATCTTTTCATCTTCAGATTCTGAGGTGCTTAAATCCGAGTCCTCCTTGATTGCTCTAAAAGCAATGCTCTTCTTCTTGCTTGTCACCTTCTCCTCATTCTTCTTCATATTCTTGAATTGGACTTCATATGCCATGAGGCTTCCAATTAAATCAACCAAGGAGAGAGTAGAAAGGTCTTTCGCCTCTTGGATGGCTGTGGTCTTTGGAGACCAATCACTTGTAAGTGATCTTAAAACCTTTCTTACAAGTCGCTCTTCTTTTAGCTTGATTCCAAGATTCTTCATGGGGTTCATGATCTCTCCAAATCTCATGTACATATCTTTGATTGACTCTCCTTTCGTCATCCTAAAACACTCATATTCTTCGGTTAGAATAGAAATACAGATTTCTTTAACCTTGTTAGTACCTTCGTAGGTGATTTGAAGTGTGTTCCATATCTCAAATGCTGACTCGCATGCTGAGATATGGTTGAATTCTTCCCTTGACAATGCACAATAAAGTGCATTCATCACCCTCGCAATGCTGGAAATCTTTTTCTTTTGCTCCACCATCCATGCCACTCCTTCTTGCAGCTCCGGATCTAAGTATTTCCCTTCAATGACTATCCACGACTCCTCATCCATTGCCTTGAGGAAGACTTGCATCCTCCTCTTCCAATACCCATAATCCGTCCCATCAAAATAGGGAGGACAGGTTGACGATTGTCCTTCCGTGCGCCTTGAGGTTGATGCCATCGCGAGTTGATTTGTTTCATCTTCTCACAACCTGCTCTGATACCACTTGATAGAGGATCTGAAGATATGTAAATGCCTATCTATGTGCATAAACACTGAATCAAAATGTTAGTAATAACGAAAAGATTTGCACAATCAATTCAAACCACAAATTGACACAAAATGTATAGTGGTTCCCCTCCCTTGGGTACTCCACTACCTAAGCCTCCCAGCTTAGGGTTTTTAACCCGATTCTCTCAACCCCGAGAGAATCAATTTACTAACCGAGGTAATTAACGAGTTACCTCAATCCAATTACAACAACAGGTTTGTTACAACCCAAACGAGCAAATGCTCAAATACAAAAGAAGTACAGGTGTAAGAAAGACTAATCTTACAACTAAGTTCCTATGTCTCTCAACAATATATAGAATAATATTACCGATTTGAGAGCCTAGAAAGAATGTGATTCGCTTCGTAGATGTGTAGAAAAATGAGTCGTTGAAGTGTTTGCAAAAGCGTAGCACGATGAAAACAACAAACACGATTTCTTCTCTTGAATATGTGGTGGAAAATATGAATTATGGCTGTAGGAATTTTCTTCTCTTTTCTCTTATCTCTTGTATGCAAACAAAGAGTCCTAGGGTCATTTTATAGAGTTTAGGACCTAGGATATTCGTCTACTGGACGTTGGGAATTAATTCCCAATGTTCACATTGTTGGAATTAATTTTCTAGCCATTCAAAATTAAGCCAACGGCTACCTGGTACCGGTACTAAAGTACCTGTACCGGTACTAGCAGTTCACTGCCACCAGTACATGAGTCCTGGTACCGGTGCTCATCATGGGTACCGGTACTTGTGACTCCTAGGTTTGGAATTCCTTGGGCACAGTAACCTACCTATGCCGATACTTATCATGGGTACCGGTACTTGTAAGGTTCAAGCCAGAATAAAGCCTTCAACTTGTGGCCAACCTGTACCGGAACTCATGATTAGTCCCAGTACTTGTTCACACTTTGAGATGAATTCTCAAACCTGTGCTTTGCAAATACCATTACTGATGAACAGTACCGGTACTTGCTTACAAGTACCTATTTTAAGTATTTTAATTCATTATGTATTTTGAAAATGTTTGCAATATAAATCCTAATTTATCTCTAATTGATTTTACAATCTAAGTTACATTCTCTTGTTAAGAGGTATACAATCTATGAAAATAAAATCTAAACTACAGAAACTAGGGTCAAAGATGATCTTCTTCTCCTCGACTCATCCTTGTCATCCTCCATGACATGATCATGCCTCCATCATTTCTTGTTTGCCTTGGTCCTTCACCTAAATCTGAAAAATACTTAATGCAAACATTAATCCATAATAATTTTGTTAACACCAAAACAAGATGTGGAACAAGGTTCCAACAAAAGGTCCTTTACGTAGACCCAAGGGAGCCTCTCTAGAGAAGTGTGGAACTCTCTAGAGAGGCCTACGATGGGATCTCATGGGAGAGTGAGAGGGAGGATGGATGGGTGGTTTCTAGATCCACATTTGGTGGATCTAAAAATTGAATGCATCTTGGTTGCTATTTTTAGCAACCAAGGCAACAACACATGGTAGAGAGTTCTAGAGAACTCTAGGTTAGGTATTCTCATGTAGATGGTGTGTGTGGGTGTGTGTTGGTTGAAACCTAGGTGGCTAGGTTGATTAGGTTAGGTTCTAGTGGGTTTAGGTCAATGCTGGTCTCAAATTAGGGTTGTAAACCATAATTCACTAAGGTAAAATGCAATTAAACTTTATACAAGTTTAATTGGGTGTGTGAAAACCTAATTGGGAGTAAAATAACTCAATTAAGTTAGATCTAGGTCAATTGGACTCTCACTGAGTCCAATTGGACTGTGTATGTTGAGATCAGGGCTCAATTGGACTCAATGAGTCCAATTGAATAGGCTGATGGAATTGACTAAGATCCAAGGCAATTAGGTTTAGTGAGGACCTAATTAGGTCCTTAGGGAGGTCTAGAGGTGATGTACTAGGGTTAGGGTACCTTAATTTAGGTTCCATGGGGTTGGAATTGGGTTTAGAGACCTAGTAATTAAAGATCCAAGCTTGAATTCAAAAACAGGAACTAGAGTAGTTCCAAACGTCTGACAATAGTGTCAGACGTATTAAAATGAAAATTCAGACGTCCAGACTTGTTGTTTGGACATCCAAACAGAGACAGGGAAGAGTTAAGGTTTTGTCTGTAGAAATTGGACGTCCAGACCAAGTGTCTGGATGTCTTAATATGCTGCAGAAGTGGGTTTTAGGTGCGCGGGTTGTGGCTAAGGCTTAGGGAAGCTTCTAGGCTGTCCTAAGGCTAGGATGAACCTAAGTTCTTCATAATTTACTGCTTTATTCCTGCTTAACAGAATAGCATACCTCAACCCCTTACATTATTGTCTACTACATCTTATTCTAGGTCTTTTGCTCCAGCTTTGCTAGAACTTTGGCTTCAGGTCCAGCTCTAGATCCAGCTCTTGAGCTTCTCATTTCCTGCAATTTATATAATGCACCTAATTAGTATATTATAGCATTATTCTATGCATAGCTATAGGAAGAACAGTAAAGATGCAAATAATACTTATGCATGCATGAACTACCCTAACTTATGCTCAGTCCTAGTCTAATTTAAGTCAATTAAGACCTATGATTGTTGCGCAATCAGAGAGCAAGATCGTTCCGTTAGGGAACATGTGAACCAAGAGAAAATGGGACCTTTACTAGAATAACTGAAATCACAAAACAACTAGTACTTAGAAATAGAAGTAAAATAAGAAAATGATTGAAATGCTCAATTACTGCCTAAAATGTTTTCTGATTTTCTCCTTAGTTAAATTGTGTTAGTTGAATGTACATTCTCCACTCTACTCAACATTTTGCTGACATCTACCACTTGTCTCCAGGATAGGGAGGTGAGCAGCCAGTACCATCGGCTGTAGAGGGAGCTGGGCCTAGCTGAGCTGATGGGAAAATCATCATGACCCATAACTAGCTCAATTTGATATGATTAAGTCATTAAATGCTCCTACATAACCTTCAGAAGGCCATAATTCATTGCAAATCCTTTTAGAGAGAAATATAAGATATCAAGGTTAAAACTACAATTTTACCATCATATCATGAATGCAGAATAACCATGGGTTTTCTTATGGGTTAATTAAAGGTCAAATGATCTTAAGAGTCTAACAGGTGGGTTAGTACAAACAGAAAAGGGTTTTTGCATGTTTTGAGAATTAAATGACTTCCGAAACCTAAAAACAGACCCGCTTAATTAACTGAGGTTCTGGTCAGGATAAAATTCACTTAAGCCCTCTAAAATTAATATAAAATATTCTCTAGGGTTTGGTACCTTCAATTTGACCATTGGAACCCGTCTTGACCCAAAATAGAGTCTCAGATAGACATTTGCCCTAATTTAGGTTTTTGCATAAATTATCCAGTCAAACTTGGTCAAAACCAAAATCCAACTTCACCATTAGATTCCTTATGTCAAAATTAGGCTTTTACCAAAATTTGGGCCCAATCTGAGATTATCTTGACCAAGTTTGCATTTTGGTCCAGGTAGACTCTTTTTATCTCATTCAGACCCTTAGCTTTTTGAATTTATTACAAATAGCCCCCTCAGCTTTGTTATCATTTTCTCAAAAAGGTCCCTACCACCATGAAATCCTAATCCTACAACTCCGACGACCTTTGATTGAAGAGAACTCCTATGATCAATCAATCCCTTCCAAAATTGGAAGAGAGATTCCTTGAGGAGTCCTCTTTCCATTGAATCCAATCATTAGCCCCAAAACCTTCCCAATCTCTCATGCGAACACATGAGAGATTCGGGTATTGTAGAGTTTCCAAACTCCGGTGAACATTCCTAGCTTTTGAATCTTGGCTTCAAAGCTCAAATCGACCTCTAGACCCCCTATAAAAGGACCCTCAAACCTTACCAAGTTTCCTAGACTGGATTTCAACCAGAAAATCTCCAATTTCCTCTCTCCTATTTCGACTGAATAGCTCCTCGAGCTCCGATGACTTCCTTCGACTCCTCTCGTCGTCTGACCGTAATACCAACGGTAAATTCTTCTTCCTCACCTTCCTCCGTGTCGTGCAATACCGGCCGCCATCGCTCTTTCTCCGTCATTGTCGTCATCCCCGTCTACCGAAGCGTCTTCTTCCTCGGCGCCAGCCTACCAACGGCAATGCCACTCCATCCCTTTCGTCCATTATATTAGGGTTAGATTGGTTTATCTTAGCTCGTAGGTTAGTTTCCTACCCAAAAAGCCCAGAAACACGCCCTCGACTACGTCTCTCACCCTCGTCTTCTCCGTCTTCGATCGCTCCTCTGGCGAGGCATATGCGCCGCTACACCCCTTCATTCACCTCGTCGACCACCTCACAATCTTCGCCACACCACCCTCTACAAAAGCCCTTTCCCTATTTGCCAATCCACTCACCCACATCATCCACCGAACAACCCACCTTCCCGCTGCCATTCCCGACTCCGTTCGGCTACCACAGACCGCCATCCTACACAAAACCACCTCCACTACACTCGTCGTAGTCCAGCAATGCTTATGAGCTATTCTAATGTGGCCATGAGGCCATATTTTATATTATCAGGTTTCGCCATCGTCTGCCATCATCGTGACCTTCTTCGGCCAAAATCGCCCTCCACCGGCCTTGTTCTTCGCTGCTGTGACTCTTAGGCCCCGTAGACCACCTTCAGGACCTTTCCCAGCTCCTCAATCAAAGACCACAGGAGAAACAACCACTTCGATTGAAGGTGCCATCAGTGCTACGCACGCAAAGGAAAGAGGGGGACAATAGTCCCACCTCGAAAGCACACGAAGCGATGCGCACGCATAAGTTGTTTTTGTGATTGGGGCTTATTGCCTCAGACACAGGTGGTGAGGTCCCTGCTCACCCTTCACCTGCGCCTCACCCGTGACATTCCCCTTGCAGGCCTGGCACTGACCTGACTCGCCTAACCCGACTTCACACCTCGGCTGCGATTTCATGCCCGCAACCCTGGTCCTACATATGCTTAGATCCGAATCCGATTACCCGAGGCTATGGGAGAGCAGAACCAAGTGAGAGAGAGAGAGAGTGCGTGGGGGCAGGGGGTTTTGCTCTCTGTGACACTTAGTCGTGAGAAGAGGAGGAGAGCAGCGATAGAAGGAAAGAAAGAAGAGAAGAGGAAGAAGAAGAACAGTGCTTCCCTAGCACTGTAGCAATTGTTGTTTAAGTTGTCTGATACAAGCATCCATCATCTGATTGCATAAATTTGAGGCTTTATTTCCTTGGTTGATACTATTGAGAAATTTGCTATTATTGTGAGGGGTAATTGGTGATTCAAATCACCATTTTACTCCATTCCTTTTGCACATTAATACTTGACATTATTGTATATCTTCTGAATTAATCTGATTGTAATTTCTTATATCTTTAACTGAAATTGTGTGCTCATTTACATTATTTGTTGAGATTAGTGCGTGAATTCCTATTTTCCCCAGCGAATGACCTCGGACTTCCATTCGTGTATAAATTCTATTTGTTTTTCACACTGATTCAATCTATACTACAACGCATAGATTTTAAAACCTGTTTCAGAGCGACTAACATTTTGGCACCGTTGTCAGGGAGCAATGCGCAATTCACTGCTATTCTCTGCTTTATCTGATCATATTTGAGCACTAACTTGCCCTATTTGCTCTATTGTAATTTTGCGAGATACTTCACGAGGAGATCTTCCATGCAAATCAACCACTCCAAGGCTGGTAACTTCTATATTCTTCTCTAATCAACTTCCTAATCTTGGGAAGACAAAAAAGAAAACAATCAATTAGGAATCACCTGCCTTATTTTTTATAGTAATCATCATTTAAAAGGAAAGTTTCCTGATTTGCGAAATTTTTTTTCAAATCTGATTGAAGATGGAGATGATTTTGTTTATAATTCCCTACCCTAAATTTCCTGTGCCTAATAGGGACTACGCTTAATTTCTAATCTTCTTAGACTATGCACTTCTTGTTTGAAGTCCAAGGAGGATAAGTTAAGATCAAATTGGATGCATAATAGAGACAATTAGGGTTTCAACATTAGGGTTTGGAGTGCTAGTACACATTTTTGCTTGAATTAAAGGAAAGTTACCCTCCCGCATTTGTGTGCTACACAAGCCCTTGGTTGAAAAGATTTAATCAGAAAAACCCTAAAATCATGCTCTAATTTCACTTGAACTCTTAAAATCTTGGACCTAATAACCTGAGAGTCAATTAGGATAATTTCTGGGTCTTGACCTAGATTTCATTCTGCCATCTTCAGGGCAGGTCAGGTGAAGTTGGTCTACATTGTAGGCCAACCAACCTCCAAATTTGGTTACAAGTTGAATTAACTTCTAATCAAGTAAAACTAAAGGCACAAATTAGAACATAAAATTGGTAGACTTAAGATCTTAAGTTCATACATTCCGATCTACCTGGACCCTCAGTGACAAGGAAGGTCGGGTGGGGGAAACCCTGTAACCCATGGGGACGCTCTACAGTGTAGGGGTCTTTATAGGGCTCTCCCTTCTTGGTTGCCCAGGTAATTCTCGGGTGTGTTAATTTCTGATTCAGAGGTATCATCCACCTCGAAACTGCCTCAGTCATCCAAAAATCTTTCGGTGCCTTGATTGGGTCAAAATTCACATCCAGTCCCTCATCCCTTCTATTTAGAGCACATACACAGATCATCTTGGGAATCTCTTTCAGATCTAATCAACTTCAATTTAACCTGAGTTTTGATTCTACATCTTGATTCCACCATTTGATTCAAAATGCAACCTGACATGTTAGTAGACTCGTTTGAGGATATACAGGTTAATGTGTCAAACACAACATTCATTTCAGAACAAGCACAGCTAATTTTGACACAACTAGAAAATAGGGCAACTTGGGATGTTCGCATGCCAAAATATCGGGAAATTGAGAGATGGCATAATGGTGAGTATATCTTGTGTAAAATTGAGCCATCACTATGGAAAGTACATCAAGATGACCTGGAAAGAAGAGACAAGATAATGCAGATGTTGAAATGTGTTATCGATCATAGGCATCAGTACACCGTTGCGACATCTTGGACTAACCAGCGCAATCTCCCAAATCCCGAGTTTAATAATCAAGCTTGTTATGGACCCCCAACCCAAAGGAATTCCAATTCAAATTTCATAGCAATCGACATTCTTGATCTTGATGAGGGTTGGGAGGATCCAATTACAGGTGATCACGATTACGAGCCAACCCTACCATGCCCTAATATTCCGAACACCTGTGATAATGAGATTAAGTCGGAACCTCTCGAGGGTGTAAATTCCACTCCTTATTCTAATAAGGTGGTCCTCGAGGACAATTTTGGCATCCTTGTAGAGCCAGCCTAGATTCTAGTGATCCAACCCACACCTTTAACTTAGAATCCAGATCTAAGCCTTATTGGGATGATTACAAGGCCTCGTGTGATGGAAATCAGATTTTGAATCTAGATTATGATTCTGGGCCTTTATTTGATGAATGCACCTCTCCAACATCCTTAGAAACATAGATTGATTTTTCGAAAGTCGTGCCAATCTACGATATAGAAATCAAGGAGTTGAAAGAGTTGGGTTTTGATTGGGTCTTCCCTACAAGCCAAGAACCCGAGCCCAAACCTAATAGGGACAACTTTTTGAGCTCAAAATCTAAAAATAGGTTAGATCCAAGTCAGGTGGCTAGGTCTACATCTTTTGATTTATTATGTGGTGGAACCTCTGATCTTGAATCAGATTCAGAACTTGATTCTCGCAATTTCTCTGATGATTTCGAATCTTACTCTAATTTCGGAGAACCATTGTTTCCTGACAACTCTGAGCCAATTTACGACCTCAGTAACTACGACCCGTCTTTTGATTCTGACACTGAGGTCAATGATTTGAAAGAAAACACCTCTTCTACAACACATACAGAACCTTCCCAAACCCGTTCTCAACCCGACCCGCAACTAGACTCAATTTTTTCTCTAATTCTCCTCTCAATGAGCCGGTTACACATGATTCTCCTCCACATTCCAATAGGGTTTCGGACATCGATCAGACTACAAATCACGACCCATCCTTCTTTGATCACTTTCGTAGGGTTCCTACATCCTCCACTGATTCTTTTTCATTTGAGAATTTCTACTCTGACCAAGCTGATCCGACTCAGCCAAACCGTAGCTATACACTTCCACATCCTTTTGAGCTCCACAGTATCTGGTGGGCACCACATCTCTTTATCCACATCTATCAACTCGCCAAATTGATTGGCTTTGGGCTACGTCATCAGCCTGATGACCTGAACAAGCACCTAGTTGGACCAACCAGGCTTTTGATCAAGGTGCTTGTTCTACAAAACTCATATGATTTAACCACTCATTCTCCATACCATTTTCCTCTCGGCTGAAGGCATTGAATTTAGTGCTTAACGGGAGGCAACCTATCATTCCAAAAACCCGAGATCCTTCTGATTATCCTTCTATACTTCACGTCTATTGCACTCTGGGTTCAGTTTTAGAACAGTTGACTCCAACTCTGGTACTCATATCAGAGCTTGAAATCATCCGCAATAGTCATTCCGACCCGTTCGCCCACTCGTTTATCCTGTTCTAATTCCTGAACCCAAACCTATTTCATACCCTCCGCTTACAATGAGGACATTGCAAAACTTAGGCATGGGAGGGGTGTTAAAGTGCAAACACACAAAAATTCACAATTCTAAAGGGGTCTAAAAGAAAAATACATATTCCAAAAAAAACCAAAAAAATAAAAAATTGAAAAGGAACAAAAAAATGGAGAAAGGAGAGGAAATTTTGAAAGAATAAAATGCAAATCATTCTTCAGAAAAGGAAAAAAGAGGAGGTGATTTTAAATGTCAAAAAGGAGCAACAAATTGAAAGAAAAAAGTGATAGTCATTAGTAAAATATTAAGGAATCTATTTAAGTTCTAGACCAAATCAAAAAAAGAAATAAAAGTTGAAAAGTGCTAAGAGACACAAAAGTTGGTATGAACGCTGATCTTAGGCCTCTTGGGCTGTGTTTAAGCTTAAAAATTCAAGTATTCGTTAAGATCTGGATAGTTCTCAAGAGGTTGAGGAAAATGCAAAGCTTAAGTATTAGGTCTAAGGCTTAGGGATTATTTGACCTCGTTAACTGACCTCTGGTTTGCGGGACTCGGTAACCTAGGCACCCTAATCCACACACAGTCTGGTTCAGTGCGCTTAATTATCAAAATCATGTAAAAGCATTAATTCTATTATGAAAAGAGCTACCTAGATTAGGAGCGGTTTATCAACACAAGTTGATTTGGAAGAGTTCCTGGCGCGGAGAGGTAGGAAATTCCCCTCGAAGATGTGCAATAATATACCGTCTCCTCGGTGCTTGTCTCCTAGGATATCTAAATATCCTACTGGGGGCACATAAGAACCTTGTGCTAGTTTAGGTGCCATGGGCGGGATTATCCTGAAATGTCGATTGCCAGGGTTTGAATTTAGCTACAAAACACCATGGGCGAGATTATCCCAAAATCTAGAAAGTCAAGGTTCTGGGGGTTACCATGGGTGGTGCTATCTCGAAGCATCGATTGCCAGGGACCCTGCGAGGATTGATGGTGGGAGCTAGGAATCTGATACAGACTGTGTTGTAAAGCCAATCTAAAGCTAGAAATAAAGAAAACAAAAGAGAGAGAAAACTCTCCAAAAATGCAAAAAAATTCCTCTATCTCTCTCTCTTATAAAAATGCACTGCAAACTGAACCGAGACTAAAAATGTTACAAGCACGGGTGCTTTAATAGTAGAGTTCAACGAACCTTAGGTTAGTTCCTGTGGGCCTTAGAAACCTTCGTGGCAGACTGAGGCTAGAGCTAGTTAGGTCCGGATCTTGGTTGGTACTTGAGTACCTCTAGGCCTACTATTGGCATTCTGACCTAATCTACAAAAGAAAGCATAAATCAGAAATTTGAGCATAAAAAGTCATGGTCTAGAATTTGAGTTAATTCCATGAGATTTTGCTAAGTTACTAGCAAAAGCTAGGCATGGGGGTATGATGGGAACACCATCATGAGCCATAACTAGCTCAATTTGATTTGATTAAGTCATTAAATGCTCCTACATAACCATCAAAAGGTCATAATTCATTGCAAATCCTTTTAGAAAGAAATACAAGAAATCAGGGTTAAAACTGTAATTTTACCATCATATCATGAATGCAGAATAACTGTGGGTTTTCTTAGGGGTTAATTAAGGGTCAAATGATCTTAAGAGTCTAACAAGTAGGTTAGTATAGATAGAAAAGGGTTTTTGTGTATTTTAAGAATTAAATAACTTCTGAAATCCTAAAAATAGACCCACTTAATTAACTGATGTTATGGTCATGATGAAATTCACCTAAACCTTCCAAAATTAATATAAAAATATTCTCTAGGGTTTGGTACCTTCAATTTGACCATCGAAACCCGTCTTGACCCAAAATAGAGTCTCAGACAGACATTTGCCCTAATTTGGACTTTTGCATAAATTGCCTAGTCAAACTTGGTCAAAACTAAGATCCAACTTCACCATTGGATTCCTTAGGTCCAAATTAGGTTTGTACTAAAATTTGGGCCCAATCTGAGATCATCTTGACCAAGTTTGCATTTTGGTCCAGTCAGACTCTTTTTATCTCATTCAGACCCTTAGCCTTTTGGATTTATTACAAATAGCTCCCCAACTTTGTCATCTTTTTCACAAAAATGTCCCTATCGCCATAAAATACTAATCCTACAACTCCGACGACCTTTGATTGAAGAGAACTCCTCTGATCAATGAATCCCTTCCAAAATTGGAAGGGAGATTCCTTGAGGAGTCCTCTTTCCATTGAACCCAGTCATTAGCCCCAAAACCTTCCCAATCTCTCTTGCGAATGCATGAGAGGTTCAGGTGTCATAGAGTTTCCAAACTCTAGCGAACTTTCCTAGCTTTGGAAGCTTGGCTTCCAATCTCAAATCAACCTCTAGACCCCTATAAAAGAACCCTCAGACCTCGCCGAGTTTCCTAGACTCGATTTCAACTGAAAAATCCCCAATTTCCTCTCTCCTATTTCGACTGAACAGCTCCTCTAGCTCCAGCAACTCCCTCCGACTCTACTTGTCGTCTGACAACAATACCAACGGCAGATTCTTCTTCCTCACCTTCTTTCGCATCGTGTAATACCAGCCGCCGTCTCTCTTTCTCCGTCGTCGTCGTCCCCATCTACCAGAGCGTCTTCTTTCCCGGTGCTAGCCTACCAACGTCGGTGCCGCTCTGTCCCTTTCGTCCATTAGATTAGGGTTTGATTAGTTTATCTTAGCTCGTAAGTTAGTTTCCTACCCAAATACCCCAAAAACAAGCCCTCGACTATGCCGCTCACCCTCGTCTTCTCGTTTCCGATCGCTCCTCCGATGAGGCGTATACGCCGTGACACCCCTTCATCCACCTCACCGACCACCTCACGACCTTCACCACACCACCCTCTACAAAACTTTTCTCCCTATTTGGCAATCCACTCGCCCACATCATCCACCGAACAACCCACCTTCCCACCACCATTCCCGACTCCATTTGGCCACCACAGACCACCATCCTCCATGAAATCGCCTCTGCTACACTCGCTGTGGCCCAACGATGCTTACGAGCTATTCTAATGTGGCGTGAGGCTATATTTTTTATTATCAGGTTTTGCCGTCCTTTGCCATCACTGCCACCTTCTCAGGCCAAAATCACCCTCCTCTGGCCTTATTCTTCGCTGCTGTGACTCCCAGGCCTCGCAGACCACCTTCAAGACCTTTCCCAGGTCCTCAATCGAAAACCACAGGAGCAGTAGCCACTTCAATTGAAGGCGCCATCAGTGTTGCGCAAGCGAAGGAAAGAGGGGGACTATAGTCCCACCTTGGAAGTGCACGAAGCGACGTGCACACATAAGTTGTTTTTGTGATTGGGGCTTATCACCTCAGACACAAGGGGTGAGGTCCCCACTCACCCTTCACCTGTGCCTCGCCCATGACATGTCCCCCACTGGCCTGGCGCTGACCCGACCCACCTAACCCGACTTCACACCTCGGTTGCGATATCACGCCCACATCCTTACTCCCAGGTACGCTTAGATCCGAATCCGATTACCCGAGGCTCTGGGAGAGTGGAACCAGGAGAGAGAGAGAGCACATGGGGGTAGGGGGGTTTTGCTCTCTGTGGCACTTAGTCACGAGAAGACGAGGAGAGTAGTTGCAAAAGGAAAGAAAGAAGAGAAGAGGAAGAAGAAGAACAATGCTTCCCTAGCACTGTAGTAACTATTGTTTAACTCGTCTAATACAAGCCTCCGTCATCTAATTTCATACATTTGAGGCTTTATTTCCTTGGTTGATACTGTTGAGATATTTGCTATTATTGTGAGGGGTAATTGGTGATTCAAATCACCATTTTACTCCATTCCTTTTGCACATTGATACTTGACATTATTGCTATATCATTCTGAATTAATTCTGATTGCAATTTCTTATACCTTTAACTCAAATTGTGTGCTCATTTACATTATTTGTTGAGATTAGTACATAAATTCCTATTTGCTCCAAGCAAACGACCTTGAACTTCCATTCGAGTATAAATTCCATTTGTTTTTCGTGCTGATTCAATCTATACTACAACGCATCGATTTTTAAACCTGTTTCAGAGCAACTAACACGAGCCTAGCCTTAGTTTGTTTTCGTTTCCGTTTCTGCTATAGCATGACTTTCCTTCCGTTGTCGTGAGTATCCATTCCTAGAACTAGTAGTTCTATTTTTGTCTTTCTATTATGGTTGTGATGGTTATGTTGAGAACCTTGATATTCTCTTGTGGTACTGTTTACAGTTACAATCTACCTTACAGCTTTTTGTCTTTTATTTAATGTTTCTACCTTTGTTTCATGTGTGGAATGATTTTCCTTTTTGGTATATTTCTTATTGGACGACTGGGTCTTGGGTTAGTTAAGGCGATCTGACCTAGGTTGCACGTGGAGCCAGGTTTGGGTCATAAGAAAAACCCACCGTAGGATCGGATCTGCATGAGGCAACGATCCTCCGCCGAAAGGCAAGCGAAGGATGGTGATGGATCTTGTTAATGCACAAAATCGATGTTTTAAAGGTTGTAATCATCATAGCAAGTCAAAATTGCTTGAAAACACTTAAAATTTATAACTCACAAGTACGAGGTTGTTCACTGGGAGAAATAATGGCAATTCATTCTCACATATCAAAATTCTAAGCAAAATATAAGCAATTAAAATCAAAAGAATAATCAATAAAGATATATTAATGAAATCAAATATCAATGTGCAAAAAGATTAGGGTAAAATGGTGATTTGAATCACCAAATTACCCTTTAAGTTTAAACCTCACAAATATATGAAAAATAAGCACAACCACTACCAGAATCAAATGCTTCAGACGACAGAGATTAGCTATTAGACGGCTTAAGTGAAGCCTGCTACAATGCCTTTAAGAGGCTTAAGGGCCTCTTTCCTCTCTTTCTTCTTCTCGAGCCTCAGGAGAGAGACTCATAGCAGTGTCACAATAGAGGTAAAGGCCTCTTCGAAAGCGGCTAAGTGTTGAGAGGCAAGAGGAGCAAAACCCCCCTCTCTCTTCTTTCCTTCTTTCCCACCTAATCAGAGCTCAGAGCGGGTAAATTGGCGGGTAATCGGATCGAGAGAAGGGACCAGGGCTACCGATCATGAAAGGTAGTTGAGGAGTGAGTGGGTGTGAATGAAGAGGGACCTAACCCCTCATGTACTGGGCGAGGGGTCGGGGTGACTAATCCCTTTTATCTCACGCTGAAAGCTTCAGTTCCCATGATGTGGGACTAATGTAGCAACAGTCCTCCACACGAAGCAGCTGCTAAAGGATCTCTTGGTTGCAAGCGAAGCGAAGGTGGTTTCCTCTAATTGAAGACCTGGGTACGCTCCTAGAAGAAGACCGTGTGTCCTAGGAGTCGAATGGCTGAAGAACTCGGCAAGAACACGGCTCTTGAGGTCAAGGAAGAAGCTTCGTTAATGGCAGTGGACCACAAACACCTGCAAAGATGAAAATGGCCTTGCGACCACGTCAGAAGCACTCCGGAGTGTCGCGCGAGTGTGGCAAATGTGGTGGTGTTGGTGGCGTGTTGTGAAAGTGCATGTGTAAGCATGGCGAAGGCGGAAGATGAGTGCGGAGGCGGAGGTGTTCAGGGAGGTGATGGGCGCAGCAATCCCCTCAATTTCTTGAGGGGTTTTGCTCTCATGGACACAACAGAAGTGTAGGAAGTGGTAGTAGGCAAGTTAATGGCATGTGGCGTGCCGTGGATGTCGCCGGAGGTATGCCGGCGACTTGGAAGATGACGGTGGAGCAAGCAATTTTGTGGTCGAAACTGAAGTTTGATGATGCTGGTAGGATTAATGGATAGAGAGGAGTTGATGTGGGTAGCTAATGGATGAGGGGGAGTCATAGAAAGCATCGGCCGTGATGAGCTGGTATCGGAGGAGAATGCTCTGGGAAGGGGGACGGCGACGAGAAGGGGATCGGAGAGCGCTGTGTCGGTATTGCATGATGCGGAATGAAGAGGGGAAGAAGATTCTGCTGCCTATTGTATGTGGTGATCGAAGAGGGAGTTGGAGGTAGAGGGTCACCGGAGCAGAGCTTGGAGTAGGCCAGAGAGGGAGAAAAGAAGAGATTTGTGGCCCGAAAACTCGCTAAGGAGGTGAGGTCTACATCAGGGAATCTTTCATAGGGCACAGGGGGCAATCCAAGCTTGGAAGCTTGAGACCTTCGCGAAATAGGAAACCCTTGATTTCAAATGGTTCGCATTAGGTTTTGGGCAAGAATCAGAGCCCAAGTTGTGGCTCAGATTGAAGAGAATCTTCTTAGGAGTCCTTTCAATTTTGGAAGAGATTGGGCGTGAAATCAAGGAGAACTCCTTGATTGAAAGTCAGTGGCAAGCTGTGTTCACATGGACATGGCAACAGGGACCTAAATGCAAAAAATATGACAAAGTTAGGGGGCTATTCACAAGGATTTCAAAAGCTAGGGGCTTATGTGAGAGAGAAAGAGTCTGATTGGACTGAAATGCAAACTAGATCAAGATGGTATTTGATTGGGCCCAAATTTTGGTACAAGCCTAATTTGGACCCAAGGAATCTGATTGTGAAGTTGGAGTTTAGTTTTGATCAATTTTTACTAGGCATTTTACGTAGAAACCCAAATTAGGGCAACTTCCTATTTGAGACTCTATTTTAGGTCAAAATGGATTCAGATGGTCAAATCAAGAATATCAAATCTTTTAGAATATTTTTCTATGATTTTTAGAAGGTTTAGGTGAATTTTATCTTGACCAGAACCTCTGTTAATTAAACGAGTTTGAAATTAGGGTTTCGGGTGCTGTTTTAACTCTCGAAATGTGTGAAAACCTGTTTCTATTTGTACGGACCCTCTTATTAGCCATTAATGCTCATTTGACCTTAGATTAACCCCTGGGAAACTCTGTAATTATTCTGCATTCATGATCTTCTTTTAAAATTGCAGATTTAACTCTGATTTAATGCATTCTTCCCAGAAAGGATATGCAATGAATTACAACTCTCTGGTGATTATGTAGGAGCATTTGTCAATTGATTCTAACTAATTAAAACTAGTTATAGTAATGATGACGTTATCATCAGATCCTTCATTGGATTGGTGAGGAAGGGAATCAATGACACTTGTAGCTTGTGTTCTTCATGAGCTACAATGTTCTCGCTAAGTGACTGGTCGATTGTTCGCTTTAAAAGTCGTTTGTAGTTTGATGTGGTGGAAAAATCAACTAATCAATAATTAAAATAACCACTCGTAGAAGAGCGGGTCGTATCCACCGGGAGGCAATGACGTATTTAAGTTCGCCCAATTAAAAACGAATGTTCGGAGTTAGTTTAGATGAGAATCGAGCCAAATCTGCCTTCAGATTAAGGTAAAATCAAGAAAACATGCTGAAATGGCAATTTTTAACAACTAGAGGATATTTTATGCAATGCAGATTCAATGAAATATCAATAAAAGTTGGCAATGGCAGAAAATGTAAATATTAATGGCCCTTTTACTATAGCAAAACAGAGGATTTTTTCCCCTTTGGCATGCGCGACGAGGAGTGGACAGCCGGCCGCAGGAAGCTCGGAGGAAGTTCCTTGGACCGAGGGCTTCAAAACGGTGGTGGCGGCGTGTCGCGCGGCAGCCGGACGAGCTTCGGCGAGGTGGCTACAGCCACTGTTGGCGGGCGTGGCGTGCGCTGCTGGAGGCGTGGGCGGACTGCTGCATGCTCTGTTGGCTGTGAGAGCGGGTGCTACAGGCGCGGGAGGAGGGCGTGTACAGTGAGGCGTGCGCGGGACTGCTGGCGGGAGGGCGCAGGCGGGTGATTCTGCAGGTGCGGTTGCAGATGGTGTGGGCGCACACTGCAGTCGGTGTGGGAAGGTGCTGCGGGCGCGGGAGCGTGCACGTGAGGTTCTGCAAACGTGTGCGCAGGCTAGTGCGCGCAGGTGAGCGGTGAGGTGCATGCTGAAGGTGAGCGGGTGGACTTCAAACGGGTGCGGCGGCGGTTGCGCGTGGAGATGGCGAAGGCTGCAGGTGCGGGGAAGGTGGAGTGAGCGGGCGTGAGGGCTGGAGGTTGTACACGCCTTGCGTGCGGTTGGAGATGAGCGGGTTGCTGCTGCGGCGTGGGTGGTGGAAGTGAAGTGAGAGGACGGAGATTGCTGCTGGAGTGGGGGTGGACTTCAGACGTCCGGGAAATTTCCCGGACGTCTTAAGTGACTGAAAGGGTGATTGCACAGTGGCTCGGCGGTAATGGTTGGTGACGACGGTGAGGGAGATGCACGCTAAGGTGCTCACGGTAATGCGGACGAGCTCCGGATGGCGGTGTGGCCTGTCACGCCACACGCCCACGGTGGTGGAGACTCGCCGCCACGGTTGAGGCCGGCAGTATGGAATGGAAGAGAGGAGATCTCTCTGCACAGTGGTGGGTCGGTGGTGGAGGCCTCTCGAGCTCGGCTGCCTCCCTCCTCCTTTTGTAGTGTCCTGCACAAATTTGAAATCAGCTTCCCGGCCAGATCCAACACATCCGCTCCTCCTTGAATGGGTTCTTCACTGCGGCAGCTGGTGGCGTTGGAGCGGCAGCCAGCCGTTCCTGCAAGAAGAAGAATAAAGAAAATAATGTTAAAATATTAGGGTCATTTATATACAGACCCTCAACTTTTATGTTAATGAAAATAATGTACCTAATTGGTTATCTAATTAGATGAATGCCATTCTAAGCTAATTCTAAATGCACTTAAAATATGAATGCAATGCATGGATTATGTAATTAAATTAAAACTATGAATTAATCTATTTACATCCTAATTTATGCTAAATAAATGTTAGAATTAACCTAATGTGCAGGCAGTTAAATACTTAAATAGCCCACAACTATGGGCTAATCAAATACCCACATGCCTAGTTTTTGCTAGTCCCTAGCAAAATTAAGCGAAACCTAGCACTCCAAGTAGACTAGTAAACCCACTTGGTCTTCCTTCAGAAGCATATTAAGTTCAGACTCTAGACCCAAGGTTCCTAAGTAGTTGCTAAGTTACAGACTAGGTCGGCTAAAGACGAGTTGCAGGCACAACTTTCCCTGATTTCTGACTCTACCCTAAAGTTTATTGATCCCTGAGATTAAAGCATCCGTGCCTGTGCATTGGTCTGAGTTATTTGAGTTAAGAAATTTTTTTATATATGTATATATATATATTTTATTTTTTTTTTGTTTGATTCTTCTAAGTCTAACCTCAGATCAGCTATCAACACGGTCTGTGTCGAATTCATTGTCCCCATTACCATACCTCGAAGGGTGCCTGGCTTTCGATGCTTCGAGATAGCACCGCCCATAACGACCCCAAGAACTCCTGGCAATCGACACTTCGAGATAGTATTGCCCATGGATTTCTTAAGCGAATTCAGGCCTATGGCAATCGACACTTCGAGATAGTATTGCCCATGGATTTCTTAAGCGAATTCAGGCCTATGGCAATCGGCACTTCAAGATAGGGCCGCCCATGGTACCTGAACCGCACAATGCGCTTACATGCCCCCAGTAGGATGGATATCCTAAGAGACAAGCGCTGAGGAGGTAATATGTTATCATCACATCCTCAAGGTGAGTATATACTCCCCTCTCCTGCGGCGGGAACTCTACCAATCAAAATGTGTTTTCAAGCCTCTCCTAAGTCAAAACTAAGAGAACCAAATCTCTTTTCATAAAGATAGAAATTAAGTTAATTACCAGACCAAGTGTGTGAAATTTGGATGCTTGGGTTACAATGACCCGTAAACCAAAAGGTAGAATAAGACTTCAGGTACTACCCTACCTTTTAACTCAAACCCTAGCTTCCCTTCCTCAACGTCTTGAGGAATGGTCCGCAACTTAACTCCTACTTAAGTTTTTAAGTCCACAAAGGACCCTAAAGGTATAAAGCTAGCAGCTCATTTAGCTTCTAAAGTTTGACCCTAGAATTAACTTAATCTACCCTAGAGTTCTGATTTGCTTAAGACTGCAAGATCTAGCCAGTTAAGCTCAAAACTCTTTTTTTTTTATGCAAATGTATGCAATGAATGCACTATGCTATGTATATCCCCAAGTGCACCCTCCCATGCCTAAATTCTGCAATGTCCTCATTGCATAGAAGGATATTACCTGGGTCAGAGCTGGGCTGAATAGCCAAAGAACCTGCAAATCAGGTTCAAGAATTACAGAAATAGGCCCTAAAAATGAGCAAAGTAATGTTGGCCTAGAAAATAGGTAACCTAGGATGTTGGCGAGCTGATGATGAATCCCAATAGCAAATGCTTGCCGAACTAAAATGGGAATGAAATCTTCCCAGGTCACCAGAAGATGTTCTAAAGGATAAACAGGTATAACAACCTCTAAAGGGGTAGGGGGAGGATGACAAAGATCCTCCAAAAGGTATGGGGAAGGAATGGTGTAAAGATAAACCCCCAGGGTAATGGACTGACTAAAGAAATCATCAATCCATACCTGATACTCCATTACGGGAAATATTGGTCTGTTAAGCCCCCTGGTCAGAACAAAAGTGAGCAATTCTCTAAGGCAAGGATCGTCTAGGGTGTCCAAGTTACGAGGTTGCGGGATGGCCATAAGATTTAGGTTGGGTTTAATCAACTCGGTGTCCATCCCAAACACTCTTTCTAAATCCTCAATTTCATCCCTAGCATTCCTTGCACCACCACATGTATCTTCCTACTCTTCATCAGGAGTCACAATTTCGCTTTCAGATATAAGCGAATCAGAGGGTGAATTCGAAATGAATGAAGGCAGGTTGGAAGCAACAGATCTAGGGATTATCCTATCAATGTCATCCCCAGGTTTTTGTTCTTTAGTCAAATCTTCCCCGGAGTCTATATGTGAATCCACAAAAATCTTAGAAATTGCTTCCAAATTTTCCATCATTTCATCATGAGGAGAAATATCATCAATGGGTGTGCTAAGGAAACCTAATTTGGTCAAATTTGTGACATTCTCAGGGGCTAACTCTTCAAATAAGACATAATCACCCTTAGTGTCAGTCCAAATCTTGAATGTAGGTTCCTCATATAATTCATCTTCCTCCTCATCACACAATTCATAATGTACCTGAGGTCTAGAATCATTTAATATCTCAGTAGATCCCCTAGGGTGCTCTATCTGAGGTAAATGGTTTACACTGGTAACATCAGACTCCTCAGATAGGTCAATTTCTTTAGGGTTAGGTTCCCTAAGGGTGGGTTTGAGTTCCGTATCGTGTTCAGAAGGGAGGGTAGGATTAACAACTTGACTTTTCGCCACTCCATCAAATGTCACAAAAATACTATCATCTAGGTCGAGGTCTTCCAATGGTACCACCATTCCCTTCTTTTGACTCCAATATAATTCAGGTGGATACTCAACCTTATCATCATCTTCCTCGGGTTGCCACCTTTCTTCATCCAATGCATAGCTACTTTCATGTGAATTTTCCTCCCACCTAAAGTGTGGATCTCTCAAGGAAGTGTCATTTAACGGGGAGGTTTCAAAATCGATCCTCGAAAAGTAGCTATTCTCCCCAGAATTTCCCTCCAACTTAAAGTGTAGCTCTCCCACGGGAGATGCATCTATTGTAGAGGGGTGTATGTCATCCTCAATGGGGTAGATTGGGTGGCTAATTTCATCTCTTTCTTGTTGGCCTACTCTCGAAGATTCTCCTAACAATTCAATCATTTCGTTTGGCATTTTTTGTATTTCCATCTTCAAAGAGGAGAGGTCATTTATATCATGAGAGAAGTCAGTCTCAGGCTTATAGTACCCAGGAGTGTTTGTCCAACCATTATAATTTTTTAGGGAGGGTGGGTTGGGTATTTCTATGGTATGTAGGATATTGGGCAAAGCAAATCCCGCTCTTAGGTTCTGCTCACTGATTTGGGGCTTAACCAGGCCAATACTCTTATAATAGGAGTAAAACGGATCCCAATGATTGTCATTATGTCCATCAAGGAATGGACCATCTCAGCGTATGGGATCGAAGGATGCAGAGTGGGGGTGAGGGTGTGGGTAAGATGTGAAAGGATGAAAATCAATGTGGTCCATTCTAACTCACACCTCAATCAGAATTCCCCAAGCAAAACACAATTCAAAAAGGACCTTTTAGGTCTTTCCTAATTTAGGCTTTTGATTTTAAGTCAGATTGCAGGTGACAATACAATTTGTTCAATCAATTTACGCGCCTATTGCCGACCTACGGCTCGCCTAAGAAGACCTAGTTGGAGCTTAGGTGTTCTTCCCTAAATCTCAAATGGTCAAGTAAATCCAAAGACGGAAGATTGAGGGATGCAAGTAGGCCTAAGCCTTCCTTTGAAGCTGTGCTTTCGCGGTGCTTCTCAACTACCCCCAAAAATCTGTGACAGGGTATCCCCCTCTTTGGATTTACAAAACCTTTGATCTCAAGTTCCGAACACTTCATAATCCAACGATAGGAGGGCTCTTGTCCTAGTATTTCCAAACCTAAGGAGTGTCTAGAAGCGTGCTGTGGTGTAAGTGAAATAAGTGTGCATACGCCGTAAAAGATTTTGAATTTTGAATCGCACGCCAAGTTTGAAAATCAAATCCTTGGTTTTTAAAATGTCCCTCCTTTAATTAGTCCTTTTTCTAGAAAATATGTGACCACTTGTTAGATTTATTCAGTACAGATTAGGTGGTCTTTGAATTAAATTCCAAATACAATGCGTGATCAAGAATAGGATGCAAAGTAAGAAAATGCGTACCTTGCTTCCAGCAATCAACAATGCAAGAATGCACGTAATGCAGAGAAATAAATCTAGAAGCTGCTCATACAGACCTAAATGGTTCGTCCTAGGGCAGGCAGCTTCTAGCAGGCAGCTCATTTTTTTTTTATTTTTTTAATTTTTAAACTACTTATGCATAGGCAAATAAAAGTAATCAATAAACTAAAAACCTAAATCTAAAGAAAAGGGAACAAGCTCCCAAAAATTACCCAACATGGGCCCAAAACAAAATCGAGGAACAAACCCCTCAAAATATACCCCAGAACAAGGGTTTCAAACAAAATTCAATAAAAAATTAAATCTAAAGTCTTAATTCTATCAAACTAGCGACTAAATATACAATGATGTCCTCCGCGTCCTCGTCCTTCTCCTTTCCAAAATAGCTCGTCCAATTCTCCTCTGGCGACATCAAGGGTCGCCTCTCACACTGGCTGATTCTTGCACAAATTTCTTGCACAGAAGAGAAAATAATTAATGGTCAAATCACTGTGCAATTGACAAATAATCAAAATAAAATCAGGCAAAATTATTGTGTCTGTTGCCTCCCCGGCAACGGCGCCATTTGACTAGTTGATTGTTCACTTTAAAAGTCGTTTGTAGTTTGATGTGGTGGAAAAATCGACTAATCAACAATTAAAATAACCACTCGTAAAAGAGTGGGTCGTATCCATAGGGAGGCAATGACGTATTTAAGTTCGCCCAATTAAAAACGTATGTTCGGAGTTAGTTTAGATGAGAATCGAGCCAAATCTGCCTTCAGATTAAGGTAAAATCAAGAAAACATGCTGAAATGGCAATTTTTAACAACTAGAGGATATTTTATGCAATGCAGATTCAATAAAATATCAATAAAAGTTGGCAATGGCAGAAAATGTAAATATTAATAGCCCTTTTACTGTAGCAAAACAGAGGATTTTTTCCCCTTTGGCGTGCGCGACGAGGAGTGGACAGCCGGCCGCGGGAAGCTCGGAGGAAGTCCCTTGGACCGAGGGCTTCGAAACGGTGGTGGCGGCGTGTCGCGCGGCGGCCGGACGAGCTCCGGCGAGGTGGCTACAGCCGCTGTTGGTGGGAGTGGCGTGCGCTGCTGGAGGTGTGGGCGGACTGCTGCACGCTCTGTTGGCGGTGAGAGAGGGTGCTACAGGCGCGGGAGGAGGGCGTGCGTAGTGAGGCATGCGCAGGACTGCTGGCGAGAGGGCGTAGGGGGGTGGTTCTGCAGGTGCTGTTGCAGATGGTGTGGGCGCGCACTGCAGTCGGTGCGGGAAGGTGCTGCGGGTGCGGGAGCTCACACGTGAGGTTCTGCAAACGTGTGCGCAGGCTGGTGCGCGGGGTGAGCGGTGAGGTGCAGGCTGAAGGTGAGCGGGTGGACTTCAGACGGGTGCGCCGGTGGTTGCGCGTGGAGATGGCGAAGGCTGCAGGCGCAAGGAAGGTGGAGTGAGCGGGTGTGAGGGATGGAGGTTGTGCATGCCTTGCATGCTGTTGGAGATGAGCGGGTTGATGCTGCGGCGTGGGTGGTGGAAGTGAAGTGAGAGGGCGGAGATTGCTGCTGGAGTGGGGGTGGACTTCAGACGTCCGGGAAATTTCCTGGACGTCTTAAGTGACTGAAAGGGTGATTGCACAGTGGCTCGGCGGTGGTGGTTGGTGACGACGGCGAGGGAGATGCACGCTAAGGTGCTCACGGTAATGCGGACGAGCTCCGGATGGCAGTGTGGCCTGTCACACCACACGCCCACGGTGGTGGAGACTCGCCGCCACGGTTGAGGCCAGCAGTATGGAATGGAAGAGAGGAGATCTCTCTGCACAGTGGTGGGTCGGTGGTGGAGGCCTCCCGAGCTCGGCTGCCTCCCTCCTCCTTTTGTAGTGTCCTGCACAAATTTGAAATCAGCTTCCCGACCAGATCCAACACATCCGCTCCTCCTTGAATGGGTTCTTCACTGCGGCAGCTGGTGGCGTTGGAGCGGCAGCCAGCCGTTCCTGCAAGAAGAAGAATAAAGAAAATAATGTTAAAATATTAGGGTCATTTATATACAGACCCTCAACTTTTATGTTAATGAAAACAATGTACCTAATTGGTTATCTAATTAGATGAATGCCATTCTAAGCTAATTCTAAATGCACTTAAAATATGAATGTAATGCATGGATTATGTAATTAAATTAAAACTATGAATTAATCTATTTACATCCTAATTTATGCTAAATAAATGTTAGAATTAACCTAATGTGTAGGCACTTAAATACTTAAATAGCCCACAACTATGGGCTAATCACTAAGCATCAGGTGTATTGGGCTTTTTACGTAAAGAGCTCATAAAGGTGAAACAGTGTAGAGTTTGCAAGGCAGCCCATAAGTGAGAGAAATAGTAACCAAAAGGAACTTGAAATGTAACAAGGAGTTCCCTACGATTTACAAGTATGCCTTTGCTAGTTTTATGCTTTAAGAAATGTGAATGCCTAAGGACCTTAGTGTAAAGTCATTAATGCAAACTCCTAATGATATCTAAATGCACTCAAGTTTTTATGATATCTTAATTGAACATTTTAGAAGTTAATTCAACCCTTAATTTATACTTTTGAGCTTAGAAATGTGTTCAATTAGCAATTGGATCATCAATTTACATTTATGAATAGAATATCTCATTAATTGACCTAATTATGCATTTTTAACCCAAATTTGATGTTTTAGGTCATTTCTATTAATTCTCACACTTAACCCATTTGTTGTGTTAATAAGATAGTGTTTAACTTAGTTTCTATCTTAACTTGGGCATTTTAGCTATGATGAGCCACACCTCATCAGGTTCCTAGATGGCAATTAGTGCAAATTTTTTATCATGAGCTTAATGATCAACTATGAAACCTAGTGGATGCATCATGTAGAGGTAATTTTATGAATAGGGACGAAGATGGTGCCTTTGAACTATTTGATAGCATGAGCGAGAAGTCTTTGAATAATGCCTCCATGGACACCTATGGAAGATCCATGCATCCTAGGAGATGAGTCTATGAGGTTTAAGATAACGCAAGTAAGGTGGACATAGATTTAATTTGTTAGAAATTGGATAAAGTGGATTTGGTGTCCAAGCAATTAGCCGAATTAATGAGACAAGATAGAAAGGGAACAACACTCCCACCTTCTGATATCCAAGATCCCTTAGGGAAGGAGTTTGTGAACAACCTGAACTTGGCTTTCGACATGAGTCAGATGACCCAAGAACCTATTAATGGGTTCCGAGCAGGGGCCTTTGATCCCTGCTATCCTAATTCCACTCTCAAATTCTCATCATCATCTGGATATGAGGATGTTCTAGGTATCCAAGGGAATAATAGAAACAATGCTTTCTCCAACACTAACAATCCAAGTTGGGGAATGTAACGAACGCGTGCCCCAGATGCCTTTTAAGACGTCTGGGAGGTGGCCCAGACGTCGGACCAGATGTCTTGGATCACATCCAGACGTCTGACCAGACGTCCGGGATCGTTTACAGACGTCTGGAAAACAGTTATGTTCGCACGGGAGATTCGTCTGCACGCCTGTGCGCGCAGACCTGCGATTCCTCTCTCTCTCTCTGCGGCTGCAGGCGCGCTGCGACCACCTTCTCTCTCCTACTCGCGCGGCCTTAAAAGGGTGCGCCTCCCCTCCCGTCTCCACCATCTCCTCCTTCTTCTCCTTCCTAAGCGCGAGGGCGAGCGAGCGCGAGGGCGGCAGCGGCAGCAGCAGTGAGCGCGGAGGAGGTGCGGCGTGCGAGGGCGGGGCTCTGCCGTGAGGGCGAGCTCGCCGGAGCGGTTTGGCCGGCCGGCGGAGGGCGCAGGGGGCGCGGAGCGACGCGGAGTGGGACCTGCTGCGGGCTGAGCAGCAGACGCACGAGGTGCGATGCGGGCGGCGTCGCGAGCGGAGGCCGAGCAGGGTTCTGATTCTAGAAAAATTTCCAGAATCAGACGTCTGGGTTGATAGCCAGACGGCAAGGTCGACGTCTGTAAGATCATACAGACGTCTGAAAGGTGAGTTTCCGCTTTCTTCTTCCTTCTTGTCGACTGAACGTACTGAGGGAGGGGGGTTGGCCGTGCGCAGGTTCGCTGATTCGCCATCCATTGCGAATCAGACGTCTGTAAGTTGTACCAGACGGCTGGAGTGACCTACAGACGTCCGTGTGGACCATCAGACGTCTGGGGTATAGGACAGACGTCCCCGCAGACTTCTGGACGTCCGGGGAACCAAGCTGAACAGGTAATTCTCTGATCCACCGTTTAAGACGTCTGGAAGGAGTTCCAGACGTCTGATTTTGCACAGTATCATCTTTTTCGACCCGTTTAGGGCCCGTTTGGGCTCCGTTTTCCGCGATTCGAGTTGCGTTATTTTCAGAATTAATTCCTCTACTCGTCTACAGTAGCTATACACTGTTCTGAGACACTCCTTGTGTTTGATCCTTGTGATAGGACCTCGTTCGGTTGCAGTCTTGAGAGTCGCGGAGGCACGCGGGATTCCCGATCACGCCCCCATTACTCCCGTTGTACCTGGTAGAGTGGCTTTAAGTATTAATAAAATCTGTTAAAGTATGGAACCATAACTAGAACCTAGGGCATTGCATGAATCCTAGGAATGAGAAATATATGGAATGATAGCTCCTAGGTGTTGCATGAATCCTAGGGCCGGAAAACTAGATTGTATGATAGATCCTAGGATATGGCATGAATCCTAGGGTGGAAAAAAACTAGTGGAATGTATATTACTGCAGTCTTGGGAAAATGGAAAGGAATATATAAAGCTGCTTGTAAATTTAATTAACAACTGCCTGTTATGAATAAAGAAACATGTTTGAGATCATGGATTTTGAGAACGTGAATCTGGAAAGTGAAACATATGATGTTCTGAGATAAAGAGCTGGAACCCTACGGGGAATTAGGAGTGGAACTCCTGGAAAGAAAAAGGAATGGAACTGAGATGTAGTTTGTACTGTCTCTTGGGTACGCAGTACCAAGGGAAGTACCTGTACCTGTTTAGTGCAGAGTGGGGCCAGCCGCCCCAGGGACCCGGGGTTAGGATTGGCCGCTCTGTACCGACTTGTTGGCCCTCGTGTACGTAGTACCGAGGAGAGCTACTAGTGTTAGGAGAGTACTAGCTACCCCACGGGCCCCGGGGTTCTGCTAGCCTCCTTCACCGACTTGTTAGGCCCATTAGGGCAAACCAGGGTAGTCAGGCGAGGGTGCGCGGACTGTGGAGGGGTAAGGCCCCGGTTTGGTTACTGTGGAGGGGTTGGACCCCTGTTATTGAGAGGGCTCTGCCCTGGTTCCGTGCTGTGCTTTGGGCGCACCCGTTAACGGAAACGACTGACCGCGTGCCAGTGCGGGCTAGCTACCTGTGCGTCTATCGCGCGTGCCGTAGTCACCGTTACGTCTGTCAGTGACCTTGGGGTGGTTGACTGAGGGTAGGATCACCACGGGGGACTCTCCCGGCCAGGAGAGCACCACGTGCTACTTCTACTTTTGGAAAAGACTGCAATCAAGATCGTTCCCACGAGGACATTCGAGATCAAGTAAAGGATCTGAGAAATAAATGAAATAGTGAGAAAAATTGAAAGATATGAATAAAGGAAGTAATAGAACATAACAGCTACTGTACACTCTACTGTTGCCTTTAGTTAGTTTGCCACTCTACTCAGCGTTTTGCTGACGTGTTACACTCGTTACCTTTTTCAGGACCAGGTGTTGAGCAGCCAGGGTCGGCGGCTGCAGAGGACGCTGGGCCGAGTAGGGTCCAGTAGAGTTACCACAGCCTTTTTGTACCCCTTTTGTTTCTGTTCTAGTGAGTAGTTTTTGTTTCCGCTGTACCTTCTTTACCTGCAATTCTTGTTATATGATAAATGTTGTTTTACTGTTGTGGTGGTACCTACTGTAGTAGTTTCTTTCCTCACTGCTGTACTTTCTTACTGTTAGTTATATTCATGCTGAATGTGGTTTATTTTACTGTCTTTTGGTTACTTCCTCGTTGGACGACTAGGTCTTGGGATTAGTCGAGTCGGTCCGGTTCTCGTGTCTCGTAGGGACTCGGGAACCAGGTCGTTACAGGGAAACCACCCGAATTTCTCTTCGAAGAGTTAAGGGCAAGGGAACCAGCAAAGTTCCCAATCCACACCCTACCAAGTGAACCCCAATTTCCAACCCACATATAATCAGGGTTAGACCAACCCCTTGCCACCTACCCAGGGGAGGTAAACTAAGTTAGCTTTGCAAAACCAAAATAGGAAATTGATGGAAATTGACACATCGATATTGCATGCTATGAAACAAATGGTACAGTCCATCAATGACTTGAAGAACCAATTACGGCCTAAACTTGAGAATAGGAAAACTGGAGCCCTACCTTCTTAGCCCATACCTAACCCTAGAAATGCACCTAATAGAGGAAACTTACCTCTAAGGTTTCACCAAAATCGAGAGCTGCAAAATCAAGCTCACCTAATTCAATAGGCTCTCTTGATTCCTTTAGATTTTAACCTACCTCCATAGCTTTCTAACCCTGGAATCAACTATCATAAGACTCCTCAATAAGATCCACTTGTCCTACCAGGCTCATCCCAAGGCCAGAACTCATACTTACCTACCTATGCCAGTGCCACAAGCCTGAGAAGTGGGAAGACCACCTAGGACCTGATTGTCACTCATGATCTAAACCCTGAGGATCCTGGTGCACTTGACTTGACTGAGGAGCCTAAAGTGGAGGATGTTTAGGCTCATGACTTTGAGGACCCAAAAATTCAAATTCCTTTTCCTAAGGTCTTAAATAGGCCTAGAAAGAAGAAGCCTAAACTTAGCATTGACTTAGCTTGATGTGTTCAAACAAGTTGACATAAATATCCCACTACTTGAGGCCATTGGACATATCTTGGCTTGTGCTAAGCTTCTCAAAAAATTGATCACAATGAAGCGCAAGCTTGAATCAAGCAATCAAAGGAAGGTGATCCTTATCAAACAAGCAAGCTCAATCATCCTTAATAACCTTCCTTCTAAGAAAAAGGATCCAGGAGCCCTGTTGATTTCTTACACTATTGGGGACATTAATTTGGACAAGGCTCTCTTGGATTTAGGTGCTTGGACTCGGTGACTAGAAACCCACGAATGTGACACTTCAGTTTGCCAACTGATGAGGTGTGGCACATCATAGTTAAAATGGCAAAGTTAAGCTAGAAACTAAGTTAAACACTATCAAATTAACACAAGAAATGAGTTAAGTGTGGGAATTAAGGAAAATGACCTAAAACATCAAAAATGTGTTAAAAATGCATAATTAGGTCAATTTTGAGAGATTACGTACTTAAGTTGTAAATGGATGATCCGAATGCCAATTGAACACCAAAATGAGCTTAAAATTACAAATCAATTGATGGAATAATTTATAATATTTTCAATTAATAGGCCATAAAAACTACATTGCATTTTAAATGCATGACCTTGTATTTGATATCTTTCATTTAGGTCCTTTTGATTTAATCTTGCCTTCACATTCCTTTAAGTTAAAAGTCATCAAGGATCTTTCTACAAGCCTCAAGGACCCTTCGGTTAGAATTATTTACTACTTATGGGTTTGCCTACAAAACTCCTACCATTTCACTCCAGGGGATTCCTTTGCAAATTGCCCAGTAGACTTGGGCAAGTTCTCTCCTCAACAGCTCAAGCTCATGAAGAACTCAACTCCTGTAAGCCGTCCATTCCATGATCCATCCGATCCTACGGTGGATCCTCCACCTACTGCCTATAGTCGGTACACACTGATTCGTACCCTTACTCAGATCACATCCCATGGTCATCTTTTATCCAAACCTTTTCCCTCACTCCTTAAATCTCATCTCCACCGTGCATGCCTAAAGGACCTAACTTGTGATTGCTGGTCACCCAAGCTCCCCATCACCTATAAATTGAGCTCCCTAGTGACCTACACTCCTTGACCAGCTCCCCCATACATCTCTCGAGCCTGGTCATTCCTTCCACTCCAATTCCCTGCCCTATTCCTCCGCTGCCAGTGACAAAGGCATGCTTCTTCCTCTCAACTCCTTACCACTAAGGGTCTCTTGACACTTGAGGGCAACCATGGAGTTTCACTAGTGGACTCTTCTTCGCTGGAGCCTCCTCCCTCCATTCATCGCCGTTGCCACTAGCTACGGATCCTTAAGGTCCCATTCGTCCAATTAGAATAGGTTTTATCGCTTTGTTAGCATAGATTAAATTAGTTTAGATAGTTAGATTAGAATTCACTATTTTATCGCCTTAGATTAGTATAGATTAGCATCAAGTAGTGTAGTTGATCTTTAGTCGTGATTTGCTCCCTCTGATTAATTCATATCAGAGGAGATAATTTTGCCCTTCGAATTTGATTCACAATTCTTCTCTACACCTCACGATTACCTTCTCTCTTTCCTTGACATTTTATTTGTAATTCACTCCAATCACTAGAGCATCCAATAGATCTGGAGTTTATTATCTCTCAAACCTATTGAAGCACTCAAATCAATCTAAGGGCATCTCATTCAGCCCATACAAATCACAAATGCTCTCCCCATGCTTTGAATCTAACTGATTTGATTGTTTAATTTTGATCAGAGAATTTCAAGACCAATTTTGTGTTAATTGATTAAATTTAGATTACATTTGTTTAATTAAATTGATTGCGAAGGGCTTGAGCTTCTTTGATTTGATTTTTATTGAGTAATGAACTCATGCCAATTTCAGACTTCGATACTATTCTTTGCCTGGGTAGTGAGAACCAAGGAAAATCCAGTGCATGGATTTGATGTTCTCACGATGACTTAATTGATTCCTAAGCATTTCCTACCCTTCCTAAACACCAATTAATGATGTGCAGGAAGCATAGGTGACCAAATCATGTTGCCGATCACATACCAAAAGCCCAAGTGGGAGATAATGATTTCTTGATTTATTCTATTTTAATATGCTATTTGAGGTTTGGATGATGTTTAATAGAGTTAAAGGAAGGTTTGGAATTAGTTTGCAAAAGATTTGAACGATTGGTTTGGATCCCTTCTTTCACACTGTCTATAGCATAAAGATGGGATCAAACTAGGGTTTCAGTAGTTCTATATTCATTGATTTGATTTTTGTAGGACTCCAGATCATTTCATGAATGTTTGCGACACTTCAATGTGGTTTTCAATTGGCTAAAATCAAATCTGGGGAGTGTGACTTCATAGCCCAAGCATGAGGTGGTTCTCATATTCCAAATATCCAATTTGTGTGTGAATGTTTTGATTGAGGTTTGAAAGTGATTTATGATGATTCTAGAGTTCGAAGAAGTGTCTTAAGTAAAGTTTTAAGAGTTAAATCAGGTTTAAAAGGCATTCTGATAGCAGTAGATGTTGCTATGTTGGATGAATTCTGAATAGGTTTTGATTTAAATTCTCGAATGGATTTTGAATGATCTAAGGTTTGTAATGAGCTTTTAAATTGGGATTTATATGGATTCATTTTTCAAATGATCAAGCAAGTCTTGGAGTATGTAGATTAGGCCTCAAATGGGTCAAAATTTTCACTTACAGTAGCAGTATTACACCTATCATTCAGACTAGTTGAAGAGTGTCATTTGAACATTTACTATTGTTATGATGCCTTTTTAAGGATTGATTGAGTTTTGTTAATTATTTAGATGTATAAGAAGCATTTATGTATTGCTAAGGATTTTATTTAGATTGAAATAGCATGTGATTTACATTTGAGAAGTTCTGTCAGTAGCTGTGACATTTGAAATATTGTTGAAATTACATTGTCATATTGATTTCATTGTTTATATCATGAATTGAGTTTGATTTTGTTAGCATTTTATGTCTGGATGTTTATAATGGCCATATCTTAATTTCCAAAATTTTTACACAAATTTCTAGACTTGTTCTGAATTTCTAATCATTAGAAAGCTTGTTTTCTAGCATTTACTTGTAAATAACATGAAAAGTACAAAAAATGTAAATAAATAAAAGAAATGTGTCTTGAGTGAGTCTTTAGTGTGTTTGAAGTGTGTGTATGCTTAGGTTTAGGTTTTAAGTCTATTTGTATATAGAACATACCTGTAGAAGTTCTAGACTTCTCAGGTTTAGAAATAAAGAAACAAAAAAAAAACCAAAAGAGTTTCCTTCCCTCTTTCCTAGCATCCTGTTGGAGCGAAAAATTGTCGCAAATAGAGTTGAGTTTGGAAAACCCATTGTTGTAGTGCTATTTGCGAGGAAAAATGTCAACAGATAAATTTAACCTAAACTTGAAAGAAATTCTAGGTCGAACACAGGGAGGCGGATGTTTGATTAAAAACTGCATTTGTTTTATTGCACGAAGCAGATTAATTGATCAAATTGAATCTAAACTAGATATCTACTTAAAGAGTAATGAATAGAAGAGAGAGAATATTACAAATAAAGACAAAATAGAAGCAGAATACACATGGATTTCATAATTATCAAGTAATGTCTATTACAACTAACCACTACAATAGAAAGCAAGAAATCTTACAACTAGAAAGCAGTAAATCTACTCTAGAAAATAGTAAAAAGAAGGTAGAGAGAAGTTATCCTCCTCGACAGCTGCTTGGAGGACGAGCCGCATTGACGGAGCGCCTGAAAGAACGTGGTGAGATGTGGAATGAAGGAGAACGATGACGGACGATGGAGAACGGGGCAGGGAGACATCGCAGCGAGATCCGCTTCCCGAATGGCGGTGAGAGGACCACCGCAGAATGCTTCACGAACGGGATGAGAAGGTGGAAAACTTATATTTTTAACTTTAGAGGAGTAGCACGGGTTTGGGACAAACTCTTTGAGCTTTGGAGGGGGTGAAAGAAGTGAGGAAGGGATGAGAAATATGTGGGGGTCATAGGGCTATTTATAGGTGAGGTTTGAAGGGGCAATTAGGTCATTTCAAGTTGGAAACATTAATGCAAGGGCCTTTAGTGACGATTTAAGCATCACTAAAGTCCTGAATGTGGGCTTAGTGACACGTGCCCGCCGTGCCTCCTCTCCCTGTGCACAAAACGCCCGTGCACGAACAAGTGCTCTCAGCTGTTCGATCGCAAGATCGGATGGCTTAAGTGCATCGCGCCTGCCTCCTCATTGTGCACCCTATGCGTGAGATGGCACATTGGATCGCGTGTCATCGCGCACGTACACGCTCGACGTTCATCCATCGGGCCATGTGGAGACCCCGTTGCTGCACGATCCAAATCTGAAGGTGGAATTTGGCCGCACTCGCATTGCGTGCCTAATTTGAGGCTTACGAGGGCTCGACCCTGCGACCTTTACTTCGCGTGTAGGCGTTCTCCCACTATGCCAAGCCACCCTTTGAGGTGCGCTTTTGGTTTTGAGGTCAGGCACTCTCAGCCGTTGGATTAAGATCCAATGGCTGATGTTGATCAAGCCGCTGATGAGGGATAGAGGGCAGCTGGTGTTCATGGCCGATGTGGGTGGCAATGATGGAGCCACGTGGTGTTATCTTGGCCGTCCATCTTCTGTGCCTTGTAGATAGTGCCACAGATGTCAGATTGGATCGATTTTTACGTCGTGGGCTGTGATCGTCGATCCGAACCCATTCGTGTGGTCGAATTTATCATCTGATGTACAGATTTACACCATCTTGGCCACTTGACCTCTGATCTTTTTCAAACTGCATCTAATGCTACGGAAGCCCAATCAGGGTGATCTTGGAGTTGTTGAACTCTGATCGTTGCCCTGATCAGATTCGTATAATTGGATCTTCAATCCAAGGCCCTGGTTAAATGTTGCCCTATCACCTGACCATAAAAAGAAGAAATTAACCTAAATTTATACAATCTATCCTAAATGCATGATGATGCATGTTATGGAATATTTATAATATATAATGCAACTATATGCCTAAAAATGCACAAAAATAGACGGTTTATGTGATATAAACATGTTTACATCACTTCCTCTCCCCTTTCTATATTCCTATAAAACCTAAAAACAAAATAAAAATCAGAAAGCTCAAAAATCCTATAAAAATCTCATATGTATATAGTGTAAATACTTGTATATACTCATAAGTTAATAATATATAGGAAGTTATATGTAAATAAAGTATGTATATAATATATATATATTATTTATATGTAAATAAGTTATAATGAGTATTTATATTAAGTTATATGGTAGAGTATTATTTATATGTATATATTGTATAACTAATTATAATATATGTATATGACCTATATATATATAACCTATACATGTACACTAGTATATATTGTGTATATAATTTAATATATTGATTATAGTATTTATTATGTAATATACTATATTTATGTACCTTTACTTAATTAAGTATTGTATGTATACATTATATAAGTTAATAAGTTATATTAGTAAATTAAGTTAATTTAAGTTAGTAATTTAATTAAATAATATACTAATTTATACTGTAACCTCTTAATTATATTTTAAATTATTTTAAATATATTTATAATCCTAATTATAATATAGAGTGTTATTAATATAAATTATAATTAACTTATATGTATATTATGTACATAGTAAACATAACATGTATAATTAGTAATAAACCTATAAATAATTTAAAAAACTTAATTATAATATTTATTAGGTAAGTTAACATAGGCATAATCTAATTATGTACTGTACATAGGTGTATTACATGTACAACATACATTAGTTAATATAAGCTATTTTGTCGTAATTTAATACCTTATGTAAATATTTGTTATATCTATAATTAAATTAATTAAACTTATGTAATTATTAGTTCTATATGTTAATTTAATATTTATGACCTTAATTTGTATTTATCAACTTAAATTAACCCTTAATTAATTGATTCATTTCCTAAATAAATCACTACATAGCTCTATGTTGAGTGCAGCTGAAATCAGCACTCGGTTAGTGCCACATCGGTGGTGGCAAGAGTGTTTGCACGATATTTAAACAATAGCGCAAGAGAGTCGTTTGCTCGAGACGGAGGGGATGGACTCCCTCATATATGTGCATCGCATGCTCTATTCTTGATATGTGTGCACTGCATGACCTATAGTGCATTGTGTATTAGATTAGAGCCCATAGGTTAAGGACCATTGGGGTGGCACACTAGGGGCGTGGCCCTGCGGGGTGGCCTCCAAGTGCCAGGTGGTGGATTATTTGTGACTTTGCCTCCCCTATAAAGGCTGACTTAGTAGTGATACCGATCTGACCCCTTGGGGACGTTGATCCTGTAAATAGTTGTCCCAAAACCATTTTTTTTGGGCTGAGTTAAGTTAAATAAAACTAAGTGTGTGAGGCTCAAGACAAAGTGTTGTGTTAATGCGTAAGTTGTGTTGTGTTAGTGTGTTTGTGGTGTGGTGTGTGTGAGTTGTGTTAAGTGTATAATAACCTAAGTAGTAATCAATACACATATATATATAGATATCTTTGTAATATTAAATAAAATATTATTTTTTCCTTATATTGTATATATGTTTTTAAGGCTCTTGTATATGTGTGTGTGTGTGTATTAAATAAGTAGTACTAATAGGTGTTATATATATTAAGTTAGTATAAATTTGTATATATAGATTATGTGTGAGTTATATATGTTTTGTATATCATTATATGGTAGTAAGTATAGTTTACATTGTTTAGCCTATTTTGTGAATATTTTTTAGGTTTATATAATTTTTCTGATTTTTCTCCTCTTATATTTTTGTCTTGTCTTTGTTTATAAGTTTTAAGGCAAGATTTTGTTTATAAATTTCTTTTCTCTTTTTATTCATTTGTACATAGCTTAGCTTGTAGATTAGTTTAGTTTAGACTAATTTTTAATGCCTTTACCTTGTACATATTTTAAGGCATCTCTTAGGATAATAATTCATTTGAATTCATTTTGTAAATAACTAACTCAAATTAATTAATTCTTTGATTCTTTTACTTTTAACTCATTCTTTTGTAAATAAACTTAACATTTTTGGGATAAAAGATGATTTTAGATAATAAATAGTGATGTATATCAATATCTTCCACTCAATGAATGACTTGGAATAAACTTAGTAAAAATGTATATAAATAAAATGACATCCGTCTAGATTGCGATATTATACTACTATAGCGATTAATTAACCCTAATTAACATGTGATCCAGATTGTTGATCACCAACAAAACTATCACCATGCCACACTGGATTTTGGAGGATGTGATTTATAAAGTCAAGGACTTTTATTTTCCTGTTGATTTTCTAGTCCTTAACATTAAAGTGCCTGAGAAATTAATTAATACTCTAATCATATTAGGTAAACCTTTCTAAGCTATTGCAAAGACATATAGATTGTGAATCTAGGAAGATGGAATTGCCTTTGGAGATAGGAAAATGCAATTGAATTTATTTAAGGCAATCAAAAATTTTGATGAATGTGGAGCAATTGAAGATATTGATGAAGATAGTGAAATTGAGGAAAGCATGGCTCTTAGCTTAATTGAAAATTCTTTGTTAGCATGCTTGACTTAACCTAGAAAACAAAATGATATAAAACCCAGATTTAAAGAGGTCTGCAAACTTCTAAATCCAACTTCTGATTCAAGACCATCTTGGAAGCACCAGGTGAAGAGGCTACTTGAGCCTTCTTCAGTGCCTCTACCCCCTTCAATCATGGTCCCACCTCAATTGGAATTAAAGCTCTTCGTAACTAACTTGAAATATGTTAACCTAGGACCAAATCAGGCCCTTCGTGTGATTATCAATTGTAACCTGCCCAAGGATCAAGAATTCAAATTGATCAAAGTCCTAAGTGAACATAAGGTAGACCATTTCTGACCTTAGAGGTATTAGTCCTACTTATTGCACCCAGCAGATCTATCTAGAAGAGGGTGCACGACCATCTTGCGAATTGCAGGGATGGCTTAATCCGAATATGTGAGAGGTCATGAAAAGAGAAATCATTAAATGTCTTGATGTGGGCATTATTTGCCCCATTTCTAATAGTCCTTGGGTAAACTCAATTCAAGTTATAGCTAAAACAGTAGGACTAACTGTGATTACAAATGATAAAGGTGAATCCATCTTGAGTCGCACCATGACTGTGTGGCAAGTATGTATTGATTACAAATGACTCAATTCTGCTACTAAGAAGGAGCACTTCCCTTTACTTTTTATTGATCAAATCTTGGAGAGACTTGCAAGAAGATGATTCTTCTACTTTTTGAATGGATACTCAGGACATAACCAAGTTGCAATTAATCTAGAAGACTGAGAAAAAATGACTTTTACCTATCCCTACGGAACATTTGCATTCGGTAGGATGACCTCTGGATTGTGTAATGCACCTACGACTTTTCAAAGGTGCATAATGGCAATATGTTTTGACATGGTAGGGGATTATTTGGAAGTCTTCAAGGATGATTTCTTCATTTTTGGAGATTCTTTTGATGAATGCCTGACTAATTTGGAAAAGATCTTGAAGAGGTGCATTGAAGTCAACCTAGTCTTGAGTTGGGCAGAGAGCCATTTTATGGTTTAAGAAGGAATTTGTGTCCCAAAGAGGCTTAGAAATCGATCGAGATAAAATTGATTTGACCTCTAATCTACCTCCTCCGAACTTGGTCAGACAAGTTAGGTCTTTTCTGGGGCATGTTGGATTTTATCAAAGATTTATCAAGAACTTTTCTCAAATTTCTAGGCCCCTAACTAATCTGTTATCCAAGGACATTCCATTTGATTTTAATGATGATTTAATCCAATCTTACAAGACTCTTAGGGAATCCATGACTAAATCTCCAATCTTACAACCTTTTGACTGGTCCCACCCTTTGATTATGACATAGGGGTTGTCCTTGAACAAAAAGTGGATAAGAAACCTGTGGCAATCTATGACACTAGCAAAACACTTGATGAGGCTCAAAGAAATTATACAACTAGAAAAATTTAGATATTATATCATTGGATCTCTCATGGTTGTTTACACGGATCATACAACTCTCTAGCACTTGTTAATGAAAAAATGCTAAACCTAGGTTAATCATATGGATTTTGCGACCTCAAGAATTTGACCTAGAAATCAAGGACAGGGCCAGATTATAGAATGTTGTAGCTGAACACCTATCCCGACTACCCTTAGATAATGTTACCTAGTAACCCCAATCAAAGACAACTTCCCAAATGAACAAATCTTGGCAATTGGATAGGAAGGGCTCCTGTGGTTTGTAGATATAGCTAATTAATTACTTAGCCACCAGAAAGATATCAAATGATTGGACTAAACAAAAAAGGCTAGGTTTTCTACCAAGGCTAAGTATTATGCTGATCATGCCTTGAACAACCATGATTCGATTATGATCTGGCACACATGAATTAAATGGATCTTGGTGAAGGATCTGTTTAATGTAACCCATATATATGTGTGTGTTAGAGTTTTATGGAGGCATGTCTCCCATTTTTCTTCTTGCTTTTTCGAGAGGGTGTCGTCAAGAGGTCTCTCTTAGGGTTTTGTGAGCAAGGGATTTGTGCTCCATCATTCTCATTATAGTGGATTATCTCTCTCTTTGCCCTTGGTTTTCCCCTCTACATTGGAGGGGTTTCCATGTAAATCCGTGTGTCTTGTGGATTGATTACTTGTGTTCATTGCTTCACATGATTTCCAACATATTATTTTTTGGAAGACCCTTTACTATTTTGGTTTTATGCAAATCAGACTATTAGTAGATGTATGCCTAAATATTAATGCTTGAGTATCCTAACTTTTTATCACACTATTGCTTGTGGAGGCCAATTCTCTGGGAAGAAAATTGTTGCAAAAGTGTTGTAGTGTTGATTTTATTGGCCATCATTATTCAAGGAAGCCTATGATTTTTTTAAGGTTTGCACAAGATGCCAATCTTTAGGGAGTATGACAAGAAGAGACATGATTCCCCTCCAACCGATTTTAGTGATTGAAGTCTTTGAGGTTTAGGGCATAGATTTCATGGGTCCCTTCATAGCATCATACGGATTTGAATATATTTTTGTTGCTATGGATTATGTGTCAAAGTGAATTGAGGCAATCCCAACACAAACCAATGACCATAAAATTGTGATTAATTTTGTTAAGAACATTTTCTCAAGGTTTGGGATGCCTTGAGCAATAATTAGTGATGGTGGGACTCATTTCACTAATGCCCAATTCAAAGCTTTATTATATAAATATGGGGTGCAACATAGAATTGCTACACCTTATCACCCCCAAACTAATGGGCAATCAGAGGTCTCTAATCAGGAAATTAAGAACATCTTATGGAAAACAGTTAAACTTGATAGAAAGGACTAGTCTTCCAAACTAGATGATGCCCTATGGACTTATAGGGCTTCCTGCAAAACACCGATCATGTCACTTTATAGACTGGTTTATGGAAAACTTTTTCATCTCCCTGTTGAGTTGGAACATAAGGCTTATTAGGCTATAACGAAATACAATTTGGATCTAAATAAGGCAATACAATAATGGAAACTCCAGCTCGGCGAGCTTGAAGAGATTAAACATGAGGCTTATGAAATTGCAAAGATCTATTAGGAGAGAACCAATGCCTTTCATCACAAGCATATCATTAGGAAAAACTTCAAGCCCAATCAAAAAGTCTAGCTCTTTGATGCTAAACCTAGACTCTTACCTGGCAAGCTAAGATCTAGGTGGGTTGGACCTTACACTATGGTATATCAAGCTCAAGGAGACTTGTTGCATCGATGCACAAGTTGAAGCTGTTGAGCATTGCTGGGGTAAGCCTCTGATGTCGAAAATATGCGGTTTGTTAATAATACGAAATAGAGTCGTTGTAATGTGTAAATCCTCAATCAACTTTTATAATTTATAAACCTAGATAGGGGAGTATCTAGGGTCATGCAAGGAGGCCAATTCGTTAATCACATGAAGTGGTTCTATCTCTCGCCTCTCAAATCCTCACTTATGTTTTTGTGATTTTGATTTATGTTGTTTTTAGGGCTTTTAGAAATAGTCAAGTATTTAACGTGAAGATGAACTACGCTAAACCTATGCCTATGTGACAAAAGAAACCCATTCTTCTAAGCTCACCCTAGGAAAGTGTGCCTAGGGTAATTAGAAGAAGAGTGTATGCACTATGACTACCAAAAGAAAATGCTACAAACTATGAGCAAGAAATTGAAGGCAACAATATGCTTTTGTATTGCTAATTAAAATGTACTTGTAGCAAAATGCTTGTTACAACAAGATAAAAGTAAACACTAGCTAATACAAAAGAAACTAATAAGTATGAAGGAAAAGGTGTCCTCTAAATGAAGCTTGGAATGGTCTTCGCTCCAAGTTCGGTAGCTCGGACTTGAAGAAGATGCTTCCTTGCTCCTTTCTTCTTGCGGTCTTCCTCCAAGTGTTCTTCTCCAAAGGTGGACGTCCACCCTAGCCTTCCTTCCTCCTTGCCTGGCTGTCCCCTTTGATGAAGAACTCCTCCTCCTAGGTGTGGCACAAGGGAGAAGAAGAAAGAGGAAGAAGGCACCAAGGGGGTGGGTAGGTTGCCCCTTGATCTTCTTCTCCTCTTCTTCTTCATTGTCCTTAGGTGTAGGTGGTGTAGGTAGAAACTAAACTAAGGGAGAAGATGGGATTTAGGTGGTGGTTAGGTGGGGTATATATAGAAGTGGAGAGGTGATGGTTGGCATGGATAAGATGGGTGGCTCGGATGGCATGATGGAGGTGGTTGAGGGATCCTAAGGCTATGGATAAATGGTGCCAACCCAAAGGGCACATGGGGATGCTTATGATTGGATGTTGGTGCCTTTTGGTAGGGGAGAGACACCGTTAGTTGGCACCAAAAAAGGAGCCTTCTAAAAGAGCATAGGTGGTGCCAACTTATGGATGGTTAGGATGGGTTTAAAGGGAGATGTGTGGTGGAGATGAGGGGTCATTTTGGCACCAAAATGGGGGAGGTGGTTATGGCTATTTTGGTGCTAAAATAGGTGTCTCTTGATGATGGTTGAACGGTGAAAATGTGGCTTGTTGTTGGCACCAAAATGGACTAGGAGTAGGGAGCTTAGGTGGACTTAGGTGACGTTAGTTGGTGGAGCTTAGATTGGGTGAGTTAGGGCTAGATTTAGGTGCCATGGAGGTAGACCTAGCTAAGCTAAGCTAGCTAATCTAGCTTACCTAGTAGGTGAGTAGTGGAAAGAGGTAGAGGGAGCTAGGGTTTTGGAGGTGAAGAGTTGGAAGTAGCTGGAAGGAGTTGTATTGGAGCTAGTGACAGCTGAAGAGAATTGCAAGGAGCTATCTTAGTTCACTTAGCTTGCTAGTTCCTTGCTAGTTGCTAAGACAAGCTAAGATGAGCTGGTGTAATGACCCATCACACTTTTAGCCTTTTAAGACGTCTGGAGTCTCAGTCAAACGTTTATCCAGACATCTGGACCCATTCCTGGATGTCTGCAAATGAAATTTTTGTACTACACATTGCGCTCTGCACGCGGGCAGCACGCAGAACTGTCCTCTTCTCTCTCCCTTCATCTTTCTTCCCCAAACCCTAAACCCCACATCTCCTATTTAAACCCCCTCTTATCTCCTCTCCACTCCACACACCAGCCACCACCACCTTCAGTGCTTGTGTAGGAGCAGCATAAGGGGGGGCGAGTGAGGGAGAACGAGAGGGAGGAAGGAGGAGAGAGAAAGAGGAGGAGGAGGATGAGGTTGAGGAGCTTTGGCTGAAGCTCGGCAGAGCTTGCATGGCCACCGGCGAGTGTGTGCGAGAGGAGGAGAGGGCTCGGGGAGGTGGCCTCCCGGTCCTCTGCAGCGGTTGAAGCTGCTGTGGCGCGAGGTGGAGCGAGCGAAGAGAGCTACAAGGAGTTCCTGATACTGAAAGTTTTCCAGTATCAAACGTCTGGAGTGGAGTCCAGATGACTGGTAGAATGCCTGGATATCTGGAGCTAAGGCTAGACGTCTGAAAGCACATTTATCGCAAGGTACGTATCATACTGTGCCATGCATATCGCAGCGCAGGGGTATTTGTTGGCTGATTGCGCCTGTGATGTCGTACGCAGGTGCAGCTTTGGGAAGGAGCACGGAATGCTTTCCCACGCACTTTTGGACGTCTGAACACATCACCAGACGTCTGGAGGTGCATCCAGACGATCAGAGGCATTGTCCGATGTCTGGAACTACCTTCAAATGATCGTAGAGAAGGTTTGGACATCTGAGGATACCGCAGGGACTTAAGGTAAAGATCTGACACCTTTTAAGACATCTGGGATTATTCCCAGACTTCTGATTTTGAACAATAGGCACGTTTTTGACCCATTTAGGGTTTGATCGAGATCCGTTTTACGCAAACGAAATACCTGCACTTTCCTCGCGAGTTCCTCTACGTAGTAGAGTCTTTTGTACACTATTCTGAACTCTCCTTTTGTGATGTATTCCCTGGTATAGGGTTTTAGCCTACTGCATGTTTGGGGCTCGCAAGGACGCCTGGGTCTGCGGTTCGAGCCTCATTACTCCCAAGTTTTCTAGTAGAGTGGTTTAATTTCGTTAATAATATTTAAATAAGAATGTACTTGTGGAAATAGCTGAATGGAACCCTAGGATGTGGCATGAACCCTAGGGTAGAGAAATGAATGAACCGTTTGTGCTGTATGATGTACTTGCATGCATGATTGAGATGAATTGTTAGCAATTGCCTGTATTGTAATTATGAGTTGCCTGTTAGAATATGAGCTACCTATAATTAGTGAACAATTACCTATGAAATCACCAGTTGCATGTATCAAATTATGGAAACACGAGCTGCCTTTATATGGATGAGAAATGAATTTTGAAAGGTGAAATCTGGATTGAAATAAATGAGGTGAACCTGAGCATGAACCCTACGGGGAATTATGAGTAGAACTCCTATGGATAGACGGAAACTTGGAATGTAGATGGGAAGTGTGTTGACCCTTGAGTACGTGGTACCAAGGAGAGCAACTGTCCCCTTTTTGTGTAGAGCAGAGCTAGCCTCCCTTGGGTTGAGCTCCGGGGTTAGGATTGGCCACTCTACACCAACTCCTGTTGGCCCTCGTGTATATGGTACCGAGGCGAGCTATTAGTGTAGGGAGGGAGCTAGCCACCCCACGGGGCCTGGGGTTCAGCTAGCCACCCTACACCAACTTGTTAGTCCCTCTAGGCAAACTGGGGTAGTCAAACGAGGGTGTGCAGACTGTGGAGGGGCGAGACCACTGTTTGGTTTTAAGGGGCGAGACCCCTGTTCTAAGAGGGCAAGGCCCTATACTGTTCCGTGTTGTACTTTAGGTGTACTCGCTAACGGAAATGACTGACCACGTGTCAGTGCGAGGTAGCTACCCTGCACTTATCACGCGTGCCGTAGTCACCGCTACATCTTGATAGTGACCTTAGGGTGGTTGACTGGGTGTAGGACTACCATGGGGGACTCTCTCGGCCAGAAGAGCACCACATGTACCTTCTACTCTACGGAAAAGACTGCAATCAAGATCGTTCCCACGAGGAACATGCAAGATTAAGAATATCTGGATACTTTAAGAAATGGGTGAAGTAGAAATATATAACATAGATAAATAGATGAGAATTAAACCTGTTTCTTTTACTGTTTGTACTTAGATAATAATAGATACCACTCTACTCAACGTTCGCTAACTCTATCTTTTCATAACATTGTTCAAGACCAGGAGTTGTGCAGCCTGAGCTTCCAGCTGCAGAGGGTGCTGGGCCCAGTCGAGCCTAGTAGTAGTTTTCTTCAGTACTTCCTTTTCTTTTCTCTACTGTTGTAGTAAGTAATGGACTTTTAGTTACTATTATGCTTCTACTGTTTACTTCTGCTTTCCGTTGTTATTGTTGTTGTGGTGGTATGTACTGAAACAGCAGATTTATTTTCCTTTACTACTTCGTACATTTCTTCTACTTAGTTATATTGCATATGTGAATGTGGTTTACTCTCCTGGTTTTGGTTATTTCTTGTTGGATGACTGGGTCTTGGGATTAGTCGAGGCGAGCCAATCTCGGGTTCTGTAGGGATTCAGGAATCAGGTCGTAACAAGATGGTATCAGAGCAAGGTCATCCTAAGAAATGAACCAATTGGCTTGAGAATAACCGTTCATGTGCATATAACTAGGATAGCCACCACAACGTATCGCCTTGATATTCATTTCGAGTCTTTTCTCGAAGAAATCCGGTATCGTTGACCCTCTTGTTCTGTCTTTCGCGTCTCCTTGTAGGAGATTCCTCTTTAGGGAGTTCTCGAGGCGGGCCGTGGTCATAGTCGTGGATGAGGTCGGAGGGGCGGATGTGTTGGGCCAGAGGTACTAGTTGACCCACCTCTTCTCCCGGGCGTTTAGGCCCAGGATCTTGCCCAGTTGATCAAAGATATTGTGCGAGAGGAGCTCCACCAGCCTCCACAGGTGCCTCTCCCTAAGGACGTGAAGGGGGAGTCCTCAGTGGGATAGAGAGACCGCTGTAGTGCCAGACGAGCAGGAGTAGGAGGGGGCGGTCCTCCACCGCCCCCACCGCACTCTGACACTTCCGAGCACGAGCCCTCCTTGCCTGGAGGAGTGCCCGTTCCCCCACTACAATTGCACCACGAGCTTTTCGAACAGTTCCAGAAGCTGAAGCCCCTCTCCTTCAAGGGGGATGAGGACCTATATAAGGCAGGGGACTGGCTAGAGCAGATAGAGAAGGTGTTTGACACCCTTCGCCCTCCCACAGAGTGCCGTGTGGCCTTTGCCACATACCAGCTAAAGAGCATGGCACACAGATGGTGGAGGGCTGTCAGAAGCCAAGAGGGGAGAGAGCCAATGTGAGACCAATTTGTGGCTCTCTTCTGCGAACAGTACTTTCCGCGGACCTAGCAAGACCAGAGGAGGTGAGTGTTCCACACTCCGCCAGGGGACGATGACTGCTAGTGCGTACCGCACGTGTTTTCTAGAGTTGTCACATTTTGCCTCGATAGTCGTGTCTATGGAGGAGGAGAGCCTGTGGAGGTTTTCTAAGGGGCTCTGACCTGCTATTCAAGGGTATGTCAAACCCCTGAAGCTGCCCACCTTCTCACGAGTGGTTGAGGCAGCCATGACCTACGAGGAGACCAACCCAGCCGCACGAGACACCGATAGCGGACGGAAGAGGCCCTATCAGCCAGAGCACTCTCAGGGCTATCGGGAGAGGAGGCACACGGCACCCGTAGGAGAGCCGTCTCATTTTGCGGGGCCATCAGTGGCCTTTGGGGGCCCCAGACAGGGGCCAGTTGCCAGCACCGGACCCCCACCCAACTACCAGCAGGGACCTACTGAGGGAGGAGGACGTGTCCCCCTCTGCTACCAGTGTGGCCTGCCGGGCCACATCAGGAGGGACTACCCATCTAGGGCCGGAGCACAGCAGATGCTCCCCGCACCGAGCACTGGAGGCCGAGCTGGTGGTCGTGGTCCCCAGGCGCATGGGGGAGGGCAGCAGTCACGAGGAGGGTACCGTCCAGTGGCTACTCGCCTAACCCAGAGTGTAGCTGCTTCATCTACATCGAGCACTAAGGGACATATCAACGCCCTGACACATAGAGATGCCAGGGCTTTCGGTTCAGTGGTGGCAGGTATGGTTACCATTTATGACAGATTAGTGTATGTACTTTTTTATTCCAACGCCGCGCACTCTTTTGTTGCTGCGAGTTTTGTCGTCAGTTTGGGGTAGGGCAGTGTACTATTAGATGATCCATTTGTGATTAGAGGCCCAGGTGGCCAGTTGTTTGTAGCTGAGGAGATCTACACTGACTGCGAGGTCAGTATAGGGGGACACAGCCTCCCCGCTGACCTGATTGTGATACAGATGAAGGATTTTGGCATGATCCTAGGGATGGACTGGCTGTTGATGAGAGACTCATCATAATCTCTAATTACCCCTAATGAACTAGTCTTCCTAGTTAATTAGCTAAGGTTATGAATATATAAGGGTTAATTATAGAATAAGGGATATTTAGTAAAGGACCTTAAAATAAGTTAAAAATGATATTTTATCATTCAATTAACATTATTAATAATCTAATTAATAATTGGACTCAAAATCTTATTAATCATTCCCTTAATTAATAAGTTAAGTAACTTAAACATAATGTATACCTAAGTATATAATAACTTAAGTAACTTTACCTAATTTAATAAATTAACTTTAAAAGGTCAAAAATGTAAATTCAATGTGAAAACATAATATTTACCTTATTTACTAACATAAATAAAAAGTTGAAAAAGATTTAAGTTAAAATAAACCTTTAAAACCTGGGTTTACATTTTGGTCCTTAAAATTCTGTGCAATTGGGTCCTTAAGTTTCACATAGGTCCTTAAGTTTCATTACATTTAAGTCCCTTTTCGTCTTCTTCTTCTTCTTCTTCACCTGAGTGGACGGCTAACGATAGAGAGTTACGCCACCACACGATCACCGCCCTGCCAACATCACCCTTCCTTCTCCAAGCTCTTGGAGCTTGCGCTCACCACTCCATCTTCATCCACCGGCCTGGACTAATCAAAAATCCTAATTTCTGGTGGGAGTTAACCTCACCGTCGTCGGAGACGGCGCCGGAGGTTAAGATCCTTAAGCTTCTTCTTCGTCCTGACCTCACCATTCTCATCGTCGCCAACCACTATAAATACCCCCTTACCCCTTCGATTTAGCTCAAGTTGGCTCCCTTCCCTCTTCTAACACTGAGTCGACCCAATAGGCTATTCGTCTGCAACTCCGATGACCTTCCATCTCACTCTCCGACTTCCTCCATCGATTCTGATCAGCTGAGGAGATTTGCCGAGGTCAGCCGTGTCTCTGGACACAGGCACCGACCAAGGAGTCCTCTACTTCACCTCACATCCGCCTGCCGGAGATTCTTCTGAAACCCTCTGATTTCGTTGTTTGCCATGAACCTTCGGCAGAACCCTATTGACCCCTTCGTCTAGGTAATGGTAGATTAGTAGGAGTAGGATAGCTTAGCTAGTTATGTAGTTAGTTACATTAGAGTTAATTGCAGATTTTAGATGCCATCTTCTCCAACTCCGACGAGCTCCTTGAGCTTGCCAGAGCCTTAATTTTGTCTTTTAAACTCACTGATCACCTTCTTCTTTCATCCATAATCATTTCTATCACATTAAAACATTAACTGGATCATTGTTTCACCTAATTCATATTCACCTTCACAGCTACTGTTGCTGTCTATGGCAGAAGTGACTGAGCATAGCTTCACCTCCATAGGGTTCTCCATCACCTATTCACAACCTAAGGATCCTAATTGACACTTTAATTTGTAGAATTACCATCTATAATCTAAACGCCTAATTTATAATTAAGCTCTTGAGCTCGCTGTCCATGGCGGCTCAAGAGTAGTTAAAAATCCTTAATTATATATATATTTATGATCGTAAATATCTGTTGACTTATTTTGACCACTCAGTTAAGTGGGAAAACAAGTCCTGAGCATTAATCCAATTTAGATTTATGAAAAATGAATTTTATTATCAAACCTTTACTCTAATGAGATAATGGAGAATTAGTTGAGTCCCTGAAGTTCCTTACAACCTTAGGAACCTTTTTAGACTAAAAATGGCACATTTTACCATTCTATGCACAGTTTGCATTTTTTCTGGACTCACCAGAGCTCCGACGAGCTCCGGCAAGTCAAAATTGAGCTTCAGCCTACAAAACTTAGTGAAAAGCTCCAGATTGATGTATTTTTAATCATAGAGTAATTTGAGGCCAAATATTTGGAATTTTAACCACTGGAGCTTAGATTCAGTCTTCATCTTCTCCAACTCTGGCAGAGTTGGAGAAGTCTGTCAGTTAGGTTTAAGACACATTTAAGGTGTCTAGAAGCTTCAGTGTAGTGCACTGAAGCCATTCATGATCTCATTCTATTGTAGCTCAGGTGATAAGCTTAGAACCTTAGAAACCTTAGTTCAAACACCTATCTGAGGGTCTAAAAAAATTCCTGAGATTGAAGAGATACTATTTTAGGCTCCAATTCCTTGTAAGAAGGCTTTAATCAGAAAGTCAAAACTTGAGGCCTTACAGTCAAACCTGGGAAGAAGAATTTGATTCTGAGCTCGAACTGAAGAATTGAGGAGCTAGAGTTGTTCCTGAGATTCTGTTGGAAAGTTTTAGAGTGATCAAAATGAGCTCAGATGTGTGATTTGGTTGGAATTTAATTACTGCCAGTTTGGGTTATTTTTGAACCCAAACTAATGATAGTGGCATTTTTTTGAGATTTAATCGTAAAACCTGCCCAGTTGAGTCAATTTTAATCCTTAGAATCTATTTAAATCAGTTAGATCTATTCTTAAGTGTCTATTCACCTATTTTAAGTTGTAAAATCCGTTCTCTGAAGCTTACAAAGAAGCTTGAAGCTTCTCTGTGTTATCTGAAGCTTAAAGAGCTTCAAAACCCACTTATGAAGCTGCGGAATAACCTATAGAACCTATTCAAACCTTTAAATGAGAGAGGCAAGTCCATCTGTGGACACTGTAAACATTAACTCTATTCCCAGGTAGTTTACAACCCGTAGGAACCCCCTATTTCACTCTTCAAATTGAAGAGGAAAACATCCTCTTAGCTTAAAATTGACCTTGCAACCTTGTAGATCTACCTTAGAGCTTTCCATCAAGCTTTGAATCACTTGATTTGGAGCTCTGAGTAAGGAGATATGGTCAATTGAAGTTGAGTCTAGAGGGGGAAACATAGTCCTACATCGGAAAAACATGAGCACACGCCTTAGTATAAAACATTTTTGTTGTATAGGAGTTTTAGTCGTCAAGCGCTCAGCGCGATCTGAACATCTGAACATCTGAGCATATGTGTGTGAGTGTGCGGGCATATGTGTGCCTGCGGGTGTGCGCCCGAGTGGGCATGTGCGAATGTGGCCCTGGGAGGGTGAGATCTAGGAGGCGATTGAGCCGGGTTGGCTCGAAAGTATGAATCAAAAAATAAACCAAAATCGAACCATAATTGAAATCAAGCGAGGACCGAGTAGGGTCTGGTCCCACCCTGATCTCAGGGTGCTGTGTATCCTCGAAAGGACCTCGTCGCAAATCAGAAATAATTTTTGGTTGAAAAGGAAAATTAAACCGGTTCAACAAAAGGTTCAGAGTTAAGGAAGGAAGGTTCAAAGGAAGAAGTGCTAAGGTTCAGCAGCTAAGGTTAAAGGAAAGAAAGGAGAAGAACAGGCATGAAGACTAAAGAGGAGGCTTAAGGAAATACTAAGGGAAAAGGTAGAAGCTGGAGCAATGAAGAGAGAAGAAGGCAGAACATAAGAAGAAAGAAAAGAGTTCGAGAGAGTAAAAAAATAAAGGATAAAAGAGAAAGAAAGAAAAAGGAGAAAAGAGAGAAATAGAGGCTGAAGAAAGAAAGAAAAGAATTTGTTTTTCTTGCATTATTTTAAATTTCTTTTTGTTCTTAAATGTTGTAATAAGGCATGTTTCAGTAGAAAAACTCTTATTTGCTTTATTTCGTTTGAAATAAAATAGAAAACAAACATGTTTACTTGCTAATAAAGTAAATCATTTGAGTAAATATGTTCTCTTATAGGATTTTGCATATTATTTCATTTTAATTAATTTTTGGCAAAAGTCATGATTTTATAATTAACTTAGTGTACCTCCTAAACTTATAAAGAAAATAAAAGATAACTACTGAATTTGGAATGAATTATACCTCCAGGGAATGACTTGGACTCAACCAGTAAAAATTTCTGAAATGTTAGGTTAATTTGACCCTATACTACTAATCGACACAACTTCGAGTTAACCTAAGTGACTTTTCTCTACTCTTAATTAAGTAAAATTAACTTAATTATTGAGTTGAGGTGAGAAACGCATCAGCTGTCCGCCTATCAAGCCCTGGTGGATTGTTTCGAAAGGAAGATCGTCTTCTCCTTTCCGGAGTTGCCTTCCTTTGAGTTCCACGGACAGCCGGTGGATGAAGGTTTCAGATGCATCTCTATGCTTTGGGCAGCGAGGCTTTTGAGCTAGGGGTGTGAGGGCTTTTTGGCATATGTAGTGGCAGAGCCTAGCCTCGTGGTTGACTTTTAGAGTATTCTGGTGGTTTACAAGTACCCCAACGTTTTTCCAGAGGAGCTGCCAGAACTACCGCCTAAGCGTGAGATTGAGTTTAAGATCTCACTGGTACAGGGGACTAGCCCCATTTCTACTGCACTGTACCGGGTGGCACCGCTTGAGCTGCGAGAGCTCAAGTCACAGCTGCAGGACTTGTTGGAGAAGGGCTTTGTGAGGCCCAGTGCATCCCCATGGGGAGCCCCTATGCTGTTTGTGAAAAAGAAGGACGGTACCCTGCGACTTCGTGTCAACTACCGACAGCTGAATAGGGTCACCATCAAGAACAAGTATCCGTTGCCAAGGATTGACGACCTCTTCGACCAGTTGCGAGACACCACAGTGTTCTCCAAGATAGATCTGAGGTTAGGCTACCACCAGTTGAGGATCAGGGAGATTGACGTCTCCAAGATAGCTTTCCGTACCCGGTACGGGCACTACAAGTTCTTGGTCATGTCATTTGGGTTGACCAATGCCCCCACTGCTTTTATGGATTTGATGAACCAGATTTTCAGACCATACTTGGACCAATTTGTGGTTGTGTTCATCGACGACGTACTCGTTTACTTGCGGGATCAGGCGCAACACGGGCAGCATTTACGGATGATTCTGGACACTTTGAGGCGACGCAGGCTGTATGCAAGATTTGGTTAAGGCAGGTGACTTTCTTGGGCCATGTGATCTCGGGGGATGGTTTGGCTGTGGATCCAGCCAAGGTTGAGGCCGTACTCAGATGGGAGAGGCCATGTACAGTGACGGAGGTACGCAGCTTTTTGGGACTAGTAGGTTACTATCGGCGATTTATCAGAGGATTCTCTCATATTATGCCTCCTATGACCCAACTGACTCGGAAGGACGTGCCCTTTTCCTGAGCAGATGAGTGCGAGGCATGTTTTCAGGAGTTGAACGAGAGACTGACTTTAGCTCCTATGCTTACCATCCCGGATAGCAGTGGCAGTTTGTGGTTTACACAGACGCTTCATTGCAGGGGTTAGGGGGTGTGCTCATGCAGAGGGGTCACGTTGTGGATTACGTTTTGCGGCAACTGAAGCCCCATGAGCATAACTACCCTACCCATGACTTAGAGTGGGCAGCTGTTGTCTTTGCACTGAAGACATGGAGGCACTACCTTTACGATGAGACTTTCGAGATTTTCACGGATCATAAGAGCCTCAGGTACTTGTTTGACCAGAAGGGGCTCAACATGAGACAGAGACGTTGGTTAGAGCTCCTGAAGAACTACGACTGTAGCATCTCCTACCATCCAGGGAAGGCCAATGTGGTGGCTGATGCCTTGAGCTGGAAGGCGCCCGCCCACTTGGCTAGTCTACAAGCACAGAGTTGGAGACTTATGGAGGAGTTGGGCAGTTGGCGAACCCAGGAGTCACAGGGGTATTGTGGGATAGTGACAGTGATGCGGCAGACACGACCAGAGCTGATAAACCACATCATCGTAGGACAAATGATAGATTAGTACTTATAGACACTATGGGATAGGGTTTTGATAGGAGACCCAGGAAACTTTTCCTTTACAGATGAGATACTGTGCATTCGGGAAAGCTTATGCATTCCTAGGGACGAGGAGTTATTAAGAGAGCTCCTGGCTGAGGCTTACGGGTCTAGGTTCACCATACATCTTGGGAACACAAAGATGTATCATGATCTGAGACGTGAATTTTAGTGGAGAGGGATGAAGCGGGATGTTGGTGAGTTTGTGTAGTAGTGTTTGGTGTGCCAACAGGTGAAGGCCGAGCATCATAGGCCTGCACCGTTGCAGCCACCTCCTGTGCCAGAGTGGAAGTGGGAGAGCATCACCATGGACTTGGTGGTGGGTCTACCGGTTACCTAGTGAGGACATGATGCAGTTTGGGTGATAGTAGACAGGTTGACGAAGATGGTGCGTTTCCTACTGATCCGAGTCACCTGGGGACCAGCACAGTTGGCAGAGAGGTACATTCGCGATGTGGTTTGCCTGCATGGAGTTTCGCATGAGATTGCATTCGACAGGGATACCCGTTTTACTTCCCAGTTATGGGCTGAGTTTCAGTAGGCTTTGGGGACACGTTTGAGGTTCAGTACCGCTTACCACCCCCAGACGGACGGACAGTCAGAGTGCACCATACAGACACTTGAGGACCTTTTATGTGCCTGTGTACTAGACTGGAGAGGCTCCTGGGAGGAGCATTTACCCCTGGCAGAGTTTGCATATAATAATAGTTACCACTCGAGCATCGGAATGGCACCTTACGAGGCTCTATACGGACGGAGGTGTACTACACCCTTGAGTTAGGTCGAGGTGGGGACCAAGTGGAAGGTTGGCCCCAGGCTGATCCGGCAGAGTCAAGAGGTGATAGAGTAGATTCACAGACGACTCCATACTGTTAGGAGCAGGCAGAAGAGATACGCTGACCGAAAACGCAGAGAGGTGCAGTTCAAGGTTAGGGATCACGTCATTCTCCATGTTTCTCCCATGAAGGGCCTGCAGCATTTTAAGGTGAAAGGGAGGCTTGCACCGAGGTTTGTAGGGCTCTTTGAGGTCCTGGAGTGGGTGGGACCCGTTGCTTACTGGCTTGCCCTTCCTCCCTAGCTTTCTGGTGTGCACGACGTGTTCCACGTGTCTAACCTCAGGAAGTACGTCGCTGATCCTAGTCATGTTCTGAGCCACGAGAGCTCGAGGTGGGTGACGACTTGACTTATCCCGAGAGACCAATGCAGATACTAGACAGAGATATGCATGACGATTAATATAATTTTCTTGCATTCATCAGTTAATTCTCTCAATTTAGGAAGCATATGCATTTAGAATAACTACATGTGTTTGAATTTAGTGTTGCTCACATTTTATAAAATCATGCATTTCGCTATGTACTATTGTTGTTCGCGGAAAACTATGCAATCGAAGTTGGTTTTGAAAAGCTCATTGTTGTAGTTCGATTTGTGAAGAAATCCGTCAACTGATAAATTTATATCGAAATTCTTAGAATTTTGGGTCGAACATAGGGATGCTACGTCGATCAAAAATCTGTGATTTATATTTTTTTGTGTTTTTGTTTGAAAATCAAATAATTACAATGGAATTGATATAAACAATAAGAGAGAGAAAGAGAGAGAGAGAATAATCACTTGATATAATCAGAATGTTTTTACAACTACAAAGCGGGAAATGATTACAACTAGAAAGCAGAAAATTCTATTCTAGAAAGCGATTAAAAAGAAGGGAGAGAGATGTTATCCTCCTCGACGAATGCTTAGAGGACAAGTCGGATGGAGCGATGCCTGGAAGATGGGGGACAGAGCGGGAAGAAGGAGGATGAAACAGGAAGAAGCAGGAATGAAGCAGCACGTCATCATCGTCACGAGATCCACTTCCAGAATGGGGGCGAGAAAATTTGATTTGGCTCTATAATAGCATCCCGGGTATGGGACAAGCTTTTCTTGAGCTTTGGAGAGGGAAAGAGGTAAAGGAAGGGATGAAGAAGTGGAGGTCAGGTCTCCTTTCATAGTTGTATGAATTGAGGGCAAAATTGTCATTTTAAGCTTAAAGCATTAAAATCAGGTCTTTAGTGACGGATTTATCCGTCACTAAAGGTCTGATCGTGGTCGACGTGCCTATGCCGCATGCACCTCCCCGCCTGCCATGCACAAAATGCATGCTCATGTCTTTCAAATCTTAGTCGTCCAATCGTGAGATCGGACGGCTTAGATTTCTCCTCGCACGCGCCTTCACCTGCACTTAATAGCATGCTCGCATGCGATTGAGCGTGTGCAAATGCATTTGATCGTGCATGCACGCGATTGGATGATCTGAGCCACCTGTAGCCGATCGCACGGTCGCGATTAAACGCTTGCATGCTGCGGATGGTGAGTCGAACGCACGTCACACGCTCGTGCAACGCCACTCGACCATTGTGTTAGAGGTGACTCTTTGTCGCGCTTACGCTTTAAGAGCGTGCGCTTCACAGCCGTTGGATTAAGATCTAATGGCCCAGATCACGCCTCGCTGTGCTTTCAGAAGATGGGGAGAGGTGCTGCCGCTGATTTGGGTGGCTTTGATGGCACCACGTGGCACCATCATGGCCGTCCATCTTCTGTGACATGTAGAACGTGCCACGAATGTCGGATTTAGTCAATTTTTCCATCGTTAGGCTGCGATCATCGATCCAAACCCATCCGTGCAGTTGGATTTGTTGTTTGAAGTGTGGATTGGCACCATCTTGGCTGTTGAACTTTAGGCTTCCTCGATCTCTATCTAGTGCTACGGATGTCCGATCAGAGCGATCTTGGAGTCGTTGAACTCCAATTATCGCCCTAATTAGATCCGTACGGTTGGATCTTTGATCTGAGGTCCTGATTAAAAATCACCCTCTCCCTGACCATAAAAGGAGACAATTACTATTCAATTTATACAATTTGTCCTAAATGCGTAATTATGCATGTTATGTAATATTTACAATGCATGATGTTACTATGACACTAAGAACATGCATTAATTGACACTTTTGGTTATTTAGATGTATGCATATCAACCCCCATGCTTATATTTTGCTAGTTCCTAACGAAAACTACATGCTATTAGGGTTGGATTACTCGGGTAAAAGTCATTTTCAATATTAAAAAATTTTTACTCAAGACTTGAACTTTCAAAGACACAACAATGCCCAGTTATCTTCCAAAATGCAGATCGCCTCAAGCCCTTGCCTTGTTCAAAGAAAGATCTCTTTTTCTCCTTTTTTTTCTTTTCTAATTTTTTTGGATTTTTGAGTTTAGGGTTACAGAGTAGCTTTCTACGGCCACTCAACCCAGTCAAGACTTGATGAGAACCCTAAATTCTAAGCATCTTTTTGTGAAAGTGATAGACTCGTTGATCGGCAATTAGAGCAGACTTCGGGTTTCTATGCCCCTAGGTGACCTTAAAAAGAATTCTGCCTAAAGGTATATCTATAAGACCAGAAGCTTTCTCCCTACTTTTCTTTTTATGGGGTCAACACAAGGGTGAATCCAGTATATATCTCCCCAGCTTATTATACTTTTCCGCTTCTTCCTAAGTGTTTTAGGAATTTGACGTGCATTTCTTGAGCTGGGTTCTAGACAACCTACCAATGGGTTGTTACCCACGATAACTTGCCAGCCATACTCGTGTGATGAAGTGTGGCTTATTTCTTTTATTTTCTTTTTCTCCTTTTATTTTTCTTTTCTTTCTTTTTTTTTTTTTTGGACTTTCTTTTTCCTTTTTAAGTAGGTGGCTTCCCTGGTCTAAGATTTACCTAAAGGCAGTAGGAAAAGAATGGTCCGGTGGCTGGGCTCTAGACAACCTACCTATGGGTTGTTACCCACGATAACTTGCCAACCATACCACCCTAGAAGGTTCATTAGCTACCCAATTTCTATTAAAACCGTCAAACAACGAGTCAGTGCAAATAGTGTGTAGATACTTAGACTTAAAGTTCCCTCAAATCAGAGGACGGCTTGATAAGTCATATACTTATCACCAAAACTTATTTAAAAATTGAAATAGAATTTAAGATGGCGAGGACTCGATAAACAAATCCACATTTTAGTGGATACCTGGGCTGATTAAGCCCAAAGACCTACAGGGTCTTAGTGTTCAGATCCTACTGTAATATTTCCTAAGATTGAAAAGTCCTAATGCCCAAGTATTCTTTTCTAATTCAATTTTTTTTATGTATATATAAGAAAACAAGTAGAATTTACAAGAATTCCACAGAGCTGACAAATTGATTCAGAAATGAATCCACCCCCCATGCCTAGCTAATGCAATGTCTGCATTAAGAATAAAAGACATGAAAGGAAGGTAGAATGTAGAAGATATCACCTGAATATGATGCTCGGGTCAGCTCTGAGTCAGACTGTACAACTGTTGAGTTTAATGCCATCAGCTAGGCGAAGTCCAGCCAAAGAGATCACAACATGATGAGAGCAACCGTGTCTGAGACGGGTTCTGGAACAATATGGTTAATAAAAGGCTTCAGACATTGACCATTGACTTTGAATGAATTACCCATCTTTGGGTCAGAAATTTGAACGACCCCATTTGGAAAAGACTAATCGATGATGAATGGACCATTCCATTTTGACCTAAGTTTGTCGAGAAAGAGTTTAAGTCGAGAATCAAAGAGCCAAACCTTCTGGTTCAGCTCAAAGCTCTTGCGAGATATCAATTGGTCATGAAGAGCTTCGGTCCGAGTCTTGTAGATCTTGGCATTCTTGTACACATCATTTCTAAGCTCCTTCAACTTAGATAGTTGGAGTTTCCTGGTCTTTCTGGCTAAACTCAAATCTAGATTACACTGCTTGATTGCCCAAAATGCCCTATGTTCAATTTCTATGGGCAAATGGCACATCTTTCCATACACCAAATGAAATGGTGACATGCTGATAGGCATTTTGTATGTCGTACGATAGGCCTAAAGAGCATCTCAAGCTTTTGAGTCTAGTCTTTACGATCAGGCCTAACTGTCTTCTGAAGAATATTCTTGATCTCCCGATTGGAGGTCTCGGCCTATCCATTCGTCTGGGGATGGTAAGGTGTGGAGATTCTATGATTTACCTCGTATTTTGCCAATAAATTATGAAATTGGGCATTAGTGAAGTGAGAACCACCATCGCTGATGATGGCCCTCAGAATCCCGAATCAACTGAAGATGTTCTTCTTGATGAAATCAATGACCACCTTGTGGTCATCGGTTCGGGTGGGAATGGACTCGATCTATTTGGACACATAATCAACAGTGACGATAATGTACTGATGTCCAAATGAAGGGAGGAAAGGTCCCATAAAATCGATGCCCCAAACGTAGAAGATTTCGACAGGAAGAATCGGGTTTAGGGTCATCATGTCTCTCTTGGTTATGCTCCCAAGTCCCTGGCATCAGGAACAAGACCTCAAGAATTCTTGGGCATCCTTGAATAAAGATGACCAATAACATCTAGATTGCAAAATCTTTGTAGCCGTCTTTTTCCTAGAGAAATGTCCACCACACGTAGATGCATGACAAAAGTAGAGTATACTTTTGAATTCAATCTCCATAACACATCAGTGAATAATCTGATTAGAGTCGATGCAATACAGTTTAGGGTCCTCCCAAAAGTAATATTTGGCCTTAGATTTGAGTTTATCTCATTGTTGCTTGGTCCAATCCTGAGGAATTTGACCAACAGCCAAATAGTTTACGATGTTTGCAAACCATGGAGTTTAGACAACTAAAATTGTAGGGATAGTCTCGTCCTGAAAAGTATCAATAATCGAAATATCCGGATGAGAAGAATCACTCAAAAGTCTCGAAAGATGATCCGCCACCACATTCTGTGCCCTGGATTTATCCTTAATTTTAAGATCAAATTCTTGAAGCAGAAGAATCCATCGAACAAGCTGGGGTTTGGCATCCTTTTTGGCCAAGAGATGTCTCAAGGCCGAGTGGTCAATATATATTATGACATGAGACCCTAAGAGATAAGCTCTAAATTTCTCCAAAGCGAATACTACAGCTAGTAATTCCTTCTCAGTAACAATGTAATTCCTCTGGGTCTCGTCCAGAGTTTTACTAGCGTAGTAGATGATGTTGGTGCTAGAGCACCACGATCATTTGTTTTGATGATAACAAAACACGTGTTATTTAACATTTGCAATTTGAGTCCTAGATTTCAGGTCAATTGCAAATGAAGACGTGTTTAGACGGAACTCGAGCTCGCATCCAGGACGGATTGGAGGAGCTTGACGGAAAACAGAGGAGGTTCGCGTGGAGCGACAGATTGAAGATGGAAGGAAAAGAAGAATAGGATAGATTCTTTCTTCTGTACTTGTTGTATTTTTCATTTCTTTTGTTGCTCTTTATTTCCTTAGATATTTCATGTTAAAGAGCCTCAAAGTACCCTAACAAGTAGTCCTAGGAACACCGGCACAACCCTAGGATACTTAGGTTTTCTGTAGAACACTTAGAAAACCAATATAGGGTTAAAATAGACTTTCCAGACGTCTAATTCACAAATCAGACGTCTGATAAAGAATTTTAAGACGTCTGACTGTTGTTTCAGACGTCTGATAACTGTTAGGCTGGACATAGTTAGTTCTGTCTGATAAATTCAGACGTCCAGACCTTAGACCAGACGTCTTAGGAGACGTCTGATGGATTTGCCAGACGTCCAATCAGTGGACCGTTGGCTGGCTTAGAAAACACTCAAGATTATGACCGTTAGAGCCTTATCAGACGTCCATAGGACTTTACAGACGTCTGATAAATGACCGTTTTGCCTCGGCTGACCCAAAATCTCTTCTCAGAGATTTTCTAGCCGTTGCAACGTTTGGAAATCAATTCCCACAGTAAAAGTAGGTTTCCAGACGTCCAGACATAGTACCAGACGTCCTGTATGTCGTCTGATGGACTTGCGCAAAAACCCTGTTTAGATCTGATTCAAGTCAGGGAGAAACCCGCATAGAATCAGATGTCTGACCTTGAAATCAGACGTCTTAGAGTGGCCTTCCAGACGTCTGATGCCATAGTTAGACGTCTGATAACCCTGTCAAATGCAATCATTGTCCTGATTTCGGCCTGATTCTCTTGGGCTTTGCACCCAACGGCTATGGAAGCTTTTCCAAGCCTTCCAAAGCCTTCCTAAGGCCTCCATAAATAGAGGGGAACCTTTGTAACACAAAAACACAAGACATACACCTAGAGAGACATATACACACTAAGACACACACCTTGCAATACACTTTCAATCCTTTTGTGTCCAAAGAAAAGACTCTCTTGCTCTCCAAGCTCAAGCTCCATTTTCTTGAGAGCATCAACCGTTGCGCACCCGCTCTCCCGACGTTGATAACGAGAGCGACGTAGCGCCATCGCGTGGCACACGTACCGCGTCATCGTCGACGCACTCCTTGCAAAGGGGAGTTTCCTATTTCCTATAGAAGCTAGGTTTAATTACTTTGTTGGCTCTATAGGACTATTGTTTCTTTTATCTTTGTCTTTTGGTTGGGTATTCGCTTTGCGAATTCCCGTCTCCTTCGTGGGACAAAATCCTTCTCGTGGAGAGAAGGGGTTGAGGAACGCTACCCTCGTACTTGTAGCGTGGTTGTATTGAGGTTGAATCACCCTCGTTCAAAGTGATTCGGTTAGTGGATTTGATCAACTAGGTTGATCGGAAAATCCTAACTCGAGAGGGTTAGGTGGTGGTTTTCACCCGGTTTGGGTTTCCACCTAAAAATACCTGTGTACATTGTGTGATTGCTTAATTTCTTGTGATATTGCTTTATATTTTTATTTCCGCAATTTATTACGTCACCCCTCCTGGTAGGGACGAACCTACAATTGGTATCAGAGCAGGTCTCGCATTTTCGGCGTTACAAACCGGCGAGGATCTAAACATGGAGGGAAGCTGTTCCACAAGCAGGATTTCCGAGGGGCAGTCCACAACCCGTCCGCCGTTCTTCGACGGGAGCAACTACCCCTACTGGAAGTTGCGGATGAAGACGTGGCTTCAAGCCACCGACTTCACAGTCTGGGCCAGGTGCGAGACCCCCTTCGACATCCCAGAGAAACCCGCCAGAGGATACTCGCAGCAGCAGATCCGGGAGCTCTCTCTCAACGCGAAAACAATGAACGCGTTGTATTGCGCGCTCAGCTCGGAAGAATTCAACAGAATCTCGCAGTGCGCCACCGCATACGAGATTTGGCACACACTCGAGGTAACTCATGAAGGTACCTCTAAGGTAAAAACCTCAAAAATTAATTTACTTTCTCAAGAATTTGAATCTTTTTCAATGAAATCTAACGAGTCTTTAAGTGAGATGAACACTAGGTTCACTCTCATTGTAAATAACTTGAAAGCTTTAGGAAAGACTTTCATAAAGGGGGAGCTTCAAGGGAAGCTTCTTCGTTCCCTTGGACCGGAGTGGGAACAGAAAGTCACCGCCATCGAGGAGGTGAACGAAATGGAGGAGCTCAACATGGAAGATCTCCTAGGCAATCTGATGGCCTACGAGACTAAGTTGAAGCAGAAGAAGAAGGATACACCGGAGCCTAAACCAAAGAAGACTCGCCTTCAGAGCCGCGTCGGATAGCGAGGTAAGTTCCGACGACGAAGACTTTAGAATTTTACTTAAAAATTTTTCCAAGTTTTGTAGGGAATTAAAGAAAAAGAAAAAGGAGAAGAAGGAAAGCCTGAGACGTTGCTACCACTGCAACGGGAAAGGGCATCTGCGACCAGAATGCCCTCTTCTCAAAAAGGAGAAAAAGAAGGCGTTCCAAGCCACTTGGGACAATTCTAGCTCGGAGGAAGAAGAAGAAAAGACCATAGAAGAAGAAACCGCTTGCTTCGGCTTCATGGCCAGAGGAAGCGATAGCGAAAGCGAAAGCGACTCAGACAACGAGGTAAATCTCGATCTTCAAGAAGCTTTTAATGAACTTTTTGAGATTAGTAAATCACTTAGGGTAGAAAATAAAAGCATTAAAAAGAACCTTAGTTTTCTTAGAAATGAAAATGATAGGTTAGAAAAACAACTTAAGGACATAGAAGCTAGTCCTAAGGATGATAACCTATTATTAGATAATCATAACCTCATCAATGAAAATAATAAATTGATTGAGGAAAATGTTAGTCTAAAATTAGAAATTTCAGATTTAAAGACTAAAATGAACATTATAGAAAAAGAAATTGCATGTCTTAGGGAAAATTCTAACAAATTAATCAACAAAGTTGATAATTTTTATAGCCCTAAGGTTGAGAAAGGATCTCCATCAAGGAGACCCTCTAACAAATCCGGATCCAAGCCCACTTGGATACCGAAAAAAGAATTAGAATCTTGTTTTGTAGGATTCAGGGATAACTACAATACACAGGACTGGACCTACAAACTCAAGGCTGGTCAACTCAAGTTGGGAGAACCAAGGAGTAAACCAAGGAGGAGAACAAGAAGACCGACAAGACGGCGAACAAACGACGGACCCGCCGCACGTCGACCACCAGATTGGAGACCGGCGCCGATGCCCGGGCCTCCAAGCTACGGATGGGAGCCCCATCCGATGTGGCATCCACCACCACCATTCGGGCCATTTTATTGGCCATGGTAGGTGAGGTAAAACCCTTTACCATATCTTTTTATCATAAGCATTTAGATAGGGGGAGTTAAAAAAGGATGAGCTAATTGTCAATTTTTAAGGGGGAGATATAAGGTAGCTAGATTTCCTTTAGAAAGGGGGAGAAAAATAATAGCTATCGCATTGTTACAAAAAGGGGGAGGACATTACCTCTGTCAAAAGAAACTCATAGAAGAGCATGTTTTAAGGGGGAGTTATAGGAAATGTAAAACCAATTAAACCTTTTTGATAATGTCAAAAAGGGGGAGGTTTTTTTTTTCTGCATTATGGTTTTGTCATCATCAAAAAGGGGGAGATTGTTGGTGCTAGAGCACCACGATCATTTGTTTTGATGATAACAAAACACGTGTTATTTAACATTTGCAATTTGAGTCCTAGATTTCAGGTCAATTGCAAATGAAGACGTGTTTAGACGGAACTCGAGCTCGCATCCAGGACGGATTGGAGGAGCTTGACGGAAAACAGAGGAGGTTCGCGTGGAGCGATAGATTGAAGATGGAAGGAAAAGAAGAATAGGATAGATTCTTTCTTCTGTACTTGTTGTATTTTTCATTTCTTTTGTTGCTCTTTATTTCCTTAGATATTTCATGTTAAAGAGCCTCAAAGTACCCTAACAAGTAGTCCTAGGAACACCGGCACAACCCTAGGATACTTAGGTTTTCTGTAGAACACTTAGAAAACCAATATAGGGTTAAAACAGACTTTCCAGACGTCTAATTCACAAATCAGACGTCTGATAAAGAATTTTAAGACGTCTGACTGTTGTTTCAGACGTCTGATAACTGTTAGGCTGGACATAGTTAGTTCTGTCTGATAAATTCAGACGTCCAGACCTTAGACCAGACGTCTTAGGAGACGTCTGATGGATTTGCCAGACGTCCAATCAGTGGACCGTTGGCTGGCTTAGAAAACACTCAAGATTATGACCGTTAGAGCCTTATCAGACGTCCATAGGACTTTACAGACGTCTGATAAATGACCGTTTTGCCTCGGCTGACCCAAAATCTCTTCTCAGAGATTTTCTAGCCGTTGCAACGTTTGGAAATCAATTCCCACAGTAAAAGTAGGTTTCCAGACGTCCAGACATAGTACCAGACGTCCTGTATGTCGTCTGATGGACTTGCGCAAAAACCCTGTTTAGATCTGATTCAAGTCAGGGAGAAACCCGCATAGAATCAGACGTCTGACCTTGAAATCAGACGTCTTAAAGTGGCCTTCCAGACGTCTGATGCCATAGTTAGACGTCTGATAACCCTGTCAAATGCAATCATTGTCCTGATTTCGGCCTGATTCTCTTGGGCTTTGCACCCAACGGCTATGGAAGCTTTTCCAAGCCTTCCAAAGCCTTCCTAAGGCCTCTATAAATAGAGGGGAACCTTTGTAACACAAAAACACAAGACATACACCTAGAGAGACATATACACACTAAGACACACACCTTGCAATACACTTTCAATCCTTTTGTGTCCAAAGAAAAGACTCTCTTGCTCTCCAAGCTCAAGCTCCATTTTCTTGAGAGCATCAACTGTTGCGCACCCGCTCTCCCGGCGTTGATAACGAGAGCGACGTAGCGCCATCGCGTGGCACACGCACCGCGTCATCGTCGACGCACTCCTTGCAAAGGGGAGTTTCCTATTTCCTATAGAAGCTAGGTTTAATTACTTTGTTGGCTCTATAGGACTATTGTTTCTTTTATCTTTGTCTTTTGGTTGGGTATTCGCTTTGCGAATTCCCGTCTCCTTCGTGGGACAAAATCCTTCTCGTGGAGAGAAGGGGTTGAGGAACGCTACCCTCGTACTTGTAGCGTGGTTGTATTGAGGTTGAATCACCCTCGTTCAAAGTGATTCGGTTAGTGGATTTGATCAACTAGGTTGATCGGAAAATCCTAACTCGAGAGGGTTAGGTGGTGGTTTTCACCCGGTTTGGGTTTCCACCTAAAAATACCTGTGTACATTGTGTGATTGCTTAATTTCTTGTGATATTGCTTTATATTTTTATTTCCGCAATTTATTACGTCACCCCTCCTGGTAGGGACGAACCTACAGATGATAGAGGACTTCCTATCAATCTTCTGACCCAAAACAACCCCGACCGCATAATCAAAAGCATCGATCATGTTCTCAAATGGGGCTATCCAAACTGGTGGTTGCAACACCGGAGCATAACTGACTGACATTTTAAGAAAATCAAATGCCTTATGGCTTGATTCGTTGAAATCAAATGGCGTATCTTTGGCATGAAGGTTTCTTAGAGGGTGAGCAACCTTAGAAAAGTCCTTGATGAACCTCCTATAGAATCCCACATGACAAAGAAATGATTGAATTTGTTTGACAGATATGGGAGGAAGAAGTTTAGAGATAGCATCAACCTTAGCTTTGTCAACTTCGATACCCCGTTCAGAGATTACATGACCCAAGATGACGTCTTCTTGTGTCATGAAATGACTCTTTTCCCAGCTAAGGACTAGTCTTGTTTTGATGCATCTTTTAAGAATCATTTCAAGATTAGCCAAACAAGAATCAAACAATTCTCCGAAAATAGAGAAATCGTCCATGAAGACTTCCATAAACTCTCCCACCATGTCTGAGAATATGGCTAGCATACACCTTTGAAAAGTCCCAGGTACATTGCATAAGTCAAATGACATCCTACGGAAAGCAAAGGTTCCGTAGGGACAGGTGAAAGTCATTTTTTCCTGATCCTCGAGATGGATAGGGACTTGATTGTATCCCAAGTAACTGTCTAGGAAATAGAAGTACTTCTGCCCGGTTAGTCTTTCAAGGATTTGATCGATAAAGGGAAAAGGGAAATGATCCTTTTTCGTGGCTGTGTTCAGCTTCCCGTAATCAATACAAACCCTCCAAGAGGAAGCTGAACGAGTTGTGATAGATTCTCCTTTCTCGTTAATCACAACAGTAATCCTAGCTTTCTTGGGAACAATTTGCACGGGACTTACCCAAGGACTATCAGAGATCGGATAAATGATTCCTACATCGAGCCCCTTGATAATTTCCTTCATAACCACTTCTCACATATTAGGGTTTAATCTCCTCTGCATTTGGCGAGAAGGGTGGGATCCATCTTCCAAAAATATTTTGTGATTGCAATAAGATGGCTCGACCCCCTAAGGTCATGAATGGTCCAACCAATTGCCTCCTTGTGTTCCTTTAGGACCTTAATCAACTTAATCTATTGCTCCTTAGTTAATTTGGCACTGATAATCACAGGGAGTGTTTTTGAGGTCCCAAAAACTGATATTTCAAATTCTCAGGCAATGGTTTCAGTTCGAGATGGGGTGGGTTTTGGATTGAAGGTAAGGATGATGCTGAAGAAGATTCATCAAGCGGAAGAGGTTGAAAGTGAATAAAATCAATAACCTCTTCAGAATGTGGCAGGTTTGCCACAGAGGGTTGCGGGTCAGATTCATCACAACAGGAGGAACTTTTAATTGCAGAAATCGCCATACAAGTTTCAATATTCAAGTTATCATCCTCAAGTTCCTTTATAAATCCACAATCCTTAAATTTATTAATCACCTTAAAAATATCTAATTTCAATTTCTGATCCCCAAAGGCGATTTTCATGCTACCGCTTTCACAGTTGATATTGGCCTTTGTGGTAGCTAGCAATGGATGCCCCAGAATGATGGGCATGTTCCTTAGATTTTTAGCTACATCCATGTCAAGGACAAGGAAATTTACAGGAAAATAGAAATCCTTAACCTTAACAATAACATCTTCAATAATGCCTCACGGATTTGTGACTAAATGGTCTACTAACTGCAATGTTATTGAAGTCGGTCGAAGTTCACCTAATTCGAACTTCTTGTAAAGGGAAGTCGGAATTAGGTTAATAGATGCACCTAGATCAAAAAGTACTCTATCAAAAGTGTAATCTCCGATGACACAAGAAATCAAAGGAGCACTTGGATCTCTCTTTTTCTGAGGAAGGTGATGCAGGATAACAGAACTAGCCTGCTCGGTGAGTACCACCTTCCTCGAAACAGATTCCCTTGACTTAAACTTCTGTGTGTAGAAATCCTTCAAAATTTTAGCGTAAGCCAGTATGTGTTTGATTACATTGAGGAGCGGGATATTGATCTCGACATTCTTGAATATATTCAAGAGCTCCTCGTTACAATCAACAAGCTTCTTCTTCCTAGGTTTAATCAAGGCCTCAGGAAAAGGGACATGAGTCAGATCTTCGGAATCAGGTTCCTGAGCCTTATTTTCTTCTTTAGAGTTCTCCTTTCTCTCCTTAAACTCTCTAGGATTTGATAAATCAAAACAGTGTGGTTGTGGGTCCTGAGTTTGCTTTCCACTTCTCAAAGTAACATAGTTAGCAGATGCATACGGGTTTGGGTCTTGGGGAGGGTTAGGAAAGATTGGAGGGGCTTCATTAGCTAGATACCTTTGATTTGAGGAAAAAGCAGAAGAGGAAGGACCCTACTCAACCACTTGAGCATGTGCGTGTGGGTCCCTTTAATTCACATACCCTTGGGCTTCATTGCCTGGATTTTGGATATTACGTGGGTTGGGTATGGGTGGAGATGGTAGAGATCCAGGTTGACGAGAATTAGTAATGAACCCATTTTGCAAGTTGTCCAGTGAGGTTTTCATTTGCTACATGAGTTGGAGCATAGATCCTTGCATTTCTACCATCTGTCGGTTCAAATCAACTTGCCCTACGAGTTGACGGGCATTCCAAGATGGCTTATTGATCTGATTTGGGGGTAGCTAAGTGTAAACATGACCCAAACCCATTGGTCTTTGTGGAGCATAATTGTTGGGTTGGAATTGGGTCTGCTGCCCTGGGTTTTTCCAGGAAAAGTTAGGGTGGTTCCTCCAACCCAGATTCTAAGCATTGGAATAAGGGTTGGACCTAACGTTCTCCTGTACAGCATAGACATCCTCATAGGGTGTGGATGGAGAGAAAGAAAGGGAGGGATCAGAGAAACTGGGATCAAAGGCCCCAGTTTGGAACCTGTGGGGTTCTGAATAATGCTGACTCACAAGTTGAGCCGCATCAAGTTGATTCATGAACTCCCGTCCAGAAGGAGCTCGTGATGAATGGAATCCAGAATTCTGGGATTGAGTGGATCAAGAATTGTTCATTGAATTTCCAGCCATCCACTCCTCTATCCTTTTAGTAACCAAGTCCACCTTATCTAGTTTATTGCAAATCAATTCCATATTGAATGAATGAGAGTCGTGGACTTCATTAACATTCGATCTGGGTTGTTGGGACCAGTTAAAAGTATCCATGGAGGCATGATTGATTAAATTCTCACTCATCTCCTCAAACAAATCATGTACGCTATCTGCATCTTTGTTGAGAAAATTACCTCCGCAAGAAGCGTCTGTGTGATTTTTGAGTTGCTCAATCAACTTGTGATAGAAGATTTGCACGAGCTACCATTTCGGTACCTCGTGGTGTGGACACCTCCACAATAAGTCCTGAAATCGCTCCTAGGCAACATGAAACTGTTCCCCCGGCTGCTGAGTGAAGGTAGTAATTGCTCATCTCAAAGCATTGGTATGTCTGACAGGGAAGAATTTATTCAGGAAAGCTAATTTCAAATCATTTCAAGTTGCAATTGGCTTTCCTATAGTCCTGTACCAATGAGCGGCTTTATCCCTAAGAGAGTGGGGGAAGAGCCTCATGATCATCTGCTCCTCATTCACATTTCGTACCTTGGTGGTCTGGACCAAAGTAGTCAGGTCCTCCAAGTGTTGAAATGGGTCTTCAGAGCCAAGCCCATGGAAATGTTTGACCAGGCTTAACATCTGGGGCTTGATTTCTATGTCTCTAGCAGGAATCTGGACGCCGGGACATTCCCTGTAATTTAAATGATCATAAAAATCCTTCAAGGGCTAGGCACTTTTTATTCTCTGGAACCATTCTTGCATTCTCTACATTTGTTCCAGCTGCCTTTGAAATACCTCCTATGGATTCTGAGGCAGAGGAGGCTGTTGATTGGCCATGGGATCAATTTGGCCAAAATCCAATCTACACCTCCTAGAATACTCAAGTGGTCCTTCCAATCGGAGATTCAATGACCTCCTCAGCATAAACTAGGAAAAGGTCAGAAGGACTGGGGATAAGAACCCTGCAGCACAACAAAACAAGCCTGTCCTTAAGTGGGATAGGCTAAGGATCTACAAACTCTCAGAATCCGCCTTAAGATTATAAACAATTTACTCTACTTGTGTCCACTCAATCCAACTAGTTAGGAGGGACTGAGGAGAAGGTTCTTCCTTCGGCTTGCGCCTCTGGTTCCTAGTGTACCCTCCAGCCACGGTCGTTTGACGCTACTCCCCTAGCTAGACATCAGATTGATCGGTACAAGCAGGTTAATCGTAAACATTCTCACACTGAGCCCCAAAGAGTGAATTAGTCCTTGAGGCCAACGTCTACTTGATTTTATTTAGGCTTGCGATTGTAGTGCTTATGGAATGTAGTGGGCCCTTAAAATGGGTTGTGCCCTTAATGATCAATTAAGTATGTGTTAGTGCATGCACAATTAGGGTTTTCAAGCAAGATTATTTGTGATGAGTAGATTTTAAGGTTCAAATCTTGCTTAAGTAGCTCTTAGGGTTTAGAATTAGGTTTAATTCAATTAAGTTCGAGGCAAACTAGGTTTTCAAGCACGGATGAAGATCTCTTTCCTTTCGAAATCAAAAAGTAAAGTGGAGTGACTGGTATTGACCTAAATTGAAAACCCTAAGGGGTAGCTACTTGGTGAGTTGATTTTAGGTTAAGTGGTATGGCCCAAACAACTCAAACAATTGGCCAAGATTGCACCACTAAGTTAGGCACACAAAATGATTAACCTAGATTGATTTCTATTTTTTTATATGTTGATTTGTGTGTACCAGTTCCACATATCAGAATCCGATTGAGTTGATGAAAATCAATTAAGTTAAGTGCCTTGAATGTGGGTGTATGTAATGTGTATGTTGATTTACCCCACAAGAAATATCTTTTTGTTGATTTTTTTATATGCGGCTGAGATGAATATGAGTGGAAATCCAAGCAACCAAACTAACCCTAGGATTTATGCAAACACCTAGGTTAATTGGAGTTTGAATTAATATGGTGAAATGGAATCTATGGAGGGAGAAGAATGCGGAGCATTTATAGTTGTTTTTAACTGCACTTTACTCCGATCTACCACTTGAAGATCCCCTGTTAAGGTACCTGCAAAATAATAGACAAGAAATAAAGCAAATTAAAAAATAATAAAGTACATGAAATGCAGAAAGAAAATCAAAAATCATTGCCTCCCCGGCAACAACGCCAGAATATTGTTCACGGAAAACTACGCGATCGAAGTTGGTTTCGAAAAACCTATTGTTGTAGTTTGATTTGCGAAAAAATCCGACAACAGATAAATTTATACTGAAATTCTTAGAATTCTGGGTCGAACATAGGGAGGCTACGTCGATAAAAAATCTGTGATTTATATTTTTTCATGTTTTTGTTTGAAAATGAAATAATTACAATGGAATTTATATAAACAATAAGAGAGAGAAAGAGAGAGAGAGCAATCACTTGATATAATCATAATGTTTTTACAACTACAAAGCAGGAAATGATTACAACTAGAAAGTAGAAAATTCTATTCTAGAAAGCGATTAAAAAGAAGGGAGAGAGATGTTATCCTCCTCGACGAATGCTTAGAGGACGAGTTGGATGGAGAGATGCCTGGAAGATGGAGGACGAAGAGAGGAGGATGAAACAAGAAGAAGCGAGAATGAGGAAGCACGTCGTCGTTGTCGTGGGATCCACTTCTAGAACGGAGGCGAGAAAATTGGATTTGGCTCTAGAATAGCATCCCGGGTGTTAGACAAGCTTTTCTTGAGCTTTGGAGAGTGAGAGAGGTGAAGGAAGCGATGAAGAAGAAGTGGAGGTCGGGTCTCCTTTTATAGTTGTAGGAATTGAGGGAAAAATTATCATTTCAAGCTTAAAGCATTAAATTAGGTCTTTAGTGACGGATTTATCGTCACTAAAGGTTTGATCGTGGCCAACGTGCGTGCTCTGCGCGCGCCTTTCCGCCTACCATGCACAAAATGCATGCTCATGTCTTTCAAATCTTAGCCGTCTGATTACGAGATCGGACGGCTCAGATTTCTCCTCGCACGTGCCTTCATCTGCGCTTAACTGCGCGCCCGCGTGTAATTAGGCGTGCGTAAACGCGTTTGATCGCGCGTACGCGTGTTCTCACGTTTTTGTGCGGGTTTTAAAAGAGAATATGTCACGTTGTAGTATAGCCGACAAAGCATTCAAACAAATAGAGAATTTTATTACTCGAAAATCGGAGTATCCGAGGTCGAACACAGGGAGCAAATAGAATTTACTACTAATCAAAATGTAATTGAACACTCTAATTTACTCAAAATGTTAATTCAAATATGAGTGTATGCCATTAAAGGTAACTATGACAAAAGAAATAAAATTGGACGTCTGATCTTGTGACCAGACATCTTAAAAGTATTTTCCCTTTTCTTTTGATTATTCTTCTTCTTCTGCAGTCTCTTTTTCTTCTTCATCTTCTGTCTTTGCTTTCTTTCTTCTTTCTCTTCTCTCTTTCTGCTTTGCTTCTAGTCTTGCGAAGGCTTCTTTCCTCTTTCCTTCTCTTCTTTGCCTTGCCTTCCTTCTTCCTTCTCTTTCCTGCGAGTGCTTCTTCTTCTTCCTTGGTATCCTTCGCTCAATCTCTTCTTATGCTTCTTCTCTTCTCCTTGCGGCTAAGTCTCTCGACGCTCAATCTACCTGCACAGAGCAAAACCTACCCTCTTCCCTCTACCCGCGCATCTCTCTCTCTCAGCAATTCACTCAAGGACGCTCTCCCAGAGCCACACGGATATTCGGGTCGGATCGTACCCGGGACCAGGCGCACCTGCAGGTGGTGTGATGCGCGAGGAGTGCTCAGGTTTAAGTTGGGTCGGATCCCGCCAGATCCGCGAGATGAAACCGCGGATGAGGCGGGCGTGAGGGCAAGTGAGGGACCTCACCCCTATGTTTTCGGAGGCGTTAAAGCAATATCACAAATTCAATTTATGGCGCAGCGGCGCCTCGTCTCTCCACGTTGTGGGACTAAAGGTTCTGCCCTGATTTCGTGCGCGCCTGCAAACTTGCGTGCCATCCCCACAGCTGCTGGCTTCTCAGCGCCCCTGGCTGGACTCGAACCACTTCGCATCGCTCGCGTGAACCTGCTGCGCCTGTAGCCTGGGAGCCCTGGCACCTAGAGCTGTGTTGGAGCTTCTTCAAATGTCATCCATGGCGGCAGGAGCATCGACACTGTCAGACATAAACACGTCCTATTGGCCCAATCAGACTAGCTAGACACCTTCGCCGTGGCACGGCGAAGGCGGTGGACGGTGCTGCAGGCCGCAGGATGGCCTAGGCGTGCGTGCCTAGGTCAACCTATGGCTGGAAGTGTGGGGTTGTTCGGGGACTACTGCGGAGGTGCGGAGTGGCAGTGGAGGGGTAGAATGTGTTCCTGGTGGTGAGGCGGAGCTTACGAGATGGTTGGCAAGCCGTGTGGATGGGCGGAATGGTGGGAGCGGCTCGCCGGAGGTCGGTCGGTGATGTGGAAGATGAGGGTGGTCGGCGTCGGTCGAGGGTCGATTAGATGAGATAACAGGGGAAAAGAGAGAGGGGACTACGGAGAATAGTTCTAACCTAATTGTAGGGATGAAGGAGGACGGAGGGTGGACAGCTGTACCTACTGTCGCCGGAGAAGACGCTGCCCAGTGGGGGAGAACGGCGGCGACGACGGGGCTGAGGCGGCGTGCGCGGGTACTGCGCGACGCAGAGGAGAGTCAGGAAGATAACTTTGCCACTCGTTTTGTGGCAGAGCGAAGAGGAAGGGGAGGGGGGCTCGCTGGAGCTTGCTGGGAACTTTGGCCGGGCAGGAGGAGATGAATTGGAGGTGGAAACTCGGCCAAATCAAGCTGAAATTGAGTGGCCGGAGGTGTAGTCTCTTTTATAGGCACTGGGCCGGTTGTTCAGGGCATGGAGGGCACGCAATCGTCTGAGGTCGGTCGCCGGAGATGGAAAGAGGTTAAGATACCCGAATCTCTCGTGCGTTCGCACGAGAGATTGGGTTCACACCAGAGGTTGTGATCGGCCTTAAATGGAAGGGAATTCCTCAGAGAATCTCCCTTCCATTTCTGGGAGAGAATCTTTGAGGAATCAGAGAGTAATCCCTCTCTAAACCTCGCCGGAGCTTGGTTCTGCCCTAACAATGGCGGCAGGACCTGATTGCAAAGGTGGCGAGGAACTTAGGGGGCTCTCTGCAAAGATATTCAAAAGATAGGGACCAATTTGTGATTTGGGTGTACTAAATTGCAAAGTAGGTCAAGATGACCTCCCCTTAGGTCCAAATTTTGGTACAAATCTAATTTTGACTTAAGGAATCCAATGGTGAAGTTTGATTTTAGGTTTGACCTCGTTTTACTGGACATTTTGCGTAAAAACCCAAATTAGGTTAATTGAATAGCTAGGACCCTAATCTAGGTCAAACTGGGTTCCAAAGGCCAAATTAAATGTTCCAAACTCTAGAGGATGTTTTTCCATGATTTTTAGAGGGTTTACTTGACTTTTATCCTTACTGGAACCTTGTTAATTTAAGCGGGTCTGTTTTAGGGTTACCAAGTGTCTTTTAATTCCTAGATTGCACATAAACCCATTTATGATTGACTCAACCCACTTTTTTTCTTATTTAGACCATTTGACCTATTTTTTCCTCTGAGAAATCCCGTTCATGTACTGTAATGGTAAAATTGCAGTTTTAACCTTTATTTCATGTTTTCTTCGCAGAGCACTTGTTCCTTCAGTTAAGCCTTCTTCTAGGTTATGTAGGAGCTTTTATCTTCTTTATTGGTTCAAAATGAGCTAGTTATGGCTTATGATGAGGCTCTCATCATACCCCCACGCCTAGCTTTTGCTAGTCCCTTAGCAAAATTTCAAGGTTTTAACTTCCGTTCTAGACCCAGAGTGTCCTCAGTTATGATAAGTGCTTCTTTTGTCATTAGGTCAGAATGCCAATAATAGGCCTAGAGGTACTCAAGTACCAACCAAAATCCGGACCTGTTCCGCTTTAGCCTCAGTCCTCCGCAAAGGTTTCTACGGCCCACAGAAACTAACCTAGGGTTTGTTGGACTCCGCGGTTAAAACACCCGTGCTTGAGACATTTTTAGCCTAAGTTCAGTTTGCAGTGCATTTTTTTTGTAAGAGAGAGAGATAGAGGATATATTTGTTTGGAGAGCTTTTCTCTCTCTTTTCTTTTTATTTCTAGCTTCGGATTAGCTTCTCAACACAGTCTATATCGGATTCGTCGTCCCCATCATCAATCCTCAAGGGTCCCTGGCTTTCGAGATTTCGAGATAATCCCGCCCATGGCAACCCCCAGAACCCTGGCTTTCGAGATTTCGAGATAATCTCGCCCATGTCGTTCCGTGGCCGAATTCAGACCCTGGCGATCGACATTTCGTGATAATGCCGCCCATGGTATCTGAACCAGCAGAGTGCTTACATGCCCCCAGTAGGATATTTAAATATCCTAAGAGACAAGCACCGAGGAGACGATATGTTGTTACGCATCTTCGAGGGGAGTTTCCCGCCTCTCCACGTTGGGAACTCGTCCAAATCAATTTGTGTTGATTGGCGCTCCTAATCTAGGTGACCTTTTCAGAACATTAAACGCTTTTCACGTGATTTGGATGTTTATGCGCACTGAACAAGACTGTGTGTGAATTTGGGGTGCTTGGGTTACCGAATCCCGCAAACCGAAAGTCAGTTAACGAGGCCGAATACTTCCTAAGCCTTAGACCTAATACTTCAGCTTCGCATTTTCCTCAACCTCTTGAGGATTATCCAGATTTTAGCGGATACGTGAATTTTTAAGCTAACAAATCTAGCCCAAGAGGCCTAAGACCAGCGTTCCCGCTAATCTCTTGTTGTGTCTCCTTAGCACTTTTTCTTTTATTTCTTTTCTTGATCTGGTCTAGAACTTCAGTTAATTCCTTACTCTTTTACTAATGACTATTTCTTTTTTCTTTCTCATTTTGTGCTCCTTTCTTCATCTTTGCTCTTTTTCTCCTCCTTATGAATATGTGGCTCACAAAATTTTCTCCCTCCCCCCATTTTTTTTTTCTTTTTCATAGTTTTTCAATTTTTTTGTGTTTTTGACATATGCGCATTTTTTGTGAGAATCCTTCAGATTTTTTCTTGGTTCTGTATGTATGCACTTTATCACCCCCATGCCTAAGTTGTGCAATGTCCTCATTGTAAACATAGGGTGTGAATTAGTGTTGAGGTCAGTGGCTTAGAACAGGGTATATCGAGTTGGTGAATAGGTCGAAAATGACTGATGAGAACGATCTCAAGCTCTGATACGTGTACCAGAGGTGGGATCAACTGTCTAAGGCTGAACTCAAGGTGCAATAAACGTGGAGTACAGACGGATAATCAGACGGGTCTCTGTTTTTGGGATGACGGGTTGCCTCCCGTTAAGCGCTAAGTTTAATGCCTTCAGCCGAGCGGAAAATGGGGTGGAGAGGGAGTGGTCAAATCAATGGAATTTTGGAAAACAAGCACCTTAATTAAGAGCCTGGTTGGTCCAACCAGGTGCTTGTTAAGATCAGTAGGCTGATGATGCAGCCCAAACCCAATAAGTCTGGTGGGTTGATAGATGTAGATCAGCAGATGCAGAACCCACCATATGCAGTGAAGTTCTGATGGATATGGAAGTGAAAACTCGGGTTCAGGCTGAGTCGAATCAGCCTGGTCAAAGTAGGGTTTCGAAAAATTATCCATGTAAGGTGTGGAATCCCTACAGGGGTGATCAAAGGATGGAGGCTCCTAATTTGTGGTCTGATCAATACCTGATACCCGGTATAGATATGGAGTTGAATCATCTGCAAACGGCTCAGTGAGAGGTGAATCGGAATAGAAATTGAGTCCAGTTGCGGGTCGAGGTGGGGAACGGGTTTTGATTGGTTCTGTATATGTGGAGCAGGTGGCTTCAAAGAAGATTGACATGTTATAATCATGAGGCATATTTTCTCCGATGTTATGGTTAGATTCGAGATCGTCGGAGAGTTTGCGAAAATCAAAGTTTGAATGAGATTCCAGATCATGAGTTCCACCATATAATAAATCATATGTTGTATATTCAGCAGCTGATTGGGATCTAGCCTAAATGTTAATTCTGAGCTTAAAAGGGTATCCTTATCTTGTAGAGGCTCAGATTCTAAGCTAGTAGGGCAGACCCAATTGAAACCCTACTCGTCCAACTCCTCGATTTCTGTGTCGTAGATTGGCATGACTTCCGAAAAATCGATTCGTTCCTCTGAGGATGTTTCCTACTGTTGTTGAGGTTTCTTCATTTTCATAGAATTTCATGGCATCCTCAATCATTTTATCTCTCATGGATCTCTGATATTCAAGTTTCTTGAATGGTAGTCCTAGGTGGTTTGGCTGCATATTTGGATCAGGTGGTGGAGTCAAGATGTAGAATCAAGTTGGAATCAAGATGTGTTATGAAGCGATCAGATATGAATAACGAGTCTCACTGAAAATGTGTGTGTGTGCTCTAAAGAGAAAAGATGAGGGACTGGAGATGTTTTTGACCCAATCAAGACACCCAAAGATGTTTGGATGACTATGGAGGTTCGGGGCAGATGGACCCCTGGATCAGAAAATCATCCACCTGAGAATTACCTGGGCAGCCAGAGAGGGAGAGTCCCCCAAAGACCCCTACACGGTAGAGCGTCCCTACGGGTTACAGGGTTTCCCCCACTCGACCTCTCTTGTCACTGAGATTCCAGGTAGACCAGAATGGGGACCTTGACCTCTTAAGTCTACCACTTTTATTTCAAAGGTGCTTTAGGGTTCTCACTTGAACTTTAGATGTGTTTGGTATTGTGACCTAATTTAGAGGTTGGTTGACCCAAGGGGTCAACTTCACATGACCTGTCCTATGGATGGCAGAATGATTCTAGGTTTAAAGCCTAGAGATCACCCTGATTTGACTCCCAGGTTATTAGGTCCAGAAATTTTAAGATTCAAGTGATTTTAGAGCTTCTTTTTGTTCTTAGGGTTTGTCTTGTTTAGCTTTCTTCAATCAAGGTCTTGGGTAGCACACTAATGCAGGAGGGTTTATTTCCTTTTATGCAGGCATGTGTGACTAACACTCCAAGATCCTACTGTAGAAACCCTAATTTGGTTCTATTTCCAATCCTCTTTTTCTTTTTGAAAAGGCTCTCTTTGGACTTTAAAAGCAAGAAATGTGTTGTCCACAGAGATTACGCGTTATTTCTATTAGGCACATGAATTTGTGGGATGGAATCTAAAAAATCGCTCCAACTTCAAGAAGGATTAAAAATTTTTTTGCAAAATTAGGAAATGTTTGCCTTAAAGATGGTGATTACTATATAAGGAAGCCAATTGTTTCCTAAATTGATTTTCTTCCTTTTGTCTTTTCAGGATTAGGGGATAATTTAAGGAAGAAAAGAAATTACCTGCCCTGGAGTGGTTGCCTTGCAGGAGGAATCTTCTCGTGAAATACCTGCAAGATCAAAACAAAGCAAAGTAGGGAAAATTAGTGTTCAATATGATAAAAACGAATGTAGAGACTAGTGGTAAATTGCACGTTGCTCCCCGGCAACGGCGCCAAAATGTTCTCACGTTTTTGTGCGGGTTTTAAAAGAGAATGTCACGTTGTAGTATAGCCGACAAAGCTTCAAACAAATAGAGAATTTTATTACTCGAAAACCGGAGTATCCGAGGTCGAACACAGGGAGCAAATGGAATTTACTACTAATCAAAATGTAATTGAACACTCTAATTTACTCAAAATGTTAATTCAAATATGAGTGTATGCCATTAAAGGTTACTATGACAAAAGAAATAAAATTGGACGTCTGATCTTGTGACCAGACGTCTTAAAAGTATTTTCCCTTTTCTTTTGATTATTCTTCTTCTTCTGCAGTCTCTTTTTCTTCTTCATCTTCTGTCTTTGCTTTCTTTCTTCTTTCTCTTCTCTCTTTCTGCTTTGCTTCTTATCTTGCGAAGGCTTCTTTCCTCTTTCCTTCTCTTCTTTGCCTTGCCTTCCTTCTTCCTTCTCTTTCCTGTGAGTGCTTCTTCTTCTTCCTTGGTATCCTTCGCTCAATCTCTTCTTCTGCTTCTTCTCTTCTCCTTGCGGCTAAGTCTCTCGACGCTCAATCTACCTGCACAGAGAAAAACCTACCCCTCTTCCCTCTACCCGCGCATCTCTCTCTCTCAGCAATTCACTCAAGGACGCTCTCCCAGAGCCACACGGATATTCGGGTCGGATCGTACCCGGGACCAGGCACACTTGCAGGTGGTGTGATGCGCGAGGAGTGCTCATGTTTAGGTCGGGTCGGATCCCGCCAGATCCGCGAGATGAAACCACGGACGAGGCAGGCGTGAGGGCAAGTGAGGGACCTCACCCCTGTGCTTTCGGAGGCGTTAAGGCAATATCACAAATTCAATTTATGGCGCAGCAGCGCCTCGTCTCTCCACGATGTGGGACTAAAGGTTCTACCCTAATTTCGCGCGCGCCCGCAGACTTGCGTGCCATCCCCACAGCTGCTGGCTTCTCAGCGCCCTTAGCTGGACTCAAAGCACTTCGCATCACTCGCGTGAACCTGCTGCTCCTGCAGCCTGGGAGCCCTGGCACCTGGAGCTGCGTTGGAGCTTCTTCAAATGTCGTCCATGGCGGCAGGAGCGTCGACACTGTCAGACATAAACACGGCCTATTGGCCCAATCATACTAGTTGGACACCTTCGCCGTGGCACGGCGAAGGCGGTGGACGGTGCTGCAGGCCACAGGTCGACCTAGGCGTGCGTGCCTAGGTCAACCTGTGGCATGAAGTGTGGGGTTGTTCGGGGCACTACTGCGGAGGTGCGGAGTGGCAGTGGAGGGGTGGAATGTGTTCCTGGTGGTGAGGCAGAGCTTACGAGATGGTTGGCGAGCCGTGTGGATGGGCGGAATGGTGGGAGTGGCTCGCCGGAGGTCGGTTGGTGATGTGGAAGATGAGGGTGGTCGGCGTCGGTCGAGGGTCGATTAGATGAGATAACAGGGGGAAAAGAGAGAGGGGACTACGGAGAATAGTTCTAACCTAATTGTAGGGACGAAGGAGGACGGACAGCTGTACCTGCTATCGCCGGAGAAGACGCTGCCCAGTGGGGGAGAACGGCGGTGACGACGGGGCTGAGGCGGCGTGCGCGGGTACTGCGCGACGCAGAGGAGAGTCAGGAAGATAACTTTGCCACTCGTTTTGTGGCAGAGCGAAGAGGGAGGGGAGGGGGGCTCGCCGGAGCTTGCTGGGAACTTTGGCCGGGTAGGAGGAGATGAATTGGAGGTGGAAACTCGGCCAAATCAAGCTGAAATTGAGCGGCCGGAGGTGTAGTCTCTTTTATAGGCACTGGGCCAGTTGTTCGGGGCGTGGAGGGCACGCAATCATCTGAGGTCGGTCGCTGGAGTTGGAAAGAGGTTAAGATACCCGAATCTCTCGTGCGTTCGCACGAGAGATTGGGTTCACACCAGAGGTTGTGATCGGCCTTAAATGGAAGGGAATTCCTCAGAGAATCTCCCTTCCATTTCTGGGAGAGAATCTTTGAGGAATCAGAGAGTAATCCCTCTCTAAACCTCGCCGGAGCTTGGTTCTACCCTAACAATGGCGGCAGGACCTGATTGCAATGGTGGCGAGGAACTTAGGGGCTCTCTGCAAAGATATTCAAAAGATAGGGACCAATTTGTGATTTGGGTGTACTAAATTGCAAAGTAGGTCAAGATGACCTCCCCTTAGGTCCAAATTTTGGTACAAATCTAATTTTGACTTAAGGAATCCAATGGTGAAGTTTGATTTTAGGTTTGACCTCGTTTGACTGGACATTTTGTGTTAAAACCCAAATTAGGTTAATTGAATAGCTAGGACCCTAATCTAGGTCAAACTGGGTTCCAAAGGCCAAATTAAATGTTCCAAACCCTAGAGGATGTTTTTCCATGATTTTTAGAGGGTTTACTTGACTTTTATCCTGACCGAAACCTTGTTAATTTAAGCAGGTCTGTTTTAGGGTTACCAAGTGTCTTTTAATTCCTAGATTGCACATAAACCCATTTCTGATTGACTCAACCCACTTTTTGTCTTATTTAGACCATTTGACCTATGTTTTGCCTCTGAGAAATCCCTTTTATGTACTGCAATGGTAAAATTGCAGTTTTAACCTTTATTTCATGTTTTCTTCTCAGAGCACTTATTCCTTCAATTAAGCCTTCTTCTAGGTTATGTAGGAGCTTTTATCTTCTTTATTGGGTCAAAATGAGCTAGTTATGGCTTATGATGAGGCTCTCATCAATGCGCGATTGGATGATCTGAGCTACCCGTAGCCGATCGCGTGGTCTCAGTTAAACGCTCACGCACTGCGGATGGTGAGTCAAACATGTATCGCTTTAAGCGCTTAAGGCTTTAAGCACTGTGGATGGGGAGTCGATCGAAGGCCACTCGACCGTTGTGTTAGCGGCGACTCTTTGTCGCGCTTACGCTTTAAGTGCACCCACTTCACGGCCGTTGGATCAAGATCCAATGGTCCAGATCACGCCTCGCAGCGCCTTCAGAAGATAGGGAGTGGTACTGTGGCTAATTTAGGTGGCTATGATGGTGCCACGTGGCTCCGTCATGGCCGTCCGTCATGGCCGTCCCTCTTCTGTGACATGTAGAAGGTGCCATAGTTGTCGGATTGAGTCGATTTTCATACCGTTAGGCAGCGATCATTGATCCAAACCCATCAATGCAATTGTATTTGTCGTCTGAAGTGCGGATTGACACCATCTTAGCCCTTGATCTTTAGGCTTCCTCAATCTCTATTTAGTGCTACGGATGTCCGATCTGGGCGCTCTTGGAGTCGTTGAACTCCAATCGTCGCTCTGATCAAATCTGCATGGTTGGATCTTCGATCCGAGGCCCTGATTAAAAATCGCCTTGTCCCTAACCATAAAAGGAGACAATTACTATATAATTTATACAATTTGTCCTAAATACATAATTATGCATGTTATGCAATATTTACAATAAATGATGCTACTATGACACTAAGAACATGTATTAATAGACATTTTTGGCTATTTAGATGTATGCACATCAACTATAAATAATTACATGTTTACATTTTCTTTTCATTATGCTTATTCCCATGCGTAATAAATAAAAATCTCTTGTTTCAAAAAGAAATAAATAGAAATCTCCTTATATATAATTATTGATGTTTATTTTGTCTCTTGTGCAAAGGGGGGCATATTGGGAATCTCGAAATGCAAGAAAATGGAAGAGGGTGGATTCCTATGCAAATTCATCCTTCCTTGATTGGTGGCATGGGGGCACTAGTAAAGCTTAGCCATGGGGGCATTTGATGAGTCGACTTTAATGGACTATTACTAAGCCTAAGGTTGCTATTTTCTGCATATTAGGATGTACTAATACATGCGTTTAGTCATGAAATAAAGGTATGTAGATTAATATAATTTGCTTGCATTCATTAGTTAATTCTCTCAATTTAGGAATCATATGCATTTAGAATAACTGCATGTGTTTGAATTTAGTGTTGCTCACATTTTATAACATCATGCATTTCGCTATGTACTATAAATAATTACATGTTTACATTTTCTTTTCATTATGCTTATTCCCATGCATAATAAATAATAATCTCCTTATATATAATTATTGATGTTTATTTTGCCTCTTGTGCAAAGGGGGGCATATTGGGAATCTCGAAATGCAAGAAAATGGAAGAGGGTGGATTCCTATGCAAATTCATCCTTCCTTGATTGGTGGTATGTATTGATGGTAATGTCATCATTCGTCATAACTAGCTTGAATTAGTTGGAATAAAGAGTTACATGCTCCTAAATGATCGCCTGAGGACCATAATTCCACTCTAACCTGATTTAAAAAGAAGTCAATAAAATAGGGTTAAGTCTATTGTTTTAACATCACATCACAAGTGCAAAATAACCATGGGATCACCTAGGGATTAGTTAAAGGTCAATTGACCATTAAAGACCAAGAAGTGGGCTTACACTAACAGAAACAATGTTTCATGAATTTTGAGAACCAAAATAGTACACAAAACCCTAATTATCAACCTCACTTGAATTGAAGAGGTTTTGGTTAGTATAAAATCAATATAAACCTCCTAAAATTCATATAAAAATATTCTAAAAGGTTTAGTACCTTTGGTTTGACCATTTGAACCCATTTTGACCTAGAATAGAGTTTCAAACGGGAATTTACCTTGATTTGGGTTTCTCTACAATTTACCCAATCAAACATGGTAAAAACTAAAATCCAAGTTCACCATTAGATTCCTCGGGTCAAAATTAGGTTAACACAAAAATTTGGGCCCAATCAGAGTCCATCTTGACCTAGTTTGCAATTTAGTCCCTAAGATCTCTATTTCTCTCAGGTAAACCCATAGGTTTTGATTTTATTGCAATTAAGTCCCCAACTTCCTCATCATTGTTGCAATTAGGTCCCTTCAGCCATTGTTGAGTCAACCATGTAGCACCAGCCTTTGATCAATTTGAACCTCATCAAATCAACACCAAATCCCACCAAATTTGGTGGGATTAGTGTTCAAACAGTGAAGAACAATTCAATCAAGATCTTGGACACTAATTTGAAGTAAAAAGACCATGCGAGGTCGAGAAAATTTGGGTATTTCTTCCCCTGAAACCACGGCTCAATCAAGCCCTTTCCTTGATATAGAGATTAATTTTGAACTCTATAAAAAGTTTCCCAAGCTTCCAAGACCAACTTGAGCCTAGTCATGGCCTAATTCTCCTATTTCTTCTCTTTTACGGCCACCTCCACCGTAGCTCCATGTTTTAGAGCTTTTGTCGAGTGTTAAGATATGTATGCATCATAGTATAGTCAATGAAAATGCGACAAACATTTAAATTTATAAAGCTCGAAATCAATTTGGAGTTCGAGGTCGTTCGCAGGGAACAAATATAATAATTTCAATTCACTAATCACAATAGCAAAAGTAATATGCAATTGAATAGGGAGTTGGTGTAAAAATATGGGGTTAAAATGGTGATTTAAATCACCAAATTAACCCTTAAGTTTATGCTCACAATTATTTCAAATAAATGAACAGTATACTCAATCAAATATCAGAGCCAGAACCAATCAAATGCCATATTAGACGACAACATAAGGCCTCAAACACCTTAACCAGTAGGAGCTCACAAGGCATAAGGGCCTTTCTTTAAGCATCATAGAAGATGCACAGCAGCAGCACCCAATAGAGGCACAAGGGCCTCGTACAAAGCCCTTAGAGGCTACATGTTGAGAGAGGGAGAGGGCACGAATCCCAAGGTAGAACCAAACCCTCCCCCTTCTCTCTTTGATTCTCTTCTCAATTCTCAAGCCAGACCAGGGTAATCGGATCCAATGCCCAGACCCACGAGGTGTGAGCACAGGCGAGGGCATGAGCAGGCGTGTGTGAACGCAGGTGCGTTTGGCCATGCGTGTGTAGGGACCTCACCCCTATGCTCTCAGAGGTGATAAACCCAGAATACAAAATCCTCTTATACGCCTCCGCGAGCTACTGATTCCATGATGTGGGACTAAAGTCCCACCTTGCCTTCATGCTTTGGTAACTGTTGAAGCACGCAACTACAGGTTGATTGCTCGAAGAGATTGTGGTAGTAGTTGCAGCTCCCTTAGCAATTGGCCTTGCAGACTGTGGGAGTTGATTTCGCTTTGACTGAGGCCAGCAGCAGGTCAAATGAAGGTCAGAGGGGTGTTGCTGTGGTCAGAGAAGAAGGCGATGGAGGCTGTCCAGTGAGAGACCTGAAACACGAATACGGCCTTGCGGTCCTATCAAGACTGCTTAGAAGCTTCGCCTGATGGAGGCGAGTGCGATGGTGGTCGTGACATGGTGTGAGGATGTGTATAGTGGTTGTGCGGAGTCAAAGAAGAAGAACAGAGATGGTGGTGTTCGGTGGGTAGTTTTGGTGGTCAATAGCCCCTATCTTGTTGGGGATTTTGGTCGTGAGGTCATGGCAGAGCTTTGGGGAGTCGGAGCAGATGGATTGGTGAAGTGTGGTGGACGCGCAATGTTGTCGGAGTTTCACTGGTCATAAGTAAGATGGAGTGGGTGTGGGCAGTGCGGTGCGTGAACCTAGAGTCTAAGGGGTTGTAGAAGATCAGGAGGAAGAGAGGAAGAGAAAGGGAGAGTTAGAGAGGGAGAAATTCGATGATGGCGGCCGACTATGATTGGTTGACGTCGGAGAAGGAGGAATTGATGGCGAGTGGACAATGGACCAGGAAGGGATGACAACTGGTCTTTGGCCAGACACGGTTGTGTCGAAGAGCTGAAGAAGGAGAGCTGATCAATTTGGTCATTGATCGGCTCGACGAGAGGGGTAGGGAAGCTTGCCAAAGCTTGAAGAGATGTCAACCGGAGAGGAGAGGTGGGTCTTCACCTTTTCTAAGCTAAGGAGGATGTCCTGGATGAGAGGGTTCTTTATAGGTATCTTAGAGGCATGAAAACAGCTAGAATGGGAAACCCTCAAGTAGCTTTTGAGCTTTAGATTCTTGGGTTCACCGATGGTGAATCTGGCCAAAATTGATCTCAAAACCTAGTCAATCTGTCGAAAAGATCCTTGCAACCATTCTCTCCAATTTTGGAGAAGTTTGGTCTTGATTTGAGAGAGAAAATCTTCCTCAAATCTCGCTACTGAGCTCAGGTTCACACCAATGGCAGCAGGGACCGGAATGAGGAAAATGATGAGAAGTTAGGGGCCCATTTGCAAAAAAATTTGAAACCTGAGGAGCTAAATGTAAGAAATAGAGTTTTAAAGGGCTAAATTGCAAACTAGGTAAAGATGGATTCTAACCTAATTTAGATCCAAGGGATCAAATGGTGAAGTTAGATTTCAGTTGTGACCACATTTGACTGGGCAATTGCATAGAAGCCCAAATTATGGTAAAATTCCATCTGTGACTATGTTCTTTGTCAAAATAGGTTCATATGGTCAAACAAAGGGTACCAAACCTCTTAGTATATTTTTTTATGAATTTTAGGAGGTTTAGATGAATTTTATTATGACCAAAACCTTATTAATTTAAGCAGGTTTGAAATTAAGGTTTTGTGTTCAAATTCAATTTTCAAAATACGTGAAACTTCATTTCTATCTGTATAGACCCACTCATTGGACTTTAGTGATCATTTAGTCTTCATTTAACCACTAAAAAACCCCGTGGTTAATTTGTGTTTATGATGCGCTGTTAAAATTACAGGATTAACCTTGATTTCCGATTTTCTTCTCAAATCAGAATATCATAGAAGTATGATCCTCAGATGATTATGTAGGAACATTTATCCATCAAACTTCACTAAAAGTGGCTAGTTAGGACCTATGATGTGTTCCCATCATACCCCTATGCTTAGCTTTTGCTAGTCCCTCGCAAAAAATCCTATGGAACAAACTAGGTCTCTAGGTCAGATGTAATTGTCAGGATGCCTTACTAAGCTACATCTCTAGAAATCATATCAAAATACCAACAATAGGCCTAGAGGTACTAAATTACCATCCAAGATCCAGACCTGACCAGCTTCAGCCTGAGTTTGCCGCGAAGGTTTCTAAGGCCCGCAAAAACTGCTTAGAGGTTCGTTGATCCCAGCAGTTAAAGCACCCGTGCATTAGACGTATATGTCTAGGTTCAGTTTGCCAGTGCATTTTTGTAAGAGAGTGCTAGAGAAGGATTTTTCATTTTGAGAGTTTTCTCTCTTTTCCTTTTATATTTCCCTAGATCCAACCTTGGATTGGCCCTAAACACGGTCTGTATCGGATTCCTTATTCCCCCCATCAATCCTCGAAGGGTCCCTGGCTTTCGATGCTTCGGGATAGCACCACCCATGGAAACCCCCAGAACCCTGGCTTTCAACACTTTGGGATAGTGCCACCCATGGGGTTCTATAGCTAAATTCAAGTTTTGGCAATCGACATTTTGGGATAATCCCACCCATGGCACGAACCAGCAGAAGGTGCTTACATGCCTCGGTAGGATATTTAGATATCCTAGGATACAAGCATCAAGGTGTAGATATGTTATTACGCATCTTTGAGGGGAATTTCACACCTCTCGGCACCGGGAACTCATCCAATCAACTTGTGTTGTCAAGTCGCTCCTAAGCTAGATCTTCGAGATAATTTTTCATAACAGAACACTTTTGATATGATTTCTTTATTAAGCGCACTGAACTAGTGTGTGGTTTTTGGGTTCTTAGGTTACCAAGTCCCGCAAACCAAATGGCAGTTAATGGGACTGAATAATCCCTAAGCCTTAGACCTACTACATCAGCCTCGCACTTTCTTCGACCTCTTGAGGATTAATCCAGATCTTAACAAATACGTAAGTATTTAAGCCCTTAAAATAAGCCCAAGAGGTCTAAGGTCGATACTCGTCGCTAATCTCCTAAGTTTTAGCCTTTCAGGTCTTAATTCATCATTAGGTCCAACCTAGAAATTAGGTAAGTTCCATACTCTATTTCAAGGGACTATCTCATTCTTTTCTTTTTGTTTGCTCCTTTTTTCTCTTTTCTTTTCTTTTCTTTTCCTTAATTGTTTGTCATTCAACTCAAATGGACCTCTCCTTAATTATTCTAACGGAAGAACCCTAAAATGCAATATGATTTTAGCAAAAAGATATGTCAGTAGGGTTTTGGGTTTTTCAACAATGACGGGTTGCCTCCCATTAAGCGCTAAGTTTAACGCCATTAGCTGGGCGCAATGAAGCTCAGGGAGAATGGAGATCAAAAGATACTGCAGCCAAATTTGAGTCGGTGAGTTCAAAGAATGGTTTGAGTCTCTGACCGTTTATGACAAATGGTTCTGAATCGTAGCTGAGTTTGCTGATTTCGACAGGTCCATTTCCAAACACTCGTCTCACAAGGAATGGTCTAGTTCATTTTGATCTGAGTTTTCCTGGGAAGAGCTTGAGTTTAGCATCAAAGAGTAATACTTTCTGACTAAGATGGAAAGATTTTTGCAAAATGTGCCTGTCAGAAGGCTTTGACCTACTCTTTGTAGATTCATGAGTTCTCATACGCATCATTGCATAGTTCCTCAACCTCGCTCATTTGCAACCAGTGGTGGATTTCAGCCTTCATAAGATCCAGATTGCACTTCCGTACTGCCCAGTAGGCATTATACTCCATTTCTACCAAGAGGTGACACACCTTCTCGTACATGAGTCTGAAGGGAGACATTCCTAACTAGGTCTTATGGGCGATCCTATAGGCCCACAAGGCTTCCGGAAGGCAAGCTAACCAATCCTTCCTGTCAGGCTAAACAGTGACCTGAAGGATCTTCTTGATCTCCCGATTTGATAGTTTAGCCAATCCATTAGTCTGGGGGTGATAAGGAGTTGAGATATGATGTGACACCCCATACTTTTTATCAGGGACTGGAAATGCACATTTACGAAATGAGGCCTGCCATCATTGATGATGGCTTTTGGAACCCCAAATCTGGAAAAGATGTTCTCCTGAATGAATCGAAGAACAACTTTATGATTGTTTGTTCTAGTGGGGACGGGTTCGATCCACTTTGAGATGTAATCAACAGCGAGTAAGATGTACTCGAAGCTGTTAGATCCTAGAAAGGGTCCCACGAAATCAATTTCCTAGATGCCAAAGATTTCCCACACGATGATTGGATTCAAGGGCATCATATCGTGTAGGCCCATGTTGCCGAGGGTCAGACAACAGGCACACTCCCTACAATATGATTGTGCGTCTTTGAACATGGTGGGCCAAAAGAACCCACACTAGAGGATCTTCACTACGGTTTTACGCCCATAGTAATGACCACTGCAGGCCTAGTCATGACAGAATGAGATGACGTCGTTGACCTCGTCATCGAGAATGCATCTCCAGATCACTTGGTCTTTATTGATGTGGAACAGATATGGATCTTCCTAGATAAAATACTTAGCATTGGAAATCAGCTTGTCCCTCCTGGAAGTCGCCCAATCTGACAGGACTTTCCTCGTAACCAAGTAGTTCACGATGTCGGCAAACTAGGGAAGTCCATTAATGGTCATGAGATTCTCATCCGGAAGGTGCTTGGTAATAGGTCTGGACGGGTCAATAATTGAAGAAGAAAGGTGAGACAAATGGTCAACTACCACGTTCTGCTTTCATGCCTTGTCGTAAATTTCAAGATTGAATTCTTGCAACAGCATGATCCAGCAGATTAATCTAGGCTTTACGTCCTTCTTCGTGAGTCAGTGCCTAACTGCAATATGATCCGAGTATATAATGACATGGGAACCCAGCAGGTACGATCTAAATTTCTCCAAACCAAATACTACGGACAGTAGCTCTTTCTTCGTAATTGTGTAAATGTGCTAAGCCTCGTCCAATGTCTTACTGGCGTAATATATGACCACCGATTTCCCATCGATTTTCTGACCCAGCACTGCTCCTACTACGTAATCAGATGCATCGCACTTGATCTCGAAGGGTTGAGACCAGTTAGGAGATTGTAGGATTGGTGCTTGGGTGACTCGATCATGCAGGATCTCAAATGTGTGAATGCATTCACTCGTCATCTCAAAAGTCATGTCCTTTGAGAGGAGATTTGTCAAAGGGCATGTGATCTTGGAAAAATCAGATATGAATCGGCGGTAGAAACCGACATGCCCCAAGAACAATATGATATCTTTGACCGAGTTAGGCACAGGTAATTTGGAATGAGATTCACTTTAGCCTGGTCAACCTGGATACCTTTCTCATAGATAAAATGTCCAAGAAGGATGCTCTCAGGAACCATGAAGTGGCTCTTTTCCCAGGAAAGAACCAGGTTCACTTCGATGCATCTCTTAAAGACATGGACCAAATGCAGGAGGCATTCATCAAAAGATTCACCGAATACCGAGAAGTCGTCCATGAAGACCTCAAGGTAATTACCTACCATATTTGAGAATATGGCTAGCATACACCGCTGAAAGGTGGAAGGTGCATTGCATAGCCCAAATAGCATCCTATGGAGCGCGTACATAACGTAGGGGCAGGTAAAGGTGGACTTTTCCTGATCCTTGGGATGAATTGCCACCTGATTATATCTGAAGTACCCATCCAGGAAACAAAAAAATCGATTTCCCGCCAGTTTCTCGAGAATCTGGTCAATGAATGGAAGCGGGAAATCATCTTTCTTCATGGAGGCATTCAATTTCCGATAGTCTCTGCAGACTCTCCATGAATTTGCTTTACGTGTCGGGATGGTCTCTCCAGATTCAGTCGTAATCATGGTGAACCCTACCTTCTTAGGCACAACTTGGCTCGGGCTCACCCAGCAGCTATCAGAGATCGGGTAGATGATAGTAGCATCTAACCACTTGATGATCTCTTTCTTCACAACCTCCTGCATATTTTGATTGAGTCATCTCTACATCTCTTGAGATGGTTGTGAGCCCTCTATAATGTAGATAGGGTGTGTGCAATACAAGGGGCTTATACCAGTCAGATCATCGAGAGTCCATCCGATGGCTCTTCGATGCTGCCAAAATGTTTTAACACTTTCATCGAGTGTTAAGATATGTATGTGTCGTAGTATAGTCAATGAAAACACGACAAAAATTTAAATTTATAAAGCTCGAAATCAATTTGGAGTCTGAGGTCGTTCGCATGAAGCAAATATGACAATTTCAATTCACTAATCACAATAGCAAAAGTAACATGCAATTGAAACCAGTGAGAAGCTCAAAATAATAGACTAATAAAGAATAGAGAGTCAGTGCAAAAAGATGGGGTTAAAATGGTGATTTCAATCACCAAATTAACCCTTAAGTTTAAGCTCACAATTATTGCAAATAAATGAATAGTATGATCAATCAAATATCAGAGTCAAAACCACTCAAATTCCAGATCAGACGACAACAGAAGGCCTCAGATGCCTTAACTAGCAGGAGCTCACAAGGCACAAGGGCCTTGCTTTAATCCTCACAAAAGAGGCACAGCAGCAGCACCCAATAAAGGCATAGGGGCCTCGCACAAAGGACTCAGAGGCTAAGTGTTGAGAGAGGTCGTTAACATGCTCGGTCAGGGTTTTTAAAAAAGTAAAAGATGTTGTGTCGTAGTATAGGTGATCAAGCATTGATGACAAATAAGAATTTTATTACTCGATAACCTAAGTATCCGAGGTCGAATATAGGGAGCAAATGGAATTTATTCACTGATCTCAATAATGTAATTCAAACACTTAAATTTACTCAAAATCTAATTCAAACTAGAATGCATGAGTTTATGTAGCAAAAGAAGAATTGGAGCAAATAGAATTAGACATCTTAAAAAGATATGCTTCTTCTCTCTCTTCTTTAGCTCTTCTTTTCTTCTCTGGCTCTCTTTCTCTGAGCATCTCTTTCTTTCTTCCTCTACCTTTGGCTTCTCTTCTTTTCTTCTTCTTCTGTTCTTTGGCCTTCTTTCCTCTTCTTTGATTCCCTTCTCAGACTTTAGGCTTGCCTTTCCTCTGCTACAGTGCCATCTCTTTCTCTTGGCTACCTCTTCTGCCTTCAAGTTGTTCTTCCTTCTTTCCTTCTTTCTTCAGCCTCTGCCTTCTCTGCTGCCTTCTTTTGCCTTGCCTTTTCCTTCCTTCTTCTTCCTTAGCTTCTCTGCAGCCTTAGCTTCCTTCTCTGCTTGGCCTTAGCTTCACCTTACCTTAGCTCTTCTTTTCCTTCTTCTTTCCTGCACACAACGGAGCAAAACCTACCCCTACCCTTCCCTGTGTACACTCACTCACTATTTCTCTCTTCGGTTTGCTCTCCCAGTGCCGGGTAATCGAGTTGGGTTTCCCGTGCCCAGTCCAGGCGCATGGTGTGGGTGTGGTGCACGAGGAGTTAAGGGTATACAGGTCGGGTACCAGCTCTGCATCGATGTGAGTCGCGGACGAGGTGGGGGTGTGGATGAGGGACCTCACCCATTGTTACTTGAGGCAATAAGATAAGAGCACAAAAATAATTTAAAGTACTCACTACGCTCTTGCCTTTCCGAGGTGGGACTAAAAGTCCCACCCGCTTTGCTCGCACATCCGTAGGAGGATTTCTTCAATTGCCGTGGCTATGCCTTCTCTCAAAGCCAATTTCCTGGCTAAGTGTGTGCACAAGTCCAACCCGCTCCTCCTGGACTGGAGACCTGGAGCGCAACATCCTAGAGCGAAGCTTGCAAGCAAGCTTGCTAGTGCGTCAATGGCAACAGGGGGCCTGACCTGCAATACACAAATATGACCTTGCGGCCTTGTTAGACCACGTGGGGAGCTTCGCTGTGTCACGAAGAAGGTGAAGCAGTGGGTGGCTGGCCGCAGGGCGGCCTAAGCGTGCGTGCCTAGGTCGCTTTGTGGCCTTGAATATGGGTTTGTTCAGTGGGCGAGTGTGGAGGTGTTGGCAGTCGATCGATGGGCGGATGATGATTAGTGGGAGATGGCGAAGGTGATGAGGGGTCTGGCGAGGCATGTGGAGGTGCGGTGCCGTGGAAGCACATTCACCGGTGGTCAGTCGGAGATGGGGAAGGTGGTGGCGGTCTGCGGCGTTGAGGGATTTAAAGTAGAAATTAAGAGAGGGGAAATGAAGAGGGGAGAGAGAGGAAGTGTTTTGACCTGATTAAGAGGACGAAGGGGGGTAGAAAGGTGGCTGGCTGTACCTATCGCCGTCGGAGACGAAGACTTCTAGAGGAGGGAGAACGACGATGACGAAGGGGCCGGAGCACGCGCGTAGGTATTGCACAATGCGGAGGAAGGAGACAAAGATGGCTCTGCCACTGGTATTGTAGCAGAGCGATAAGGAGGGAGATAGGTCGCCAGAGCCTACTGGATACTTGGTCAGAGGAGAAGGGACGAATTGGAGGTGGTTCTCCGGCCAAGTCAAGCTGAAAAGATGCGGCCGAAGGTGGTGTTCCTTTTATAGGTCCTGGTAGGGGCTCTTATGCTTGGAAGATAAGCTTCCAAGTGCGAGAGTCCTCACCGAAGAAGGATTCAAGGAGACACCCACATCTCTCGGGCGTTCACATGAGAGATTTGATGCAAATTAGATCCTGAAATCTTGCTCAGATGGAAGGGAATTCCTCAGAGAATCTCCCTTCCAAATCTGGGAGGAGATCTTTGAGGAATCAAGGAGTAATCCCCCTCCATTCCTTGCCGGAGTAGGATTCCTCCGCATTAACGGTGGAGGGACCTAATTGTAAGAGTGGCAAGGAAGTTAGGGGGTTGTCCAAGGATTTTCAAAAGTTCGGGGCCAGAATGTAATTGGGTGGACTATTTTGCAAAGTAGGTCAAGATGACCTCCCCTTAGGTCCAAATTTTGGTACAAACCTAATTTGGACCTAAAAAATCCAATGGTGAAGTTAGATTTTATGTTTGACCACGTTTGACTAGATATTTTACATAAAAATCCAAATTAGGTCAAATAATGAGCTAGGACCCCAATCTAGGTCCAAATAGGTTTCAAAGGCCAAATTGAAGGTTCTAAACCCTAGGGAATATTTTTTCATGAATTTTAGAGGGTTTAGTTGATTTTTATCTCAACCAGAACCTTGTCGAATTAAGCAGGTCTGTTTTAGGGTTACAAGATGTCATTTAATTGCTAAACTGCACATGAACCCATTTCCGACTGAACCAACCCACTTTTCATCTTCTTAAGACCATTTGACCTATATTTAGCCTCTAAGAAATCCTGTTGATGCACTACAATGGTAAAATTACAGTTTTAACCTTTGTTTCATGTTTTCTTCTCAGAACATTAATTCCTTGAATTAGGCCCTTCTTTAGGTTATGTAGGAGCTTTTATTCGATTTCTTAGGTCAAAAAGAGCTAGTTAGAGCTCATGATGAGGTTCTCATCAAAGGGAGAGGGCATGAATCCCAAGGTAGAGCAAAACCCTCCCCCTTCTCTCTTTGATTCTTTTCTTAATTCTCAAACTAGACCCAGGCAATCGGATCCACTGCCCAGACCCACAAGGTGCGAGCACGGGCGAGGGCGTAAACTGGCGCGTGTGAATGCAGGTGCATTTGGGCGTACGTGTGTAGGGACCTCACCTCTATGCTCTTGGAGGTGATAATCCCAGAGTAAAAAATCCTCTTATATGCCTCCATGAGCTACTGATTCCACGATGCGGGACTAAAGTCCCACCTTGCCTTCATGCGTTGGTAGCTGCTGAAGCACACAACTGCAGGTTGATTCCCGAAGAGATTATGGCAACAACTGGAGCTCCCTTACGCAATTGCCTTGCAGAAGCCTACAAAAGTTGATTTCACCTCGATTGAGGGCAGAAGCAGGTCGAATGAAGGTCGGAGGGGCGTTGCTGTGGTCGGAGAAGAAGGAGACAAAGGCTATCTGCCAAGAGACCTAAAACACTAATATGGCCTTACGGCCCTATCACACCTACTCAGAAGCTTCGCCAAATGGAGGCGAGTGCAATGGTGGTTGTGACATGGTCCGAGGATGTGTATGGTGGCTGTGCGGAGTCAGAGAAGAAGAACGGAGGTGATGGTGTTCAGTAGGAGTTTTGGTGGTCAATAGCCCCAATTTTGTTGGGGCTTTTGGTCGTGAGGTCACAACGGAGCTTTAGGGAGTTGGAGTGGGTGGATTAGTGAAGTGTGGTGGACGCGAGATGTCACCGAAGTTTCACTGGTTGTAAGGAAGATGGAGTAGGTACGGGTAGTGCGGTGCGTGAACCTAGAGTCTAAGGGGCTATAGAAGATCAGGAGGAAGAGAGGAATAGAAAGGGAGACTTAGACAGGGAGAAAGTGGATAGAGGCGGCTAGCTATGATGGGTCAGTGCCAGAGAAGGAGGAATTGATGGCAAGCGGACGACAGAGTAGGGAGAGACAAGGATGAATGGTCTTTGGCCAGACACGATCATGACGAAGAGCTAAAGAAGGAGAGCTAATCAATTTGGCCATTGATCGGCTCAACGAGAGGGGCAAAGAAGCTCATAGGAGCTTGAAGAGATGTCGACTGGAGAGGACGAGAGGTGGGTCTTCACCTTTTCTAAGCTAAGGAGGACGTCCTGGACAAGAGGGTTCTTTATAGGTCTCTTATAGGCGTGAAAACAGCCAGAATAGGCAACCCTCAAGTAGGTTTCGAGCTTTAGATTCTTGGGTTCGCCGGAGGTAAATCCAACCAAAATTGATCTCAAAAGCTAGTCCAATTTGTTGAGAATATCCTTGTGACCATTCTCTCGTATTTTGAAGAAGTTTGGTCTTGATTTAAGGGTGAAAATCTTCCTCGAATCTCACTATTGAGCTTGGGTTCACACCATTGGCTGCAAGGACTGGACCTGCAAACTAGGTCAACATGAACTCTAATTAGGCATAAATATTGGTACCAACCTAATTTGGACCCAACAAATCTAATGGTAAAGTTGGATTTTAGTTTTGACCATGTTGTCTAGGTAATTTGCACAGAAGCCCAAATTAGGGAAAAATTCTATTTATGACTCTATTTTAGGTCAAAATAGGTTCATATGATCAAACAAAGGGTACCAAACCTCTCAGTATATTTTTATATGAATTTTAGGAGGTTTAGATCAGAACCTTATTAATTTAAGTAGGTCTAAAATTAGGGTTTTGTATTCTGATTCAGTTTTTGAAATGCGTGAAACCAGATTTCTGTCTGTATAGACCCACTCATTAGACTTTAGTGCTCATTTGACTTTCATTTAACCCTTGAAAAACCCCATGGTTAATCTGTGTTTATGATGTGCTGTTAAAATTACAGGATTAACCCAGATTTCTTATTTTCTTCTCAAATCAGAATATCATGGAATTATGATCCTTAGATGATTATGTAGGAGCATTTATCCATCAAACCTGACTAAAAGTGACTAGTTAGGGCCTATGATGGTGTTCCTATCACTCCGGCAACCCCCTTCTCCTGTCGTCCTTTGGCTGGCCAACAACTAAATTGTCCAGCCCATGACCTTCCTTTCCTTCCTCCGCCTTTCATCGACCAACGTGAAGGTTGTCTCCCCTCTCCTCATTGCTTGACCTCTCACCGAAGGCATCATCATCCTTGGCTTCGATTATCACACCGGCGAGGATTACCTCCCCCTTTCATCCCTAGTTTAGGTTCCCTCACTTCCTCTCTCTCCCTAAACTCCTTTCAACCCTTTTCCCACCTGATTCGAACGTTGCACCACTGTCTCCCCCTTCGTCTTCTCTAACATCGGTCGCACCTCCAACGAGGCCCTACTACTGCTCCACTCCATGAAACCACCTACTTCCACATCTAGAAGCATCCTCATCATCCATTGAGGAAAAGCCCCCTACCAATTGGGAGTTTCAACCTCTCCTTTACCCCGACAACCAACCCACCATGATACCTTCGTCTCTGTTGATTCCTACTGGAGGGGGTGAGATTTGCGGAATATAAAATAAAGTAGGAAGCAAATAAACAATCTCACGAAAGATAGAATCACACAATTGCACAAAAGATTTTTAGGTGGAAACCCAAACCAGGTAAAAACCACCACCTAACCCTCTCGAGTTAGGATTTTTCGATTGACCAAGTTGATCAAAATCCACTATCCGAGTCACTTAAAATGAGGGTGACTCAACCTCAATACAACCACGCTACTATGTACGAGGGTAGCGTTCCTCAAAACCTCTCCTCTTCACAAGGAGTATTTAGTCTCTCGAAGGAGACGGGAATTCACAAAGCGAATACCCAACCAAAGATTATAAACTACAATAATCCTATAAAGCCACAAAGTAAATAATTGAATCTATCTACTATAGGTAAAGGATCTTCCCTTTGGTGGAAGTGCATCGGTAAGTGACGCAAGCGCGTGATCCATTCAATGGCACAATGACGCTCTCGTAATCGACCGCGAGAGAGCAGGTGCGCGGCGAGAAGGAAGCTCTTAAGATGTAGAACTGAAGCCTGTCAGAGCAAGATCTCTTCTAAGGATCAAATTGACACAAACTGATGTGGAAATGTGTTACTTGGTGTGTCTTGGTGTGTTTGGTGTATCTAACAAAGAAAGGGGCCTCTCCTATTTATAGATGGCTTAGGATGGCTTAGGAAGGATGTGGAAGCCTTAGGTAGCCGTTGGGGATCATCCCAAGGTAAATCAAGCTGTAATCAGAATCATTAATAATTTTGACAGGGTCATCAGACGTCTGGGCAAATTATCAAATTTCTGGAAGATACTCTTAAGACGTCTGGAAACTAAATTAGACGTCTAATCCTATACAGGTTTCCTTACTGACTTGAGTCAGACCTAAACAGGGTTCTAGTGTAATTCAGTCAGATGACATATCGGATGTCTAGCACAAGGTTTGGATGTCTAGAAACCCAATTAACTGCAGGAATGGATTTTCCAAGGCACAAATGGCTATAAGTCTCAATAGAAGTGATTTTGGCTCAATCGAGGCTAACAGTCACTTTATCAGATGTCTAAGGTCCTTTACGGATCTCTAATAGAAGCCTAAAGGTCATTTCTCAACAATCATATTGTGAGCGTCTATTAAGACGTCTAGACTAAGGGTCGATCATCTAAAATCAACAAACAGGAGGCTTTAAGATTAGCCTTAAAAGTTTGGACCTCTGATTCAACATTCAGACGTCTTAAAGATCACCATCAGACGTCTGTTATTAGTATTAGACATCTAAAAAGGCTGTCTAAAGCCTATTTGGATTTTCTAAGTTCTTTGTGGAAAACCTAAGTATCTTAGGATTGTGCAAGTGCTCCTAGGATTACAGTGTTGATGCTTTAAGGCTCTTTAACAAGAACTTTACAAAAATAAAGAGCAAAGAACAAACGAAAACAAATTACAAACTATAAGACAAAAGAACATCTATCCTATTCTTCTGTCTTCTTCCTTCTTTAAGCTTTCGCTCCTCGTGAAGCTCCTTCTCCTCCGTCAAGCTCCTCCAATCTGCCATGGATGCGAGCTCGAACTCCGTCTTTACACTTGTAACATTTGCAATTGACCTGAAATCTAAGACTCAAAAGCAAATGCAAAATAACAAGTGTTTTGTTATCATCCAAATAAACGATCATGGTGCCCTTGCACCAATAGTCTCTGGCACCGTCACACCTCCATATGCTTCCAAAACGTCATGAGAACACCACCATCATCTTCACCACTACTCGGTGAAGCCACTGAACCATCTAATTGCGGTGAGTAGCCCATATCTTGATTTTCAGATGCTCATCAGTCTTCTGCTCTTCGCTGCCATTGTTCGTCATTCAATGTCGACCATTGACCTCAAGGCCACCCCCAGAAGTTGCGTCTTGACCTAGCGAAGCCACCTGTAGCGTCAATCGAAGAAAGAAGCAATAGCAGCAACCTCAATTCGAAGGAGGCTTAGAGCTTCGGTGCGTGAAGGAGGGGACAAATTTAGTCCCACATCGTATGTAGGAGAGCTGAAAACACAGTATAAATTGATTTTGTGCACATGCTTCTTTGCCTTTACACTGAGGGGTGAGGTCCTTCTCACCTCAGCCCTTACACACCTCACTCACCACTTACGTCGAGGAGCCCAGTCCCTATGCCCGAATCCGATTACTCGTTACTATGCATACCCGTATACCTGATTAAGAGAAAGAGGACATTCTGAGGAGGGTAGGGGTGGTTTTGCACTATTCATGCCTCGAGATTTGTTCCCCAACATGCCTAATACTTAGGCATTTCTGAGGTTTTGTGCAATGTGACTTGTGCTCTGCTTTGAACGCTTAAGTCGTCTGATGCCCTTGTGTTAAAGTCTGATTGTGGGTACTGTGGAGTTATTGGCTTATTGATCTGATGTGGATATTTGGAATAAGTGGTTGAAAACCACTATAGCGAAATTGATTTAATGATACATTGGGATATGTGCTTAAATATGGAAATTAATTGGTGATTCAAATCACCATTGTTAGGATTTTTATTATTCTTTTTATCCCATTGTTTCCTGAGATACAATTGCTATTATTGAATATCTTTATTGTGACTAATCATTGTGCTTGTGTATTCCTTACATTTCGACTAGTGATTGATTTTCCATAATTTGCTCCCTGCGAACGATCTCAGACTCACTTTTATTTTCGAGTTTACAAATTTAAATGTTGTATTGATTTTTGTCGCTATACTACAACATGATCTTTTTATGACAATTTTCACTTCAACATGTACTTTTTTGGAGGGCAATCAAAGTGGCCATCCTCTCTTGGAAAGACTTTAAAGAAATCCATAAAATGTGGATCTAGATCCTCATCTTAAGGAGGCCACCAATGCACATCTCCTCTCCATCATTCCATCATTTTCTTGCATGTAGAGATGAAGAAGAGAAAGGAGAGGAGGTCATCCTCTCCTCCTCCTTGACCATCCTCCTCCTCCTCTCCTCCCATGCATCTTCACCATTGCGATGTCACCATCACCGCCACGCCAGAGAGGAGCATGGCATTCCACCGCGTTCCACTATCTATCCAAGTGTGCATTGTGTCTTCCTGCATAATACCATGCTCCATGCCCTTCACCTCCATCGGCTTGGTGGTGATAATGTTGAGCCTCCGCACCGCCTTCGACAGCACCTACAACCATCACCATGCCATCTCGTGCCATCTCCAGGCTTTTTCTTCCCTTATCTTTTTATTTTTTTGCCTTCCTACAGGAGTGTACGAACAATTCATGATATTCAACAAAAATTTATTAGTGTTCTTATGCCTTCTCTATGGACGATAACCCATCGATACGTGGTTTGTTTTATAAATGTTTTGATTCTCTAGTTTTTCATTGCAACGTCATCTTTTCATATTCTTTTATAGCGTAAACTTAGCAATCATAAGCCACGACTATTAGCATTGATGTTGCATGTCTTGTATCAGGGCAATCTAGGGCTGTTGAAGTGCATTCCTAATCCAGCATCTCGAGACCTATGAGGTATGTGGGTTTTCACCTTTTCTTGTCATGCCTTTTATTAGCCTCACTCTTCTAACATTGTCCACCTGTGTTTTCTGGGGACATAGATTGGGGGCCAACTATGGATTGAGTAGACCTCAAGTGTGCATGCTTCCAAGTCATCCCACCTATTTTTATAGAGTTTTGACTGCTTTCCATGTCATCTTTCTCTTGCTAATTTGGATTGAATTCATGTATCTCCATAATCCCTACTAAGAACTGAAATTGCACTAGAGGGGAGGTGAATAGTGCGGTATAAAAATAAGCGAAAATAAAAGTTTCAATCACACAAAATTATTCACTAGAAGAGAAAAGGATGTTTAGGTGGAAACCCAACCCGGGTAAAAACCACCATCTAAGCCTCTCGACTTAGGATTTCTCGTTCAGTCGAGTCAATTAAATCCACTAACCAAACTACTTAAACAAGGGTAGTTCAACCTCAATACAACATGCTACTTTAATTCAAGGGTAGCGCACCTCAAACCCTCCTCTTCATGAGAAGTATTTTGTCTTACGAAGGAGATGGGAATTCACCACGCGAATACCCAACCAAAGAACAAAATGAAATTACAAAGAAACCTATAGAGCCACAAAGTGAATTTAAACTATGCTACTATAGGAGAGGTGACTTCGCTAAGATGGAAATGAGTAGGCGTGCGTAGGGATTCGGTGCTCTCGGATGTGAAGTATAGAACTTGGAGAGCAAGATCACAATTTTCTTCTTCCTGATCTCTCACAAAATGTGTATAATGGTGAAAAGAATTTTCTCAAGTGTTGTCTTCACAAAGGAGAGGCTCCTATCTATTTATAGATGTGCTAGGAACCTTCAAGAAGGCCTTGGACAAGCCTCATAGTCGTTGGAAACAAACCCAAGGCAAATCAGGCCAAAATCAGGGTCATAATGATTCTAGTAGCAGAATCAAACGCCTAATTTTAGGGTCAGACGTCTAATGACAAGTTTAGACGTCTAATCTGAAGGGTCAGAGTTTTTGATTCTATCAGATGGAAACAAGATCTAGGTTAGATGTCAAGAAAGCTATTTTAGGACGTTTGGGTAGAAACCTGGTCATCAAATTCTGTGAGGGTTTGTTCCTGTTTTGGTCAAGATCTAAACAAGGTTCTAGTGTAAAGTGACTAAATGAAGTGTTGGACATCTAGACTAACTATTGGATGCCTAAAAGTAAAGGTTCTTTGTGAGAATTGATTTCCAAGATGCAACGATTGATTTGGTCAGACATCTTGTGATTTGGGTCTAACGTCTCTTTATCAAATGTCTGGAAGGCTCTATGATTGTCTGAAAATAATATAAAAACTATTTCTACTTTGGATCTCGAAGATATGTGTTAGGCAGTCCAATAATCCTATTAATGGACGTCTGTCAAGGTCATCAAACATCTTATAGGGTGTCTAGATCTAAGTCAGGACGTCTAAATGGAAAGGCACAAATTATTAATTTCCAGCCTAAGTCATTGGATGTCTGGTCATAATATAAAATGACTTAAAAGTCAATATTAGACATCTGATATTGTTGTTGGATGTCTGATAAGATAGTCTGAATCCCATTTTGGCTTTCTAATTCGACTTCTGATTTTTCATAAGTGTTTTAGGATAGAGTAAGTGTTTCGAGGACTAAAGATGATATACTTTGGGCTCTTTAACATAAATCTTGAAAAATAAAGAGCAAAATAAAAGAGAAAATACATTCAAAGAAGTTATATCCTATTCTTCTTTTTATTCAAGCTTTAGCCTTAAGTAAAGCTTATTCTCCTCCATCAAATTCCTCCAATATGCCATGGATGAGAGCTTGAGATCCTCGCACTTGCTTCAATTTGCATTTCATCTTGAAATCTTAAACTCAAATGCAAATGCCAAATAACAATTATTTTGTTATCATCAAAATCAACAATTGTGGTGCCCTTACACCAATAAGGACCCCATACAACTTTTAAATGATGGATTGAGAATTAACTATTTTTCTTAAAATGATTGTTAAATCAACTGTTGTGAAGTATAATTAACTATTAACCTTAGTCATTAAAATAAGTGTTTAAATCTGGTTTTCGTTGCTTATCTCTTAGAAGAAATGGACTTTATCTGCTTGTTGAATTATTAAGATGCACGATAATGGAAATTTTGGTATGATTTGTAAAATTGATAAGTTCATGCCCTTGAACTTTGTAAATAATTAGTCACTAGTGAATTGATTGGAAAATGTGGAAAATGAATGGTTTACCATTGATGAAATAGATGGGTTATAACCGCATTGAGAAATGACACTTGTAAAGTGAAAGAGGTACCTAAGTAATTGAATGTTTAAAACAAGTTATTTTGAAGAATTGCATGCCTCCTTGGCACAACATGTAGTTACTTTCATATCACTAGGGCTTGTGCTTGGTTGGCTAGTGGAATGATGATGGATTAGCTAGTGAGGCCATTACTGACTCTGTGCATGCGGAATTCACTCTAGGGTACGACATTCCCCTCCATTGTTGGGGTATGTGCTTGGTTTGGATATTAGAATGATGGTGGATTAGCGAGTAGGGATGATTTGACTCTATACATGCAGAATTTCGTTCTAGGGTACAATCTCCCTCTTGTAGGCTATTGCACGTCGCATCATGATTCGAACAGGGAATGATGTAGTATTTCTAGTTGGTCACCAAGTGTGCCTCATTGAGTTACGCCCTAGTCCTGACCATATAGGTCAGTAAAATACTAAAAGGGTTAATATGTTTGTTAACCAAACAAATAAGAATAAAGAATGGAGCTTAAATCTTACTGGCTTAATAATAGGGCTATTTCTTACACTCTCCTACATTGTGGTACCTCTTTTCCTGCTTTTATTATTTGCACTTCCAACCAAGATTTTAGTGGGTCCGAAGGGCTGAGCTAGTACAGGTCGCTTAGTTGTTTTACTCTTTGAAGTAGGCGTTGTACTAGTTGCTACTTGTTAAACTTTTATTGTTGGGTGATGCGTTTCTGCTACATGCAGACACTAGTCCAACTTGTACCATGCATCTACTTTCTTTAGACTTTTCCCTAGCTTATTTTCTTGTCATGCTCTGAATGTTGATATGGACTGATGGTGGTTTATTTTTGCACTATTATCATTTCATCATGATGAGTGTACACTTATTGTTTGATAATGGATTTGTGATTTGGGTTAGCTTGGAATTCTCAACTTGGCCCTTAGGATCTAGGTCGTTATAATATCATTCACATAATTGCTTGCCTAAGTATGCTTCTCCCCATCAAGAATCTCCATGACCAAAGGAGGATCAAGATCGGGGGGAGGAGGGTTGGTACAAGGCAAATAAATACCCAATAAAGCGATTGGGATTTGGAGTGTTAAGATATCTATTATTAGGATTATCATTATCAAATTAAGGGATGTGTGAAAAGGAAGGCAACCAAAGTGGAATTTGTCAAAAGCCCTTGGTGGAGAAAACATAAAAAAATGTTGCCATCTTCTTGGTAGCAGAATCCTGGGATTTTAAATAAATGTAGCAATGTAAACTTCTGATTTTATGGTTAACCAAAATTTTAGGGTTCAAGTTGAGTTTATCAACATGGGAATCATTGAATTTAAAAATTGATTTTGCAAGGTGATAAATTCCAAAGATTCATTTAATTGCAATTCAAGAGTATTATGATTAGAACCATCATTTGAAAATCGTTGATGTTGCTCAAGAAAACAAACTAAATCAGAAAACTTCATAGCAAGGGTGGCTTTAGCCAACATCAGAACATCCACATCATTAGCTTTCATAATCAAATTAACATCAACTCACACTATTTGTAAAGACTTGAACCTGGATTTTTGAGTTATTTCAGATTAAGCGCTTTAAGATGAATCCGTTGACGCTTTCCGAACATGAATCAGACTTGTGTATTGCAAAAGTGGGAAAAATTACTTTTTTTTGTCAAATAGACTCATCTTTGAAAAACATGCCCGAAATACATTAAAATTAGTGTCTTTAAATTCCTCTCATCATAAACTTTCCAACAATATATAATTTGTAAAAATATGAATTTTATGGTAAAAGTTACATGAGGAATACAAAATTTCATAAAAGAGGTTTATAAATAAATAATGAGTTAATAATAAAAAAAATTTAAGTTTTCGGAGGAGGCACCACATTTTGTTTGTTGTTTTTTTTGTTGTTATCAATATGACTGGGTTATAAATAAGAGAGAGCAATCGGGAGTTAGAGGGAGAAATTGGAAAGAGATGAAGAAGAGAGTGAGAGGGAGAGGGAGAGGGATGAGAAATAAAGATAAAGAGAGATCGGGAGGGACAGAGAGGAAGGGAAATTGGAAAAAGTGAAAGAGAGAGAGATCGGAAGAAAGAGAAAGGGAGAGAGACTGTAGAGAAAGAAATAGTAGAAAGAAGGTGAGATCGAGAGTGGGACCATCTGCAAGAGAGAGAAGGGAGAGAGGGTTGGTGGTCAGTTAATTGGAGGGGAGATAGAGAGACGGTTGTGGGATTTTCGATTATTATCTGGTGTGGGTGTTGCATGGGATAGAGAGAAGAGATTGAGAGAGAGGAGATTGAGAGAGAGATCGGAAGGGAGAAACAGTGGAACCATGCGTAGGAGAGAAGGGGAGAGGTTCATACGGAGAGAGATCGAAGTGGAGAGACGAGCATGTGCGAGGAAGAGAGAGAAAGGGAGGAGCATGTGCTAGAAAGGAGAAGGGGGAACGTGTGTGCGGGATTTTGGATTTTACATCTGTTCCCATTTTGATCCGTTTTTGGGTCAAACGACATCTATTTTTCATGTTTTAGGATTCGTTGGAATTTTCTCTTCATAAACTATGAATTGGTAAACTTTAAACTCAGTTTTGAAAATTAATTATTTTGTAAAAATTTTAGTAAAGCCCTCTGAAAAATTTAAAATATTTCTTGCATATCTTAACGTTAATCTAGTTTTCGGAACATGTGCAGAATACGTGGGTCCCAAGAGTGGTGGCGAGGAACCACAATGCGTATTACGAAATCACCATGACCCTTCGGTGACGTTAAGTAGAGTAGTCTCTCTCTTTTTCTGTATAATTTATCTACATAGTGATTTTCTTCGCGTATTGCACTGTCTAGTGTGCGTTCTTACCTCTTGCTGAGCTCGAACCTGTTTACGTATTCTTGTTGCTCTGGGTACTGGAATATCAAATATAAATGATAAAAATCAAGTCGACTTGTAATGAGAATAACCAAAGTAATATTGTTAACTGCAAGATTAAAAGGAGTTAATGATAGATTATTTGATAATTTTCATGAAATGAATTATGAAGCAATGAATTATTGTTGGATATGACGTATCATCACATGTACAAAAGGAACTCTATTTTTAACAAAACTATCATCAGGATGGGTAAATAATGATTTGATTGAATCCACAATTAGAAAATGGAAATTTCCTGGAAATGGATAAGTTAGAGGATAGTGCAAATATTGGTTAATTCTGGAATTGAAAATATGAAATTATTAAAGATGGTTTGAATGGATGAAAATGAAAGATACAGTTATCTGGAAATGGGATATACAGTACGACGGATAGTCGAGAAAGTAAAGGAATTAGATAACTGGTTTTAGCCTGCTACTCATTGGATTTTGGCTGTAGCTTTGGTCTTTCAGATAGATTCTTGGCTGGTTTAGGAGTTGCTGGCCTCCCTACGACTCTTTGGTTAGGCTTAGCGGCCAACTAGGGTAGCAGACTACAGGGCTCGAGGTTTGGAGCAGTTCTTTTCGACCGGTGGGTGGGTCATTGGCTGTCTGTGGTTCAGCGTACATAGTTCTTGTACATGTTCATGCTACACAGCGTTGCCGCCACCCCTTTTTGCAATGATCCCAGGGTGATGGAGAGTAGCGACTTTGTGGGTATAAGCAGTCTTCCTAGCCAGGAGGGTGGCTTATACCGATCTTGCGCTGCAGGAAGTTACACGAAATCATCTCATGCCCTGAGATGTCGATTGATAAATTGTGGACTATAATAAATTGGGCTTCCAATGTACAAAACAAAATCGAATAATGAGATGTCTAATAAATGAATTAATCAAAGCTATAGTACCCATTTTCTCTTGTGTACACTCTACTATTGTTGTTTCTACTCTACTCAGTTTTTACTGACATGTTTTTGGGTTCCATACTCAGTTATACTTGGCAGTTTGCAAGGAGAGTTCTGTTATACATCTCCTTGGACTTATATACTATGGTAAATCTTCTGGTTAATATATAATTTATGTTCCTTTAATTTTTATAATATCAATTATTTGTTGGATATGTTTATATTTTATGATTATGTGTTGGGCAACTGTAATCTTGTGGGCAAGTTGTGCTGGTTGTTAACACACGACGACTCGGGTTTCATCGGTTAGTGGGACTCGAGTCGTCATGCTATTGGTGTAGACCCGAATAGGTTGTGTTAATATGGCGAAATTAGCGTTGAAGTGAGTATAGTGGTTAACCTAAATCGAGCCTAACCATCTTTTTACGAAATTTTTAACCTGGCCTACTTGATTTTATCTTGGTCACTTTTAGGCCCAGGGTCGAACTCAGGGAGGCGGGATTAGAGGTGAATAAGTTTCTACCATTTTCCTACAACGAGTCTCTTCCGTTCGTTTATTATGTTTTTGGTATTTTTTTATTTAAGATTTTTTTTCTGGTAATTTTTGTCCTTGAGGCAAACCATCAAAATCAGGTTCTTGGCTTTGAGCCAAATTAGGGTTTCAAAACTGGTCTTGTTATTCGCAAGACCGAGTACCTGTAAGTCAAGGATTATCTTTTCTCGTTTATATATTTTTTTATCCTTTTAATAGCAGGAAAGAGAAATAGAAATAAGATAAATATAATATATATATTATATATATATAGGGGTGGAGGTGGAGATGGAAATGGCGTGTAGCACGGTGTCGAGTTGATCGTCGTCTAGGAAGATGCAACCAACAGGACGAAGTGCCGCGTGAAGTGTAGGATGGATGGGTGGAAGGTGTGTGCGGAGACGCTTTCTGTACTCGTGTATCGGGGAATATCAGCAGCTGGTACAGATAATCCCGCGATATAACGTGTGGTAGGTGATATGAAAAAATATATATATATGTATATATATATATATATGGTGGTAATTATATAGGTGTATATGTGGATATATATATAGGAATATATGTATATAGATATATAGATATGTATATGTATATATATATATATATATATATGTATTTATGTATATAGATATATTAGTATAAGTATCTATGTATATAGATATATGTAGATATATATATATATATCTATGTATATATATATATATAGATATGTGTATCTGTATTTATATCTATAGGTATATATGTGTATAAATAAATAAATATATATATATATTTATTTATTTATGTATGTATGTATATCTATTTATATATAGTGTATACGTATGAGTATATATATATGTATATGTACATAGATATATATATATATATTTATATATATTTATATAAGTATATATAGGTGTGTACAAGTGTGTGTGTGTGTACACGTAAGTGTGTACAAGTGTGGTGTGTGTGTGTGAGTGAGGTGTGTGTCTGTGAGAGAGAGAGAGAGAGTCTGCTGGAGGAAGAGGGTGAGATTTTAAGCCGTCTGGAGGCTACGCCCGTCATCTAATTGCATGGACTCACACAAGGATGCTTGCGTGCGCTAGAGGGAGCGGGCGTGAGGGTGACTACAGTGCACGCAACGTGTGACGTAGCGCACTGCGCTGCGCGCTGGAGCGGGTGCGGGCGAAGGCGCGGGCGCAAGCGGACGCTGGAGCGGGTGCGAGCGTGGAGCGGGGACGGGCTAGAGGCAGTTGCGGGCGTGGAGAGAGAGCGTGCGGTGACCGGATAAGTGAGAAACTTTACGGTCACCGCACTATAGCTACAGTGTCACGCTCTCTAGCGTGAACAGTAGCTACAGTGCCGCGCGCTCTGGACAGCCGGTTGCAACCGGTGCTGCGTGCGCGGGCACGCTGGAAGGCGCCTGCACGTGGAAAGAGGCTGCGATCGGTGCCTGCGTGCTCGCGGGCTGCTGCTGCTACTGCGGAGTTTCAAAGCTTGAGTCTGCGGTAATGGCGGAAGATTTTTGAGCGGGTGAAATAGCGAAGTGAACCACCATGCCCACCGGCTCTTTGATGAGTTGGGCGATGTTGGGACTCACAGTGGTGGTTGTCGACCACTATGAGCTGCTCCTGTCCGCAGCGTATCTCTTCAGGAGGAAGAGATGCTGCGTATGGAGGGGAGAGGGGAGGAGATGGCCTGGAGAAGGGTGTGCGAGTGTGTGTTCATGGACCAGGCTCCCTCTGCAAAGAAGGTGGCTGGGCCTTTTTAAAGGAGGGAGAAGCATGCACAGCCATGCCTTGGGCTGCACATGACCGGCCATGCGACTAGCAGAGCAAGCTGTGGTAGAGAATGGCGTGAAGAGCAAGCCATGCCCTGAGCCACGCGGAGAAGAAGAATTTCAAAGCCAAATAAAAAAATTGAAGATGGTGAATTTGCGATGCAACCCTTGATGAAGACATTAATTGCAAGGCCAATTATTCACTTTCCTCCCCTCTCAATTAAATGCATGCATGTGTTAATTTTTACAAATGCGACTATGGCTGCCTAATATATAATGGCAATGCTAGGAAATAACACAAGATGGCATTTTTATTAGTGTATTTTTGTTGTGCAATCAGCTATCAATGGAGGAAGTCTTACCTAAGCCCTCATCTTGATAGGGAGAGGAACTTACATGTGGTTGAACCAGAATAAAAGGATGGATGTTGGAGGGGTCAAGGGTACAATTGACTTTGATGGACTTGCCCTTCTCCTCAACGAAAATCTTCTCTCTTAACATGAATGCATTGGTGGCGAAGCTTCTTAAGAGCCACAGGTGGACCCTTAGAATCACTAACACCCCAGAGAAGGAAGGATGAGAGTTATTACAGTCTGGAATATCAATTGAACCCTCCCTACTACAGGGGTCCTCCACAGGATGAGTGGTCTCGTCATCACCATTCATCCCAACAAAAGGAGCATCAACATGATGTTGATCGTGGCTATCTAGAGTAGCATAAATGATCCCATCACAAATTTGCATAATTTCTCCACCTATATTTTTGATGTTTCTCTAGCATTTTTTTGATTTTTTATTTTGCATTTTTATTTAGTCTAATTTATTTAATGCTTAATTCATGTGAGAGAAAATGCAAGAAAAATATATCCAATAAGGGTCTCGTATAAAAGGGTGTGAGACGAGAAACTTAGTAGCGCAGATGGAATTTGAAAATGACACTCGTGCAAGGAATAATGGGGGAATAAAGACAAAAAAGAAGGAAAATGAAAGAGAGGGAAAGGAAAGAGTGTGATTGGGACTCCTATCCCTAAATCAAGGAAAGATCTCATTTTTGATAGGATTTGGACTTTCTGAAGTCTTAAAATATTACCAAATTAAGGGGCGATGAATTTCACTTAGTCCCAATTATTTTGGGACTTGTGGAGGCTATAAATACCTCTTATGACACCCCTTTTGGAAACACATATCTTTAATTTCTTCTTCTCCCTCTCTTCTCTATCCCTTGAGGATTGGGATCTTCAGGCGCATTCATGCCTTCTCATCATCGTAGTTAATGTCCCACCACCTTTGCATCGTCACCACTACATTGAGATCCTCCTCGTGTCCATTCTCTCTCATTTTCTCTCTACTCTCTCTCTCTCTCTACACTTTAATAATTTTTTTTAGTGATTTTTTTTAATCAATTTCCTAGTTTCCAATTCATAGTTAGTTTGCTTCCCTCCTTTCATTCATTTTTATTTTTTAAATTTAGGTTTAATTGTTAAAATTAATAATATGAAAATTCCAAAAAAATTTAAAAAAAATAGTTTAGATTAGTAAAAAGTAATTTATAAGATTTTGCCTCCCGGAGGACAACTCAAATTCCCTCCATACTTATTTCTATTTATCTTGAGAGTTCAGTAATTTTGTAAAAAATCATGTTTTCATGTAGGATGACACTTTCTTATCACCTTGTGAGTCATATGACTAGTTTTTGGCGTCGTTACCAAGGAGGCGATTGATCTAGATTACATTTTATCCAATTAGTTAGATTATTTTGTATTCAAGTTTATTGATACATCTACCTCGATTTTGATTTGTGCATTTTACAGGCAAAGATCTTGAGCCAATTTAAACCGACCCAACATATAAGTCAACTCATCTCATCTCATAATTATTTTAGAATAGTTCTTTTTCAAAAAGAAAACATAAAAACAAAAAAAATAAAAAAACTCACCTAAAACTTGCATTCTATTAGGAGTAATTTCTTTATTAGGGCACCCATTTTAGGGCACATCTGCCTTTAGAAGATTTTCATATTTATGATCAATCTTCTAGAAATTAAGCACACATCTGCTTTGAACTTTAATTAAAAGAAGAAACATCGTCAACAACAACATTGCTTGGAACTTTAAAAGAGGCAAGAGAAACCATAAAATACTTTCAACCAAGGTGAAACTTTAAAAGACAAGAATTTTGAAATTAAAGGCCTTATTTTCTTAATTGTTGCATTGTCATATTGAATTAATTTTTAAGGGCACCGCCTCCCAAAATGCTCACCACATTCCAAATATCTGCATTTTTCTATGCTTTAGAATTGAGTAGACATACACTAACCCTAAGGTTGGATAATTTGTAGTCTTAAAGTTTTCATTAATTCCTAAGGTTAAATCCGATATCTAAGCTACGGGTACCAAAGTCAAATTACTTAACTGAGTAAGATATTACTCAGCTAGCACCTTAGTGAAAGCTTTGGAAACTCTGTCTCTACTCCACCCACATTCAACTTGGCAGGATTGACTTTAAGAAAAGAGGTATAATTGCTTGCAAGCCTTGTCATGCCTTTAAGGCTTTTAGGTCCTATAGGGCTAACCATTTTAGGCTAGATTGAATTACTTGTTTGTGTAGATAGGGTGCGCTCTCTCTCATTTGTCCCTCATCTCATTTGATCCATTTCTTCCTTCATGTATGCACTGTAGGAGATCACAACAAATTCCTTTGAAAGGTCATCCCTTGGATAAGACTCCCAAGAAGCACTTTCCTACAGATCCAATTAAGTTTTAGATGGACCTAGAAGATGAACCCAAAACAACTTCAAACTCAAATAAAGATCAAGGCCGTGAACAACTCAGACTACATGAAGACATTTACATCATGACAAATTACATGCCTCATCCCAATGTGGAAATTCTTGAAGCAAACTTTGATTATAAGATTAAGCAGGCTACAATCACTTTTCTACCCCACTTTTTATGGAAACAACTCTAAGGAGTCATTTCAACACTTAAAGGACTTCTTAGCAATAAGCGAAACCGTCAAAATCCAAAATCTAAGTGATGGCACATTAAGGATTAAACTTTTCCCTTTCTCTCTTAAGAGCAAAGTTAATTATTGGTGTAGAACCATAGGGAAACCTATCACAACTTAGGATCAAGTAAAGGCAAATTTCTTAAAGAAGATTTCCCACATTGGTAAAACGAATGCTTTAAGGAGTGCCATAACTATCTTTCAACAACAACTTGGGGAACCATTACACGAGGCATGGGAAAGATTTATGGACTTGCCTAGGAAGTGCCCACATCATGAAGTACCTAAGTGGCATTTAGTTCAGATTTTCTACCACGGATTAAATGTTCAATTATGAAACTTTATAGGTGCATCTTGTGGAGGCAAATTTCTAAGCAAAGATGAAAACATCGCTTCTGAGCTCTTTAAGAATATGAGTGAAAATTTCTTGAATCATGCCTCTATGTTTAGTTTCAATAGACAAAACCTCGGAAGAGGAGGGATTTATAAAGTGAAAAGCACAACTGATAAGGTTAATATTGATTTGATTACTCAAAAACTTGATAAAGTGGACCTCATATCTAACTTCATGAGTTGATTAATCAACAAAAGGCTCCATCAAACCCTAAATCAAATGTCTATGCTACTGAATGTGTTCCTCCTCCCATGACCAACCCATACCTGGAGGAATACCTGAACTACACCAGCTATACTCAATCTATGAGCACGTATATCCTATAGCCATATCATGCCTTCTCATCACAAGATGTCCAAGTGCAATGACCTGTCACACTTTTAGCCTTTTAAGGTGTCTGAAGTCTCAGTCAGACGTCCGTACAGATGTCTGGACCCATTCTCGGACGTCTGAAAATGAAATTTTTGTACTGCACACTGCGCTCTACGTGCGGGCGACACACAGAACCGTCCTCTTCTCTCTCCCTCCCTCTTTCTTCCCCAAACCCTAAACCCCACATCTCCTATTTAAACCCCCTCCTATCTCCTCTCCACTCCACACACCAGCCACCACCACCTTCAGTGCTTGTGCGGGAGCAGCGTAAGCGGAGGCAAGCGAGGGAGAGTGAGAGGGAGGAAGGAGGAGAGCGCGAAGGAGGAGGAGGCTGAAGTCAGGGAGCTTCGGCAAAAGCTCGGCATAGCTCTCATGGCCACCGATGGGCGCGTGCGAGAGGAGGAGACGGCTCGGGGAGGTGGCCTCCCAACCCTCTGTAGCGGCTAGAGCTGCTGCGACGCGAGGCGGTGTGAGCGGAGAGAGCTGCGAGGAGTTCCTAGTACTGGAAGTTTTTCAGAATCAGACGTCTGGAGTGGAGTCCGGATGACTGGTGGGGTACTTGGACGTCTGGAGCTAAGGCTAGATGTCTGAAATCACATTTATCGCAAGGTACGTATCTCCCTACGCCATGCATATCGCAGCGCAGGGGTATTTATCGGCTGACTGTGCCTGTGATGTCGTATGCAGGTGTAGCTTTGGGAAGGAGCATGGAACGCTTTCCCACGCACTTTTAGACATCTGAACACATCACCAGACGTCTGGAGGTGCATCCAGATGACCGAAGGCATTGTTCGACTTCTGGAACTGCCTTCAGACGATCGCAGAGAAGGTCTGGACATCTAAGGATACCGTAGGGACTTAAGGTAAAGATCTAATGCCTTTTAAGACATCTGGGATTATTCCCAGATGTCTGATTTTGAATAGTAGGCACGTTTTTGACCTGTTTGGGGTCTGATCGGGGTCCATTTTAAGCAAACGAAATACCTATACTTTCCTCATGAGTTCCTCTATGTACTAGAGTCTGTTGTACACTGTTTTGTACAACAGAACAGTGTACAGAATGTGTACACTGTGATGTCTTCCCTGTTATAGGGTTTCAGCCTGCTGCATGTTTGGGGCTTGCAGAGATGCTTAGGTCTGCGGTTCGAGCCCCCATTACTCTCGTGTTGCCTGGTAGAGTGGTTAAATTCCATTAATAATATTTAAATAAGAATGTGCTTGTGGAAATAGCCGAATGGAACCCTAGGATGTGGCATGAACCCTAGGATAGAGAAATGGATGAACCGTTTGTGCTGTATGATGTACTTGCATGCATGATTGAGATAAACTGATAGCAATTGCTCGTATTATAATTGTGAGTTGCCTATTAGAATATGAGCTTCCTGTAATTAATGAACAATTACCTGTGAAATCACCAGTTGCATGTATTGAACTATGGAAACACAAGTTGCCTGTATATGGATGAGAAATGAATTTGAAAGGTGGAATCTAAATCAAAATAAATGAGGTGAACATGAGCATGAACCCTATGGGGAGTTAGGAGTAGAAATCCTATGGATAGATAGAAACCTGGAATGTAGACGGGAAGTGTGTTGGCCCTTGAGTACGTGGTACCAAGGAGAGCAACTGTCCCTTTTTTGTGTAGAGCGGAGCTAGCCTCCCTTGGGTTGAGACCCAGGGTTAGGATTGGCCACTCTACACCGACTCCTATTGGCCCTGATGTATGTGGTACCGAGGCGAGCTACTAGTGTAGGGAGGGAGTTAGCCACCCCATGGGGCTCGAGGTTCAGCTAGCCACCCTACACCGACTTGTTAGGCCCTCTGGGCAAATCAGAGTAGTCAAAAGAGGGTGCGCGAACTGTGGAGGGGCGAGACACCGGTTCTGAGATGGCAAGGCCTTATACTATTTCGTGCTGTACTTTGGGCGTACTCGCTAGCGGAAATGACTGACCGCGTGTCAGTGCATGGTAGCTACCCGTCCGTTTATCATGTGTGCCGTAGTCACCGCTATGTCTTGATAGTGACCTCGAGGTGGTTGACTGGGTGTAGGACTACCACGGGGGACTCTCCTTGCTAGGAGAGCACCACATGTACCTTCTTTCTACGGAAAAGACTGCAATCAAGATCGTTCCCACAAGGAACATGCAAGATCCAGAAATATCTGAAGACTTTGAGAAATCAGTGAAATGGAAATATATAAAATAGATAAATAGAAATGAAAATTAAACCTGTTGATTTTACTGTTTTGTACATGGATAATAATAGATACCACTCTACTCAGCGTTCGCTGACTCTATCTTTTCATAATACTGTTCAGGACCAGGAGTTGAGCAGCCTGAGCTTCTGGCTGCGGAGGGTGCTGGGCCCAGTCGAGCCTAGCCGTAGTTAACTTCAGCACTTCCTTTTCTTTCTCTACTGTTGTAGTAAGTAATGGATCATTAGTTACTATTCTACTTCTACTGTTTACTTCCTCTTTCCGTTATTATTATGGTTGTGGTGGTATGTACTGAAACAGTAGATTTGTTTTCCTTTACTACTTTGTACGTTTCTTCTGCTTAGTTATATTGCATATGTAAATGTGGTTTACTTTTATGCTTTTGGTTATTTCTTGTTGGATGACTGGGTCTTGGGATTAGTCGAGGTAAGTCAGTCTCGGGTCCTATAGGTATCCGGGAATTGGGTCGTAACACCAAGCCACCTAGTGATACCCTAAGAACAACTTGTACTCAACACCTATAACCCTTGTTGGTGAAATCACTCAAATTTCACATGGTCAAACCAGAATCAAGGGCAAGAAATAAATTAGACCCAAAACCAAACCAAACTGCCTTATCCAAACCAAAACTCATATAATCAAGGTCAACCAAGTAGGTAAACTTACAATCAAACCAACCTTGCACCCATGCAACCAAATAAAATGGATGCCTTGATTAAATTAATGGGTGAGATAACTACACAAATGACTTAGCAGCAACAAATGCATCAACAAGAGATAATTTCACTTAGGAGGCAATTAAACCAATTAGTAGAGTCTAGATACTATGGAACTCTACCTGCTCAAGTTGTCCCTAACCCAGAAACTGTTTGTTCAACCTCTCGTAAATAATGTTTTGATGATTTTACAAAATATAGTAAAAGGTATAAATACTTGAACCATGTTTTTCTGTCATAACACCATTGCAGGTTTTGCCATTTCAAAATCAAAGTATTGAAGGATGAAAATGTGTATTATGTCTAGGTCTTAGGTTTTATTGTAAAGATCTTACAAGAGTTGTAATTTTCTATTTATTGATTCTATAAAGAGTTGTAAAGAGCCCCCAAACAAACATATATAATCCCTAGACTTAGGCTCTCAACACTTAGGAAAAATTCGAAACAAAAACCCAACTCAGAGACACATCAGATGTCTGAACACCTTCCTAGATGTCTGATATCTCAGTATAAGTCATCTGACCTTTGAATCAGACTACCAAACACACTTATCCTCACCTTAAGCTTTTAAGCACTTAGGCTGCAATCGATAAGACTTAACTCCAGATGTCTGCAAAGCTATTTAGACATCTAGTAAGTTTATCGGATGACCTTAAAGAGTACCATTGGCCTAATCATTTCCAAATCCTTTTTGTCATATCATGTCCAATGGAAGGAATGCCTTAGCCATTATTCCAGGCATCTGGATGTGCCTCCAGATGTCCAATAATGGAATGTTACACCTAAAACACTTTGCGAAGATTTGTCAGACTAAATCTCACTTTTTGGATTCGCAAGAAATCCGAAGTCCAAGATCATCATGATCTTCAAACATTTAAAACATATGTCAGACATCTAATCTGATGTCTGACCCTTAAATACTAAAACCCTGTTTGGATCTGGTCCAAAATAAGAACAAAACTGCATAAAATTAGACGTCCAAAATTTTACCTAAACATCTTAAAATAGTGACTCAGACATCTGTCCTAGAACCTTACTTCCGTCCAAGTTAGGGATTGACTTAGGTGGTGGTTTTCACCCGATTTGGGTTTCAACATGAAAATATTGTCTCAATTGTTTGATTGAATTTTTATTTAGCGATTATCTTTCAATTTCACTATTCACCCCCCTCCAATGCAATCTCATTTGGTATTAGAGTAGCTTTTTGCATCTTTGGAGTAACATCCATGCAAGATCAAATGGTGGGGAGAATCATATCCACTGGTAGGATGGAGAGGCAGTCCACCACCGTCCATCGCTCTTCGAGGGAACCAACTACTCCTACTGGAAGCTTTAGATGATGATGTGGCTTCAGGCCAACAACTTTGTTTGGGAGAAGTGTGAATCTAGCTACGACATTCCCGTCAAGTTAGAGACGGGATACATCGTAGAGCATATCCATCATCTTGGATTAAATACAAAGGTGATGAATTCATTGTTTTGCACAGTTAGCTTAGAGGAATTCAACCGCATCAATCAATGTAAGGCGGCCCATGAGATTTAGAAGACTCTAGAGGTAACTCACGAAAGTATGTCAAAAGTCAAAACTTCTAAAATTAATCTTTTTTCTCAAGAATTTGAAGCCTTTTCCATGAAGGAGAATGAGAGACTTGGGGACATGTATATCCGATTCATGTTAATCATGAATAATCTTAAGTCTCTCAGAAAAACATTCATCTGAGGGGAGATTCAAGCCAAGCTCCTTTGCTCCCTTGGACCGAAATGGGAGCAAAAAGTTACCACAATAGAAGAAGCAAACCAAGTTGAAGATCTAGACATGGACAACCTACTTGGAAATTTGATAGCTTATGGGACTAAGATGGACCAAAAGAAGAAGTCCATCACACCTGAGCCAAAGAAGAAGACTTTGGCCTTCAAAGCAACATCGAATGATGAGGTAAGTACCAATGGTGAAGAATTTATTTTATTAGCTAAAAAGTTTAAAAAGTTCCTTAGGAATAGAAGAGACATCAACGGAAAGAAAAGGGAAGAGCAACCTCTTGTATGCTACAATTGCAAGAAAAGGGGTCACATAAGGAAGGATTGTCCCTTGTTGAGAAGGGATGATGAAAAGAAAGGCAAGAAGCCATTAGACTTCAAGAATTTCTCAAAGACAAAGGTATTCAAGAAGAAGGCATTTCAAGCAACTTAGGATGACTATACCTCTAAAGAAGAAGAAGAAGAGGAGAAAAATGAAGAGACCGCATGCCTAGGGCTCATGGCAACAAACGATGCCTTCAAAATCGACTCTGAGGAACCCAAGGTAAACTCTTACACTCTAGATGAATTACAAGATGCATTTGACTCATTGCATGTAGAATTTGAAAAAGTAATGACTAAAGGAAAGTCACTAAAATCTAAAAATCTTGAAAGTAAGGAAATAATTAAGGATCATAAGGAAAAGAATCTAATTCTTAGTAATGAAATAACCGCCTTAACGATGCAAGTGGGAAACTTGATGATAGAAAGACAATCATTAACAAATGATCTATATACAGCCATAAGAGAACAAAAATTTCTAGATAGAAAAGAATTACTTGACAAAATTCATGTTCTTAAGAAATCAAACTCCCTTAAAAAGGATGAAAATGGTTTACTTAGATTGGAGATTAGAGGATTAGAAGATAAACTAGATATAATGAAAATAGAAATAAATCACCTTAAAGAAAAATCAAATCAATTACTTGAGGACTTAGCCAAATTTACTAAAGGAAATGATAATTTGGACAAGCTCATTGCCCATCAAAAACCTTCCTCTAGCAAATTTGGACTAGGCTATTATATGACTAGCCAAAATGAGCCAAAAAAGGATCCTCCTCTAAAGAGGACCACTAACAAATCCGAATCCACACTATAGTGGATAACAAAGAGACAACTTGAACTTTGTTTTGTAGGTTTCAAGGGACATTATAATGTTAAAAATTGGATCTATAGAATGAAGGACAACTCAAACTAGAATGACCAAAGGATTTCCAAAGTCACCAAGGAAGGTCTTTTGTAGGAACAAGAAGACCTACAAGAAAGATGACAAAGAGACCACCACCATCAAGGAGGCCGATGGGTGATGGTCTCTGGATGTTCAAAGCATATGACGGGAGACAAGCACCTGTTTTTGGACCTCCAACCTACGAATGGGGGAATGGTCACATTTGGCAACAACCACAAGGACCATATTATTGGCCTTGGTAAGATAGGTAACCCTTTATCCCCTATCTCAAATGTTTCATTAGTCAAAGGATTAAAACATAACTTGCTAAGTGTTAACCAAATTTGTGATAAGGGATATAAGGTTGTTTTTACCTCCAAAATATTTGAGATTATGTATGCCTCAACTAATGAAACCCTTCTTAAGGGAACTAGGTTTAAAGACATTTACATTGTAGAGTTTGTAAAAATGACAATTATGAATGTATTATTGCTAATAATGAAATAAATGCATGGCATAGAAGATTAGGACATGTTCATATGAGGTTAGTCCAAAAATTAGCCAAACATGAACTAGTTCGAGGTCTTCCTAAAGGAAAATTTGTAGAAGACCTTACTTGTGATTCATGTAAACTATGAAAGATCATAAAATCTAGTTTCAAAAATAAAGAAGTTGTATCGACATCTAGACCATTAGAATTACTTCATATAGATTTGTTTGGACCAACAAAGTATAAGTCTTAGTGGATGAAAATATTGCCTTGTAATTATAGATGATTTTTAAAGATTTTCATGGGTCTCCTTCTTGAGATCCAAGGGTGGAGTGTTCTTCGCATTTTTCATTTTTTGTAGGAAAATTCAAATTGAAAAAGGCTACAATATCACTCGAATACGTAGTGATCATGGGGGCGAGTTTGAAAATTCTTTATTTGATGATTTTTTTCAAGAGCATGGTATTTCTCGTGACTACTATTACGACCTGATTCCTAGATCCCTACAGGACCCGAGATCGGCTCACCTTGACTAATCCCAAGACCTAGACATCCAACAAGAAATAACCAAAAGCAGGAAAATAAATCACATCCACACATGCAATATAACTAAGCAGAAGAAAAGAACAAAGCAGTAAAGAAGGTAGAATAACTGTCTCAAAACATAGTACATGCCACCACAACAACAACAACAGCGGAAAGGAAATAGAAGTAACAGGAGCAGTAAAATATGTGTCCATTACTCACTACAACAGTAAAAAAATGAAAGAGCTGAAAAACGACTACGGCTGGGCTCGGTTGGGCCCAGCACCCTTCGCAGTCGGCAACTCGGGCTGCTCAACTCCTGGTCCTGAATAGGGTTACGAAAAAGATAGAGTCAGCGAATGCTGAGTAGAGTGGTGTTTACATTATTTAAGTGCAAGTATAGTAAAACAACAATAGGTTTATTTCTCATTTCTATTTATCTCATTTATGTGTTTCTGGCTCATCTATTTCCCAAAGTATCCAAGTATTTCTTGATCTTGAATGTTCCTCGTGGGAATGATCTTGATTGCAGTCTTTTCCGTAGAGTAGAAGGTACACGTGGTGCTCTCCTGGCTGTGAGAGTTCCCCGTGGTAGTCCTACACCCAGTCAACCACCCTGAGGTCACTATCGAGACGTAGCAGTGACTACGGCACGCATTATAAGCGCACGAGTAGCTACCCTGCACTGACACGCTATCAGTCATTTCCGCTAGCGGGTATGCACAAAGTATAGCATGGAACAGTATAGGGCCTTGCCCTCTTAGAATAGGGGTCTCGCCCCTCAGAACCAAATAGGGGTCTTTCCCCTCCACAGTCCACGTACCATCATCTGACTACCTCGGTTTGCCCAAAAGGCCTAATAAAGTCGATGTAGGGTGACTAGATGAACCCCGGGCCCCATGGGGTGGCTAGCTCCTCCCTACACTAGTAGCACGCCTCGGTACCACGTACGCGAGGGCCAACAGGAGTAGGTGTGGAGTGGCCAATCCTAACCCTGGGTCTCAACCCAAGGGAGGCTAGCTCTGCTCTACACTAAAAGGGGACAGTTGCTCTCCTTAGTACTGCATACACAAGGGCTAGCACACTTCCCGTCTACATTCCAGATTCCTTTCATCCATAGGAGTTCTACTCCTAATTCCCTGTAGGGTTCATGCTCATATTCATCTCATTTATCCAGATCTAGATCTCATGTTTCATAACTTGTTCCTCATCTATATACAGGCAGCTTATGTTTTCATAATTCAGTTCTCAATCATAACATGCAACTTGTGGTTTTATAGTTCAATTTATCATTTTCATACAGGCAGCTCATATTTTAACATGCATCTCATAATTATATTAAAGGCATTTGCTAGTAATTTATCTTAACCATGCATTCAAGTAAAGAGTACAGCTCAAACAGGCTCATTCATTTCTACCCTAGGGTTCATTCCACATCCTAGAGTTCAATCCGATTATTCCAACCAAGTACATTTTTGTTTAAATATTAACAATTGAATTAAACCACTCTATCGGGTATCACGGGAGGAATGGGGGTCTGTGTACAGATCTTGTCATCTACGCGGGCCCCAAACACGCCACTGGCTGGTAACCTGTACCAGTGACTAATTACATTAGACGATCTTGAAATAGTAGATACTCAACACGAACACGTAGAGAAACTCGAGTGGAAAACAGCGGTACTTCATTTGCAAAAATCCGATTTCCGTTCGGGCCTTAAACGAACTAAAAATGCGATTACTGACCAAAATTAGATGTCTGAGACTAGTCCCAGACATCTTAAAAGACGGCAGAACTCACCTTACCCTTCCTATGGCTGATTCAAACATCCAGACTTCCTCTGCGATCATCTGGAGGCAGTTCCAATCGTTGGACAAGGTCTCCAGTCATCTGGAAGTACCTCCGGACGTCTGGCGATGTGATCAGACGTCCAAAAGTACTTGGGAAAGAGCACCACGCACCTTCCCAAAGCCTACACCTACGTACGAGCATCTGCAGACACAATAATCAGCCAACATCCCCTGCGCTACGATCTGCATGGCGGAAAAGTAGTGCAGGAAGATACGTACCTCGCGATATTGTGCTTTCATACGTCCGACCTTAGCTCCGGTCATCCTGGTGCCTCACTAGTCCTTTGGACTTCACTCTAAACGTCTGATACTAGAAACTTCTAGTATCAAAACTTCTTCATGCCGCTCGCCCTCCGCCTGCAGTGGAAGCTCCAGTAGCTGCAGGAGCTTGAGCAACTCCTTGCTGGCGTCCCCTCTCCCACGAGCTCCACCGAGCTCCCATGGTCGTCTCCCTCCTCCCCCACTCTCACTCCCTCACACTCTCTCACTCTCACTCCTCCCCGCTTTCCCCTCATCGGTGGCTCTCCTTCCTCGCCGCTATTGTAGTAGAGACGGGAGGCGGGCATGGCTATCGTAGGAGAAGGTGTAGGTGGCGATGGCTTGAGTGGTGTGAGGAGGAGAGGAGAGGAGAGGGGAGGGGGTTTATATAGAGGGGTGTTAGGATTTAAGGGGTGAGGGTGTGGGGAGAGAGAAAGACCTCTACGCGTCGCTCGTGCGCAGAGCGCAAAGCGTAGTATGAAAATCTCACTTTTAGACATCTGGGCATGTGTCCAAACGTCTGGACAGACATCTGACTGAAACTCCAGATGTCTTATCCGGCTAAAAATGTTACAGGTCATTACATCATAACAAACTTAAAGGAAGTTTCATCCCCGAAACTTGAGCTAGCTAGGGTGCAGGAAAGGAACGTAAAAACACATAACAAACTTAAAGAGGATCGAAGTAGGTCCGAAAAGATGTATCCTCAAAAGGCTCCGGGTACCACTCTCGCATTGCCGCCTCAGGCTCCCAAGTCGCCTCCTCGTATCGTTGGTTTCTCCATAGAACCTTCACCAATGGTACTTGCTTTCGTCTCAAACTCTGGACAGCTCTGTCTAGTATCTGTACTGGTCTCTCCGGATAGATTAGGTCGTCACCCACCTTGATGCTCTCATGGCAAAGAATGTGACTGGGATTGGCGACATACTTCCTAAGGTTGGACACGTAGAACACGTCGTGTACTCCTGAAAGTTGGGGAGGAAGGGCAAGCCGGTAAGCAACGGGTCCCACCCGCTCCAGGTCCTCAAAGGGTCCCACAAACCTCGACGCAAGCTTCCCTTTCACCCTAAAATGCTACAGGCCCTTCATGGGCAAAACATGGAGAAAGACGTGATCCCTAACCTCGAACTGCACCTCTGTGCGTTTCCGGTCAGCGTAGCTCTTTTGACTGCTCCTGACAGTGCGGAGTTATCTATGAATCTGCTCTATCACCTTTTGACTCTACCGGATCAGCCTGGAACCAACCTCCCACTTGGTCCCCACCTCGACCCAACTCAAGGGTGCAGTACACCTCCGTTCGTACGGAGCCTCATAAGGTGCCATGCCGATGCTCAAGTGGTAACTATTATTGTATGAAAACTCTGCCATGGGTAAATGCTCCATTCCAGAAGCCTCTCCAGTCTAGTACATAGGCACACAAAAGGTCCTCAAGTGTCTGTATGGTGCACTCTGACTGTCCGTCCGTCTGGGGGTGGTAAGCGGTACTGATCCTCAAACGCATCCCTAAGGCTTGCTAAAACTCATCCCAGAACTAGGAAGTAAAATGAGTATCCCTGTCAGATACGATCTGACGTGGAATTCTGTGCAGGCACACCACATCTCTAATGTATCTCTCTGCTAACCGTGCTGGTCCAAAGGTGACTCGAATCGGCAGGAAACGTGCCCTCTTTGTTAACATGTCTACTATCACCCAGACTACGTCGTGTCCCCACTGGGTAACTGGTAGACCCACCACCAAGTCCATGGTGATGCTCTCTCACTTCCACTTTGGCACAGGAAGTGGTTACAATGGCCCTGCAGGCCTCTGATGCTCGGCGTTCACCTGTTGGCATACTAAACACTGTTGCACAAACTCACCAACATCCCGCTTCATCCCTCTCCACCAAAAGTCACGCCGTAAATCATGGTACATCTTTGCGTTCCTAAGATGCATGGTGAACCTAGACTCGTGCGCCTCAACAAGGAGCTCTCTCAGCAACTCCTCGTCCCTAGGAACGTATAAGCGTCCCCTCATGCGCAATATCTCGTTTGTGGAGGAAAAGTCTCCTGGGTCCCCTATCAGTACCTTGTCTTGAAGCATCTATAAGTATGAGTCAACCATCTGCCCTGCGATGATGCGGCCTATCAGCTCTAGCCGCGTCTACCGCGTCACTATCACTGTCTCACAATACCCCTGTGACTCCCGGGGTTACCAACTGCCCAACTCCTCCATGAGTCTCCAACTCTATGCCTATAAACTGGCCAAGTGGGCAGTCGCCTTCCGGCTCAAGGCGTCGGCTACCACATTGGCCTTCCCTGGGTGGTAGGAGATGCTGCAGTCGTAGTCCTTCAGGAGCTCTAACCAATGTCTCTACCTCATGTTAAGCTCTTTCTGATCAAACAAGTACCTGAGGCTCTTATGATCTGTGAAAATCGTGAAAGTCTCACCATAAAGGTAGTGCCTCCATGTCTTCAACGCGAAGACAGCTGCTACCAGCTCGAAGAAATGGGTAGGGTAGATATGCTCATGGGGCTTCAGTTGCCGCGAAGTGTAAGCAATAACGTGACCCCACTGCATGAGCACACCCCCTAACCCTTGCAACGAAGTGTCGGTGTAAACCACAAAACCGCTACTACTGTCCGGGATGGTAAGTACAGGAGCTGAAGTCAGCCCCTCCTTCAATTCTTGAAAACACGCTTCGCACTCATCTATCCAGGCAAAGGGCACGTCCTTCCAGGTTAGCTAGGTCATAGGATGCGTAATTTGAGAGAATCCTCTGATAAACTGCCGATAGTAACCTGCTAGTCCCAAAAAGCTACATATCTCTATCACTGTGCATGACCTCTCCCACCTGAGTATGGCCTCTACCTTGGTTGGATCCATAGCCAATCCATCCCCTAAAATCACATGGCCCAAGAAAGTCACCTGTCTCAACCAAAACTCACACTTGCTGTACTTGGCATACAGGCTGCGTCTTCTCAAGGTATCCAGGGTTATGTGTAAATGTTGTCCATGCTGCGCCTGATCTCGCAAGTAAACGAGAACTTCGTTGATGAACACCACCACAAACTGGTATAAGTACGACCTGAAAACACGGTTCATCAAGTCCATGAAGGTAGTGGGGCATTGGTTAGCCCAAACGACATGACCAAGAACTCGTAGTGCCCGTACTGTCTTGGAGACGTCGGTCTCCCTAATTTTCAACTGGTGGTAACCTGACCTCAGATATATCTTGGAGAACACTGTGGTGTCTCGCAACTGGTCGAACAGGTCATCAATCCTTGGTAGCAGATACTTGTTCTTGATGGTTACCCTGTTTAGCTGTAAGTAGTTGACACAAAGTTACAGGCTACCATCATTCTTCTTCACAAATAGCACAGGGGCTCCCTACGGGGACGTGTTGGGCCTCACAAAGCCCTTCTCCAACAGGTCTTGTAGCTGTGACTTGAGCTCTCACAGCTCAAGTGGTGCCATCCAGTATGGTGTAGTAGAAATGGGGTTGGTCCCCGGTACTAGTGAGATCTCGAACTCGATCTCACGCTCAGGCGGTAGTCCTGGCAGCTCCTCTGGGAAGACGTCGGGGTACTCACAAACCACCGGGATACTCTGAAAGTCAGCCGCGGGGCTAGGCTCTACCACTACACAGGCCAAGAGGCCCTCACACCCCTGGCTCAAAAGCCTCGTTGCCTGAAGTGCGGAGATGCATCTGAAACCTCCATCCACCAGCTGTCCGTGAAACTCAAAGGGAGGCAACTCCAGTATGGAGAAGGCGATCTTCCTCCCGAAAAAGTCCTCCAAGGCGTGATAGGCGGACAGCCAGTCCATCCCTAGGATCACGCCAAAGTCCTCCATCTGGATCACAATCAGGTCAACGGGGAGGCTGTGTCCCCCTCTACTGACCTCGTAGTCCGTGCAGACCTCCTCGGCTACAAACAATTGGCCACCTGGGCCTCTGATCACAAATGGATCCTCTAACAGTTCACTACCCTGCCTCAAACTGATGGCTAAACTCGTAGCAACGAAGGAGTGTGTGGCGCCGGAATCAAAAAACACGTACACTAATCTGCCAGAAACAGTAACCATACCTACCACCACTGAGCCCGAAGCCCTGACGTCTTTGTGTGTCAAGGCGTTGATAAGCCCCTCAGCTCTCAGTGCAGATGAAGCAGCTACACTCTGGGTCGGGGGAGCAGCAGCTGGCCGATACCCTCCTTGTGACTGCTGTTCTCCCCCACGTGCCTGGTGACCACGACCACTAGCTCGACCTTCAGCACTCGGTGCTGGGAGCATTTGCTATGCTCCAACCCTAGATGTGCAGTCCCTCCTGATTTGGCCCGATTGGCCACACTGGTAGCAGAGGGGTACACGACCTCCTCCCTCCGTAGGTCCCTGCTGGCTGCTGGGCGGGGGTCCGGTGCTGGCAACTAGCCCCTATCTTGGGCCCTTAAAGGCCACTGATGGCCCCGCAAAACGAGATAGCTCTCCTGCGGGCACCGTGTGCCTCCTCTCCTGACGGCCTTGAGAGTACTCTAGCTTGTAGGGCCTCTTTCGTTCGCTATCAGTGTCTCGCGTGGCTGGGTTGGTCTCCTCGTAAGTCATGGCTGCCTCAACCACACGAGAGAGAGAGTGGGAAGCTTCAAGGGTTTGACATACCCCCAATAGCAGGTCGGAGACCCTCAGTAAACCTCCACAGGTGCTCCTCCTTAGTAGACACATCTATCGGGGCAAAACGTGATAGCTCCAGAAAACACGTGCAGTATGCACTAACTATCATCGTCCCCTGGCGGAGAGTGTGGAACTCCTACCTCCTCTAGTCCTGCCAGGTCTGCAGAAAGTACTACTCGCAGAAGAGAGCCACGAACTGGTCCCACATCGGCTCTCTCCCCTCCTGACCTCTGACTGTCCTCCACCACCTATGTGCTGTGCTCTCTAGCTGGTACGTGGCAAAGGCCATGCGACACTCCGTGGGAGGGCGAAGGATGTTGAACACCTTCTCTATCTGCTCCAGCTAGTCCTCTGCCTCATACGGGTACTCATCCCCTTGAAGGAGGGGACTTCAGCTTCTGGAACTATCCGAAAAGCTTGTGGTGTTGCTGCAGTCGGGGAACAGACACACCTCCAAGCAAGGAGGGCTCAGGCTCGGAAGTGTCAGAGTGTGGTGGGGGTGGTGGAGGACCACCCCCTCCCCTTCCTACTCGTCCGACGCTGTGACGGTCTCTCTGTCCCACCGAGGACTCCCCCTCCACATCCTCAGGGAGAGGTGCCCGTGGAGGCTGGTGGAGCTCCTCTCGCATGATGTCTCTGATCAGCTGGGTGAGATATTGGGCCTGAATGCCCGGGAAGAGAGGTGGGTCGACTGGTGCCTTAGGTCTAGCACGTCCGCCCCTCTGACCTTGTCCACGACCACGACTATGGCTGCCTCGGGAACTCCCCAACAAGGCATCTCCTGCAAGGAGACGTAAGAGATAGAATAAGAGTGTCAACGATACCGGATTACATTGAGAAAAAGACTCGGAAACGAATATCAAAGTGATACGTTGTGGTGGCTATCCTAGTTATATGCACGCGAGTGGTTATTCTCAAGCCAATTGGTTCATTTCTCAGTATGACCTTGCTATGATACCATCTTGTTATGACCCAATTCCTGAATCCCTACAGGACTCGAGACTGGCTTGCCTCGACTAATCCCAAGACCTAATCATCCAACAAGAAATAACTAAAAGCAAGAAAATAAACCACATCCACACATGCAATATAACTAAGCAGAAGAAAAGAATGAAGCAATAAAGAAAGTAGAATAACTGTCTCAAAACATAGTACATGCCACCACAGCAACAACAATAGCGGAAAGGAAACAGAAGTAACAAGAATAACAAAATATGTGTCCATTAATCACTACAACAATAGAAAAATGAAAGAGTTGAAAAATGACTACGGCTGGGCTCAGCTGGGCCCAGCACCCTCCGTAGCCGGCAACTCAGGCTGCTCAACTCTTGGTCTTGAACAGGGTTACTAAAAGGACAGAGTTAGCGAATGCTGGGTAGAGTGGTGCTTACATTATTTATTTACAAGTACAGTAAAACAACAACAGGTTTATTTCTCATTTCTATTTATCTCATTTATGTGTTTCTGGGTCATTTATTTATCAAAGTATCCAGGTATTTCTTGATCTTGCATGTTCCTTGTGAGAACGATCTTGATTGCAGTCTTTTCCGTAGAGTAGAAGGTACACGTGGTGCTCTCCTAGCTGGGAGAGTCCCCCGTGGTAGTCCTACACCCAGTCAACCACCCTGAGGTCACTGTCGAGACGTAGCGATGACTACGGCACACTTGATAAGCACACGAGTAGCTACCCTACACTGACACGTGGTCAGTCATTTTCCTAGTGGGTATGCACAAAGTACAGCACGGAATAGTATAGCGCCTTACCCTCTTAGAATAGGGGTCTCGCCCCTCAGAACCAAATAGGGGTCTTGCCCCTCCACAATCCACGTACCCTCATCGGACTACCTCGGTTTGCCCAAAAGGCCTAATAAAGTCGGTGTAGGGGACTAGATGAACCCTGGGCCCCATGGGGTGGCTAGCTCCCTCCCTACACTAGTAGCACGCCTTGGTACCACGTACGTGAGGGCCAACAGGAGTAGGTGTGGAGTGGCCAATCCTAACCCTAGGTCTCAACCCAAAGGAGGCTAGCTCTGCTCTACACTAAAAGGAGACAGTTGCTCTCCTTGGTACCGCATACACATTGGCTAGCACACTTCCCGTCTACATTCCAGATTCCTTTCATCCATAGGAGTTCTACTCCTAATTCCTGTAGGGTTCATGCTCATATTCATCTCATTTATCCAGATCTAGATCTCATGTTTCATAACTTGTTCCTCATCTATATACAAGCAGCTCGTGTTTTCATAATTCAGTTCTCAATCATAACATGCAACTTGTTGTTTCACAGTTCAATTTCTCATTTACATACAGGCAGCTCGTATTTTAACATGCATCTCATAATTATATTAAAGGCATTTGCTAGTAATTTATTTTAACCATGCATTCAAGTAAACAGTACAGCTCAAACAGGCTCATTCATTTCTACCTAGGGTTCATTCCACATCCTAGAGTTCAATCTGATTATTCCAACCAAGTAAATTTTTGTTTAAATATTAACAATTGAATTAAACCACTCTATCGGGTATCACGGGAGGAATGGGGGCCTGTGCTGAAGATCTCATCGTCTCCGCAGGCCCCGAACATGCCCTTGGCTGGTAACCTGTACCAACAACTAATTACATTAAACGAGCTCCAAACAATAGATACTCAACATGAACACATAAAGGAACTCGAGTGGAAAAACAGCGGTGCTTCGTTTATGGAAATCTGATTTCCTTTCGGGCCTTAAATGAGCCAAAAATGCGGTTACTGACTAAAATTAGACGTCTGGGACTAGTCCCAGATGTCTTAAAAGACGTTAGAACTCACCTTAGTCCCAGACGTCTTAAAAGATGTCAGAACTCACCTTACCCTTCCTACGACTGATTCAGACGTCTAAACTTCCTCTATGACCTTCTAGGGGCAGTTCCAGACATTGGACAAGGTCTCCGGTCGTCTGGAAGTACCTCCGGACGTCTGGTGATGTGATTAGACGTCAAAATGTACTTGGGAAAGTGCACCGCTCGCCTTCCCAAAGCCTGCACCTGCGTGCGAGCACCCGCAAACACAACGATCAGCCGACATATCCTGCACTATGATCTGCATGGTGGAAAAGTAGCGCAGGAAGATACGTACCTCGCGATATTGCGCTTTCAGACGTCCTGCCTGAACTCCGGACGTCCTGGTGCCTCGCCAATCGTTTGGACTTCACTCCAGACGTATGATATTGTAAACTTCCAGTATCAAAACTTGTTCACGCCGCTCACCCCGCTCGCCCTCCGCCTACAGTGGTAGCTCTAGCAGCTGGAGGAGCTTGAGTATCTCCTTGCTGGCGTCCTCCTCTCTCCCATGAGCTCCTCCTTGAGCTCCACCGAGCTCCCGAAGTCATTTCCCTCCTACCCTGCTCTCACTCCCTCGCACTCTCTCGCTCTCACTCCTCCCCACTTTCCCCTCGCTGGTGGCTCTCCTTCCTCACCGTGGTTGCAGTAGAGATGGGAGGGGGGCGTGGCCATCGCAGGAGAAGGTGGAGGTGGCGGTGGCTTGAGTGGTGTGAGGAGAGGAGAAGATAAGGGAGGGGGTTTATATAGAGGGGTGTTAGGGTTTAAGGGGTGAGGATGTGGGGAGAGAGAAAGGCCTTTGCGTACTGCTCGGGCGCAGAGCGCAAAGCATAGTACAAAAATCTCACTTTCAGATGTCTAGATAGACGTTGACTAAAACTCCAGATGTCTTATCTGGCTAAAAATGTAACGGGTCATTACAAGTACTCTTTCCCCCAAGCACCTCAACAAAATGGAATAGTAGAGAGAAAGAAGCACACTCTTCAAGAGTGTACTCGGACATTACTCATAGACTTTGGATTGCCGAAGTACTTTTGGGTTGAGGCAGTTAACACGACATGTTATGTGTTAAATTGCATTTTAATTCAATCTGGATTGCAAAAAACTTGTTTTGAGCTATATTATGGGAAAGTACTGATCAATGAAAAAATGTCTGCATGCTAAAAAATAGTGTGATTTAATGATGTCATTGTTTATTGTAGTATAGTGTCACAATGAAAATAAATGTCATGTCATTTTTATTTATCTATATAATTTTTACTAGTTTATTTCAAGTTGTTCACAAGGAGGTAGTTATTGATATACATCACTTTTTATGTTCGAAAAATATTCTTTTATTCCAAAAATGTCCATTGTATTTACAAATGAATTAACTAATCAAAGAATGAATGAATTGAGTTAAGTATATACAAAATTAATTAATTAATGCTAACTACAATGCCTTAAACATATTTACAATCAAACAAGAATGAAAAACTACTTAATATATTTTATGTTAGTTATATACAATTCAATACCTAAGTCTAGGTACAAAAATAATAAACAAATACATGAACATATACTATACTAACATATATACAAACCTGGTAACTAATATTAAACCTTAAATAAACTATATACAACCTAAGGCAAACAAATACTCAAACTATATACACTAATTATATATATATACCTATATACATATGTACACTACAATACATATATACAGGTATGATATATCTACTTACAAATATACTAATAATACTTAAGTCTATACAGTCTATATATAGTGGTTATTATATACTACACATATCTACATACACTTATGTATCCTATTAAGAATATACAAAACTTTAACATAGCTAAATTACTATAAAGGACTATACTAACATACTTAAATGTCACTAAAGCCTAAAAAACTATCACTAAAGAGTTATGTACACAAAAAGGCTAAAACACTTATATTACTCTTGTATACTCACATACTATAGAGCATACACACGCATCTACAGTACATATGTGTACCTTATTTATTATACATATACTATATATATATATCTACACTATATACTTATATATATACTCTATACTTTTACTATACATAAACGTATACTCTATATACACTCTTTAACAAAACACACACACATAACACATACAAATCTCCTACATTTAGTCGATTTTAGGTTTAACACTCAACACACACTTTACTGAGGTCTCTGTACTTAGGGCTTTTGATTTCCAACACGTAGCCAAATTTTTGGCTCGCATTCCTTCTCTGCACATAGCCCTTACTTAATATAAAAATTAGTTTTTAATGGCAAGGTCGGTTCATTTTGTGGGATACACAGCACCCTTATGGGTAGGCCAGACCACTACTTTGAACCAGCCCCTAGTTAATTAGGTGCCTTCTAGTGCATTGTTTCTACCCAGACTCGACTCAATTGAACTGAGCCCAAGTACTATCCAGAATCGGGCTCCCAGCCCCACAATATGTGCTCAGATAATATGCTCGTAGATATGCTCATGGGAATGATAATGGTTACTCCAAGCGCTGATGACTGCTAGGCGTAGCAACATGATTCAATATTTGTAGCAACAACACCTTGTTTGTTAACAAGGGGGACCTTAAGGGATGAATTGAGCGTGTTGGCATGTTCATTGAGATGATTTTGGGCCTCAATTTGAGCACCCTAAATTAATCCAAATTCCACTTAAATTATAGGGTTTGAAAGCCCTTATGTAAGGCTATATAATTGCATAGTTAATTTACAAAAATAAGTTATTTAATTATATATAAAAATTACTTAAAGTTAGTGTTGTGTACACTCTAATTTACAACTTAAATTATTAGTTAATGTGTAAATTAATGATTTAGTTTGTGGAATGAGCAGTGGTCTGGTCTGGGGGTTCTGAAAGAGGTATATTCGAGAGCTTATGCTGTTGCTGCAGACAAGGAGGCTAAAGTCAGTAGCTTGTGGTCTACTGCAAAGGGCTGTTGGTGGCTAGAAGGGCTGGAACACTGCAGATCAGGCACTCAATTATGGGAGGATAGGCAGAACCTGATGGCTGCTCTACAGTAGGTGCGTCCTAGGGTGAATGTGGCTGATACTTATGTCTGGAAGGGTGTATTTTCAGTGCAGCAGGCGTATGAGAAGGTCATTAGGTCTAACATTGAGGTGGAGAGTGACCCTATTGACAGGAAGATTTGGTTATTGAAAATCCCCTTGAAGGTTCAAATATTCTTGTGGCTTTGCAGATGGGAAGGCCTGATCACTAGTGATCTTAGACACAGAAGAATGGGGACTACTTTGAATGCTTGCCATATCTGTGTGTTACACTTTGACAGTACATTGCATATTTTCTCCTCTTGCCTGAACACTGACAAGATTTGGAGGATGATTTGTTTAGAACCTCTTCCCACCTGGGATTCCCTTTGGCAGAGGTTCATTGTTCCTGGTCGGCCATATGGGGGTATGGCTGCCATTTTGTGGTGTGTGCGGAGGGTGCGTAATGATAAATTTTTTCAGGAGAAACCAGTTAGATGTGAGAACATTGGAAATGAATGCTGGTCCCTCATACATAGCTGAGGATCTCTTTTGTAATGTTTTATTTGATATGAAATATATTGCCCTCCGGATTGCTATCGGATCACGATATCAATCCTCACTGTTTCAAAAAAAAAATGATGTAATTGACTTTATAAATAGTTAATGTACATAATAATGTATTTATTAAACAATTTTAATTTATGTACATTTATTTACATGTTATTAATAGATATACACATAATTTAGTTATAAATATTATTATACAGTATAAATATATTATAAATAGGTTGAAAGTAATTAAAATTAATATATATATATAAGTGTACAAAATGGATTACTTCAATATTAAGTTAATTTACTAATTTATTTTATTTTAAGTTAATAATTTACCTAATTAACTTAATAATCTAATTATCTACAATAAATACATAAATAAATCAGTATACAGGTATAATACAGTATATAATAAATACTTAAATATGCATGTACAGTAATAGATACTATTATACAGGTTTAAATACTTATTTATAATTACCTTAATTTAAGTACATATAATCTAATATAATTTAAGATATAATTATATAATACAGATATATATACAGTAACTCATCCTAAATACTTATTTAAATATATATAATACATTTATAAGTTATTTATGTACATTATTTACGTATATTACAATATTTAAATTTAGCTTAGTGCTAAGTTATATTTACAAGTATAAATACTATATACATGGTATTTTTATGTATTTTTTATGTTTTTATGGTATTTTTGTATTTAATAGAGGTAGGAGAAGAGAGAGAAAAGATGGGATGATGGAAGAACAACTTCTTTTTGTATTTTTAAATGTAGTTCTTTTATTAAATTTCAGAGTAGACTGAACTATAAGCTGATATGTTCACTAGTGTGGGGGTTCGAAATACTTTGAAACTTCGTACACACCTAAGAATATACCTAATCCTACCCAAGACATATTTCTTTTATTTATTTATAATTTTTTAATAATTTTTTTATATTTTTCAAATCTCATCCAAAAGAGCCCTAAATGGGTTATGTCACATGAACCTAAAGCCTCTATGGGTGTTTCAAAGGCTAAAAAACAAGTTTAGGCATTCACAGATATTCAGCTCAACACATAGAAGATATTGAAGCAATTAAACATGATTTTCATCTTGATTTTCATTAAATTCTCACTTAGGACAGATTATACAATCACAAATAGTTGACAGTGAATTTAAACAAGGTTTTCATGCAATTTAGATAAGGTTAAAATCAAAGCCTTGTACATGAATGCTTACAAATGTTATTTGAACATGTTACGACCCGGTTCCCGAATCCCTACAGGACACGAGATCAGATCGACTCGACTGATCCCAAGACCCAGTCGTCCAACGAGAGAGTAACCAAAAGCAAGAAAGTAAACCACATTCACTATGCTACGCAACTAAAAGTAACAAAAGTACAGCAGTAAAGAAGTAAACTACTACAGTATACACCACCACAACAGTAGAAAGTAAACGGGTACAAGGATATAAAATACAGAATATAAGAGTACAGAGGTACAAGAAACTACTCACTACAACAGAAAAGGGGTACAACAAGAAACTACCGCTACTAGGCTCTACTGGGCCCAGCGCCCTCTGCAGCCGTAGGCTCTGGCTGCTCAACACCTGGACCTGAAAAGGGGGTTATGAGTACAAAACGTCAGCGAACGCTGAGTAGAGTGGCAACTAACTAACTAAAGAAGTAAAGGTGGACAGGTAGCTGTTGTTTTTCAATTTACTTTCTTTCTTTAACTAATTATTCTTCTTTCACCACTTGGCTTATTTATCAGGTTTCTTTCTTGATCTCGAATGTTCCTCGTGGGAACAATCTTCATTGCAGTCTTTTTTGAAGAGTAGAAGTCGCACGTGGTGCTCTCCTAGCCGGGAGAGTCCCCCATGGTGGTCCTACACCCAGTCAACCACCCAAGGTCACAGACAGACATAACGGTGACTATGGCACACGTAATAAGCTCATGGGTAGCTACCTCGCACTGGCACACAGTCAGTTGTTTCAGTTAGCTTGTGCACCCAAAGCACAGCATGGAACCAGTATAGGGTATAGCCTTCTCAGTAACAGGGGTCTAGACCCTAAGAACCAAACAGGGGTCTCACCCCTCCACAGTCCGCGCACCCTCGCTTGACTACCCTGGTTTACCCAGTGGGACTAACAAGTCGGTGTAGGGCGGCTAGTTGAACCTCGGGCCCCGTGGGGTGGCTAGCTCTCTCCCTACACTAGTAGCTCTCCCTGGTACAGTGTACACGAGGGCCACAGAGTTGGTGCAAAGTGGCCAAACCCACCCCGGGTCTCAACCCGAAGGCAGCAAGCACCCCTCTACACTAAGAGGTAACATGCACTCCCCTTGGTACCACATACTCAAGAGGTAGCACATCTCCTGTCGCATTTCCATATCCATTCCATATATTTCCAGTAGCTCAACTACTATTTCCCCATGGGGTTCATGCTAATATTCCTCATGTCATTCCATACCAGGTTTCATCATTTCTATCTCCATTCTCAGGTGATACAAATGCAACTGGTAATTCTATCATTCACATTTCCATATTCAGGTTATTTACAGGTAGCTCGTGTTTCCAACATTCACCTTTCCATTTCCAAATTATATACATGCAGTCATATTATGTCATTTCACGTGTGCGGCAGGAAAGTTACGTACAACAGTTAACAAGTACTATATATTTCGCAGGCAACTGTTATTCATTTACAGACAATTGTTATCATTCTATGTACTCATTCAAGACTGCAATCCATTCATTTAATACAGACATTTTCAGTATTTCTAGTCCTAGGATTCATGCCATACCCTAAGTTCTAATCATTCATTTCACACATGCATTCAGGTTTGTATTTAAATTAGGGGAAGCCACTCTACCAGTAAACCCAAGAGTAATGGGGGCTTGAACAGTAGGCTTACGTGCCTCAGCAAGCCCCGAACCCGCTACGGAATGAGGTCCTATCACAAGAATCAATCACAAGAGAATACTCAGAACAGTATAGAAAGTCTTCTAACAAGTGGAGGAAATCATATGAGAAACATCAATATAATCAATCACAAGAGAATACTCAGAACAGTATAGAAAGTCTTCTAACAAGTGGAGGAAATCATATGAGAAACATCAATATTTTAATTACAGAAAACGAACCTCAAACAGACCCAAAATGGGTCAAAAAAATGGTGTTCCAGACTCAAATCAGAAGCCTGGAATAACTTCCAGACGTCTTAAAAATGTCTAGTGCCATACCTCAAGTCCTATGCCACTCCTCAGATGTCCAGGAACTCCGTTGGACCGTCTAGACCCAATTCCAAACATCCGACCACCTCTCTAGACATCTGGAAGTGCTTCTCATCATTTGGTAGATTGCCCAGACGTCCAAATTAAGTGGGAGGGCATGTCCCGCACCGTCCCAAAGCGAAACCTGCGCGAATCCACCAAATCTCCTCAAAAAGGCATGCAATAGTGCCTCGGTGGAGCAGCCTGCATGGCTGTATCCCCAAAGAAGACGTACCTTTGCGAAGTCTACTACCCATACATTTGTAACCTCCTCCAGACGTCGGCTACATCGTATGGACGTCTCTCCAGACGTCTGATTCTGGGAAAAACCCAGAACCAGAACCTGCTTCTACCCTCTCGCGTCGTGCGTGGCCGCGCCGCACCCTCGCACCTGCTGCTCCGGCTGCAGCAGTGCCGGGGAGGACCTCCTCGACGCAGTCCTTCATCTCGCGTGTGCACCACTCCGGCCGTGCACTCGTCGGCGAGCTCGCAAGCTCAACTCCTCTCCCTCTCACGTGGCTCTTCCTCTCCTTCTCGTGCCACTCCCACGCTCTCACTCGCCCTATTGTGCTCGCTAGAGGGAATGAGGAAGGTGGCTGGGAAGTGGGGTGGAATGAGAGAGAGGAAAGGTTTATAAGGGTGAGGTTTTAGGGTTTCGCTGGGAGTTGAAGAGAGAGAGAAGGCGGAGAAAAATGAGGGGTACTATCTGCACGCAGCACGCGTGTACACGCAAGTTCGTATCCAAGATTTTCGATTTTCAGACATCTGGGAATGAGTCCAAACGTCTTACAAGACGTCTAATCCTCAGCCCAGACGTCTGACCTAGAGTCTGGACGTCATAAAAAGGCTTGACAGCACAGGTCTTAAGAAAATAATATAATACATGTCAACTTCTTAAAATCTTCAAAATGACCCAAAATCCGCCCTAATTCCTTTCCATTCAGATCATTGCTAACAGATTTCAACAACTACTACTGCTAAGAGTTCAGCAACTAATCCAACTGCTATGCTTGCTGTTTATAGCAGCTACTGCTTCTGTTGTTTCCAAATTAAGCAATCATTTGCTGCTTGCTCATTCCCATTTCTAGTCATTTCTTCACTCAAAAAAAGGGTTGAAACCTATTGAATGTAGCTGCTATGCAGCACTTTAATTCATTGATTTGAGATATTTGAGTTAAAAACACACATTTAAACATCAATAAAAAAATTGATCATACTTTAAACTCATTTTAAAATCAAATCCATGGGCTAAAATCTTCATCAAATGCCATGATAAATGCCAATTTATCATCATTCTTATGCCCTAAAATAGATCTAGCTCTTAGGGTTTTAAATCTACGAATGGGTTTTTGGGCAATAGTTAGGCATAAATTAGGTTAGGCATGCATTACACATTTTGTTGTCTTTTTGATATGTTTACTTGAGTGTTAGGAATAAATAGATATTCAGATCCCCAGAACCCTATCACTTAGGAAGGCAACTGGAGAAGAAGAAGCTCAAACTGTTGGTGCTAGAGCACCGCGATCATTTGTTTTGATGATAACAAAACACGTGTTATTTAACATTTGCACTTAGAGTCTTAGATTTCAGGTCAATTGCAAATGTAGACGTGACTAGACGAAGTTCGAGCTCGCATCCAGGATGGATTGGAGGAGCTTGATGGAAAACAGAGGAGATTGGCGAGGAGCGATAGATTGAAGAAGGAAGGAGATGAAGAATAGGATAGATTTCCTTCTCTTGTACTCCTTGTATTTTTCATTTCTTCTGTTGCTCTTTATTTTTGTTACTTAGATTCATGTTAAAGAGCCTCAAAGTACCTTAACAGTAGTCCTAGGAACACCGACACAACCCTAGGATACTTAGGTTTTCTGTAGAGAACTTAGAAAACCAATGTAGGGTTCAAACAGATTTTCCAGACATCTAATTCCCAAATCAGACGTCTGATAAAGTGTTTTAAGACGTCTGACTATTGATTCAGATGTCTGATAACATTTAGGCTGGACATAGTTAGTTCTGTCTGATGAAATCAGACGTCTAGACCTTAGACCAGACATCTTAGGAGACGTCTGATGACTTTGCCAGACATCCAATTAGTGGACCGTTGGCTCTCTTAGCATACACTCAAGGATATGACCGTTAGAGCCTTATCAGACGTCCTTAAGCCCTTCCATACGTTTGATAACTGACTGTTTTGCCTCGACTAACCTGAAAATCTCTTCTCAGAGATTTTCTAGCCGTTGCAAATCCATTCCCATGAAAAAGTAGGTTTCCAGACGTCCAAACATAGTGCCAGACGTCCTGTATGTCATCTGATGGACTTGCGCTAGAACCCTGTTTAGATCTGATTCAAGTCAGGAAGAGACCCACCCAAAATCAGATGTTTGACCTTATTTTCAGACGTCTTAAAGTGGTCTTCCAGACGTCTGATGCCAGAATCAGACGTCTGATAACCCTGTCAATGCAATGATTATTCCTGATTTTAGGTTGATTCACTTGGGCTTTGCACCCAACGGCTATGGAGCCTTTCCTAAGCCATCCAAAGCCTTCCTAAGGCCTTTATAAATAGAGGGGAACCTCTTGCACACAAACATACACCTAGATACACAAGACACACCAAGTAATACATTTTCACACTCTTTTGTGTCCTAAAAAGGCCCTTGCTCTCCAAGCTCAAGCTCTACATCTTGAGAGCATCAAGTCTTTGCGCACCCGCTCTCCCGTTGTAGTCCACGAGAGCGATGTTGCACCGTCACGCGGCTCACGCACCCGCGTCATCGATCCGACGCACTCCTTGCAAAGGGGAGTTTCCTAATTCCTATAGAAGCTAGGTTTAAAATTACTTTGTTAGCTCTATAGGATTATTTGTTACTTTATCTTTGTTATTTGGTTGGGTATTCGCTTTGCGAATTCCCATCTCCTTCGTGGGACAAAATCCTTCTTGTGAAGAGAAGGGGTTGAGGAACACTACCCTCGCACTTGTAGCGTGGTTGTAATTGAGGCTGAATCACCCTCGTTTAAAGTGATTCGTTTAGTGGATTTGATCAACTTGGTTGATCGGAAAATCCTAACTCGAGAGGGTTAGGTGGTGGTTTTCACCCGGTTTGGGTTTCCACCTAAAAATTATTGTGTACTCGTGTGATTGAATTTTTTGTGAGATTGTTTATATTTCAATTCCGCATTTTTTACGTCACGCTGATCTCACCCCCTCCAAGTAGGATTCTACACAAACCATATGGCACTCATCCTAATCGAGCTCATCATAGTTGGATACCAGCTCACTTGAACTAGGGTTAGCTCATCCTAGCTCCATTCAGCTCATCTCAACTGAATGGTAGCTTAAGATAGCTCATCTTAGCTCACCCTAACTCAAGTCAGCTCAGATCCAGCTTAACTTAGTTGAGTCTAGCTCATCTCAGCTCCCATCAGTTCACTGAGAGATCTAGCTAGCTCAGTTAAGTTGACTCGAGTCCACCTTAGCTCAAGTCCAGCTATCTCTAGCTCTACTCAACTCAAGCCAGCTGAAGATGATTTCACCCTAGCTCAGGCTAGCTCAAGTCCAACTCCCGGGGACTCCACTTAGCTCAACTTAGTTGAGCTAAGCTACCTTAGCTACTTCAGCTAGCTAGGTCCTCCCCGGGAAGATCAGACCTAGCTCACCTCAGCCCATCTTAACAGAAGATAGCTTACTTTAGCTTGGCTTAGTAGCTAGCAAAGAACTAGCAAGCTAAGCCAGCTAAAATAGCTCCTTGCTGTTCTCTTCAGCAGCCACCAGCTCCTATGCAGCTCCAGACAGCTCTCCTTCAACTCCTCTTCTCAAGACCCTAGCTCCTTCTATTCCCTACCCTACTCATCTACTAGCTAAGCTAGCTTAGCTATGCAACTCCTTGGCCATCCACCATCCACCCTACCTAACCCTAATTCCCACCTAACTAGCTCCACCAAGTAAGCCCACCTAAGCTCTGCATAAGTTAACCCTACTTCCACCTCACCTTGGTGCCAACCTAACCTAATCACCACCTCCAAAAGACACCACAAAGTGGCACCAAAACCACCTATAACTACCCCTTAATTGGCGCCACTTTTTCCCTCCAAAATCCCATGCATCTCCACCACACATCTCTCCTTAAAACCCATCTCCACCATCCACCTAACCCCCCTTCTAGAACCCTCTCTAGTTAGCACCAACCAAACCATGGCATCCCTCCATGGTTGGCACCAACTCCATGCTGCCCGTAGCAACCATAACTACCCCCATAGCATCCCCTTGGTTGGCGCCAGCTACCCTCCACCATAAGATCATCTAACTACCTCCTAAATCTAATCCCAGCCCTACACCTAATCCCGACACTAACCACTCTTCTCCACCTCTATAAAAACCCTCCTAACCACCACCAAATGATCATCCTCCCTTAGTTTAATTTCTACCTATAATCCACCTCAACCCATGGCCAAGGAGAAAGAGGAGAGAAGAAGATTAAGGGGCCAACCTACCTGCCCCCTTGGTGCCTTCTTCCTCTTCTCTCCTCTTCCTTCTAACATGCCAAGAGAAGGAGCAAGCTTCTATCAAGGAGGATGGCCAGGCATTGAAGGAGATTCTAGGGTGGACGTCCACCCTTGGAGGAGCAAGGGCACGCCCCATCTAGCGCTTGCTAGGAAGGACAATTTAAGGAGAAGGAGTTCTTTTCAACTACGGGAGTAGCCGTAGTTGGAGCAAGAGCTTCATCCTCTTCACCATCATCATCCAGGATTTTTGTTTTAGTAGCTTTGTAGCTTTACTTTGTAGTAGAAGCTTTCATCTACAACTTGATTATGAAACAGAAATCCTTTTTATATAAGGTTGCCAATTTTAGTTTTCCATGCATCTTTGATTCTTGTCTTTAATTAGCACTCTCACTCCCTCTTCCTAATTATCCTAGGCCTTCACATGCCTAGGGTGAGTTTGGGAAGAGGTCATTCATGCCACTTAGTTGCTAAATTAGGTGTAGTCTTTTCCCACCATCAACTTTGCGATTGCCCTTTATTTCAAAAACCCTAAAAATCTTATATTGAAAAACCTAAAAAGAAAGTTGATTTCCCGTGTTCAAGCAAGAGATTCTATTTTGCAAAAGTTGCCTCCTTGGACGACCCTAGTACCACCACTATCTAGGTTCTAAATTTAAAAGCGAATTGATTTTTGTGTGTTACAATGATTTATAAAACCCACATATTACAAATCACATAAAAACCTAATCATGCCCTGGAATCCAGATCCCATTTCATATCAGGGTTGTAAAATCACATCCCAGATCAATGATAGATGATAAAATCTCATGAAAAATCACCTCAAACTCTTTTCCAACATCTTGAAAACAAAGGGAAACTCAAATATATCTCCTAGAAATCACTGAAATCTTAATATGATTCCCATCTTACATTATAGATAGTGTAAGATGGAAATTTATATCAGGCTTTTAGAACCATGAAAACTCACTCCAATAGTGTTTCAAAAGTTCTTTGGTAGGTCTATGAATCATTTAAAGCGGATTGAAGCTTGAAGAACAAGATCAATCCTAATTTAATCTCTCTCTTATGCCATGGACAACATGAAGAGAAAAATCAAATCAAGTCTATAAATCCATTGAGATTGAATCCCAAATCTTCAGACTTCTCATTCTGAATTAAAACCCAGATGAACACATTGAAATCCTTTAGATTGAAGTCTAAATCTCATCCATATGATCATTTGAATCATTGCTAGAGCCTCAAATCAAGAGGACTGATCATCCTTTGCTTTAGCTATCAATAAAGAACCCAAAACTCTAATCAATGTCAAATTGAAACCAAATCTGAGAAAATCTGCAAATCAACTTATTCAAAATCACAATAGGGACACTGTAAACAAGTGTAATGAATGGAATGACCCTTAGATGATTTTTGGCACTCAAATTAGATGTGAATGCTCATGGCATAAGATCTGATTTAATGCCTTGATGTGTGGGTGATTGGTGATTAAATTACAAGGAAAACACGAAGAAGTGAGTGCGAAGTGAAAGGGGAGATCAAATGAACGCTATGAAGGTATGAATTCATCTCCTCTGATCTGAATTGATTAGAGGAGGTGGATGAGTGAAAAAAACTACCTAATCTAACCTACTCCTGAAACTAACAATTAATCTACCAATTCACTAACTAATTGTACTCCTAATTGATCGACACTACACTACTATTATCCTAGAAAGCGGTAAATTCTACTCTAATTGGAAGAATGGGTTGCTTAGATCCATAGCGGGTTGCTGTGGCGACGAAGTGGGATGCGAGGATCTTCAGTTGAAGAATGAGGTCCTTGGGCTGCAGCTGATTACTACAACGATGAATCGGAGGGGAAGACACCGCCCCTATCTCCGGCGGTTGACAAAGGAGGAAGAAGAGCTAAAGACGTAGATGAAAGAACCAACTCAAATGGTAAGGGAGCTAATAGGCGCATGTGGGGATCTAAGGAGCTACCTATATAGGCAAGGGAGTGAATCAGAATACCGTGAGGTGAGTTTAATCGATTAGGGCTTCAATGGTGGGATGGGATCGAGAGGAGAACAGGAAGATTCAAACTAAATCTTCACCTCAAGATCAGATCTGAGGAGAGTGGCGGAGCTTCGTGCAAAGGCGTAGGGAGAATGGTAGTAGGTCTACTATTGGATCGGAGGTGCAAAGGATGGACGGTGGCTGAAAGCTTAGGTTCAAACTCGTGAACAGTGAGTGAGAAGGTAGCAAGTCAGTTGGGCCTTTTGCACAAAGAGGCTTATATTGAAATGGTAGAGAAATTGCAACCAGGCCCATAAGTGGACGAAAGTAGGTCAGAGCAGTCCTTGGCTACTTACAAAGAAGCCCCTGTAATTTTTCAAATAGGTCCTTGGGCTTTTATTCTAAAGAAAATGTGAACGACTTGAATATGCATGGAGGACCTGAATGTAATACTTTAAATGCAAGGTTCTAATGATGTCCAAATATTATGAGATTTTTATTTAAACTTAATTGAACATATTAGAAGTTAATTCAATCCTTAATTTGTACTTTGGAACTCAAAAAGGTGTTCAATTGACATTTGGATCATCAAATTATATTTATGAATAGAATATCTCATAAATTGACCTAATTATGCATTTTTAACCCAAATTTGATGTTTTAGGTCATTTTCCTTAAATCCCACACTTAACCGATTTATTATGTTAATTAGATAGTGTTTAACCTAGTTTTTAGCTTAACTTGGGCATTTTAGCTGTGATTAGTCACACCTCATCAAGTACCCAAGATTAGTTATTTTAAAGTTTTTAGATGTCGTTATTTTGTTTTGAATACTCTCTCTAATTTAAATAAATTTGATGACAAAGGTGAAGATGCCATTTTCATTAGTTATTCTTTACATAGTAAGACATGTCGAGTTTTTAACAAGACCACATTAGTAGTGGAGGAAACCCTTCATGTTTCCTTTGATGAATCATGATCACGAATAATTCGTGTTGCATAAAAACATGATTTTATTATGTTGTTGCTGTAGTATAGTTGTAATGCAAATAGATGCCATGCTATTTTATTTATTTACATAATTTTTACTGGTTTATTCTAGGTCGTTCACTGGGAGACAGTTATTGATATTAATCTCTCTATGTTCCAAAAATACTTTTTTATTCCAAAAATGTTAATTATATATACAAAATGAATCAATGAATCAAAGAATAAATGATGAGTTAATTATGTACAAAATAATTAACTAATTACTAACTAAAATGCCTTAAACATATTTGCAACAAATCAGGCATCAAAAACTAAGTAAAAGTACTCTATGTTAGTTATGTACAATTCTCTTAGTTAATTCCTAAGTGTAGGCACAAAAACATTATACATTTGTACTAAACTAAGCTATACTAACATATAATGTACCTATAGTAACATATATAGACATCACTAAAGCCTTAAATATATATATACAAATAAGGGCTCAAACAATATGCATACGCTACTTATACGTTAGGTATATACATATGCTATATTTATTATACATATACTTATATATACATATACATAGAGTATACATATTATACATATACTTTTATACTATACAAGCATACATATACATATATACACACCACACTTACAATTCACACACATTAACACTCACGCACATACACCATGTAACATTTCAACACTTAGAATTTTTTTTAAGCTCTTAACTCCTTAGTACTTAGCACTTGGACCAAAATTAGGTTTTTAATGGGCAAACTGAACTTTTCGTGGGTTACACAATAGCCCTATGGGTGGGGCCAGACCACTACTAAGTCCAATTCTAGTTTTAATTTAGTGTTTTTTAGTGTATAGTTTTGACCAAGACCCGACTCAGCTGAACCAGGCCCAGGCTAGACTAGGTTCCCAGCCCCCAAATGCTCAGAATATATTTATAGGTATGCTCAGAGAATGGTAATGGGTAATGGTATTGGTGTGCCTAACACTGTCGACTGAAGAGGCACCAAGCGCAAAACCTTATATATGAGTGCGGCTGTTCAACAGCTAACGATGTGACACTAATGCCACCGTGAAGTCAGCATGGATTCGACGTCCAACAACGTCTGGAAGAGGCTAATTCGAGCCTCATTTTTCATGTCAAAACTTCATCTTTTTTGAAAAACAATTAGAGGATTGAAAAGCCTTCACATAGGACTACAAGATTATATAATTAATTTGGCACAATAACCTATTTAATTATATATAAAAATTAGTTAAAATCAGTGATTTATACATCTTAAATTAGAGGTTAATTACTTATTTAATGTATAAATTAATAAATTAATGATGCAATAGACTTTATAAATAGTTAATTTATATAATAAGGTATTTATTAAACATTTTTAATTTATTTTTGAACTTTTATTTTAATTTATGTACATTTATATTCATGTTTTTATTAGATATATACATATTTAAGGTATAAATATTATAATACAGTATAAATATATTACAAATAGGGTAAAAATAAGAAAAATTAATATATATAAGCGTACAATATAAATTACTTCAGTAATAAGTTAATTTACTAATTTATTTTATCTTAACTTAATAATTTACTTAATTAACTTAGTGACTTAGTTTCCTACAAGACATAGATAAATAAATAAACATACATGTATCATACAGTAAATAATAATTACTTAAATAAAAATGTACAGTAATAGATACTATTATACAAGTTTACATATTTATTTATAATTACCCTAGTGTAAATGCATATAATTTACTATAAGTTAATATGTAATTATATAATAAAGTTATATGTACATTAACTCATCCTAAATACTTATTTAAATATATATAATACAATTATAAGTTATTTATATGCAGTATGTACACATATTTCATTATTTACTTATAAATTATTAATTTATTCATATTTACAAGTATAAATACTATATACATGGTATTTTTGTGTATTTTTGGGTATTTTCAAATTTTTATGGTATTTACATATATAATAGAGATAGGAGAAGAGAGAGAAAAGGTGAGATGAGAGAAGAAGAATTCTTTTTGTGTTTGTGAGTTTTAATTCTTTTATTGAGTTTCAAAGTAGACTGAACCATCAGTTGGTATGTTCTACCAACTCGGGGCTTCGGAATACTTCGAAACTTTTCGTATACTTAAACAAATACCTGATCTTACTCAAGACAGATTTATTTTATTTTTTTATGATTTTTATTTATTTACAAGTATAACCCAAAAGAGCCTAAATGGATATTGAACTTAAGAACCTACGGCCTTGAATGTAGTTTCAAGGGTTGGAAATGCAAATATATAGTTCATACATGTTCAGCACAACACATGGAAGGTATTTGAACCAATAAACATGACTTTAACATTTAATTTCACTCAATTCACCATTTGAACAATTGGAGCAATTAATGACAATGAAGTTCAAACTGAATTTACAAGCAGTAAACATCAAATTTAAAGACTTGACAATACAGGAATGCTTGTTACATGAGATTCTAACAATTTGTAACATGTCAGCTCCCCTTTAAAATCCAAAACCCAACTCAAATCCTCTTTGAATCAGTCAAAATAGTGGCTGCTATTGTAGCTGTGCTTGAGATCTCAGCAACTAATGTTGCTATTATTTCAGTAGCCAAGAGCTGCTGGCGTTCCCGTGAATTTAGCAGCTAAGAGCTGCTATTATTGTTATTTCTTTCTAGATCAGATGACTTAAAGAGCAGTGGCAGCTCATGTGCTTGCTGCTACTCAAATCCAGTAGCTAATGGCTGCTTGTTTTTACTGAAATAAGTTTAGATCAGACCTAAGAAGGTCTGATCCAAAGCAAATAAACTCATCCAAAATCCATTGAAAACCATTCATGAAAATCTAAAATCCAAAGACCTTAAAAATTCTAGTTTGACCATGACCTTACATTATGGACATTGTGAAGGGAATGGATCAAACTATATATCAAATTCAATTGTGACATGAATCAAAACCTCCATATCAATACTTAAAAACTCCTTTAGACTATGGGAATTAGATGGAAATCATTCTTTAGTTCAAGAACAATATTGCCCTATTTTGGGTTTTCACTTTGGATTGATTACTGATCAGATCATCTGATCTTCTTAAACACCATTGATTGATGTTTAAGGTGATCTACTAATCATCTCAGAATCACTTGAGTCCTTATTTAACCTCAAATCTGTATCACTGATTATCCTTTGTCAAACTACCCAAAACAAGTCTCAAATTGAGCATATGCTCATCTACAAATCAAATCCAAATTAAAACGCATACGAATCCTCTCAATACACCCAATTAATAAAATCCAAACTCAATTTGCTGGATTAAACTCGTTTAAACCTGCATTAACTCCAAATCACGAGATCGGGTGTGAAACACTAATCTGAAAGAATCGAGCAAATCGAGTCAATCAAAATGAGGTCAGGGGTCCTTGTGAACAAATGGAGCAAATGAGAGGATCCCTAGGTGATTGTGAGCGCTATCTAGATTGCAAAATTTGAGAACTCTAGATCAAGACATGCTTGGGTGAATGGAGTGGATTATGGATTAAGACGCGAGGAAATCAGTAGAATGCAAATTGTGAGGTGATAAGGAAGCTATATGAATCAAGATGTTTTGTGTGGAAACACCTCTCCGATCTAAATTAATCAGAGAGGTCAAAATCAATTCTACTCTAATCTACTCCTAATCTAGACTAATGATGAGTTGGATTCTGATCTAAACTAACTAACATCACTACTAACTATTCTAGAAAGCATTTAAACTACCTAGAAAGCAATAATTCTATCGATGAAAGCAGGAAATCTAGCTACTCAGATGAATGGGATTCCTGTGTCCACAGTGGGTTGTTGTGGCGACGAAGGGAGATGCGAGGGCCTCCAGTTGAGGGATGAGGTCCCTGGGCTGTAGTTGGCCACTACAACGACTAATTGGAGGGGAAAACCACCCCTGTCACTGGTGGTCGATGAAGGAGGACGAGGACATGGAGAAGTGGATAAAAGGACCAACTCAAATGGGGAGGGAGCTGGTGACACGCGCAGGGGTCTTAACAAGTGCTTATTTAACTATTTAAGTGGATCAGGTGACTAGTTAGGTGAGATTAGGCATGAATAGGGATAACGATGGGATGTAAAGAGGAGACGCACCGGAAGATTTAAGACAAAATCCCATTATCTGATCAGATCTGGGAGTAGTGACAATGCATCGCACAAAGGCATAGGATCAAAGGTAGCAAATCCACCATAGGATCAAAGAGACCAAAGATCGACAGTGCCTATAGCTCATGTTCTTCGTGAGCTACACTACATCCGTGAGGCACTCATCTGATTTGGGTAATTTGCACATAAACCCTTTAAGTAAAACATTGTAAATTTTGCACAAAGACCCATAAGTGGTGGAAATGAATATAGAGCGATCCTCAGAGTCTCTAAAAGAAGCCCCTACAATTTTGCAAAAAGGTCCTCGAAAGTTTTTGGCTTAAGAAGATGTGAAGAATGAGGCACATAAATGTAAACAACTAATTCTAAGGTCCTATTGATGTCCAAATGCAACCAAGTTCTTATGATAGCTTAATTAAACATATTAGAATTTAATTCAACCCTTGATTTATACTTTTAAGCTCAAAAATGTGTTCAATTAGCAATTGGATCATCAATTTATATTTGTAAATAGACTATCTCATTTAGTAACTTAATTATGCATTTTTAACATCAATTTGTTGTTTTAGGTCATTTCTATTGATTCTCACACTTAACCCATTTATTGTGTTAGTTAGATAGTGTTTAACCTAGTTTCTAGCTTAACTTGGACATTTTAACTTTGATAAGCCACACCTCATCAAATCACCCAACTCTTCTTCTATTAACCCAGTCAACATGGAAGATGAGGATGATTACATTTATTGATGTGTCTAACATTCAAAACTCCAATATCCATAATCTTCCAAAAGATTGGATATTCCAAAGGGATCTTCTCAAAAGTCAAGTCATTGGAAGTATTTTCAGTGCCGTTAAAACTTGATCCTGTTTTAATTATTCTTTCAGTGTTTTTGCCTTTATATCGCAAGTTGAACCGAAGAGTGTTGAGGAAGCATGTTCTGATGAGCCTTAAATGAAGACTATGCAGGAGGAACTCAACTAATTCCAAAGGAATGAAGTTTGGGATCTAGTACCTATGTCCGAAGGGCAAATGGTAATAGGAACCACATGGGTATTCCAGAATAAGTTGAATGAATCTGGTGTGGTTATTTAGAACAAGGCAAGATTGGTAGCACAAGGTTATAACCAAGAAGGGATTGACTTTGATGAGACCTACATCCTGTAGCTCGACTCAAATCAATTCACATGCTTCTAGCTTATTCCGCCTTCCTCGGCTTCAAGCTCTTTCAAATGGACATCAAGTGTGCCTTTCTTAACGGGTTCATTAAGGAGGAAGCTTTTATAAAACAACCTTCTAATTTTGAGTCTCATGATAAACCTAACTTCATCTACAAATTAAACAAGGCATTATGTAGACTAAAATAAGCTCCTAGAGCATGATATGAGAGACTCAAATACTACTTATTAAGTGCAAAATTTTCCATAGAAGTCAATTCCACATTATTTATTAAAAGAAAAGGAATAGAGATCTTATTAGTCTAAATATATGTAGATGACATCCTATTTGGTGCTACTAATGAATCACTTTGTAAAGAATTTTCTAAGATTATGCAGGAAGAATTTGAGATGAGCTTGATGGGTGAACTCAGGTTTTCTTGGGTTTGCAAATCACTGAACTTGAATTCGGCACCTTTGTGTGTCAATCGAAGTACACAAAGGAGATGCTTAAAAGATTTGAAATGGAGAAGAGCAAAGGCAAAAACACTCCTATGAGTGCTACAACCTCACTTGATATGGATGAATCAAGTATGCTTATTGATAAAAAATTATACCGAAGTATGATTGGTTCATTACTTTATTTAACTTATAGTTGGCCAGATATCTTGTTTAGTTCTTGTTTATGTGCTAGGTGATGGTAATGCCATCATTCATCATAACTAATTTATTTAGTCAGAATCAAGAGATAAATGCTATTAAATGATTACTTAAGGACCATAATTCCACTTTGATCTGATTTGGAAAGAAGACAGGAAAACATGGTTAATTTTGTTATTTTAACAGCACATCACAAATGTAGATTAACCACAGGTTAATCAAGGGTTAATTAAAGGTCAAATTAATATAAAAGACCAAGAAGTGGGCTCACACTGATAGAATCAGAGTTTCACGCATTTCGATGACTAAAATAGGATTGAAAACCCTAATTATCAGCCACATTTGAATTGAAAGGGTTATGGTCAAGATAAAATCAATATAAACCTCCTAAAATTCATGAAAAAATATTTTATGTAGTTTGGTACCTTCACTTTGACCATCTGAATCCATTTTGACCTAAAATAGAATTTTATATGGGAATTTAGCTTGATTTGGGCTTATGTGCAATTTACTCAGTCAAACATGGTCAAAACTCAAATCCATGCTCACCATTAGTTTCCTTAGGTTCAAATTAGGTTAACGCCAAAATTTGGGCCTAATCAGAATCCATCTTGACCTAGTTTGCATTTTAGCCCCTTGAAACTCTATTTCTTACCCTCAAGCCCCTCAGTTTCATGTTTCTCACAGGAAGGCCACTAACTTTCTCGTTGTCTTTATAATTAGGTCCCTACTACCATTGCTTTGTGAACAATATCCACCACCCATCAGAGCTGACCTTTGAATTAGGATTTCTCTCAATTGACCATCAAATCCCTGCAAATTCGGAGGGATTGATGATCAAATGATTCTTGATTGATTGGGTACCTTTTTGAGACCCAGCAAGGCTGGTACGCACGTCGGAAAAGCTTGAAAATCCTCAATCTAAACATGTCAAATCTAAGAAGAAAATGTGCAAATTTTGCACATTTGAGGTCCAAATCAAGCTCTATATGAGTTCCCCGAACTTCTCACATCGATTTGAGCCCAGTTATGGCCGAAAACCACCCCTTCTCTTCTCCAACCACCTCCACCGTGACTCCAACGACCATCCTCCTCAGTCTTCCTACGGCCTCCCAATAGCCAAATTGAGAGTGTCTACCCCTTCCTCGCCATTGTCCTCTACTTGCCAATCAAAGCAAGGGTCTCTTCCCCCTCTCCTCGTCGCCCTCTTGGTCGCTAGAGGTTTCATCTTCTTCACGACCAGCAAGACACGTCAATGCGAGATCCACCTTCTTTCGACCAATTAGTTAGGTCTTCTTCTTCCTCTCCTTTAGCTAAGATTTAGTCATCTAGGACCCTAATTCAACCATCGATTCAAGCTCCTCCGCCTCTTCCTCCTCGTGCTTGGCAAAGCTCTAGTAAGATTTGACTGGTCGCTACGCTCCACAAGACACCCAACCACCACCACCACCTTCATCTCATCTCCATGAACGAAAGCCTCATGTTTATTGGGCACTTCTCTCACCCAAAATACCGACCAGAGGAACCCATCATCGTCGTTTGTCTCTGATGTCGTCTGGCCACTACACACATCCATGCACTCAAATAACATTGCTGCCACCTTCACCTCCTCACAGCAATGCATTTGAACTGTCTAATTGGGGCTATTAGCCCATGTTTTTGACAATAGGACTTCTCCACCACCGTCATCCTCACCTTCGTCCGCGTCCTCCGACCATCATCGCCATTGCAGCTACTCCCAAATCTATATGGTCACATCTTAGAAAGCCAGCTGCGACTTCGATTGGACAAAGGCACCTCAGGTGCAGCTATAATCGAAGCCTCTATCCTCTATAGAGAAAGCAAGAAAGCATGTGGATTATAGTCCCACATCGTGTGGCAATAAACTGGAAACGTGCATAAAAGGCATTTGCTATTGTAGCTTGTTGCCTGTCACACAGGTGGTGAGGTCCCCTCACTCACGTGCACTCATCACTCTCTTCCTTACGTTGGTGGGTCTGGACACTGTACTGGATTCGATTACCAACCCGATTACCTGACTAACGTATACCCAATCTGGGTTTGAGGAGAGAGGAGGAAGAAGAGGATTCTGAGGAGGGATTGGGGAGGTTTTGCATTATAGCACCTTGGGGTTCATGTCAACACTCAGTGAATTCTGAAGTGATCTGAGGAGTTACTATGCTTGGTGACTTTAAGTCGTCTGATGTTGGTGCCTAACATCTAATCTTGGTTGAGTGTACTGTGGAATTATTTGGCTCTGAGCTTATGTGGATAAGTGGTTCATAACCACTGTTGTGATATTTGACTTGGTTTGAGATGTTGAGTACTGTTGGGATATGTGTTTAATTGTGGATTAAATTGGTGATTCAAATCACCATTTTTGGCTTTCATTTATATTCTTTTTATCCCATTGATTATTGAGATACATTATTCTTAATTGAATATATTTTTTAGGATTATTTTTTGCATATCATTCTTGTGATTCATTATTGTGCTCATTGTTTACTATTGCGACTAGTGATTGAATTCCATATTTCCTCTTTGCAAACAACCTCAGAACTCATGATTTTTTGAGCATTATAAATTTAAATGTTGTTGATTTAATTTTCGTCGCTATACTACGATGTGTTTTACTCCCATCAAACTACGATGATTTTCGATCCCAACATTTTGGTGCCGTTGTCGGGGAGCAACGTGCAATTCACCACTAATCATATCATTCTTGACCTGATTTCTACCTTTTCCCATCTGCTTTGCTTTGTTTTGCGAGGTACATTGACGGAAAGCCGTTTTCGCACATTTGAAAGTCGTCGAAAATCATAGTATAGTCGCGCAAAAACGTTCGTCAAAAATATTGTTTTGTAAAATAACGAGACTTGAGTCCCGGTCGTTCATCTCTGGGAGGCGTGTTTCTGTTTTTGAAATCGATCTTAAAGCCGCTCTACTTAGTATTCTGGTGCGCAATATATAGGCGGTTAAAGAACAGGCACTTAAATCACGCAAATAAAATAATCATTCAGCTCATGGTGATTTCAAACACATAAAGGGAGATATATATATATATATATATATATATATATATATATATAAATGCATTTCTCATTCATTCATTCGGGGAGAGTTGTCTGTACAGGAAATCTAGAGGAAAGCTTATACAGGAATGCTTTAAATTAAACCTAGCTACCAGAAAACGATTGCATACAAGAATCGAGGGGGGATTTCGCATGCATCATTGGGGAGAAGAGAAACTACTCTACTAAGCAGTAAATGAAAGCAGTAAAACTTATGAAAAGCATGATCTAGAGCTAAAAGAGTAGAGGGCATTCAGGGGTGGTCCCTGATGGCCTTGGAGTGGTTAAGAAGAGAATGAGGGGTGGCCAATGTAGCTTAGGCCGACCCTTGGAGAGAGGTAGGGTTGATCCAGCATCCCGGCATGGTGTCCTCCATGGTGGTGGTAGTGAGCTCGTGGAGGTGGAGTGAGTGGCTAAGCGGAGGTGGCGTGAATGGCACCAATGGAGAGTAATTGCCAAGGGAGTGAATGGGTGCAAATGGCCACCCATGGGGTCTTTTTATAGACCCAATGGAAGCTCTCTAGAGAATTATGGAATTCTATAGAAGGCCTATGGTGGGAGCTCGTCGGAGAGTGAGAGAGAGAGGGTGGATGGTGGTTTTTAGATCCACCAAATGTGGATCTAAAAATTGAATGGCTCTTGGTTGCTATTTTTGGCAACCAAGGCAACCACACATGGTAGAGAGTTCTAGAGAACTCTAGGCTAGATATTTTCGTGTAGATGGTGTGTGTGGGTGCGTGTGGGTCTGTGTGGGTCGAAACTTAGGTGGCTAGGTTGATTAGGTTGGGTTCTAGTGGGTTTAGGTCAAGGTAGGTCTCAAATTAGGGTTATAAACCCTAATTCACTAAGGTAAAATGCAATTAAACTTAATACAAGTTTAATTAGGTGTGTGGAAACTTAATTGAGAGTAAAACAACTCAATTAAGTCAGGTCTAGGTCAATTGGACTCTCACTGAGTCCAATTGGATAGTGTATGCTGAGATCAGGGCTCAATTGGACTCAATGAGTCCAATTGAATAGGCTGATGGAATTAACTAAGATCCAAGTAAATTAGGTTTAGTGAGGACCTAATTAAGTCCTTAGGGAGGTCTAGAGGTGGTGTACTAGGGTTAGGGCACCTTAATTTTGGTTCATATGGGGTTGGAATTGGGTTTAGGGACCTAGAGATCCAAGATCAAGGCTTAAATCTCAAAACAGGAATTGGAGAGCAGTATCAGACGTCTAATTATAGAATAAGACATCTTATACTCAAAAATCAGAAGTCCAGACTTGTTGTCTGGAAGTCCAATCAGAGTCAGGAAGGATTTCGGGTTCTGTTTTGGGTATTCTGCAGAAATTGGACGTCTGACAAAGTGTCTGGACGTCTAATAACACTGCAGAAGTGGATTTGAAGTGTGCGGGAGTTGGCTAAGGGTCCTGGACGTCTTAAAACTTATCTGGACGTCCAGAGAAGGGTTGGAACTAGGGTTTTAGGGCTTCCTAGGGTGTTGTGACCTAATCTAAGGGTGGTTAAGGCTTGGGGAAGTCTCTAGGCTATCCTAGGGCTAGGATGGACCTAAGCTCTTCACATTTTACTACTTTATTTCTACTTAATAGAATAGAAAACCTTTAACCCCCTTACATTATTATTCCTACATCTAAACTAGGCCTTCTGCTCCAGCTCTGCCACAACTCCCATTATTTCAGATCCAGCGTCAGATCCTGCTCCTGATTCAGCTCCAGATCTGCTTATTGCCTGCAATCGACATAATATACTTAATCAGAACATTATAACATTATTTTATGCATAGCTAAAGGAAAGCAGTAAAGATGTAGATAATGCGTATGCATGCATGAATAACCCTAACTTATGCTAAGTCTTAGATTAATTTAGGTCAATTAAGACCTATGATTACTGCGCAATCATACATCACGAGGAGATCGTCTACGCAGTCAACCTCTCCAGGGGCAAGTAAAATTTCTCTTCTTCCCTAATCACCTTCTAATCTTGGGAAGAGAAAAAGGAAACAAATCAATTAGGATCCACTTGCCTTATTTTCCTAGTAATCATCATTTAAAGGCAAAGAGTTTCCTAATTTGTGAGATTAATTGAAATCCAATTGATGTTGGTACAATTTGATTAGAGATTCCCCATCTTGATTTCTTGTACCTATTAGGGATTTGCAGTAAAATTTCTCAATATCTTGGACTACTCACTTTCTTGTTTGAGTCCAAGATGTCATATTTGGAATCAAATTAGGTTTGAAATAGTTCCAACCTAGGGTTTCCACTTTAGGGTTTTGGAGTGTTAGTACACACATGCTTGCAATTGAGGAAATTGATCTTCCCACATTTGTGTGCTACCCAAGCCCTTGTTTGGAATGATTTATTCAAGTGAACCCTAAAATCAAGTCTCTAAATTCACTTGAGTCCTAAATGTTGGGATCTAATAACCTATTGAGAACTAATCCAGGGTGATTTGGGTGCTTTGACCCAAATTTCATCCTCAACCTTAGGGCAAGTCAGGTGAAGTTGGTTCACTTTGTGAATCAATCGACCTACAAATTAGGTCACAAATTGAAATAACTTCTAAATCAAATGAAATTCAAGGCACAGTTAGGGCTAAAATTGGTAGACTTAGGTCTCAATTCATACATTCTGGTCTATTTGGAACTACAGTGACAAGGAAGGTTAGGTGGGGGAAACCCTATAACTCGTGGGGACACTCTACCGTGTAGGGGACTTTGCGGGACTCTACCTTCTTGGCTGCCCAAGTAATTTTCGGGTGTGTAGATTTTTGATCAAAGATGTCCATTTGCCTCTAGCAAGTTTAGTCATCTAAACTTTTTTAGGTGCCTTGATTGGGTCGAATACACATCCAGTCCCTCATCTATTCTTTAGTGTACACACACAGGAGAGGTCCCTAGGTTTGACCTAGAGGTCTCCATTAGAGTTGACTTTTTGGGGAAATCTGATCAATTAAATCTGAACCTGAATTTAATTATTCATCCTAATCCACCACTTAATTTGGAAATGCAACCTAACAACATAGGAAAAATGTTCAAGAAACCTGAATCCCACATGTGCATTATTGAACGCACGGGTTGCTACGCTAACGTGTTTGGTTTTGTAAAACCTGTCGTCACAGTATGAAAGCGACGAACTCGTGTTCAACAAATAAAATTTATACCGGAATGAAAATCCCAGGTTGAACTCAGGGAGGCTACGTCGATCTATATTCGCAATTATATTTTTTTAGAATTTTTCTTGAAAAGTGAGGCCATGTAATTACAATGAAGCCATAATAACAATCAGACTAAAGGAGAGAGAGAGAGAGAGAAAGCATGCATTCAATAATTCAAAATGTTTATACAATAAAACCAAATAAAAATTACACTAGAAAGCAGGAAATCAACTACACTAGAAAGCAGGAAAATTCTACACTAGAAAGCTGTAAAGAATAATGGGAGAGAGAAGTTATCCTCCTCGACGTTGCTTGGAGGACGAGCCAGACGAGACATCGCCTGGACAAAGGAGGGCGGAGTGGGAAGAAGGAGATCGAGGTAGAAGGAACGAGAATGGAGCAGCACGTCGTCGTCGTCGCGGGATCTGCTTCTAAAATGAGATCGAAAATGACTTTATCTCGCAAGGAGCATCCCGGATGTGGGACAAGCTTCTCTTGAGCTTTGGAGAGGTAGAGAAGAGAAGGAAGCGATGAGAACTTCGTGTGGAGGGGGTCTCCTTTTATAGTTGCAAGGAGTGAGGGGGCAATTTGGTCATTTTAATTTGAAAATCATTAAATCAGGGGTCTTTAGTGACAGATAAAACTGTCGCTAAAGCCCCATCATGGGCGTAGTGGGGCGCCATCCACGCGCGGCCACTCGCCTCCTCGCGCGTAACGTGCGCTCCACGTCTAGCTGCTCTCAGCCTTCGAATCGTGAGGTCGGACGGCTTAAGTCAGGCCTCCGCCCGCCTCTTCTGCGCGCCCACCCGCGTGCGATCCCGCGTGAGGCGCGGCGTGCAATAGCACGTGGGTGCTATTGAGCGCCCACAGCCTCTCGATTGCAATCGAGCGGTCGCGGAGCCCGCTCGCCCGCGCCCTTTTGCCTGCGCATGCGGATTCGAACCTGCGCCAGCGCCTCGTGATAAGGCATTCACCTGCTGCACTGTAGAGGAGAGATGGTCGCGGAGACGAATTCAGGCATGCGCATCCAACGGCGGAGAACTGACGAAGAAGAGATGGTGTGGCGAGTGCAATGACTGATTGGGCAGCTGAGATGGCACCATGTGGCACCATCTTGGCTGTCCATCTTCTGGATGATGTAGATGGTGACACAGTTGTCAGATTGAGTTGATTTTCGCATCGTTAGGCTGCGATCGTCAATTCGAATCCATCCATGCGGTCGAATTTGTTGTTTGAAGTGTGGATTCACACCATCTTGGGCCTTAATCTTCTAGGGTTCCCCGATCACTATCTGATGCTATAGATGTCTGATTAGGGCAATCTTGGAGTCGTTGAACTCCAATCAACATCCTGATCACATCTGTACGGTTGGATCTTCGATCCGAGGCCCTGATAAAAAGTTTGCCCTGTCCATGAACATAAAAGGAGACAATTAACCTCCATTTTATTCAAACTAATCTAAATGCAAGATGATGCATGTTATGCAATATTTATAGTATGCAATGCAATCCTATGCTTAAGAACATGAATAAATAGGCATCTTAAGTAGTGTAAACATGTTTACATCATACCCCTATGCCTATCTTTTACTAGTCCCTAGCAAAAACTATATGCTATTTGTAAAAGAATCAGGTTGGATTATTTCGGCTTAAGTTATTTCAATCATTAAGAAAATGTTTACTTAGGATCTGGACTTTCAAAGACACAACAGTGCCCGAGTATCTGCCAAAATGCAGACTGCCTCAAGCCCTCGCCTTATTCAAAGAAAATTTTCTTTTTCTCTTTTTCTTCTTTTTTAATTTTTTGGATTTTCGAGTTTTAGGGTTTAAGAGTGGCTTTCTACGGCCATTCAACTCATCCAAGATTTGATGAGAATCATAAGTTCTAAGCATCTTATTGTGAATGTGATAAACTCGTTGACCGACAGTTAAAACGGACTTCAGATTTCTACGCCTCTAGGTGACCTTAAAAAGAGAATTCTGCCAAAAGGTGTATCTTTATAACAGGTAGCTTTCTCCCTACTTTTATTTTTTATGAGGTCAACATAAGGGTGAATCCAATGTATATCTCCCCAGTTTATTCTACTTCTCCACTTCTTCCTAAGTATTTTGGGAATTTTTAGTGCATTTATTGAGCTGGGTTCTGGACAACCGGTCAATAAGCTGTTACCACCGACAACTTGCCAGCCATACTCGTGCGGCGAAGTGTGGTTTATTTTTTTTTTTCTTTTCTCCTTTTTTTTTGACTTTCTTTTTTTTTTTAAGTAGGTAGCTTTTATGGTCTAAGATTTACCTAAAGACAATAAAAAGAGAATGGACCAGTGATTGGGCTCTGGGCAACATACCTATGGGCTGTTACCCAAGATAACTTGCCAGCCATATTACCCTAGAAGGTTCATTAGCTACCCAATTTTCGTTAAAATCGCCGAACAACGAGTTAGTGCAAAGAAAGTGTGTAGATGATTAAAGCTCAAAGTTCCCCCAAATCAGAGGGCAGGTTGATAAGTCATGTACTTATCACCCAAACTTATTTACTCAAATTACAATAGAATTAAGGTTGGCGAGGACTCAAAAAATAAATCCACATTTTAGTGGATACACAGGCCTATTAAGTCCAAAGACCTGAAGGGTCTTTGTGTTCAGATCCTAATGTAAAATTTCCTAAGATTGAAAAGTCCTAATGTCCAACTATTTCTTCCTAATTCATTTTTTTTTATGTATAAATAAGAAGAGAAAAATAATTTACATGAATTTCACGAAGCTGACCAAATGATTCAAAAATGAATCTACCTCCCCATGCCTAGCTGATGCAATGTCCACATTGAGAAAGAGACATGAAAGAAAGGGTAGAGTATGAAAGATGTCACCTAAATATGAAGCTGGTGTCAGCTTTGTGTCATATGTACAACTGTTGAGTTTAATACCGTCAACTAGGCGAAGTCCAGCCAAAGAAGTCACGGAATGGCTAGAACAACGGTGTCTAAGACGGGTTCTGGAAGAGTACGGTCAATAACAGGCTTCAAACGTTGACCGTTGACTTTAAATGTGTTACCCGTCTTTGGGTCAAAAATCTGAACGGCTCCATTTGGAAAAATATGGTCAATTATGAATGGGCCATTCCATTTAGATCTAAGTTTGCCAGGAAAGAGCTTAAGTTTAGAATCGAATAACCAGACCTTCTAGTTCGGCTCAAAGCTCTTGCGGGAAATCAGTTGATCATGTAGAGCTTTGGTCCGAGCCTTGTAGATCTTGGCATTCTCATATGCATCATTTCTAAGCTCCTCCAACTCAGATAGTTGGAGTTTCCTGGTCTTCCAGGCTAAATTCAGATCTAAATTGCATTGTTTGATCGCCCAGAATGCCTTGTGTTCAATCTCTACGGGTAAATGGCATGCCTTTCCATACATCAAACAGAATGGAGACATGCCGATGGGCATTTTATATGCCGTACGATAGGCCCAAAGAGCATCCTCAAGCTTTTTAGTCCAGTCCTTACGATCAAGCCTAACCATTTTTTGCAGAATGTTCTTGATCTTCGGATTGGAGATCTCGGCTTGTCCATTCGTCTGGGGGTGGTAAGGTGTGGAAATTCGGTGATTAACCCCGTATTTGGCCAACAAATTCTGGAATTGGGCAAATGAGTGCCACCATCACTGATGATGGCTCTCGGAATCCCAAACCTACTGAAGATATTTTTCTTGACAAAATCAATGACCACCTTGTGGTCATTGGTTCAGGTGGGAATCACCTCAATCCATTTGGACACATAATCAACAGCAACAAGAATGTACTGATGTCCAAATGAAGGGAGAAAGGGTCCCATGAAATCGATGCCCCAAACATCGAAAATTTCGACAGGAAGAATTGGGTTTAAGGGCATCATATCTCTCTTAGTTATGCTCCCAAGTGCCTGACATCGAGAACATGACCTTGAGAAATCCTGGGCATCCTTAAATAAAGACGGCCAATAGAAGCCAGATTGCAAGATTTTTGCAGCCGTCTTTTTCCCATAGAAATGTCTACCACACCCAGATGCATGGCAGAACTCGAGTATACTGTTGAATTCATTCTCTGATATACATCGGCAAATAATCTGATCAGAGCCGATGCGATACAGCTCAGGGTCCTCCCAGAAGTAGTATTTGGCCTCAGATTTGAGTCTATCCCGTTGTTGCTTGGTCCAATCCTGGGGGATTTGACCAACGGCCAAATAGTTAACAATGTCAGCAAACCATGGGGTGTGGACACCTAAAACTGTAATAGTTTCGTCCAAAAAAGTGTCAGCAATCGAAATGTCCGGACGAGAGGAACCACCTAGGAGTCTCGACAAATGATCTGCTACCACATTTTGTTCCCCAGTTTTATCCTTGATTTCAAGATCAAATTCTTGAAGCAGAAGAATCCAACGAATAAGCCAGGGTTTGGCATCCTTTTTGGCCAAGAGATGTCTCAAGGCCGAGTGGTCGGTATAGATGATAACATGAGACCCTAAGAGATAAGCCCTGAATTTTTCCAAAGCGAACACTACAGCTAGTAATTCCTTTTCAGTAATAGTGTAATTCCTCTAGGCTTCATCCAGAGTTTTACTAGCGTAGTGGATGACAGAGGGCTTTCTATCAATTTTCTGACCCAAGACAGCCCCGACCGCGCAATCAGAAGCATCAGTCATGATCTCAAAAGGGGCTATCCAAATTTTGTGGTTGCAAAACTGGAGCACAGGTGATTGCCATTTTCAGGAAATCAAATGCCTTTCGGCATGATTCGTCAAAAACAAACGGCGTTTCTTTGGCAAGAAGATTGCTCAGAGGACGAGCAACCTTTGAGAAATCCTTGATGAATCTTCGATAGAATCCCACATGGCCAAGAAATGATTGGATTTGTTTAACAGATGTGGGAGGAGGAAGTTTAGCAATAGCATCAACCTTAGCTTTATCCACTTCAATTCCCCGTTTAGAGATTACATGACCCAAGACGATGCCTTCTTGGGTCATGAAATGACTCTTTTCCCAGCAAAGGACTAATCGTGTTTTGATACATCGCTTAAGAATCATTTCCAAATTAGCTAAACAAGAGTCAAATGATTCTCTGAAAATAGAGAAATCATCCATGAAGACTTCCCCCACCATGTCAGAAAATATGGCTAGCATACACCTTTGAAAAGTCGCAAGTGCATTGCATAACCCGAAAGGCATCCTACGGAAAGCAATGGTTACATAGGGACAGGTGAAAATAGTTTTTTCCTGATCCTTGGGATGGATAGAAACTTGGTTGTATCCCAAGTAGACATCAAGAAAACAGAAGTACTTCTGCTCGGTTAATCTTTCCAAGATTTGATCGATGAAAGGCAGAGGAAAATGATCCTTTTTAGTGGTTGTGTTCAACTTCCTATAATCAATACAAACCCTCCAAAAGGAAGCTGAACGAGTTGTGACATATTCTCCTCTCTCGTTAGTCACAATGGTAATCCCGACTTTCTTTGGAACAATCTGCACAGGACTTACCCAAGGACTATCAGAGATTGAATAAATAATTCTTGCATTGAGCCACTTGATGATTTCCTTTTTGACCACTTCTCGCATATTTGGATTTAATCTCCTCTGCATCTGGCGAGAATGGCGGGATCCATCTTCCAAGAATATTCTATGATTGCAATAAGATGGCTTGATTCCCCTGAGATCATGAATGATCCGACCAATTTCCTCCTTGTGTTCCTTCAGGACCTTGATCAATTTAATCTCTTGCTCCTTTGTCAATTTAGCACTGATAATCACAGGGAGCATCATCTAAGGTCTTAAAAATTGATATTTCAAATTCTCAGGTAATGGTTTCAGTTCAAGTTGGGGTGGGTTGATGATTGATGGTAGGGTTGATGCTGAAGACTAAACAAGAGGAAGAGGTTGTGAGTGAACAAAATCAATAACCTCTTCAGAAGATGGCAGGTCAGCCATAGAGGGTTGCAGGTTGAATTTATCATCAAAGGAGGAACTTTCGATTGAAGAAACCATCAAATAAGTTTCAATGTTTTCATTATCCTCCTCAAGTTCCTCAATAAATCCACAATCCTCAAATTTATTGATCGCCTTAAAAATATTCAATTTCATTCGTTGATCCCCAAAGACAATTTCCATGCTACCGCTTTCACAATTAATGTTGGCCTTAGCAGTAGCCAGGAACAGATGCCCCAGAATGATGGGCGTGTTCCTCAGATTATCAGGTACATCCATGTCAAGGATAAGGAAATCTATAGGAAAATAGAAATCCTTAACCTTAACTATAACATCTTCAATAACGCCTCGCGGATTTGTGACTGAGCGGTCCGCTAACTGTAACATTACTGAAGTTGGATGAAGTTCACCTAATCCAAACTTCTTGTAAGGAGAAGTTGGAACTAGGTTGATGGATGCACCTAGATCCAAAACTGCTCTATCAAATGTGTAATCTCTGATGACACAAGAAATCAACGGAGCACCTGGATCTCTCTTTTTCTGAGGGAGGTGGTGCAGGATAACAGAACTAGCCTGCTCGGAGAGTACCACCTTCCTCAGAACAGATTCTCTTGACTTACGCATTTGTGTACATAAATCCTTTAAAAATCTCGCATAAGCTGGTATGTGCTTGATAGCATCAAGGAGCAGGATATTGATCTCAACTTTCTTAAATAGATTCAGAAGCTCCTCATTGCTATCAACAGGCTTCTTCTTCTTTGATTTGATCAAGGCTTCAGGAAAAGGAACATGAGTCAGATCTTTGGAATTAGGTTCCTGAGCCTTGATTTCTCCTCCAGAATTCTCCTCTCTCTCCTCAAGCTCTTCAAGATTTAGAAGATCAGAATAGTGTGGTTGTGGATCCTGAGTCGGCTTACCACTCCTCAAGGTGACAGAATTTGCATATGAATAAGAATTTGGGTCTTGGCGAGGGTTAGGAAAGATTGGAGGGGCTTGATTAGCCAGGAATTGTTGATTTGTAGAAGAAGAAGAAGAGGAGGACGAACCCTGCTCAACCACCTGAGCATGTGCGTGTGGGTCCCTCTGATTTCCATACCCATGGGCTTGGTTGCCCGAATTCATAATATTTTGCGGGTTGGATATGGGTTGGGATGGTAGAGATCCGAGTTGATGAGAGTTAGCAATGAGCCCGGAATGAAAGTTGTCCAGAGAGGTTTTCATTTGCTGCATGAGCTGAAGCATGGATCCTTGCATCTCTACCATTTGTCGGTTCAAATCTGCCTACCCTGCAGGTTGACGGGCATTCCAAGCTGGCTGATTGACCTGATTTGGAGGCAACTGAGTATATACATGACTCTGACCCATTGGTCATTACGCAGCATAGTTGCCCGTTCGGAATTGGCTCTGTTGCCCCTGGTTTTTCCAAGAGAAGTTAGGGTGGTTTCTCCAACCCGGATTATAGGCATTAAAGTAGGGGTTGGATCTAACATTCTCTTGTACAGCACCGACATCCTCATAGGGTGAGGATGGAGAGAAAGAAAGGGAAGGATCAGAAAAACTAGGGTCAAAGGCCCCAATTTGGAACTCGTGGGGTTTCGAAAAATGCTAACTCACAGGTTGAGCCGCATCGAGTTGATTCACGAACTCCCGTCCAAAAGGAGCTCGTGAAGAATGGAATCCCGAATTTTGGGATTGAGTGGATCGAGAGTTGTTCATAGAATTGCCAGCCATCCACTCTTCCATTCTCTTAGCAACCAAGTCCACCTTATCAAGTTTGTTACAAATCAATTCCATATCAAATAAATGAGAGTCATTGACTTCATTGACATTTGATCTGGGCTACCAGGATCGGTTAAATGTATCCATGGAGGCATGATTGATTGAATTCTTGCTCATTTCCTCAAATAAATCATGTGCACTATCTACATCTTTATTGAGGAAATTGCCTCCGCAAGAAGCATCCACATGATTTCTGAGTTGCTTAGTCAACCCATGATAGAAGATCTGCACGAGTTTCCATTTCGACACCTCGTGGTATGGACACCTCCGCAATAGGTCCTGGAATAGCTCCCAGGCCACATGAAACTGCTCCCCCGGCCACTGGGTAAAGGTAGTGATTTCCCGTCTCAAAGCATTGGCACGTCCGACTGGGAAGAATTTCTTCAGAAAGGCCGATTTCAACTCATTCCAAGTTGCAATTGGTCTTCCTATTGTCCTATACCAATGCGCGGCCTTATCCCTAAGAGAGTGGGGGAAGAGCCTCATGATCATTTGCTCCTCGTTTAAGTTTCGTGCCTTGGTGGTCTGGACCAAAGTAGTCAAGTCCTCCAAGTGCTGAAACGGATCTTCGGAGCTAAGCCCATGATAATGTTTGATCAGGCTTAACACCTGGGGCTTGATTTCTACGTCACCGACTGGAATTTGGACGTCGGGACGTTCCCTGTAATTTGAAGGATCATAAAAATCCTTCAAGGGCTAAGTGCCTTGCATTCTCTGGAACCATTCCTGGATTCTCTGCATTTGTTCTAGCTGCCTTCGAAATTCTTCTTGAGGATTTCCAGGTAGAGGAGGCTGTTGGTCAACCATGGGATCAATTTGACCAAAATCCAATTTGCGCCTCCTAGAATACTCTAATGGTCCTTCCAATCGAGGATTCAATGACCATCTTCCTAGCATAAACTAGGAGAAGGTCGGAAGGACTGGGGATAGGGACCCTGCAGCACAACAAAATAAGGCTATCCTTAAGTGGGGTAGCCAAGGATCTACCGACTCCCAAAACCTGCCTTAAGATTGTAAATGATTTACTCTACTTGCGTCTGCTCAATCCAACCAGTTAGAAGGAGGGACTGCGGAGAAGGTTCTTCCTTCGGCTTTCGCCTCCGGTTCCTAGTGTACCCCCCAACCGCGGTCGTTTGACGCTACTCCCCTAGCTAGACATCAAATTAATCAGTACAAGTAGGTTAATCAAAGACAATCTCAGACTAGGCCCGGAAGAGCAAATCAGACCTTAAGGCCAACGTCTACTCAATTTTATTAAGGCCTGGGATTGTGGTGCTTATGGAATGTGATGGGCCCTTAAAATGGGTTGTGCCCTTAACGATTGATTGAGATTTGTGTAAGTGCATGCACAACCAGGGTTTTCAAGCAAGATTATTTGTGATGCATGGATTTTAATGTTCAAATCTTGCTTAAGTAGCTTTTAGGGTTTCAAATTAGGTGGATTGCAATAAAGTTTTTAGGCAAACCAAGTTGTCAAGCATGGGTGAAGATTGTTTTCCTTTAAAACTAGAAAGAAAGTGGAGTACTTGGAATAGACCTAGATTGAAAACCCTAAGGAGGAGCTACTTGATGAGTTGATTTTATGTAGAGTGGTGTGGCCCAAACAACTCAAACAACTGGTCACAAATGCACCACTAAGTTAGGCACACAAAGATGGTTAACCTAGAATGATTTCTACTCTTTTATGTGTTGCTTTGTGTGTATCGGTTCCACATATTAGAACCCAGTTGAGTAGAAACAAATCAATTCGGTTAAGTGCCTTGAATGTGGGTGTACGTTGCGTGTTTGTTGAAATTGCCCCACAAGATTATCTTTTTGTTATTTTTTTTTTATAAATGAGGGTGGAATGAATGTGAGTGAGAATCCAAACAACCAAACTATTCTTAGGATTTATGCAAACACCTAAGTTAATTGGAATTTAGATTTAATGTGGCAAATGAAATCTATGGAGGGGGGAAGAATGGGGAGCACTTACAGTTGTCTTCAACTGCACTTTACTCTGGTCTACCGCTTGATGATTTCTTGATGGAGGTCTCTGCAAAACAATAGACACAAGAGAAAGCAAGTTAGAAAATAATAAAGTGCGTGAAATGTGAAAAGACAATCGAAAATTGTTGCCTCCCCGGCAACGGTGCCAAAATGTTGAATGCAAGGGTTGCTACGCTAACGTGTTTGGTTTTGAAAAACCTGTCGTCGTAGTATGAAAGCGGAGAACTCGTGTTCAACAAATAAAATTTACACCGGAATGAAAATCTTGGGTTGAACTCAGGGAGGCTACGTCGATCTATATTTGCAATTATATTTTTTTAGAATTTTTCTTGAAAAGTGAGGCGATGTAATTACAATGAAGCCATAATAACAATCAGACTAAACAAGAGAGAGAGAGAGAGAAAACATGCATTCAATAATTCAGAATGTTTATATAATAAAATCAAATAAGAATTACACTACAAAGCAGGAAATCAACTACACTAGAAAGCAGGAAAATTCTAGACTAGAAAGCTGTAAAGAAGAATGGGAGAGAGAAGTTATCCTCCATGATGATTGCTTGGAGGACGAGCCAGACAAGACGCTGCCTAGACGAAGGAGGACGAAGTGCGAAGGAGATCGAGGCAGGAGGAACAAGAATAGAGACGCACGTCGTCGTCGTCGCGGGATCCGCTTCCGAAATGAGAGCGAAAATTTGACTTTATCTCATGAGGAGCATCCCGGGTGTGGGACAAGCTTCTCTTGAGCTTTGGAGAGGTAGAGAAGAGAAGGGATGAGAATTTCATGTGGAGGGGGTCTCCTTTTATAGTTGCAAGGAGTGAGGGCAATTTGGTCATTTTAATTTGAAAATCATTAAATCAGGGATCTTTAGTGACGGATAAAATCGTCTCTAAAGCCCCATCGTGGGCTTAGTGGGGCATCGCCCACGCATGGCCACTCGCCTCCTCACGCATAACGCGCGCTCCACGTCCAACTGGTCTCAGCCATACGATCTCGATCGGACGGCTTAAGTCGTGCCTCCGCTCGCCTCTTCTGCACGCCCGCCCGCATGCGATCTAGAGTGAGGCGCGGCATGTAATAGCGCATAGGCGCTATTGAGCGCCCGCAGCCGCTCGATCGCGATAGAGCGGTCATGAAACCCACTTGCCCGTGCCCTTTTGCCTGCGCATGCGGATTTGAACCCGCACCAGCGCCTCACGATAAGGCATTCACCCACTGCGCTGTGGGGGAGAAATGGTCGCAGAGACGAATTCAGGCACGTGCATCCACAGCCGTTAGATGCGCATCCAATGGCAGAGAAGTGACCAAGAAGAGATGGTGCGGCATGTGCAGTGGTCGATTGGGTGGCTGAGATGGTGCCACGTGGCGCCATCTTGGCCGTCCATCTTCTGGATGATGTAGATGGTGACACGGTTGTCGGATTGAGTCGATTTTCGCGTCGTTAGGCTACGATTGTCAATCTGAATCCATCCGTGCGGTCAACTTTGTTGTTTGAAGTGCGGATTCACATCATCTTGGGCCTTAATCTTCTAGGGTTCCCCGATCACTATCTGATGCTATAGATGTCTGATTAGGGAGATCTTGGAGTCGTTGAACTCCAATCGTCGCCCTGATCACATCTGTACGGTTGGATCTTCGATCCGAGGCCCTGATAAAAAGTTTGCCCTGTCCATGAACATAAAAGGAGACAATTAACCTCTATTTTATTCAAACTAATCTAAATGCAAGATGATGCATGTTATGCAATATTTATAGTATGCAATGCAATCCTATGCTTAAGAACATGCATAAATAGGCATCTTAAGTAGTGTAAACATGTTTACATCATGCATCAAAGAGAAAATGATCAAGTCTACCCTTAGACATAGGGAAGAATTTGACAGGACCTCAGATCACTTTAGAAACATTTAGGTTAATGTACCGGAAACAACAACCCTCATTATGAATCGTGTCGGGATGATATTTACACAAATGATACATGATTCAACCCGGGATGCTCTTTTATCAGACTACAGTGAATTGTGGAGATTACATAACACTGAGTATCTTCAATGTTTGACAAATCCACCACTTCAGGAAATACACCAGGGTCTTATTGAGAAATGTGGGTATATGCTAAATATGTTGCAACAAGGCATTGATTAGAAATATCCATATCACCACTCAAAAATTGATGAGACATCTTGGAGAAATTTTAAGGATCAATGTACACTACTAGAAAAAGTTGTCTTACCGTCGGTTAGTTATTGTTGATTTTTCAAGTGACAACAAATATATTTTGGTCGTCGCTTATTTATATAAGCGACGATGAATACATTATTAAAACTAACCCCCTCCATCCCTTGCAAAAAAAAAATGTAATAAATATTTGCCATCGTTTATTGTAGAAAGCGATGGCAAAAATGCAGATAAATTTTACCTGTGGAAGCCAGCAAAATTTGGGTGCAAGTTTGGAATTAATTTAGACATTTGCCATGGCTTTCTAACATAACTGACGGCAAATGTTGGTCATCTACTCCCACGCAGAGCCCTCTCCTCCCCCACATTTCACACAACCCTCCTCATCGTCGCCCCTTTCGATTGTCGATCGTCGCTCGTCTTCCCCCTCCTTAGGTAACCCCTCTTCGCCGCCCTCCTCCTCTTCCTCCTCCTCCTCCTCCTCCTCCTCCTCCTCCTCCTCCTCCCTACCCCCTCCTCTTCCTCCTCCCTGCCTCCCTCCTGCCAGCTCGCCCTCCTTCTCGTCGCCCTCCTCCACCTCCTCGGCCCCTCCTCTTCCACCTCTCCGCTGCCCTCCGGTATCTCCTCCCTAGCCTCCTCCTCCTCGTCCCCGTCCCCCTAGTCCTCCTCATCCTCCCTACCCTCCTCCTCATCCTCCCCATCCCCTGCCTTGTCCTCCTCCTCCTATTGCGGCATCCTCCTCCCCATCACCCACCTCCTTCTTGTCCCCCTTCCTCCTCACTTCCCCATGGCTTACCACCCACCAAGGATCTATAGTAAAGAATTAAGGACTGCAAATTTATTCTTTGTTGAAATTATTTTCATGTAATGCCACTATTGCTAGAAATCATCTATGATTGTCTTTTAATCATTTAGAGCTGATATACTTATTTACATAAATGAATTGATTTCATCAATGTCTCATGCTATTTTATGATTTTGATTTATTATAGGAAGAATGGAAGTATTGGATTTGTTGGACACCATCAAGAATTTGTCTTACACCAGGCTGATGCTCTAAATAAGAAGTTTCTTATTTAGGAGAATATGAATGCAAGTCAGCTAGCCTGTAATGTACTTGATCTCAAATAAAAATTGGTTTCCTATGATCCATTTGTAGTTTTCCATCTCTCTTTTGATAAATTATTTTTATATCTTTGAGGTTCTTATATTGTCATTGTGGTTGAGGTTCAATCATCAAGGCTTTGGTGCATCCAAGGTTGCACACGAGGCTCCACTAGCATTTGAAGGTAACACTTGATCCTATTATTGTAGGTATTAGGTTAATCATGAACCTTAGGGTTGGAATTGGATGTAGATTGATAGGTAGATATATGCAAGTGTTGTAGTGGGGTATGCCCACTTGCTTCTCTCTTATAGATAATTGTATGCATGTAATGTATTGGGGTGTGCCCACTTATTTCTCATAGAATATCATGTAAATGTAAATATAAGTATATTTTTCGTAATCGTTATGCTAATTAGGTACTTTTTTAAAAACACTAGATTATAAGGGAAATTCTGTCAAATTTTTTCTTAGAAATCATAAATTGTAGGAAAGCTTAGTATATTTGTTATAAGTAGATACACACATCAACCACAACTTAGATGCATGTGATTAAACAATAGGAAACAAGAACATTAGGATTGCTAACATGGGTCTTCATGTAGTAGACATGGATATATAGTGATTAATTATTATATTGAAAGGTAACTACTTATACTTAGCACTTTTTACATTGCAGATATTTTAAAATGTTATTCTTTTTTCATTTACAGTTTGACTTTTATATAAGTGTTATTGACTTTGTTATGACATTGCAAATGAGGATGTTATTGACCACGAGGTTACTCACACAACTCTAGCTGGTGAGTGAAAGAGATAGAGATTAAAGATCCATAGATCATGATGACAATGATGACATGCCCCCTTCTACTTCCATGGCTTTGTAGATCTATAGATTGTTTGTATTTCTTTTTGTCTATTGAACTTTTTGTGAAACTATGTTCAAAAGATCTTATGTTGTAAAACATGCATATATTCTAGACTTTTAGATGCTAAGTTAGGTTAGTATTCTACTAAATTAGAAAATTTTATGGTGAGAAAAAGATGCATATATGGTGGCCTTATATAGTGCCTTTTCTTGGATTGCCAGGTTCTCATTTTAGTATCCTTTTTTGATGTGAAGGAACAATTTTATACAAGCATGATTTGAAACACATAACTAATGGAAAAAGTTGTGTTATGTTTCCCCTTTCTTTGCTATGTGGATAGCTACTTGATATTTATGAAAAAATCTAATTAAGGAGATCTTATGTTTCCCCTTTCTTTGCTATGATGCGCAAATTTGATTATTGCACATAAATTGTTTTCGATTGGAATGATTTACTTTCTAGCTTGATTATGACTCTTGTTATAAAGTAATATTCCATCACCATTAAGCTGCTAGATATCATTGCCTATCCCCATCAGTAGATACATTTATAGCTAGTTAAGCTGCACCCCCAACCAGAAAAAGAGAAAACATCTGGTGGAAATAAGAGTGCCCAAACAATAAATTCGTATTTGGTCTTCTGTGGACCTACTATTGAATGGTTTCTCTTAGCATTAATTATTGGCGAAATGTTTGCATTTCTAGTAGTAAAACATAAATGTTTGCATTTTTACTAGTATAACCACAAATAAATGTCAAATTTCATTGCTTCTTTATCTTGATTCTTGTCTAAAAAGGATGGAATCTAAGTTTCTTTTGGTTTTATATATTACTCAAGTTGGCATCAGTTCCATTCTTTTCACTTCATCAAATATGTATAGGTTTGTTGTTGCCTTTCTTGGCCGTCAAGCTAACCCTAGAGTAGTTGCTCTGGTTGCACAAGTAAGGGTCCCCTTTTCTTATTCATTTATGAATTGTTGGCATACCATGCAGAAACATTTTCTTACATTATTTCAGCAGTAGTAGTTGATAGTTTTGAAAACTACATTGACATGTATGGTGATCATACAAGGATGAGATCGAAACTCCAAGTGGATAGATTGAGCCTTTAGGAATGCATCTGATCTATCTTCATTATTCAGATGATATTAGACATGCTGAGGTAACAAATATAACTACTACTCTAGTTAATCTAATGCGTTCTTCTTCCAATCAAATACTAAAGTAACTGTATAATCAAGAGTCTTGTAGATGTTGATTTTGTTACACCTCAAGCAACAGAAGATCAAATTAAGAAGGCTGCTTCTCTGATGCGATGAATAGATTTGAAGGACTTCTCTGTTTGCCAATTTGCAAATCCTGGTATTAATATAAATTTACCAGTGGATAATAGAGGACATAGGGATATGGCATGCAGTAGTCTTTTGGATTTGAATGTGTCCATTTTTCTTACATTTGGCATGCAGTAGTCATTTGTGTTGAATTATATTTGCTCTTTAAATCTAACCTAACCCATATCTTAGCAATTACCAAACTTATAACTCAATTTAACCAATTGAAACTCTTAACCTGACTCAACTTGACTTGATCGTGAGTTTGAATCAGGTTTCATCCGCAAACTTATCAATCCAAAATCTACCCCTTTAATTATATTTTCTCCAATTCCATCTCCTATATTTTCCTCCTTATCCGAAGGTGGGACCCACTGTGGAGGCACACACATCCACCAAGTATGGAAGGTAGTTAACAACGTGAGTCTTCCCTTTTTTTCTTGGATAACCCGTAATCCTTTGTAAGTAAATTAGGTTAGAAGTTTTAGTAATCACAAGATTAGAGTCAAATAGATACCTTTCTTTTTAAAGTGAGGGATGCAAATTTACCACCATCCAATCATACCCTGACAAGAACTACGTGAGTTGAAGAATCGACACTAGCTTAGGTCTGGTTTCTTATTTTCGAATAAAATTAAAATTGGACTTTTGTTTTTAGGGGAGTTCAAACTTACACATCTAGATATCAAGGTAAGATTGTTGTTGTTAGGTCATCTTCAGTACATTAGGTCCTCATCAAGGATATGTAAAATCCACAAATCTCATTCCTTTATTGCATAATTTCCTTTTGCATTTGATTTTCTCTCTCCAAATATCATTGTAGGCAATTTTCATAATATGGAGGGAATGAAGGGAATGCTAAAAATTGGGCAGGTCGACAACCAAGTAGGTGCCATTTGAGTCCCTCCTATGGTTAAAATGCCAACTTTTGTCCAAGCTCCCTTACACTATGATTTGTAGGTTTGTGGAGAAATGCAAGTTTCCCTAGGATGGTTCATCTCCCAAATCGTTGAGATTCATTAGAAGGTATGAGTTGCTTTGACTGCTTGACGTAATCTTTCTTAGTTAGAGATATTAGTGGGTGTGCATAGAAACAATTGAAATGTGGGAGTCCCTATAATGATTTTCTCCATTTCTAAAGGTTAATCCATCTTTAATTATCAACTGATAACCCAAGGGAATTAGCATTTGGAACATGTTAGAAAGTTTTCATATACAAGGATGTCACTCAAATTCACCTAATCTATCATTTTCATTAATACAATTTATACTTGCATTCCTGCATCTTTTTTTATTTCCTCTGAAGATGGCATGAAATATTGTGATCCTACTACAATTTCATTCCTAGTTAGATGATCCTACAATACATTTACCAAAAATTCTAGCAAATTTAGATGGACTGCCTAGTTAGATGTATACTATGTGTGATTTTATGATTGTGGAGTGTTCCTGCTTGTTTTGTATTCATGTTTTTGCTTCATGTGTTTGGAATGTGGGGTGTAACCACTAATTGTTGTGGTATGAATTCGTAGGTCTTCATTTCAGGTACAGGATTTTGGAAAATATCAGAAAAATGGGGAAACTCGGTTGGATTTTCAACAAGTTTCAGCCTCTTAGTTTTATGCATTTTCCCTTAGTTTTATGTGTACTTTTAAGCAGACAAAAATACCCCTTCATTTTTTGCATGCAAAAGCTCTCCTACAACCCTCGAAGGCATTGGAAGTTGTTGAGAAGCCCCCTAAGATCACAATGACATTGATGGACTTGAGAAGCAGGTAAAAATTCCCCATCTTGTGCTTCATAATTGAAAGAGTAGCATAGTCTCTTTTAGCATTTCGTCCTTAAATTTCTTGCAGATTTAATTGTTGCTGGTTTAAAATTATGTTTGTTTATACCGTTGATGTTGGACTATATCAAGGTAGATCACTTTAAACATTGCATTGGTTGCTTCTTAGTTGTTAGAGGATTTTAAGATCTCTGTCCGAACTTGAAGCAAGATTGTTAGGAGATTCGAAAAACTACTCTTTTTTTGTTCAAAAACCTCCCCCTTTTCAGAAATTCATATCTGTTCTTTGTTGTCTGTATTCTTTTAGTTTTGAAAAAAATAAGAAATGCTAGATTTTGGAAAGGAATGCACTTTTTGTTCACATGCTTTCTCATAAAAAAAAATTTATTCACATGCAACTGTGCAATTACTCTTCAGAATTTGCTGGCAACAACGCTGTAATTAGGTGTAAGTTGGACTATTGATGGGAGCCGTTCTCGCGCATTTGAAAGTCATCGGAAATCGTAGTATAGTCGCATAAAAACGTTCGTCAAAAATTAAGTTTGTAAAAATTACGAGACTTGAGTCCCGGTCGTTCATCTCTGGGAGGCGTTTGCTTTACTCTTGAATTCTATCTTTTTGCCGCTCTACTTTGTTTAGAAATCGCATGGCGGTTTATGATTGTTACATATTTAGATACGACATGCTTAGTTGTAATAGATGATAATGAAAAGCAGGCAACTTTAATCACACCAAATATATTGTAATCGATGAGCTCATGGTGATTCTCAACACATGGACATATATATATATATATATAGAAAAATTTCTTTCATTCATTATGGAAGGTGTACGCAACATGGAAATAGAGGAATGCTTATAATCGAAAGCTTAAAATGAAAATCTAGCTACCAGAAAATGACTGCATACAAGAATCAATGGGGGGATTTCGCATGCATCATTGGGGGAGAAGTTAAGACTACGCTATTAAGCAATAATAAAAGCAGTAAAAATTATGGAGAGCATAACCTAAATCTAGTAGAATAGAGGGCATTCAGGGGTGGTCCCCGATGGCCTTGGAGTGGTTGGGAGGAGAATGAGGGGCGGACAATGTAGCTTAGGCCGACCCTTGGAGAGAGAGAGGAGTGATCCAGCATCCTGGCATGATGTCCTCCATGGTGGTGGTGATGAGCTTGTGGAGATGGTGTGGCTAGCTAAGTGGAAGTGGGCGTGAATGGCACCAATGGAGTCAAGAGTGTGAATTTGCCAAGGGAGTGAATGGGGTCACTTGGCCGCCCATGGGTCATTTTATAGACCCAATGGCTTCTCTCTAGAGAGGTGTGGAACTCTCTAGAGAGAGTCCAAGAGTGGCCGGCCAAGAGGTTCTGAGATCCAAAAGTTATGGATCTCATTTTGAATGCCTCTTGGTTGCTAATTTTGGCAACCCAGAGTTGGCGCCACTTCAAAGAGAGTTCTAGAGAACTCTAGAGAAGTGTGTGTGCGTGAATGGGTGTGTGTGTGTGTGGTCGTGCTCTATGTGTCTAGGTAGCTTAGGTTAGGTCCTAAGGGGTTTGGGTAGGTGTAGGTCTTGAATTAGGGTTACAAACCCTAATTGCTAAGGGGAAAATGCAATTAAACTTAACCTAAGTTTAATTGAATGAGTGTGAACCTAATTGAGAGTGAAATAACTCAATTAGGTTGGGTTTAGGTCAATTGGACTCTCACCAAGTCCAATTGAACTTGTGTGGGTTGGGATCTAAGCTCAATTGGACTCAATGAGTCCAATTGACTTAGATGAAGGTAATTGACTTTGATCTAAGTCAATTGGGTTTGGTGAGGGCCTAATTAGGTCCTTAGGTAGGTATAGAGGTGATGTACCAAGGTTAGGACACTGTAATTTAGGTTCCTATGGAGTTGGGATTAGGTCTAGGGAGCTAAAGATCCAAGATCAAAACTTGAATCTCAAAACAAGGACTGGAGACCAGTACCAGATGTCCAATAATGTGGTCAGACAACTTATACTCAAAAATCAGAAGTCCAGACTTCAGTTCTGAACGTCCAATATGAGTCAGGGGGCAATCAAGATTCTGTTTTGGGTGTTCTGCAGAAATTGGACGTCTGACAAAGTGTCTAGACGTCCAATAACACTACAGAAGTGGGTTTGAGGTGTGCGGGAGCTGGCTAAGGGTCCTGGACATCCTATAACTTATCTGGATGTCCAGATAAGGGTTGGAACTAGGGTTTTAGGGCTTCCTATGGTGTTGTGACCTAATCTAAGGGTGGCTAAGGCTTAGGGAAGTCTCTAGGCTATCCTAGGGCTAGGATGGACCTAAGCTCTTCACATTTTACTGCTTTATTCCTACTTAGTAGAATAGAAAACCTTTAATCCCCTTACATTATTGTTCCTATATCTAAACTAAGCCTTCTGCTCCAGCTCTGCTATAACTCCCGTTATTCCTGATCCAACTCCAGATCCAGCTCCAGATCTGCTTATTGCCTACAATTGACATAATGCACTTAATCAACACATTATAACATTATTTTTTGTATAGCTAACATAAAGCAATAAAGATGCAGATAATGCTTATGCGTGCATGAATTTTCCTAACTTATGCTAAGTTCTAGATTAATCTAGGTCAATCAAGACCTATGATTGCTGTGCAATCATACCCCCATGCCTAAATCTTGCTAGTCCCTAGCAAATGCAAGACTAATTTATTTACAGAAAGGGTCCCTAAGAGAGTGATTATTTTATCAAGTGTATGCGTAGATATTTTTCTCCTTTTTGTTTTCATCTTATGCTCTAGAAATCCAGACAATCGTGAAAGTGCGGCTATGTAGCTTTTGCAATGGATTCGAGTGAAAACTGATTTACCTCTAAAGTTTGTACTTGACCCCTAGTAAAAATTCTAGCGGGATAGGCAGACTTGTTCCCTCGGGGTATTCAAAATATTCTACGAATTCCACCCCGGCTTTAGGCTTTGGTAGAGAATCTATGAGGGAAAAGATTGTATATTTGGTGGCTCATTCTCACTTGGTGCTACATAAAGACTAGTACTACAGAATCTAGATTCCCAGATTACTAAGTAACTCAACTCAAGGAAAGATGAGAAAACTATACTCCCTTTTGATTCCTTTGTATTCATTCTCTCTTACTCTTTTCTTTTTCTTTTCTTTCTTTTTCTTAGAGCTCACAACCTCACCAGATTCACACATAGGATCTATATTTGGTGGTCTCACTAGGCATTAACACTTTAATTGAGTTCTCATAACCTTAACACTAAGTCAGGATTCCTCAGCCAATATTCGGGCGGTCGGAAACACAAGAAAAATAGGTTAAGGCCATATTTGGTGGATCTCAATTTTATTTGGTGGCATTGCCTCGATGAAATAAACACTAAATATTCATTCTTTCCTTTGCTTTTTCTTCTTTTTCTATTTTTTTTTTCAATTTTTCTTTCTTTTCATCATTTCTTTTTTTTTTTTCAACATAACACATCCATGAACTTTATTGAGGACGCATTATTAGGGATTGGTGGTACTCAAGAGACATTGGGTGGCTTATTTGGTGAAAGTGCCTACTCATGGCACCGGGAGAGATGGATAGGACAGTGTATTTCTAACCTTGACATTAATACCCTCCTTCAGCTGAGGATTCCGTAGAGAATGGTCGTAACCATCCACCTTAGCCCTAGTTTTATGAAAACTCACTCTCCGCGTATTTGCCTTGTTTGGTGGCTCTCAGTATTTCGCACAAAATGTATACGCGGGAACCGAGAGCGGAAACTATGCCTAATCTCTGAGTATCATCACCTAATTATCTAAGATTCCAGATTCCTTGCACTAATCTTAGAGCACCAGTACACTCTACTCTCATCTCACACTATTTGGTGGATTTTTGGAAGAAAATCTACCTGACTCCTAAAACACTGTCCAGGGGTTCAGGAAAAGAAGCACTGCTTCTTCTCGACAGACTGAAGATGTTTATCAGCCTTCACCATGAATCCATTGCAAATTCTACGTGTATGAAAAGTTGTACTGGATTCCAGATTACAGGAATCAACTAGAGGATAAAATCCCTGATGCATTCTCTTTAATAAAATAATCTTATTCGTGAATGCAATACGTATATATGCTATAAACATGTAACCTCATATAATTTGTACTTTGTGAAATTCCCATATCGGGTTACAATCAGCTTGACCCTAAATTTAGAACAAAAGGTGAGTGGGTGAGTCGGAAGTGGCTGTTGCGGACGATTTCTAGCTCCAATGCGAGCATTGGAGGTGGAGTCGGTTGTTCTTTTATTTAAGGTCCTAAAGTACGTTTTACATGCAGCTTTGAGGTTTTCCTAAGTGTTAGCAAAAAAATTTTTCAGTTTTTGCTGTATCCACCTCCCCCATGCCTAAGTTCTTGCATGTCCTCACGCATGAATATAAAGGAAAATAAATCTGACAGAGGATGAGTGGGTAGAAGTCACCTGGAATTGCTCCTGAAATTATATTGAGCACCGGCCAACCTGTTAGAATGCAATATACGCAAAGGAAATATGCTAAAAGAAAAATATGTTATGTATAAAAATGGTTATATATAAATGATGGTGGAATGTGGGGCGAATGGCATCTATATGTGCTAAGTTTAACGCCTCTAGCTGGGCGAGCGCTCAATCAGATGTGTCATTTCTAGCATAGGAGCCAGCTAAGATTAAGAGAAAGATATGCTCATATGCTCCCAGAATCAGTGGTCTGGTGATGCGAACCAGTTGATTGTGCACCCCTACTCCAAAAAGTCTAGCTATGAAAAAGTGTGGAGTGGTGGTGGAAAAAAAAGGATAATCAGAGGGGGGATCATGATGTTGATTCAGCTAATTTACCATGCCCCATAATTCAGCAGGAAGTTGCTGAGGGAGTAGATCAAAATGTATCTTAGAACCAGAATCTGAGTCATAAGGATCCTCATAATGATAATTGACATCAAAGATCATGCCCTCTCCAGGCTCTGGGTCATATGGGGGTATCCGTGAAAGTAGAAGATCCGTGGGGAGGTCACTTAAATCCTCGTCAGAAATTACTTCACCTTCATCAGTACTCATCTCTGATTCATCAGAGGTTGTCTCCTCAAGCTCGGGGTCGAGCCATCTATTAGATTGACTAGGATGATAGGTGCGTCCCCAGCTCATTCTGCTTTAAGCTTCACCCTCATATGCATTGTGCTCCTCAGTAATTTTGGCATCCATAGCTATTTCTGGTCTTCGGATGTCATGCTTGGGGATAGAAAGTGTCATCTCAAAATATCTAGCATCCGAATTAGGGATGTAGGTGAAAGAAGAAGAGTGCAGATCAAAAGATGTTGGCTCCAGCACAGGTTCAACTACAATGGAAGTGGCTTAGGCTGATCAGTAGTGTCGCATGTAATGCTTGCCTCAAGATCCATATCCTCAATTGGATCTACTTCGCTTGTCTCGATTGGGTTATCTAACCCGAGAGGTGTCTCCCAGGATTCAGGATAATCTGATTGTGGCTCAGTCCTGGAGATATCAGTCCTTTCCTCCTCAATTGCAAATGAACCCATTCGGCATACTTCCTGCTCCTGTCTCATATCCACACTAGATTCTTTTTTTCCTGAGTGATCTTCCAGTATCTACTCCCGAGAATCTTCTGTGTGTCCTTCTGGCGTAATCATTTTGGATTCCTCGAGGTCTTCAAGTCTATTTTCCACTTGATATCTCAAAAGTAGTAGTTCTTGAGTTTCCCGATTTTGTTTCATTAGCCTTATTATCTCTGCTGTTTCCCGAAGAAGCTCCATCACAGCTTGTTGATGAGGAATCCAGCTTTGTCTTTGGTTCAGCTCAATGATAGCCTGGATTTCATGTAGATAGGATGCGGCCTTTTCCTTAGCGCTCGCTATAGCTCTCTGTATTCTATAATGCGGTCGCATATGCACCGGTAGCGCTTCAGGGGTTCCAGGGGGTGAATCAGGTCTACCCATATTCCATGGGTGAGAAGCAGGAGTATGAAATCCATATCCTGGGTTATAAGATGCGGTCTTTTGAGGGATCGACTGGTATGGGTCATAATATCTAGGGTTAGGATATGGGTTAACCATTTCGGTAACCCGAGGAGAAGGATCAGGCAAAGCAAAAAGTCATCTTCGCCACCTTGGGTTCTGATCCCAAGGTTGAGCTGATTCAATGACTTGGGCTCTCAAATAAGCTCGTGGGTCCAGCTCTCCTGGATCCTGATTAGGTCCAGGTCCAGGGTTAGCCATTGCGGCTAAGCAGATAGAAAAGGTGACTCACCTCCTTGGGAGCAGCTCCCAAGGTCCAATCAGCTGAGGTCAGAGTGACCTCCTTCCTTACATACACCACCCAACCCCTGGGTTGGTGTAGCCAAGCAGGACAAGGCTAAGGCCCTGTCAATCAAATGGTCCTTATGGAACAGGTAACAAGATTTTTTGTTAGAAATTTGAATTCCTGAAGATAAGTTCGTCATTCAACCGACTGAAAGTGATTCCCGCCCCTCAAGCTAACCCAGTCAGCCTGGTAACGAGGGGACTAAGGGGAAGGTTCTTCCTTTGGCATACACCTCCGATTCCGTTGACCCCCGAGCCGCAGTCGTTTGACACTACCCCGTAGACTTAGTCACTAGGTTTGGCAAGAGAGATTAAAAACACCCAGTAGTATGACAACGAACTCAGGTTGATTTCGTGTTTTAAAATTAATTTTTAACTCGTTTTCTTCAGTGGGGTTTGTGGTGAGTGGCCCACAAGGTGACCAAGCTCACCGGCTAACTAGACTTGATTAAGTCTATGTTAACCCAAAGTGTGGTCTCTAGTTGTAACCCTAAAGATTCAACCTAAGTTGCATGCACTTCTAGGGTTTTTCATTTTTCTATTTCAGCAGACCACAAAAGTAATGTTTGTCTCTGATAATAATTGGAATCCAATTAATTTGAAATTTTGTGAGTAGATTTCTTTTTCAATTAGCTTTCCAGAGAATATTTTTTGTGGAATTTTTAATGTTTCAACCAAATTTTTAAGGAATTTTGAATATCAGGGGATCAGTTTTCGAATTTTGACCCCTGGTCGATTTTTCACTTTGAAACAGTATCACATGACCTTCACAAATTCGACAAAAATATGGAAAATCAAGCCAATGAGATAAACTTTCAAACCCCACCATTTTTAGTCAAAACAGATTCGTGGATTGCTCGGAATCGCTTTTTTAAATTTGAAAAATTTTGAATCTGGGTCAATCTAACCCCCATGCACTTCGTAAATTTTTAAAAATTGTATACTTGGAATTTTTTCAAAATAACGATGGCGTTTTAAAGATGGTTTAAAAATGAAGGTTTGACCCAAATTTCAAAATTTTTAATTTACTAATTTTTTGGCAATCGAATTTTTAAATCAAGTTTGAAATCTGGCCGAAAATCAGAAGATGGTGGAAAAGCTTTTTAAAGAGGTTTGAATTTGAAATCTAAGCTTTCCACCAAAAATGCTTTTTTTTTCAAAACTTTTGCACGTTTTTTTTGTTTTTTCAAAAATATATTTTTAAAGGATTAAACGAAAATATCTTTTTTTTTTCAAACTAACCTAGATTCCAAAGGAAACCTAATCTAGATTTTTTTTTCAAAGCTTTTTTTTTCTTTTTGATTTTTTTTCCTTTTTTATTCACGAAAATGAGTAAAATCTTTTTTTTCACAAAGAATTTTTCAAGGGAATTGCAGAAAGTAAATCTAATCTAAAAATGAGATGATGTGCACCTGGATTTATTCTCTGCGCTTGTTGTGTGTGCAGATCCCATTTTTCTTCCATTTTTCCTGCACATCAAAAACAAAGTAGAGAAAAATTTGTCAGTTATAGTTTCAAAGATTGAAATCATAGAAAATGATGTTGTCTCCCCGGCAACAGCACCATTTGAAGGGAGCCATTCTCGCGCATTTGAAAGTCATCGAAAATCGTAGCATAGTCGCGCAAAAACGTTCATCGAAAATTAATTTTGCAAAAATTACGAGACTTGAGTCCCGATCGTTCGTCTCTGGGAGGTGTTTGCTTTACTCTTGAATTCAATCTTTTTGCCGCTCTACTTTGTTTAGAAATCGCATGGCGGTTTATGATTGTTACGTATTTAGATACGACATGCTTAGTTGCAATAGATGATAATGAAAAGCAGGCAACTTTAATCACACCAAATATATTGCAATCGATGAGCTCATGGTGATTCTCAACACATGGACATATATATATATATAGAAAATTTTCTTTCATTCATTCAGGAAGGTGTTTGCAACATGGAAGTAGAGGAATGCTTATAGCCGAAAGCTTAAAATGAAAATCTAGCAACTAGAAAATGACTGCACACAAGAATCAATGGGGGGATTTCACATGCATCATTGGGGGAGAAGTTAAGACTACGCTACTAAGCAGTAATAAAAGCAGTAAAAACTATGGAGAGCATAAACTAAATCTAGCAGAATAGAGGGCATTCAGGGGTGGTCCCCGATGGCCTTGGAACGGTCAGGAGGAGAATGAGGGGCGGCCAATGTAGCTTAGGCCGACCCTTGGAGAGAGAGAGGAGTGATCCAGCATCCCGGCATGACGTCCTTCATGGTGGTGGTGATGAGCTCATGGAGATGGTGTGGCTAGCTAAGTGGAAGTGGGCGTGAATGGCACCAATGGAGTCAAGAGTGTGAATTTGCCAAGGGAGTGAATGGTGTCACTTGGCTGCCCATGGGGTCTTTTTATAGACCCAATGGCTTCTCTCTAGAGAGGTGTGGAACTCTCTAGAGAGAGTCCAAGAGTGGCCGGCCAAGAGGTTCTGAGATCCAAAAATTATGGATCTCATTTTGAATGCCTCTTGGTTGCTAATTTTGGCAACCCAGAGTTGGCGCCACTTCAAAGAGAGTTCTAGAGAACTCTAGAGAAGCGTGTGTGCGTGAATGGGTGTGTGTGTGTGTGGTCGTGCTCTATGTGGCTAGGCAGCTTAGGTTAGGTCCTAAGGGGTTTAGGTAGGTGTAGGGCTTGAATTAGGGTTACAAACCCTAATTGCTAAGGGGGAAATGCAATTAAACTTAACCTAAGTTTAATTGAATGAGTATGAACCTAATTGAGAGTGAAATAACCCAATTAGGTTGGGTTTAGGTCAATTAAACTCTCACCAAGTCCAATTGAACTTGTGTGGGTTGAGATCTAAGCTCAATTAGACTCAATGAGTCCAATTGACTTAGGTGAAGGTAATTGACTTTGATCTAAGTCAATTGGGTTTGGTGAGGGCCTAATTAGGTCCTTAGGAAGGTCTAGAGGTGATGTACCAGGGTTAGGACACCTTAATTTAGGTTCCTATGGAGTTGGGATTAGGTCTAGGGAGCTAGAGATCCAAGATCAAGACTTGAATCTCAAAACAGGGACTGGAGACCAGTACCAGACGTCCAATAATGTGGTCAGACAACTTATACTCAAAAATCAGAAGTCCAGACTTCAGTTCTGGACGTCCAATCTGAGTCAGGGGGAAATCAAGGTTCTGTTTTGGGTGTTTGCAAAAATTGGATGTCTGACAAAGTGTCTGGACGTCCAATAACACTGCAGAAGTGGGCTTGAGGTGTGCGGGAGCTGGCTAAGGGTCCTGGATATCCTATAACTTATCTGGACGTCCAGATAGGGGTTGGAACTAGGTTTTTAGGGCTTCCTATGGTGTTGTGACCTAATCTAAGGGTGGCTAAGGCTTGGGGAAGTCTCTAGGTTATCCTAGGGCTTGGATGGACCTAAGCTCTTCACATTTTACTGCTTTATTCCTACTTAATAGAATAGCAAACCTTTAATCCCCTTACATTATTATTCCTATATCTAAACTAAGCCTTCTGCTCCAGCTCTGCTACAACTCCCGTTATTCCTGATCCAGCTCCAGATCCAGCTCCAGATCCATCTCTAGATCTACTTATTGCCTGCAATTGACATAATGCACTTAATCAACACATTATAACATTATTTTATGTATAGCTAACGTAAAGTAGTAAAAATGCAGGTAATGCTTATGCGTGCATGAATTTTCCTAACTTATGCTAAGTTCTAGCTTTATCTAGGTCAATTAAGACCTATGATTGCTGTGCAATCAACTATATATACTTGGGATAAACTAACAAAAATGAAGTGTTTTATTTTTTGTTGTTTTGGGTGGGGGATTGAAGTTAGGAAAAGTATTTTGCTTGTATAAGTGCCTATCAGGTTGGCTTATATAATTTTCATAATTTAAAAAAGAATTCCCCTACCTTTACCGTCGATTTTGGGAAAACAGACGACATTAAAAGGTAATTTTTTAAAACTAAGGATACTATTTGCCATCGCTTATTACAGAAGCGACGGCATAAATATTAATGCCATCGCTTAATAAGCGATGAAAAAAAGTAATAAGAGACGACAAAAATCTAAAACTGGTGGGGTAAAGTGGGAAAAATGTGATATACAATCATCGTCGCTTGTGTTCTAAATGATGGGAAATGAAAACACTATCAGTTATAAAGCGACAACAAAAGATCCAATCCGTCCGCTGGGGCAATGATAATTCGACATCAGATTTTCTTTATAACCGACGGCAAAGCGAAACAACGTTGCTATTAATGTCGTTGCATTTTAGAGTCGGTTTAAACACTTTTGCCATTGGTTTCCAACCGATGGCAAAGTTCAAGTATGTTGTAGTGGTAATTCTCCAGAGCCTAGGTACGAAAATGAAGGTTGTTATGGACCCCCAACTTAATGGAACCATATTCAGATTTTATGTAGAATGACATACCTGATCATGATGTGATTTGGGCGGATCCAGTTATAGGTGTTCCTAATTATGAGACAGCCATAAGAAGTTGCGAAGCTGGTCCATCATGCCTAGATTTCCCAAACACCTGTGATGAGCTTGACTCAGAATCTATTGAGGATGTAACCCCCGCACCATATCCTGTTAAGAGAATGGTTCTAACATCCCAATAGAACCAAGTCTAGATTCTAGTGACCCAATTCCTACACCTGACCTAGAATCTAGATCTGAGCCTAGTTGGGATGATCATGAGGCCCAATGCGATGAGAACCACATTTTAGATCTGAATTATGATTTTGGGCTTGTATTTGATGATTATACCTCTCCAAACTCCTTAGAAGAACGAATTGATTTTTCAGAAGTCACACCAATTTATGATACAGAATTAAGGGAGTTGGAAGAGTTGGGATTTGATTGGATCTACCCTAGGTACCTAGAACCCAAACCATTTCCCAATAAGGACATCTCTTTGAGCTTGGAATTCAAGGATAAGTTAGACCAATGTCAGGTTGATAACTCCATGCATCTTGATTTATTCTGTGGTGGAAATCTCGATCTTGAATTAGGTTTAGAATCCAATTGTCACAAATTCCCCGATGATTTCGAATCATACTCTAATTTTGGAGAACCATTGTTTCCAAATGATTACGAGACAGTTTACGACCTCAATATCCATGACCCATTCTTTGATTCTAATTCTAACGCCAATGATTTGGAAATCAAAGTAGCCATAACTCCTATAGAGCCATTCAGGAATTGATCCCAACCTCGACCCACCATTAGAATCAATTTCTATTCTGACTCACCTCTTTATGATCCGGTCGCATATGATTCGCCACCACAATTCGATAGGGAATCAAACATTGATCGAACTGAAAATCACATTTTGTCCATCTCTGACCCCACCAATAGGGTTCTTACAGTTTCCACAGATCCATTATCCTTTGAGGACTCCTACTCTAATCTGGTTGAGCCAATTTAGCCAAACCCTTGATTCACATTTCAAATCTATGCGAGCCACAAAACATCTGGTGGGCTCCACACCTATTGATTCACATTCCTCAACCCACCAGGCTGATTGGATTTGGTCTGCATCATCAGCTTGTTGATTTGATCAAGCACCTGGTTGGACCAACCAGATTACTCACCAAGGTGCTTATTCTACAAAATTCCTCCAATTTGACCACTCCTCCTTGATCACCTTCTACTCAGTTGAAGGCATTGAATTTAGTACTTAACAGGAGGCAACTCGTCATTTCAAAAACCCAAGACCCTTATGATCAGCTTTTTGAGCTACATTCCTATTACACTTTAGGGTTCAACTTCAGAACAACCGACTCCACCTCCAATACTTGTATCAGAGCTTGAAATCTTTCGCAATAGTCATCCCAACCTATTCACCCACCCTTGACCCTGTTTTAAAATTTGAGCTAAGCTGAATTTGAACCCACCTGGTTTACAATGAGGACATTGCAAAACTTAGGCATAGGGGGGAATTACAGTGCAAAACAAATGGAAATTCAATTCTTTGATGGGTTCTCACAAAAAATACATATTGAAAATAAATGGAGAAAGGGGAGGAAAATTTTGAGAATTGATTGTAAAATATCTTTCTTGAGGAGGAAAAGAGGAGTGCATGCAAAAAAATGTCAAAAGGAGCAAAATCAAAGAAAAAATTGATAGTCTTAGCAATTGATTAGGGATCCTACTTAAGTTCTAAATCAAATAAAAATAAGGATTAAGTCCTGAAGTGCTAGAGGAAAGGAGATAAGTAAAGAGTACTAATCTTAGGCCTCTTGGGCCTATTCTAGGCTTAAACATTCATGTATTTGTTAAGATTCAGATTAATCCTCAAGAGGTTGAGGAAATTGTGAGGCTGATGCATTAAGTCTAAAGCTTAGGGATTATTCAGCCCCATTGCCTATCCTTTGGTTTGTGGGACTTGCTAACGTATGCACCCAAAAATCACACACTAGTCTAGTTCAGTACGCTTAAGGAAGAAAAATGCCAAAAGTGTTATGTTTTGAAAAGGTTTTTCCCGAAGATCTTGTTTAGGAGTGGCTCAAAGACACAAGTTGATTGGATGAGTTCTTGGTGCAGAGAGGTGGAATGGAAAATACTCCCCTCGAAGATGCGTAATAACATATCATCTCCTCGGTGTTTGCCTCCTAGGATATCTAAATATCATACTGGGGGCATGTAAGCTCCTTATGCTGCCTCAAGTGCCTTGGGCAGTATTATCCCGAAAAGTTAAAAGCTAGGGCCTGAATTTAGCTACAAAATGCCATGGGCAGTACTATCCTAAAGTGTCGAAAGATAGGGTTCTAGGGGTTGCCATGGGCAATGCTATCCTAATGGTAATGCCATCATTCATCATAACTAACTTGAATTAGTTGGAATCAAGAGATAAATGCTCCTAAATGATTGCCTAAAGACTGTAATTCCACTCTGATTCATTTTGAGAAGACAATAAAATATGGTTAATTCTACAATTTTAATAGCACATCACAAATGCAAATTAACCATGGGGTTATTCAGGGATTAATTAAATGTTAATTGAGCATAAAAGACCAACATGTTTGTCTGTATTGACAGAAACAGGGTTTCATGCATTTTGAGGGCGAAAACTAGACCAAAAACTCTGATTATCAACCCTACTTAAATTGAAGAGGTTCTGATCAAAATAAAATTTACCTAAACCTCATAAAATTCATAGAAAAATATTCTAAGAGGTTTGGTATCGTTGGTTTGACCATCTGAACCCATTTTACCTAGAATAGAGCTATAGACGGGAATTTGTCTTAACTTGGGATTCTATGTAATTTACCCATTCAAACATGGAAGAAAGTCAAATCCAAGTTCATCATTAGATTCCTTGGGTCCAAATTAGGTTTACACCAAAATTTGGGCCTAATCAGAGTTCATTTTGACCAAGTTTACATTTCAGTCCAGAACTCTATGCTCATCACACTTGGACCCCTATCATTTGTATTTTCATTGCAAATAAGCCCCTACCTTTTGATTTTTCTTGCAGTTGAGTCCAATCTCCATCTTCTTCCTCACAACTAAACAGGGAAAGAAGCACAGCAACTAACTCATGCTTGTCGAGTTTGATTCCTCAATTTGAGGGATCAAACCTCAATCAAATCTTGCCAAATTTGACGAGGTTAATCCCGAAATCAATCCCAGTCATTTGAACTTCACCTTGAATTTTTACAATGCCTAAATCATCACCGAAAATCCTATGAAAACTAAGCTCCAAGGTCAGCTAAAATGCATGCCAAATGGGCATGTATAGGTTGAATTGAATGTAAGAACTCTATATAAAGGCTAAAGCCTAAACGAGTCTACCTTGTACCCATTTGATCGCCAAATTCCTCGCTCTTCTTCTTCTCTGGAGATAAAGCTGATGTTCCTCAGAGCTCCTCCAACCTCCTTCGTCTCCCTCTACCTCAGCTAAAAGACAGAGGGTTTTGTCTCCCCTCTCCTCCAGGAAGCTTCACGCGAAGTTTAAGCATCTCTACCCCCTTCATCTCCAATTTCCAACCTTCGTCCCCATTGCCAACAGCCACACCAACAACCTGTCTACATGCCTCCTTTCTTCCAATTAGGTTAAGGCTTCTACCCCCTTACTCCAATTAGGTTTAGGTCAATTCCTAGCCCCGTCCATCACTTGTTCTCCTTTCTTCTCCGACGATGACCACCACGACCACCCTCATCAGCCCACCCCCCGTGCTTTTCCACAACCCAATTGAGTTGGGAAAAAGCATCTCCCCACCTTCACTAATCTTTTGCCCAACTCAATTGAACCGTTTAACGCCACGACGACCACCCTCCATGACTACCAACCAAGTTCCTTGAGAGCTTCATCACCAGCCCTCCTCACTCACCCTCGCGTCCAACTACATTAGGGCTTTTGTCCAGTGAATAGCGCTGATGAGGTGCGACTCATCATAGCTAAAATGCCCAAGTTAAGCTAGAAACTAGGTTAAACACTACTTAATTTTACACATGAAAATGGATAAGTATGGGAAATAGTAAAAAAGGCCTAAACATCAAATATGTGTTAAAAATGTGAAATAAAGTCATAAATTGAGGTATTCTATTCATTATTGTAAAATGATGATCCATTTGCAAATTAAACAAACATTTGAGTTCAAAAGTTCAAATCAAAAGTAAAACTAACTTCCTAAATGTTTAATTAAGCTTTAATGAAAACTTGGTTGCATTTGGACATCATTAGGACCCTGCATTAGTAGTTTTACATTTAGGTCCTTTGTTTATAAACATTTTATTCATTTAAAAACCTTCTAGGGACCATTTTGAAAGCTACAGGGGTCTCTTTGCAAATTCTAAGGATTGCTCTGAATTGGTTCTTTACCACTTACGGGCTTCAATGTAAACCTTCTACCCCTTCTCCCATAAGGGCTTCCTTGCAAAAGCTCCAACACATTTACTGCTGCGAGTCCACTATAGCAGCTCAAGAGCACCCTCGATCGTGGTCGTTCGCTCCCTGATCCCACAATTTGAAGGCCATCTCTGGTTTGAACCTTTGCGTGCTTCAGCGCATGCGGTCACCACCTTGCCCAAATCTCATCCAATGACCACCTTTTGATTTGGACTTCGTGTGCCCTCGCTAGCCCATCCCAGCTGCCCATACCCTAAGTGTCTAATCACACCATTGTGGTGCTCTGATTCATTATCCGGGCTACTTAAGGAGCTCCTTGAGCTCGTGCGCAAGGGATCGACTCCCTCCTACATCCCTTCAGCTGGTCATTTGTTCACTCTAGTTCCTCTCTTCATACTATCTTTGCTTCATTGCCATTGGCGGTGAAGCCCCACCTTCCTCTCCGACTCTCCTCACCGCTAAGGACATCGTAGCACCTGAGGGCGACCCAGAACTCCACTAGCGAGTTTTCCATCTGCTAGAGTACCTCCTCCCTCTCTTCCTCTCCATCCACCGGGTGGAGATCCAAAGGTCCCATTCTTTTGTTAGATTAGGATTTAATCATTTTCTATATTAGTTTTAGTATAGTTAGTGTAATTTAGATAAGTAGGACTAGATTGGATGATGGAATTCACTGATTTATTAGATTAGCTAGGAATAGAGTAATCTAGATATGATCTTGCCCTCTCTGATCAATTCAGATCAGAGAGGTGTTTTTCCATGACCATTTTGATCCATTAATCTCCCTTATCATCTCATTACTCACATTTTCTAATTTCCTCAACAATCTAATTCGCAAACCACCCATCCACTAAGGCCTAATTCAGATTTGAGAATTTTGATTTCTAAATCTAAATTAGCATCTAAAACTCACATGGGGGGTCTCCCACTCATTCCATAAACTCACAAAGACCCCCCGATCTGGATTTATTATCTCAAATTGCTTGATTTCTTTCAGATTTGCTTTTAATGCCCAATCTCATGATTTGGAGCTCATTTGGTTTTATTGGATTCAATCGAGCTTTTTGAGGGTTTTAATTGCTTAATTAGGTGTCATGCAATGAATCCAATATTTTGGATTTGGTTATGAGCATGTACTTAATTTAAGTGTTATTTAGAGAGTTTGCCCAAGGATAATCAGTAATACTGATTTGAAGTCAAACAAGAACCCAATTGATTCTGAGTTAATCACTAGATCATCTTGAACACCAATCAATGGTGTTTAAGTAGATCAGATGATTATTCAGGTATCAAATCACATTAAAAAGCCCAAATCAGGGCAACACGGGTTTTTGATATATACAAAAAATTCAATCTGGGAAATTGTGTTCATCAGTGGATTTTCAAATCTTCAGATTTTCAATTTAAAAGGTTTTGGGCAGATTTGATCTGCAAGATGCATTTTTGTGGATTTTATGTGCCTCAGATCAAACCTTCTTAAGCCTGATCTAGGCTGGTTTCCCGAGATGAGATGTAGCAGATGTTACTGTTGAGATAGCAGCAGATTTTAAGACATTTGGTGGTTGGTTCCATGATCTGATTCCTACTGAGATAGCAGCTACAGATCAATTGACAATCTGTTGGCAGCAGATCAGATTTCAGCAGTAGCTGTTGCTGTGTTTATTATAGATGCTGCAGCTACTATTGGAGTCTGATCAGTTTGAAATTTTGGCTGTGTTTTGAATGTTTGAGAGGAAGACATGATTTGTAGTGTGTTGTTTATCATGTACAAGCATTCATGTATTTGATATGGATTTTAATTTAATTTGGAGTGCTTGTAAATTTTGTTTGCAATTCCATTGTCAGATGTTTACATGTGCATAATCTGTCCGAAGGAGAATTTTAATGAAATAGATTCAAAAATCAAGTTTACTTTCCCACACATATTTCATACAATGTGTTGGATGTTTTGGAGTGTTTTAACTGTTATTCCTACCACTAGAACCATTTTCAAGGCCTTAGGTTCCTTTTGAAAACTCTCTTCAAGGCCTTACTTTGGTGAACTTTGTAAATAAATAAAAATCAGAAAAATATTCCAAAAAATAAAATAAACCTATCTTGGTCAAGATTAGGTATATTTTTAGGAGTATGTCAAGTTTCAAGACATTCTGAACCCTGACTTGGTAGAACATACCAGACGACAGTTCAGTATACCTTGAAACTTAATAAAAAAACTCAACTTCAAAACAACAAAAATAACTCACTATCTCTCATCTCTTTCTTTTTCTCTCATCCCTTATCCCTACTACACCTATAAAACTCATAAAAATAAGAAAAACCCTAAAAACTTCCAAAAATACCATGTATACTATGTATATACTTGTATATATAACTTAAACCTAAGCTATATGTAAATATTGTATAATATGTATAAAATATCTATAAATAACTTATATATGTATTCTATGTAGTATATTAAGTATTTAGGATAACTTATTGTATATATAACTTTATTGTGTTATTTTATATTAATTTATATAATTTAAATGTATAATAACTAAGTAATTATATAAACATATTTAAATGTACATATCTATACCCAGTACTATACATACGTGTTTATATATGTATTATGTACCATATAATACTTGTAATGTAATTTAATTATATATATACAGTAAATAATTAAGTTATTAAGTTAATTAGATAATTTATTAAGTTAAAATAGAATAAATTAGTAAATTAAGTTAATACTGAGATAACTTATAATGTATACTTGTACTATATCATATTAAGTATATGCAACCTATTTAAACTCTATTTATACTGTATTATAGTATTTATAGTTTATTTATATGTATAACTAATTAAAACATGCATTTAAATCTATATAAATTAAAATAAAGCTTATAAAATATCATAAAAATATGGAATAAATAACTTAGCATGTATATTAATACTATATTAATACAATTTTAAAATTAATTAACTAATTTATACTGTAGTTAGCAAATTAAACTTTAATTTAATGTGTATAAATTATAGACTTTAGCTAATTTAATTGTATAATAAACTAACTTATTTTTGTAAAATAACTACATAATTATGTAGGCCTATGTAAGGGCTTTAAAATCCCATAATTTAATTTTAATTTATAATAAATTATGGCCCTCAAATTGAGGGCCAAAGACTGCACATCAGAACGCAATTGAGCATGACTGCAGCGCCTGAAGGGCACTCTGGTTAGTCCCACATCGTGGGCATTGGAGTAGGTAATGCACTATAACACATTTTTGTGATGTGGGCTTCCCAGTCGTCATGGCGCTGGGCACCCACATACACATTATACACTCTCTCTCCCTCAAACATGATATGAGCATATGGCATTACTGTATTGGTGCGGTGCATGGGCATGGGGCTGTGCACTGTGCATGGGCCTGTGTGGGCCCAATAACGAGCATTGAACCGGATCTAATACACCTAATAATGAACTAGGGTGGCCCTACTAGAGGTCAGGTCCCACACAGAAATGGGTGCTGTGTCTCCCTCAAAAAGGCTGCCCACCCACTAAACTAACTTTTGAACCGGTTGAGGGCCGAATCAAGCTGATCTGAAATGGCTAAGAAGCAGGAGAGAAGAAGAGTTAAAATTGCCTAAGTGTGAAGAACCTTCCCCCTGTGCCTTAGTGTATGCCGTGTGTGTTGTGTTAGTGTGAGTTATGTGCGTGAGTAGTGTGTATGTGTATGTGCATGTGTCTATGAGTATGTATATATATATAAATAATATATACTGTAATAATATAGTATAGTGTATATAAGCATATAAATAGTATAAGTGTTTGAGCTCTTATATGTATATATATACAATGGAGCTTTAGTGACAAATACATCTGTCACTGTATATATATATGTATGTTAGTATAAGTAGTTTTTGCCTTAGGGAGTGTAAATATGTTACTAAGGCTACACTGACGTTTATATATGTCATTATACATATGATTATATGTTAGTATAGATAGCTATTTTACCTTATGTTATATAAATATTTTACTAAAGTTTTAGCGACACTTATATATGTTACTATATATATTATATACTTTACTATAGATATTAGTATGTTATAAAGAGGTAGCATAGTAAGTATTATTAACTATTTTTGTACCTATACTTAGGTATTAACTATAGTAGTTGTAAATAACTAACATAGAATAGTTATACATGGTTTTTAGTGCTTATGTGTGTACATTTGTTTCCAATCATTATAATGCATTTTAGTTCATTCTTTTATACATAACTAATCAAATTCTTTTACTCATTGATTCTTTCATTTATTTTTGTAAATAAAATCAACATTTTTTGGAATTAAAGAATGTTTTTGGACTTAAAGAGTGACGTATATCAATAACTGCCTCCCAGTGAACAACCTGGAATAAACCAGTAAAAGTTAAGTATATAAATAAAAATTGACACAACAACAATTTGTATTTGTGCCATATACTACAACAATGACATTTAAAGCCCTTTTTTTGTGCAAATCGAACATTGTGCAACAAGCGTCGAACCTTTGTGTGGTTTTAATTTAGGCCTAGAGCCCATATCATTCCACATAGGTGTTTGTCGGAACCAAGCTTCTTCTCCGACCACATGCAGCATCCCCGGCGAGCCATCAACGAAGAACACCCCCTCACCAGCTGCAAAACCTCTTGAGCATCACACCAAGGCCATTGGATTCGAAATCCAACGGCAAAACAAGTGTGAACCATCAGCAGCTCCTCTACGAAAGGAGAACGAAGAAGACAAGGGGAAGAGGGGGACATTTAGTCCCACCTCGTTAACACCAGCAGCGAGAATAGCATATAAGACCCTTTTGTTCATAGGTCTCATTGCCACTACATTGAGTGAGGTCCCCCTCACCTCAACCTTTACACACCTCTCTCATCACCCATTGACAGTGAGCATGGTCCTTGTTCATGACCCGATTGAGGAAGAGGAAATTCTAAGGAGGGTGGGGGTGGTTTTGCCTCAAGGTGTGTGCACATGCCTCAAGATGTGTGCCAACATACTCTATACTTAGAGAAATTATAAGGTGTTGAGGCTTTGAAAGTTAAGTCGTCTGACCTTAAGGTCCGATGCCTGACTTGGCTTGGTTTTGATATTATGGAGACATTGGCTCCTAAGCTGACGTGGCAAGGGGTTGGGAACACTGTTGAGATATTTGACTTGGTTTGAGATTGTGATTACATTGGGATATGTGCTTAATTGTGGAAACTAATTGGTGATTCAAATCACCATTTTTAGAGTTTTAATCTTCTTTTTATCCCATTGAATTTTGAGATACAATTTGGCCAATTATTGAATATATTTTGATTATTGATTTTCATTGCATATCATGAAATATTGTGCTCATCATTTATTATTTCGATTAGTGATTTGAATTCCATATTTGCTCCCTGCAAACAACCTCGGAACTCACAATTGTTTTCCAAGAACTTATAAATTAAATTTTGTCAATTCGATTTTCATCGCTATACTACGACGCGATATTATCCTAAATACGATGATGATTTTCAATATCAACATTTTGGCACCGTTGTAGGAGACCAATGTGTAATTCACCACTAGTCATATCATTCTTGATTCATTAAATTGATTTCTAACTTGCCCAATCTGCTTTATTTTGATATTGTGAGGTACATCGTAAGGAGATCTTTCGTGCAATCAACCTCTCAAGGGCAGATAAAATTTCTCTTCTTGTAATCTTGGGAAGAGAAAAAGGAAAGAAATCAATTAGGATTCACTTGCCTTATTTTCCTAGTAATATCTTTTAAAGACATAGTTTCTTAATTTGCAAGATTTATTGGTATCTGATTGAAGTTGAGACAATTTGCTTAGAGATTCCCCATCCTGATTTCCTGTACCTATTAGGGATTCATGCTAAAAGTTCTCAACATCTTGGACTACTGACTTTCTTGTTTGGGTTCAAGATGTCCTATTTGGAATAAAATTGGACTTAAAATAAAGCCAATTAGAGTTTCCACATTAGGGTTTTGAAGTGTTAGTACACATTTGTCTGCAATAAAGGAAATTGATCTTCTCGCATTTGTGTGCCACCCAAGCCCTTGTCTGAACTAATTTATCCAAGTGAACCCTAAAATCAAGGCTCTAAATTCACTTGAATCTTAAAATTCGGGACCTAATAACCTGAGAACCAATTCAGGGTAATTTGTGTCTTGACTCAAATTTCATCCTCAACCTTAGGGTAGGTTAGGTGAAGTTGGTCCACTTTGTGAAATGACCTGTTGCCTTTTTAGTCGGATAAGATGTCTGTCCAGACATCCAGACACAGGCCGAGACGTCTGAAAGTAGGAATTTTCATACGTTCCTTTGCACTCTGCGTGCAGGCGACGCATAACACTTCTCTCTCTCCTCCACACCCCTCACCCCTAAACCCTAATTCCCTCCTATTTAAGCACCCCCCTTCCCCTCACCCACACCACTCTCCACCACCACCACCTCCAGCCGTCCTCCCTGTGCAGCTACAGTGAGGGAGAACGAGAGCGACGAGAGGGTGAGCGAGGGAGAACAAGAGGGAGAGACGGAGAGAGAGGAAGCAAGACTGTGAGAGAGGAGGACTAAGGTCGGTGGACTTCGGGAGCTCGGGGGAGCTTGTGCGGCTGGTGGCGGGCATGTGCATGAGGAGGAGGGCCTCGGGGAGGCGGCCTCCCGGCCCTATGCGATTGCTGAAGCTGCCGCAATGTGTTGCGGACGGTGCTGCGAGGAGAGCAGCGTCACGGAGGAGCTTCTGGTACTGGAAAAGTTCCAGTATCAGACGTCTGGAGCATCGACTAGACATCTAAAGAGGCATCAGGACATCCAGAGCTAAAGCTGAACATCTGAAAGCATAATATCGCGCGAGGTACGTGTTTCCTATGCTACTTTCCACCATGCAGATCTTAGCACAGGAAATGTTGGGCTCAGAATGGTTCTGCAGCTTTCGTACGCAGGTGAAGGGGGTTGGAAAGGCGCATGGTGCACTTTTCTAAGCACTTTTGGATGTTTGATCACATCGCCAGACATTCGAATGTACTTCCAGACGACTAGAGGCTTTGTCCAACGTCTGGAGCTACCCTCAGAAGGTCGTGAAGGGATCCAGACATCTGAGGATATCGCAGGAGACACGAGGTAAGATCTAATGTCTTTCAAGACGTCTAGGACTAGTCCCAGACATCTAATTTTGGACAGTAATCATGTTTTTGGCTCATTCAGGGCCCAAATGGAATCGTATTTCCACGAATGAAGTACCATTGTTTTCCACTCGAGTTTCTCTACATGTTCGTGTTGAGTACCTACTTTTTTGAGCTCGTCTGATGTAAATTAGTCGTTGGTACAGGTTACCAGTCGGTGGCTTGTTCGGGACCTGCGGAGACGACGAGATCTGTGGTGCAGGACCCCATTCCTCCCGTGATACCCAATAGAGTGGTCTAATTCATTTGTTAAGATGTGAATAAAGAATATGCTTACTTAGATTAAATTGATTGAAATTCTAGGATGTGGAATGAACCCTAGGATAGAAATGTATGAGCCTAATGTTGAGCTACTCTATTTACTTAAGATGTATGTTAAAATACTAGCTACCTATATGTGAATGAGAAATTGAACTGTGAAACTACAAGTTGCATGTATATGATTGAGAATTAAATTGTGAAAACATGAGCTGCCTATATATGGATGAGAAACGAGTTATGAAACATGAGATTTGAATATGGATAAATGAGATGAATATGAGCGTAAACCCTATGGGGAATTAGGAGTAGAACTCTGTGTATGAAAGGAATCTGGAATGTAGACGAGAAGTGAGCTGGCCCTTGTGTACATAGTACTAAGGAAAGAAATTGTCCCTTTTAGTGTAGAGCGGAGCTAGCCGGCCTTGGGTTGAGACCTGGGGTTAGGATTGGCCACTCTACACCGACTCCTGTTGGTCCTTGCGTACGTGGTACCGAGGCATGCTACTAGTGTAGGGAGGGAGCTAGCCACACCACGGGGCCCAGGGTTAAGCTAGCCACCCAACACCGACTTTATTAGGCCCGCTGGGCAAACCGAGGTAGTCAAATGAGGGTACGCGAACTGTGGAGGGGCGAGACCCCTGTTCTGAGAGGGCAAGGCCCTATAATATTTCGTGTTGTACCTTAGGCGTACCCGCTAGTAGAAACGACTGACCGCATGCAAGTGGGAGGTAGCTACCTGTGCCCTTATCGCGCGTGCTGTAGTCACCGCTATGTCGCGACAGTGATCTCGAGGTGGTTGACTAGGTGTAGGACTACCGCGGGGGACTCTCCCAGCTAGGAGAGCACCACGTGTACCTTCTACTCCACGGAAAAGACTGCAATCAAGATCGTTCCCACGAGAAACAATCAAGATCAAGAAATACTTGGATCCTTTGTGAAATAAATGAACCAGAAGTATATAAATGAGATAAATAGAAATGAGAATATTACCTGGTTGCTTGTTTTACTTGCACATAAATAATGTAAACACCACTCTACACAGCGTTCGCTGACTCTATCTTTTCGTAACTCTATTCAGGACCAGGAGTTGAGCAGCCTGAGTTTCCGGCTGCAGAGGGTGCTGGGCCCAGCCGAGCCCAGCCGTAGTCATTTCTTTCTAGCTCTTTCATTTTTTTGCTATTGTAGTGAGTAATAGACATCTATTTTACTGTTCCTGTTACTTTCTATTTTCTTTCCGCTGTTGTTGTTGTGGTGGCATGTACAATTTTGAGACAATTTCTCTACTTTCCTTTACTGTTTTATTTTTCCTTCTGCTTAGTTATAATGCATGTGTGGATGTGGTATTATTTCCTGCTTTTGGTTATTTCTCGTTGGACCACTAGGTCTTGGGATTAGTCTAGGCGAGCCGGTCTCGGGTCCTGTAGGGATCTGGGAACCAGGTCGTAAAAAGATTGTATTAGAGCAAAGTCATCTCGAGAAATGAACCAATTGCTCTGAGAATAACCACTCATGTGCATATAACTAGGATAGCCATCACAATGTGTCGCTTTGATATTCGTTTCCGAGTCTTTTTCTTGATGTAATCTGGTATTGTTGACAACTCTTATTCTATCTCTTACATCTCCTTGTAGGAGATGCCTCGTCGGGGAGTTCCCGAGGCAGGCCGTGGTTGTGGCCATAGACGAGGTTGGAGGGGCAGACGTGCCGGACCTGAGGCATCAGTCGATCCACCTCTCCTCCCAGGCATTCAGGCCTAGGATCTCGCCCAGTTGATTAGAGACATCGTGCGAGAGGAGCTCCACCAACCTCCACGAGCACCTCTCCCTGAGGACGTGGATGGGGAGTCCTCAGTGGGACAGAGAGATCGTCGCAGCGTCGGACGAGCAGGAGGGGGAGGGGGTGATCCTCCACCACCCCACCATACTCTGACACTTCCGAGCACGAGCCCTCCTTGCCTGGAGGCATGCCTGTTCCCCCACTGTAGCTACACCACGAGCTTTTTGGACAGTTCGGGAAGATGAAGCCCCCCTCCTTCAAGTGGGATGAGAGCCCGTCTGAGGCAGAGGACTAGCTGAAACAGATAGAGAAGGTGTTCGACACCCTTCACCCTCTTGCAGAGTGCCGCGTGGCCTCTGCCATGTACCAACTAGAGAGCGCAGCACACAGGTGGTGGAGGGCAATCAGAGGCCAAGAAGGGAGAGAGCCGACGTGGGACCAGTTCGTGGTTCTCTTCTGCGGGCAATACTTTTCGCAGACCTGGTAGGACCAGAGGAGGTGGGAGTTCCACACTCTCTACCAGGGGACAATGATGGTTAGATCATACCGCATGCGTTTCTTGGAGCTATCACATTTTGCCCCGACAGCTGTGTCTACTAAGGAGGAGCGCCTGTGGAGGTTTACGGAGGGGCTCCGACCTATGATTCGGGGGAATGTCAAACCCCTGAAGCTGCCCACTTTCTCTCTTGTGGTCGAGGTGGCCATGACTTACAAGGAGACCAACCCGGCCGCGCAAGACACTGACAGCAATTGGAAGAGGTCCTACTAGCCAGAGTACTCTCAGGGCCATTGGGAGAGGAGGCACACGGCGCCTGCAGGAGAGCTGTCTCATTCTGCGGGGCCACTAGTGGACTTTAGGGGCCCCAGACAGGGGCCAGTTGCCAGCACCAGACCCCTGCCTAGCAACCAACAGGGACCTACTGAGGGAGGTGGTCAGGTACCCCTTTGCTACCAGTGTAGCCAGATGGGCCACATCAGGAAGGACTGCCCATCTAGGGTCAAAGCACAGCAGATGCTCCCCGCACCGAATGTTGGAGGCCGAGCTGGCAGTCGTGGTCACCAAGAGCGTAGGGGAGGACAGCAGTCACGAGGAGGGTACCGGCCAGCTGCTGCTCGCCTGACCCTGAGTGTAGCTGCTTCGTCTGCACCGAGAGCTGAGGGGTGTATCAACACCCTAACACACGGAGACACCAGGGCTTCGAGTTCAATGGTGGCAAGTATGGTTACTGTTTCTGGCATATTAGTGTACGTACTTTTTGATTCCGACGCCACCCACTCTTTCGTTGCTACGAGTTTTGACGTCAGTTTGAGGCAAGGCAATGTACTGTTAGAGGATCCGTTTGTGATTAGAGGCCCAGGTGGCAGTTGTTCGTAGCCGAGGAGGTCTACACGGACTGCAAGGTCAGTATAGGGGGACTGGTGTCGGACCCGAATAGGTTGTTAATATGATGATTTTATCGTTGAAGTGTGTATAGTGGTTAACCTAAATCGGACCTAACCATCTCTTTACAAAATTTTTAACCTGGCCTACTTGATTTTATCTTGGTCACTTTTAGGCCCAGGGTCGAACTCAAGGAAGTGGGGTTATAAGTCAAGTTTCTATGCCTTTCCTACAACAAGTCTCTTCCGTTCGTTTATTGTGTTTTTGGTATTTTTTTTTTCTATTTAGATTTTTTCTGATAATCTTGGTCCTTGAGGCACACCCTCAAAATTAGGTTCTTGGCTTTGAGCCAAATTAGGGTTCCAAAATGGATCTTGCTATTCACAAGACAGAATACTTGCAAGTCAAAGATTATCTTTTCTCTTTTATATATTTTTTTATCTTTTTATGGGCATGCAAGAGAAATAGAAATAAAGTAAATATAATATAGATATATATGTATAAAGGGGTCGGGGTGGAGGCGGAGATAGAGTGTAACGCGGTGTCGAGTCGATCATCGTCTAGAAAGACGCAACCAATAGGACGAGGTGCCGCGTGGAGTGTAGGATGGATGGTGGAAGATGTGGGTGACCACGCTTTTTGTACGCGTGTATCGGGGAATATCAGCAACTGGTGCAGATATTCCCGCGATACCACGTATGGTAAGTAATGTGAATATATATATATATATATATATATATATATGTAAATGTATCTATATGTATATGGTTACAAATATATAGGTATATATATGTAGTTATATATGTTTATATATATGTGTATATATATGTATATATATATATATATAAGTATATGTATAGATAGATATATGTATAGATTTATATATATATATATATGTATAAGTATGTATATATAGATGTAAATATATATATATATATATAGTAATATATGTATATAGATATATGTAGATAGATATGTATATATATATATATGTATGTATATATAGTTACATAGATAGATATGTATATATGTATGTATATTTATATATATATGTGTGTGTGTGTGTGTGTGTATGTATAAGTATATGTATATATACATGTATATATATATATGAGTATATAGATGTATGTATATATATATATGTATGTATATAGACTAATACATAGTTATATAAGTACTAATATATGTATAGATATATGTATATATATATATATATATATATATATATATATATATATATATATATATATGTATATGTATATAAGTATATGTATATATAAATATAAGTATATATATACATATATATATATATGTATACGTATATATATATAAGTATATAATAGTGTATAGGTGTGTGTGTGTGTATGAAAGTGTGAGTGTATGTGTGTAAACGTCAGTAAAGAGATAGGGAGAGAGTGTTGTGAGAGAGAGAGAGAGAGAGAGGGAGAGCGAGAGAGAGAGCACCTGCTGGAGGGTTAAGGCATCTTCAGCCGTGGAGCGTCATCTGGAGGTCCACGTGCACGCGCAGGAGAGGCGCGCGCACGCAAGGGAGTTGGCACGGAGGAGAGAAGAGGACCGCAGGGCACCGCACTGCGCGAAGGGTTGGAGCGGGCGAAGGCAGGTGCTGGGAGAGGCAGGTGCACGTACTTGGGCAGGTGCGGGCGACGTGTGCCGAGACGCGCACGCGGGCTACGGCCGGTTGCAGCGCGCCGAGTGACCGGTTAAGTGAGAAACTCACCGATCACCCCACTATAGCCACAGTGTTCCGCAGAAATGAGTGAACAGTGGCTACAGTGGCCGGGCGAGCCGCGCAACCGCCTGTTGTAGGTGCTGTGAGTGCAGACAGCTCGGCACGCACGGTGGAGTGGCTCTGGCTGGTGGCTTACGGATGGGACGTCGCGATAGAGCGCGAGGAGAAGGCTGCTGGCATGCGCAGTGGAGGGCGAGGGCGACCCGCTGCTTGCACAGAGGCTTGCGGGTGCTGCTGGCATGCGGTGAAGCTTGGCCGGCCGCTGCAGTGGTGCGCGGTGGCCGGTTGTGGAAGAGAGAGCGCGACAGGGCACTTGTGCGAAGAAGCTGGAGGTGAGGGCGCCTGCAGGCGTGCGTGGAAAGGCGAGGGCGGCATGTAGGCTTGCGCGGAAAAGGCTGGGCAGCTGCTGCTGCGTGCGGAGCTTTGAGCTTCAAAGCTTGAAGCTCCCGCTCCAATGGCTGGAATGGCTGGAAAGTGAAACAGGGAAGAAGGCCACCACGCCCACCAACTCTTGATGAGCTGGGCGGTGGTGGGTGTGCACCACAGTGAAGACTCCTGCCCGCAGAGTGTCTCCTCTGAGGAGGAGGTCCTGCGTATGGAGGGAGAGGGAGGAGATGGTGGCCTGGAGAAGAAGCTGTTGTGGGTTCTTTTGGCATGGAGGACCAGGCTGCTGCAAAGGAAGAAGCCACCTTCTTTTTAAAGAAGAGGAGAGCATGCACAGCCATGCCCTGGCTGTGCATGGCTCATGCATGGCTCAAGGCAGGGAGAGGCTGCATGTGGCTGCAGGGAGTGGCAAGCAAGGAATGGCTGAGTCAGGACAAGGTGAGAAGAAGAACTCTTCCTTGCAGCCGCGGGAAGAATTCCAAGTCAAATAAAATTAAAAATGAAAAGATGGTGAATTTTGCGAAGCAGTACTTGGAGAAAAATGTAAATTGCGAGGCCATTTATTTCACTCTCCTCCCCTCTCAATTAAATGCATGCATGCATGTATTTTTACAAATGAGACTATGGAACCCTAATATGCACTGGTAATGCTAGGAAATAGCATAAGATGGCAAAATTGCAAGTGTATTTTTGCGGTGCAATCAGGGACACAGCCTCTGAGCTGACCTAATTGTGATTTAGATGGAGGACTTTAGCGTGATCCTAGGGATGGACCGGTTGTCCGCCTATCACGCCCTGGTGGACTATTTTGGGAGGAAGTTCATCTTCTCCATAATGGAGTTGCCTCCCTTTGAGTTTCACGGTCAACCGATGGATGGAGGTTTCAAATGCATCTCTATGCTTCGGGCAGCGAGGCTTTTGAGACAGGGGTGTGAGGGCTTCTTGGCCTGTGTAGTGGCAAAGCGTAGCCCCGTGGCTAACTTTTAGAGTATCCCAGTGGATTGCCAGTACCTCAATGTTTTCCCAGAGGTGCTGCCAGGACTACCGCTTGAGCGTGAGATCAAGTTTGAGATCTCACTGGTACCAAGGACCAGCCCCATTTCTACTGCATCGTACCGGATGGCATCGCTTGAGCTGCGAGAGCTCAAGTCACAGCTACATGACCTGTTGGAGAAGGGTTTTGTGAGGCCCAGTGCATCCCCGTGGGGAGCCCCTGTGCTATTTGTGAAGAAGAAGGATGGTACCCTGCGACTTTGTGTCAACTACCGAGAGCTGAATAGGGTCACTGTCTAGAACAAGTATCCGCTACCAAGGATTGACGACCTCCTCGACCAGTTGCGAGACACCACAGTGTTCTCCAAGATAGATCTGAGGTTGGGTTACCACCAGTTGAGGATCAGGGAGACCGACATTTCCAAGACAGCTTTCCGTACTTGGTACGGGCACTATAAGTCCTTGGTTATGCCGTTTGGGCTGACCAATGCCCCCGCTGCCTTTATGGATTTGATGAACTGTGTTTTCAGGCCTTACTTAGACCAGTTTGTGGTGGTGTTCATTGACGATGTACTCGTTTACTTGCGGGATCAGGCATAGTATGGATAGCATTTACGCATGATCCTAGGTACCTTGAGGCGACGCAGGCTGTATGCCAAGTATAACAAGTGCGAGTTTTGGTTGAGACAGGTGACTTTGTTGGACCACGTGATTTCGGGAGATGGATTGGCTGTGAATCCAGCCAAGGTAGAGGTTGTACTCAAGTGGGAGAGGCCATGTACAGTGACAGAGATACGCAACTTTTTGGGACTGGCAGGTTATTACCGACGGTTTATCAGAGGATTCTCTCAGATGGCGCATCCTATGACCCAGCTGACCCAGAAGGACGTGCCCTTTGCCTGGACAGACAAGTGTGAGGCGTGTTTTCAGAAGTTGAAGGAGAGACTGACTTCAACTCCTATGCTTACCATCCCAGACAGCAGTGGCGATTTCGTGGTTTACACTGACGCTTCATTACAGGAGTTAGGGGTTGTGCTCATCCAGCGGGGTCACGTTGTCGCTTACGCTTCACGGCAACTGAAGCCCCATGAGCATAGCTATCCTACCCATGACTTAGAGTTGGCAGTAGTTGTCTTCGCGCTGAAGACATGGAGGCACTACCGTTAGGTGAGACTTTCGAGATCTTCACATAACTGGGGTACTTGTTTGACCAGAAGGAGCTCAACATGAGACAGAGATGTTGGTTAGAGCTCCTGAAGGACTACGACTGTAGCATCTTCTACCACCCAGGGAAGGCCAATGTGGTGGCTGATGCCTTGATCCAGAAGGCGCTCGCCAACTTGGCCAGCTTACAAGCACAGAATTAGGGATTCATAGAGGAGGTGGCCAGTTGGCAACCCTGGGAGTCACGGGTGTATTGTGGGGCAGTGACAGTGATGCGGCAGACACAACCATAGCTGATAGACTGCATCATCGCAGGGCAGATGGCCAATCCGTACTTATAGACGCTGCGAGACAGGGTATTGACAGGGGACCCAGGAAACTTTTCCTTCTCAAACGAGATACTGCCAATGAGGGGATGCTTATGTGTTCCTAAGGACGAGGAGTTGTTGAGAGAGCTTCTGACTGAGGCGGACGAGTCTAGGTTTACCATACATCCCGGGAACACAAAGATGTACCATGATTTGCGATGTGACTTCTGGTGGAGAGGGATGAAGCGGGATGTTGGTGAGTTTGTTCAGCAGTGTTTGGTATGCCAGTAGGTAAAGGCCGAGCACCAGAGACTTGCAGAGCGATTGCAGCCACTTCCTGTGCCAGAGTGGAAGTGGGAGAGCATCACCATGGACTTGGTGGTGGGTCTACCAGTTACCCATCGGGGTCATGACGCAGTTTGGGTGATCGTAGACCGATTCACAAAGATAGCACGGTTTCTGCCGATTCGAGTCACCTTTAGGCCAGCACACCTAGCAGAGCGATACATCAGAGATGTGGTGCGCCTGCATGGAGTTCCTTATGAGATCGTATCCGGAAGAGATACTCATTTCACTTCTCAGTTCCGGGCAGAGTTCCAACAGGCCTTGGGGACGCGTCTGAGGTTCAGTACAGCCTATCACCCGTAGACCGACGGGCAGTCAGAGCACACGATATAGACACCTGAGGACCTTCTACGTGCCTGTGTACTAGATTGGAGAGGCTCCTGAGAGGAGCATTTACCCCTGGCAGAGTTTGCATACAATAGCAGCTATCATTCGGGTATCGACATGGCACCTTACGTGGCCCTGTACAGGCGAAGGTGTACTGCACCCTTGAGTTGGGTAAAGATGGGGACCAAGTGAGAGGTTGGTCCCAAGCTGATCCAGCAAAGTCAGGAGGTGATAGAGTAGATTCACAGATGACTCCGCACTGTCAGGAGTAGGCAGAAGAGCTATGCTAATCGGAAGCACAGAGAGGTGCAGTTCGAGGTTGGGGATTACGTCTTTCTCCATGTCTCTCCCAGGAGGGGTTTGTAGTGTTTTGGGGTGAAGGGGAAGCTTACACCGAGGTTTGTGGGACCCTTTGAGGTCCTGGAGCGAGTAGGACCCGTTGCTTACCGGCTTGCCCTTCCTCCCCAATTTTCCAGAGTACATGACGTGTTCCACGTGTCCAACCTCAGGAAGTACGTCGCTAATAGAGATCCAACCGGCTGCAGGGCACGTGTTCCCGGCTGCAGGGCACGTGCACTTGAGATGAGCACTCGACACAACGCCCCCATAGCGCATTGGTTGGCGCCTTATAGAGATGAGGAGGCGCAGGTTCGAGCCCCCGCATGCCTCAAATTGGAGCGGGCACGTGGGCACGATCAGCCACCCAATCGAGATCGAACGGCATCGTGCGGCCGATAGCGCCCACGCACTATCTAACGCCCTCGCGTGATGCGGGATCATATGCGCAAGGCGCGCGCAAATGAGGTGCGGCGAGGAAAGATCTTAGCCGTCAGATCGTGAGATTTGAAGGACGTGGAGAGTGCGTTTGAGGTGCGGAAGGCGAGCGGGCACGCGAGTATCGCCCAAGAAGGCCACATTCAGCCCTTTAGTGACAGATTTATCCGTCACTAAAGGTCTTGAATTAATGTTTTTCAAAATGTAATGACAAAAATGCCCTCACTCCTTTCAACCATAAAAGGAGACCCCCTCCATACAAATTTCTCATCCCTTCTTCTCTTCTCTTACCCCTTCCAAAGCTCTAAGAGCTTGTCCCAAACCTGGGATGCTCCTCTAGAGTAAAAATCTTAATTTTTCCACCTTCGTCCCCCTTCGTGGAGCATCCTGCGGTTGTCCTCTTCTGCATTTGAGAAGGGGAACCCGCGATGACGACGACGTGCTCTTCGTTCCCGTTCTTCCTGCTTCATTCTCCTTCTTCCCCTCCATTCCTCATCTTCCAGGCGTCGTCCCATCCAGCTCGTCCTCTAAGTGATCGTCAAGGAGGATATCTCTTTCTCCATTCTTTTTACTGCTTTCTAGAGTAGATTTACTGCTTTCTAGTGTAATCATTTCCCACTTTCTAGTCGTAATGAGCAGTGTAATGAATAATTTTTTATAATGAAATCCATGTTTATTCTACATCCCTTTTGCTTTTATTTGTAGTATTCTCCCTCTCTTCTATTTATTATTTGTTAAAAAGTTTTCAACCATCTATTCTGTCTTGTGACAAATAAAACAAACGTGTATTTTTTATCAAATGTCCGCCTCCCTGTGTTCGACCCGAAACTTCTTAGGGATTTCTATTTTGGTATAAATTTTATTTGTTGAACCCGAGTTCTTTGCTATTCAACTACAACGACAGGTTTTCAAAAATCAAATTCAATAGCGTAGTACTTCTACGTTTCAACACCGCACCCTAGCTAGCTCAAGTTTCGAGGATGAAACTTCCTTTAAGTTTGTTATGATGAAATGACCCGTTGCCTTTTTAGTCGAATAAGAATCTGGAGTTTTAGTCAGACATCTGGACACAGGCCTAGACATCAAAAAGTGGGAATTTTCGTACGTTCCTTTGCACTCTGCGTGCGGGGACACGCAGCTCTTCTCTATCTCCTCCATACCCCTCACCCCTAAACCCTAATCCCCTCTTATTTAAGCACCCCCCTTCCCCTTACCCACGCCACTCTCCACCACCACCACCTCCAGCCATCCTCCCTATGCAGCTGCAGCGAGGGAGAATGAGAGCGACGAGAGAGAGGGTGAGCGAGGGAGAACAAGAGGGAGAGAGAGGAAGGAAGAGTGTGAGAGAGGAGGACTAAGGTCGATGGACCTTCGGGAGCTCGACGGAGCTCGCGCGGCCGGCAACGGTCACGCGCATGAGGAGGGGCTCAGGGAGGCGATCTCCCGGCCCTCAGCAACTGCTAAAGCTGTTGTAGTGCATTGTAAACGACGCTGCGAGGAGAGCAACATCACGAAGGAGCTTCTGGTACTGGAAAAGTTCTAGTATTAGACGTCTGGAGCATCGATTAGGCGTCTGGAGAGGCACCAGGATGTCCGGAGCTGAAGCCGGAAGTCTGAAAGCATAATATCGTGCAAGGTACGTGTTTCCTATGCTACTTTCCGCCATGCAGATCGTAGCATAGGGAATGTTGGTCTTAGAATGGGTCTGCGACTTTCGTACGTATGTGAAGGGTGTTGGAAAGGTGCGTGGTGTGCTTTTTCAAGAACTTTTGGATGTCTGATCATGTTCCCAGACGTCCAAAGGTACTTCCAGACGACCGGAGGCTTTGTCCAACGTCTGGAGCTACCCTCAGATAGTCGCAGAGGGATCCGGACGTCTGAGGATACCGCAGGAGACACGAGGTAAGATCTGACATCTTTTAAGACATCTGGGACTAGTCCCAGACGTCTGATTTTGGACAATAGCTGTGTGTTCGTCTCGTTTAGGACCCAAATGGAATCGATTTCCACGAACGAAGTACCATTTTTTTCCACTCGAGTTTCTCTACGTGTTCGTGTTGAGTACCTACTATTTTGAGCTCGTCTGATGTAAATTAGTCGCTGGTACAGGTTACCAGCCAGTGGCGTGTTCGGGGCCCGTGGAGACGATGAGATCTGTGGTGCAGGCCCCCATTCCTCCTGTGATACCCAATAGAGTGGTCTAATTCATTTGTTAAGATGTGAATAAAGAACATGCTTGCTTTGATTAAATTGATTGAAACTCTAGGACGTGGAATGAACCCTAGGGTAGAAATGTATGAGCCTGATGCTGAGCTACTCTGTTTACTTGAGATGTATGTTAAAATACGAGTTGCCTGTATGTGAATGAGAAATTGAACTGTGAAACCACAAGTTTCATGTATATGATTGAGAATTGAATTGTGAAAACACGAGCTGCCTGTATATGGATGAGGAACGAGTTATGAAACACGAGATCTGAATATGATAAAAGAGATGAATATGAGCATGAACCCTACAGGGAATTAGGAGTAGAACTCCTGTGTATGAAACGAATCTGGAATGTAGACGGGAAGTGAGCTGGCCCTTGTGTACATGGTACCAAGGAGAGCAACTGTCCCTTTTAGTGTAGAGCGGAGCTAGCCGCCCTTGGGTTGAGACCCGAGGTTAAGATTGGCGACTCTACACCGACTCCTGTTGGCCCTCACGTACGTGGTACCGAGGTGTGCTACTAGTGTAGGGAGGGAGCCAGCCACCCCACGGGATCCGGGGTTAAGCTAGCCACCCTACACCGACTTTGTTAGGCCTGCTAGGCAAACCAGGGTAGTTGGACAAGAGTACATAGATTGTGGAGGGACGAGACCCCTGTTTGGTTTGAGGGGTGAGACCCCTGTTTTTAGAGGACAAAGCCCTATACTATTCTGTGTTGTACCTTAGGCGTACCCGCTAGTAGAAACGACTGACTGCATGCCAGTATGGGGTAGCTACCCATGCGCTTATCATGCATGCTGTAGTCACCGCTATGTCGCGATGGTGACCTCGGGGTGGTTGACTGGGTGTAGGACTATCGCGGAGGACTCTCCCAGCCAGGAGAGCACCACGTGTACCTTCTACTCCACGGAAAAGACTACAATCAAGATCGTTCCCACGAGGAACAAGCAAGATCAAGAAATACTTGGATCCTTTGTGAAATAAATGAACCAGAAGTACAAAAATGAGATAAATAGAAATAAGAATAAAACCTGGTTGCTTGTTTTACTTTACTTGCACATAAATAATGTAAACACCACTCTACTCAGTGTTCGCTGACTCTGTCTTTTCGTAACCTTGTTCAGGATCAGGAGTTGAGTAGCCTGAGTTTCTGGCTGCAGAGGGTGCTGAGCCCAGCCAAGCCCAATCGTAGTCATTTCTTTCCAACTCTTTCATTTTTCTATTATTGTAGTGAGTAATAAACATCTATTTTACTATTCCTATTACTTTCCATTTTCTTTCCGCTGTTGTTGTTGTGGTGGCATGTAATATTTTGAGACAATTGCTCTACTTTCCTTTACTGTTTCGTTTTTCCTTCTACTTAGTTATAATGCCTGTGTGGATGTGGTATTATTTCCTATTTTTGGTTATTTCTCGTTGGACGACTAGGTCATGGGATTAGTCGAGGTGAGCTAGTCTCGGGTTCTGTAGGGATCTAGAAACCAGGTTGTAACACTTTATGAATCAACCAACCTACAAATTAGGTCACAATTTGAAATAACTTCTAAATCAAGTGAAATTCAAGGTACAAATTAGGGCTACAATTCATAGACTTAGGTCTCAATTCATACATTCTAGTCTACTTAGAATCTCAGTAACAAGGAAGGTCAGGTGGGGAAACTTGTAACCCACAAGGACGCTCTACCTTGTAGGGGCCTTTGCTGAACTCTCCCTTCCTGGCTACCCAAGTAATTCTTAGGTGTCTGGATTTCTAATCTAAAGGTATTAACCACCTCGAAACAACCTTAGTCATCCAATATTTTTGGGTGCCGTGATTAGGTCCAATATGCATATAGTCCCTCATCTATTCTATAGTGCACATAAATAGGAGAGGTCCTTAGGTTTGACCTAGAGGCCTCCATTAGAATTGATCTTATATGGGAAATTCTGATCTAAACTAATCAATTCAATCGGAACCTAAATTTGATTCTACATCCTGATCCACCACTTGATTTGGAAATGCAACCTGATAACATGGGAAAGATTTTCAATAAACCTGAATCCCGTATGAGCATGAAAGGGAAAATGATCGAGGCTACCCTTTGATATAGGGAAGAATTTGACAAAACCTCAGATCCATTTAGCAGAAGTTAGGTTAATGTGTCAAAAACAACAAACCTCATTATGAACAGTGCTGGAATAATATTAACACAAATGATACATGGTTCAACCCGGGATGCTCTCTTATCAAAATGCATTAAATTGGGGAAATTACATAGCATTGAGTGTGTACAATGTTTTTCAAATCCCCCACTTTGGGAAAAATGACAGGATCTCATTGAGAAACATGGGAATATGCTAAATCTATTGCACGAGGCCATAAATTACAAATTTCCCGATTCCCACCCGGAACTTTATGATGAATATTGGAGCAATGTTGACGACCAATGTGAGTTCCTAGAGCATGAGTTCAAAAATGGAGGTCATTGTTATGGAACCTCAACCTAAATGGAACTAGATTCAAAAGTGAGGGTTTCATGCATTTTGAGGACTAAAATAAGATTAAAATCCCTAATTATCAGCCACACTTAAATTAAAAGGGTTATGGTTGAGATAAAATCAATATAGACCTCCTAAAATTTATGGAAAAATATTGTATGAGGTTTAGTACCTTTACTTTGACCATCTGAACCTATTTCGACATAGAACAGAATTTCAGATGGGAATTTACCCTAATTTGAGCCTCTGTGTAATTTACTAAGTCAAACATGGTCAAAATTCAAATCCAAGTTCACCATTAGATTCCTTGGTTCCAATTTAAGTTACCACCAAAATTTGGGCCCAATTAGAATCCATCTTGGCCTAGTTTGTATTTCAACCCCTATAAACTGTATTTCTAACACTCAAGCCCCTAGGTTTCAGTTTCTCACGAAAAGGCCCCTAACTTTCTCATTGTCTTTTCAATTAGGTCCCGACTGCCATTGCCGTGTGAAGAGTATCCACCACCCATCAAAGCTGACCTTCGAGTTAGGATTCCTCTCATTTGACCATCAAATTCCTCTAAATTTGGAGGGATTGATGATCAAATGATTCCCGATCAATTAGGCACCTTTTTGAGGCCCAGTCAGGCTGGTACGCATGCTGGCGAAGCTTGAAAATCCCTAATCTGAACTTGCCAAATATGAGAAGAAAATGAGAAAATTTCGCATGTTTGGGGTCCAAATCAAGATCTATATAAGTTCCCCAAACTTCCCACATCGATTTGAGCCCGATTACGGCTGAAAGCCACGCCTTCTCTTCTCCAGCCACCTTCACTGCGGCTTCAGCGACAGTCCTCCTCAGTCTTCCTACAGCCTCCCAACAGCCAAATTGGGAGTATCTCCCCCTTCCTCACCACTGTCCACTACTCGCCAATCAAAGCGAGGGCCTCCTCCCCTTCTCCTCCTTGCCCTCTCACTCGCCAAAGGTTTCATCTTCGTCGCGACTGGCAAGACATGTCGGCGTGAGATCCTCCTCCGTTCGAAAAGGTCTTCTTCTTCCTCTCCTTCTTTTGCTTAGGTTTAGCCCTCTAGGACCTTAATTCAACCGTCGATTCACACTCCTTCCCCCCATCTCATTCGCGACCAACGAAGCTTTGGAGAGCTTTGACCGATCGCTATGCTCCACAAAACACCCAACCACCACCACCATCACCTTCGTCTAATCTCCACAAATGAAAGACCCATGTTTATTGGGTGCTTCGCTCACCCAAAACACTGTCCAGATGAACCCATCACCGCAGTTCGTCTCCGACATCGTCCGGCCACTACACACATCCATACACTCAAATAACACCACCGCCACCTTCGCCACCTCATAGCGGTGCATTTGAACTGCCTAATTTGGGCTATTAGCCCATGTTTTTGACAGCAGGACTTCGCCGCCACCATCATCATCCTCGCCTTCATCCACCGTCCTCCAACCGTCATCACCACCACAGCTACTCTTAAATCTACGTGGACACATCTCAGAAAGCCAGTTGCGACTTAAATTAGATGAAGGCATCTTAGGAGCAGCTACAATTGAAGCCGCAATCCTCTGCAACGAACGTAAGAAAGCATGTGGATTATAGTCCCACATCGTGTGGGAATAAACTGGAAACGCGTATAAAAGGCATTTGCCGCTGTAGCTCGTTGCCTCTCACATAGGGGGTGAGGTCCCCTCACTCATGTGCACTCCTCACCAGCTTCCTCATGCCAGCGGATCTGGACATTATACTAGATCCGATTACCAACCCGATTACCTGACTAACCTATACCCGATCCAGATTTGAGGAGAGAGAAGGAAGAAGAGGATTCTGAGGAGGGATGTGGGAGGTTTTGCACTGTAGCACCTTGGGGTGCTACCAACACTTAGAGAATTCTGAAGTGATCTAAGGAGTTGTTGTGCTTGGTGACTTTAAGTCGTCTGATGTTGGTGCCTGACATCTGATCTTGGTTGAGGGTACTACGGAATTATTTGGCTCTGTGCTTACATGGATAAGTGGTTCAAAACCACTGTTGTGATATTTGACTTGGTTTGAGATGTTGAGTATTGTTGGGATATGTGCTTAATTGTGGATTAAATTGGTGATTCAAATCACCATTTTTAGCTTTCATTTATATTCTTTCTATCCCATTGATTATTAAGATACATTATTCTTAATTGAATATATTTTTGAGGATTATTCATTGTATATCATTCTTGTGATTAATTATTATGTTCATTGCTTATTATTGCGACTAGTGATTGAATTACATATTTGCTCCTTACGAACAACCTCGGAACTCACAGCTTTTCGAGCATTATAAATTTAATATCGCATTGATTTTCGTCACTATTCTACAACGCAATATTTTCCTAAATATGACAATTTCCGGACACACCACTAGGTTTCAATCAAACCCTAAGAAATCATACCTAAATGCAATTAAAAGTACATTTGGATACTTAGTTGTCATATCTGATTATAACCTATTCTACCTTAGGAGTAGCAAATTTAGCTTAGTCACATATAGCAATGTAGATTATGTAGGTAGCCGCACCGATAGAAAGAGTACTAATGGGTTGTGCCAATTCTTAGGTGAGTCAACAATCTCTTGGTTTTCAAAGAAATAATCTAGTGTAGCCCTATCAACCACGGAGGCTGAGTATATAACCACTGATATAGAGATTTTTTCTTAATGAAGATGATACCAATAAAATAACTTGTTGTATTTTTAGTGGTGGAAAATCTTTCAATCAAAACTTTAAGTAATTCAAATCTAACCACAAATTGGTTAAGTTGTCTCCACAGGGAGGCATAACCCTAATAAAATCACAAATATTTATCATTCACGGCCACAATTACGAGGTAAGTATTGTCGAAAAAATAGTCAACCAAAATCTAGTGCAGACCAGAAAGAAATGAAGAGGTTAAGAGAAAAAGCGAATGCAAGGGCCACATGAGCAAATTCAACTCAATAAAATTTCTTAAACATTAACTCAAATCCACTAATGGCATGAAATGTAATAACTAATGCATGAGTTACTGTAGCAAAACAAGGGATGTCTCTCGGTGGAGCCATGCACATGAAGGAGGGCACGACCAGCTATGTGATCGCGTGTGGGAGTTGAGTTGAAGGAGACCTTCACATTGACAGTGACGATGCAGCGTAAATTGGCTCCCAGTGGCCGAACGAGTGGCTAGATGCCTGCCGACGATGGGTGCTTGCATGGTACAGAGGCATTCGACGTAGGTGGTCGATGGTGGAGGGTGTCTCTTTGTTGATGGTGTGGTCAGCTGGGGTGTGGGTGTTGCGTTGGTGAGGTGGTACGTCAGCTGTGGAGGTCATTCTTTGGCAATGGTGATGGATTCTTGTGTGTAACAAGAGATGAAGAAGGAGAAGAAAAGGAGAAAATTGAAGGAGGTGAATAGGAAAGAGAGAGATGGAGAGACTTACAATGGTGGCTGGTGATGAGGGAGAGAAGTGCAGCGCGAGGCTGATGAAGGTGGTGGAAAGATGATGAAGTCGTGGTTAGGGGGATGTAATGTGAGGCCACGCATTGTCATCGCATAGCCGAAAGAGGTGGTGAGTGCTGTGGAGTACACCTTGTGCCACAGTGTCCACGTAAGAACACGGTGTAGGTCGAAGGATCACAGTGGTGGAGATGGCCAAGAAAGGAGAAGATGAAGAGAATGGCGTGGATAGTGGTGGGGGTGCTCTTTGTCACAAAGCACCCCTACGTTGAGGGCGAGTAACAGGGATGGCAGAGCTCGCGATGTTTCACAGTGCACGTTGGTTACACGGTGTATACTCCGACCACAGTGTTAGTGGTGGAATAAAAGGAAGAACGTATCTCAGATGAGGAGGCCAACCCTCTCTTTAAACACTCACACCACCCCCTTCGTCTTTCTTCAGATCCACTTCATCCGCCATGAGACCCGAGCTGCACTCGAGGTTAAGGAATGGGCAAATGGTGATGGTGGTGATGAGTTGAGTTTTGGAACATTTATAAGTATACACTTGCATATAATATAAAATAGTAAGAAAACATATCAATCAATTAAAATAAATTTACACTTATTTCTGAATAATTAAAATCTATGAAGATGTGTATAAAATATACTTAGGTTAATTAAATGTTTAATAAATTGGACTTATCAACTATCGCCTTAGTATGTTCCCAACTCTTATGGATGAAAAATACTTTAAAAGATTTCAATTTGATATTTAGTAAAATAAAAATATTATGTGATAATACTAGTGCTATCAACCTCTCAAAGAATCCTGTACATCACTCGCGTACAAAACACATTGATGTTCGAAATTACTTTTTGAGGGATAATATACTTAAGGGAGAAATCGAGCTTGAATTTATTTGTATTGAATTGCAGTTGGTTGATATTTTTACAAAACCCTTGAATTATGATCGATTTAACTTTATCCATAAAAAGTTAGGCATATGTAAGCTAACTAATATCTGAAGAATTTAGTGATTTAGTTGAATTTTGTTTGTAATGAACATTGAGGAAACCTTGATTTTATCAAGTCAATGATCCTTCAAACCTTGTTCAAACATCAAAATGCATAATCTATGCAATATTAGACATTTGACACTACGTCTAGACGTCATATGTTTGAATATTGGATGTTTGGGCATCTATATAGATGTCGAATTGATTGAATGAGTTAAAAATAAAAAATCATCAAAAAATTCTTTTCCAGATGTCTGGCACTATGGCCAGGCAACTATAGTCTGATGTTATTGTGCAGATAACCAATTTATATCAAGGTCTGAACTCAGAGCTCCCTAGATTTAGAAATCAGATGTCTGATTCTTGACTCAGACATCTGGTCCACCGTTTAACTCCAAAATTAGATGACAACCTAAAGATTTGGCTCAATTCCAGGAGTCCCTGGTTTCACAAATAGGACGTCTAATCTTGACGCAGACATCTGATTCGTCATCCTATCGAAAAATCAGACGACAATATGGAGATTTGGGGCAAATTCAGGAGAGTCTGGTTTTAGAGATCGGACATCTAAAAATTGAATTAGACGTCTAGTCCAACCTCTAATCAAAAATTCAGACGACAACCAAGAAAGGGTTGAAATCCTTAACTTGCAATCCCGACGTCTGATACTGACGAAAATCACATCTGCGATTCTGATTTTGAGTTGGTTTTCAAATGTAAATAACCCCAACTTTATGGGGACTCTTGCCATACCACTTGGGGTATATAAACTCCTCTCTTCTCTCCCAAAAACCCCTCGCAATCAAATGCCCAAACCACCCCCCCAACCTAGATGACGACCCCCAACTCCCGATGCTTTGTCTGCCCTAAGCGTTGCCAGTCATCCACGCTGCATCTCCTATGACCAACGACCTGCGATGCCCCCTGCTAGTTATCACCCCTCATCCTCCTTGCATCAGAGGGAGCTCCTCCCTTGGTATACTCCCTTTCCCCCTTCTATTCCATGGGTTGAGGACTTATTAATCTTGTTTTTTAACACAACCTTTGATGGGTTCTTATGTTGTTTTCCCTTAATACTCACGATACTTGTGTGGATCTTAATATAAGGCCCTATTTGCCTAGATCTCCCACTAGGGCTCAAGTGTGCCCTAATTTGATTTGCCCTAATCAAATTCTTTTGCAACACCTAAGTATGAAAACCAAGCCATTGCGCCTCTTTGCATTATGAGGTATGGCTAATGGCAAGGGTATTACCTTCAATGATTCAAGCCTTCATTTAGTGGCTTGAGTCTAAAGGCATATTGCCACATTTATGAGTTACTGGAAAGTTGTATTTCCCTAATGAATTCATGCCTAATAGCTTGAATCTCTAGCATACTACCACACAAAATGGTTTATTGGATTTATTCTATGTGATGTGATGATATGTGTGCACATTGGCAAGTGTATTGCCCTCTAAGGTAGATACAATTTATGCAATTTTTGAATGTATTGCCCTTTGTTTTGCAGGTATCCTACACCCAAACCTTGATTCACCTAAATTCCTGTAACGACCCGATTCCCGAGTCCCTGCGAGACACGAGAACCGGACCGACTCGACTAATCCCAAGACCCAGTCGTCCAACGAGGAAGTAACCAAAAGACAGTAAAATAAACCACATTCAGCATGAATATAACTAACAGTAAGAAAGTACAGCAGTAAGGAAAGAAACTACTACAGTAGGCACCACCACAACAGTAAAACAACATTTATCATATAACAAAAACTGCAGGTAAAGAAGGTACAGCGGAAACAAAAACTACTCACTAGAACAGAAACAAAAAGGGGTACAAAGCTGTGGTAACTCTACTGGACCCTACTCGGCCCAGCGTCCTCTGCAGCCGCCGACCCTGGCTGCTCAACACCTGGTCCTGAAAAAGGTAACGAGTGTAACACGTCAGCAAAACGCTGAGTAGAGTGGCAAACTAACTAAAGGCAACAGTAGAGTGTACAGTAGCTGTTATGTTCTATTATTTCCTTTATTTACATCTTTCAATTTTTCTCACTATTTCATTTACTTCTCAGATCCTTTACTTGATCTCGGATGTCCTCGTGGGACGATCTTGATTGCAGTCTTTTCCAAAAGTAGAAGTAGCACGTGGTGCTCTCCTGGCCGGGAGAGTCCCCCGTGGTGATCCTACCCTCAGTCAACCACCCCAAGGTCACTGACTGACGTAACGGTGACTACGGCACGCGCGATAAACGCACAGGTAGCTAGCCCGCACTGGCACGCGGTCAGTCGTTTCCGTTAACGGGTGCGCCCAAAGCACAGCACGGAACCAGGGCAGAGCCCTCTCAGTAACAGGGGTCCAACCCCTCCACAGTAACCAAACCGGGGCCTTGCCCCTCCACAGTCCGCGCACCCTCGCCTGACTACCCTGGTTTGCCCTAGTGGGCCTAACAAGTCGGTGAAGGAGGCTAGCAGAACCCCGGGGCCCGTGGGGTAGCTAGTACTCTCCTAACACTACTAGCTCTCCTCGGTACTACGTACACGAGGGCCAACAAGTCGGTACAGAGCGGCCAATCCTAGCCCCGGGTCCCTGGGGCGGCTGGCCCCACTCTGCACTAAACAAGTACAGGTACTTCCCTTGGTACTGCGTACCCAAGAGACAGTACAAACTACATCTCAGTTCCATTCCTTTTTCTTTCCAGGAGTTCCACTCCTAATTTCCCGTAGGGTTCCAGCTCTTTATTTCAGAACATCATATGTTTCACTTTCCAGATTCACGTTCTCAATTTCCATGATCTCAAACATGTTTCTTTGTTCATAACAGGCAGCTGTTAATTAAATTCACGGGCAGCTTATATATTCCTTTCCATTTTTCCAAGACTGCAGTAATATACATTCCACTAGTTTTTCCATCCTAGGATTCATGCCATATCCTAGGATCTATCATACAATCTAGTTTTCCGGCCCTAGGATTCATGCAACACCTAGGAGCTATCATTCCATATATTTCTCATTCCTAGGATTCATGCAATGCCCTAGGTTCTAGTTATGGTTCCATACTTTAACAGATTTTATTAATACTTAAAACCACTCTACCAGGTACAACGGGAGTAATGGGGGCGTGATCGGGAATCCCGCGCGCCTCCGCGACTCTCAAGACTGCAACCGAACGAGGTCCTATCACAAGGATCAAACACAAGGAGTGTCTCAAAACAGTGTATAGCTACCGTAGGCGGGTAGAGGAATAATTTATGAAACGAACGCAACTCGAATCGCGGAAAACGGAGCCCAAACGGGCCCTAAACGGGTCGAGAAAGACAATACTGTGCAAAATCAGACGTCTGGAACTCCTTCCAGACGTCTTAAACGGTGGATCAGAGAATTACCTGTTCAGCTTGGTTCCCCGGACGTCCAGAAGTCTGCAGGGACGTCTGCCTAGATCCAATACGTCCGATGGTCACTCCGGACGTCTGGAGGTCACTCCCGCCGTCTGGTACAAATTCCAGACGTCTGATTCGCAAAGATGACGAATCAGAGGACCTGCGCACAGCCAACCCCCTTCCCTCAGTACGGTCAGTCGACAAAAAGAAGAAGAAAGCGGAAACTCACCTTTCAGACGTCTGTATGATCTCACAGACGTCGACCTTGCCGTCTGGATATCAATCCAGACGTCTGATTCTGGAAATTTTTCCAGAATCAGAGCCCTGCTCGGCCTCCGCTCGCGACGCCGCCCGCGTCGCACCTCGCGCGTACGCTGCTCCGCCCGCAGCAGGTCCCTCTCCGCGACGCTCTGCGCCCCCTGCGCCCTCCGCCGGCTGGCCAAGCCGCTCCTGGCGAGCTCGCCCTCACGGCAGAGCCCCGGCCTCGCACGCCGCAGCTCCTCCGCGCTCACTGCGGCTGCCGCTGCCGCTGCGCCCTCGCGTCCGCTCGCTCTCGCGCACAGGCAGGAGAAGAAGGAGGAAGATGGTGGAGACGGGAGGGGAGGCGCCCCCCCCCCTTTTAACGCCGCGCGGAGAGGAGAGAGAAGGCGGTCGCAGCCGCCTGCAGCCGCAGAGAAAGAGGGCAGAACGCAGGTCTGCGCGCACAGGCGCGCAGACGAATATCCCGTGCGAGCATAACTGTTCGCCAGACGTCTGTAAACTATCCCGGACGTCTGGTCAGACGTCTGGATGTGATCCCAGACGTCTTGACAGACGTCTGGGCCACCTCCCAGACGTCTTAAAAGACGTCTGGGGCACGCGCTCGTTACAATTCCCAACCCACCCACCCTCCCAAAATGCCTCCTCATAGGAAGCAAGCAGAGGGCTCTTCCCCCTCCCAATCCCATTCCAGCTACCTAGTAGACCAGTTACGTAGCAACACCGCTAGACAGTGGTTTCGTCGCTTCGCTAATGCTAAGGTTAAATCTCCTAATTTCATAGTGTGGAATGATTTCGCCCACTTAAACCTCCGCAAACACCTTGAAACACTTCACCTATTTAATTACTTCGATCATCAGTTCCACTCCAATATTGGAACTGTCAAGGTGTTCCTAGACCTAGTCCATCTCTTTTATGCCAACATTGTTGAGGAATATAACAACGATAAACTTGAGCTTCGTACCATTCTTTTTGGCAGATGTATCACCATCACCTATGATTACGTTTTGAAGCTCTTATCCATTCCCAACTTGGGAAATGATTTTGATGATATCTAGTGGGAATATGACTATGAGGTCATAAACCAAGAGTTAGTTCTCCCTGATAAATACGAACCCAACCTTGGCACCCTCCCTTGCAGAAACCTCAAACCACTTCCTCGTCTACTCTCTCACATTTTTGAATGGGATCTTATAAATAAATTCGATGGTTTTGATTGCATCTTGTGCCAACACAAGGTGCTTCTCTTTGCAGTTGTTCGTCACATTCCTTTTAACTACTGTCGCCTTACAGTTCGGGTCATGAATGAGTACCATGCAGCTTATTTACCATTTGGGTCTATTCCTTCCAAAATCATTGCAAGTCATAGGATACCCACCAATGACCAAACCTTTGATAAAAAGGTCGAACCCTATAATCGGGCCACCATCGCAAAGATATGCATCCTCTCAGAGCACATCAATCCCAATGTTAGGGATGATGATGATGTGCTCCCGCCACAACTCGACTTTTATGCGCAATGACCACTACAAATAGAAGCCTCGTACACGAGCTTTGACGAGACATGGAACCCTACCACTGACTCCATCACCAATGGTATCTCCATCGTGATGCAACTCACCAGTGACAATTACTTATATCTAGGAAGCATGTGCACAAAAATGAATGAGTTGCATGACAACATTCGTAATCAACAGATGAGTCAGGGACCAAGTCGCCGCCACCAGCATTGGGATCATCCAAAGTAGCTCGTCATCATGGCCCTCGTCTGACTTTTAGTTGTACTTGTTTAGTGATTATTCTTTTGTTATGTTTTTCTAGTCGGCATGTATTAAGGGGCTTTGGCCCTGTACTTATGTTTAAATGGGAACATTACTAGCATTTGTTTCAAGAACATACAATTTCTCTAAATGCTCTACTTTTTATGTTCCTTAACCATTGTAGAACTCATATTATATATGAAATCTTGCCTTGTTTTTACTCATATCTTTGCAAGTTGCCCCCTTCTTATATGATTCATGCTTACTCAATCAAGAACTAACTATGTCATCACATATATATAGCTTATTTCAACTATTAATTTAGTATTGATGATGTCCAAAAAGGGGTAGAAAATCTTAGGATTTCCAAAACTAGTAAAAAAAATTTCTAGACCCTTAAGTAGGAGATTGTTAGTTTAACCTCTCCTAAATAATGTTTTGATGATTTTACAAAATATAGTAAAAGAAATAAATACTGGAACCATATTATTTTGCCACAACACCATTGTAGGTTTCGCCATTTCAAAATCAAAGTATCAAAGGACGAAGATGTGTCTTATGTCTAGGTCTTAGATTTTATTGTAAAGATCTTATAAGAGTTGTAATTTTCTATTTATTGAGTCTAGAAAGAGTTGTAAAGAGTCCCCAAACAAACATATATAATCTCTAGACTTAGGCTATCAACACTTAAGAAAAATTAGAAATAAAAACCCAACTCAGAGGCTCACATTAGATGTCTAAACACCTTCCCAGACGTCTGATATCTCAGTATAAGTTGTCTAACCTTTGAATCAGATGACCAAACACACTTATCCTCGCCTTAAGCTTTTAAGCACTTAGGCTCCAGCCAATAAGACTTAACTCTAGACATCCGTAGAGCTATTTAAAAGTCTGGTAAGTCTATCAGATGACCTTAGAGAGTACCATTGGTCTAATCATTTTCAAATCCTTTTTGTCACATCATATCCAATGGTAGGAATGCCTTAGCCTTTGTTCTAGACGTCTAGATGTATCTCCAGATGTCTAATAATGGAACGTTACACCTAAAACACTTTGTGAAGATTTGTTAGACTAAATCTTGCTTTTTGGATTCGCAAAAAATCTGAAGTCCAAGATCATCATGTTCTATAGACGTCCAGAACATATGTTAGACATCCAATCTGACATTTGACCCTTAAACACTAGAACCCTATTTGAATCTATTCTAAAATAAGAACAAACCCGCATAAAATTAAACATCCAAAATTTCACCCACACATCTTAAAATAGCAACGCAATCGTCTATCCTAGAATTGTATTTCCATCCAAGTAAATCAGGATCTCTGACCCCTTGTACCAGATAACCAAAAAGATTGTCAGACTTCTAATAAAACATCTAACCCAAAAATCAGACACCTGATTCTGCCATCAGAGTCATCATTTTTTTTGAAACAGAAAGGAAAGCTATCATCTTACGATAGCAATCTAGAGCGGCATATTATATAAACAAGTAAGAGGAATTACAAAAGAGATCCCCACGTATGTATAAGGGACTAGTGCTCATAATTCTTTCACAGCACACCGATCTCTCCATGAAAAGTCTCTCATTTCTTGCCTTCCACACACACCAGAGAATGACAGCCATGCGTACATGTGGCTTCTCTCTTATACCAAACCCATGCCAGATAGAATCCTAATCTGGTAGTGGCTCCTGACATGTCCTCCTCCAAATAGCATCAGTGATCAGGCAAGATGAGAAGATATGCTTCCAACGGCTAGGAGCCTTCTCCCAAGCCTTCTTGAAGGTTCTTAACATAACTATGTATACCCAATAACCCCTCTTAAGAAAAATACATCTTGGAGAGATAATTTACAAGGAAAATCACAAGCTCCACTTGCTCCTATTACCCTACTGCTATGCAACATTCTTTCTTGGTCAAGCTCACACTCCTATTATGCTATATAACCATAATCATTAGGGAGTTCACTCACTCATAGTAGCTAGATTAAAGTACTAATCTTTTGGGAAGCACTATAGGGTATTTTATTTTCATTTTACATACATTTGTTATAGTTGGGTATCTAGTCTATTAGATCCCTACCTCTTCCTTGTGAAGGGAGAAACCTCCATTTTGGGATCAGAGGTCAGAATTGTAACTAAGTTACACTACCCTCTTTTCAAGTAGTGTGGATAGTGGATTGATCACGATTGTGATCGTAAATCCTAAGTCACGGATTGACTTAGGTGGTAGTTTTCACCCAGTTTGGGTTTCCACCTAAAAATAGTGTCTCAATTATGTGATTGAGTTTTTATCTAGCTATTATATTTCAATTTCACTATTCATCCCCCTCTAGTGTAATTTCAAAAACATCCTTTCTAGGGTGAACTAGGCACCACTAGACTTTAATCAAAACCCAAATCCACAACAGGCTCCACCTATTCCACCGAACCCACCACCACCTCAAGCTATGAACCAAAACCCATATGTGAATGCTAGCTAGTGTAGTCACCTTGAGGAATGGCACAACCACCCAAGATCTTATTTGGTCAAAAAAATTGACTCCTAAAAAGCTTGGTGAACTTAAACAAAAAAAATATTAAAGATGAAAGGAAAGAAATCGAGGATAGGAACTCAAGTACAAGTCCCCACACGCATTCCATTCCCTGAAGCACTAGAGAAACTTGTCAAAAAGAAGAATCTGACTAACAATGAGGAGCTACTAGATGTATTTAAACAAGTGCAAATAGACATCCCACTCTTTGATGCGATTAAGCACTTCCCAACCTATGCTAAGTTTCTCAAAGATCTTTGCACTCAAAATTGTAAGGTTAAAACTAAGTCACTTGGGAAGGTAGTTTTGTCTAAATATGTCAACTCTGTAAATCTAGCAGCTCCTTAAAGGAAAGATCCAACAGGTCCTTTGATTTCATGCATCATTGGTGACATTACCTTTGATAAGGCTTTGCTTAACTTAGGTGCTTCAATAAATCTCATTCTAACCATGCTTTATGAGAGAATTGGACTCAATGATCTTAAACCAACCTCTGTAACCCTTTTGTTAGCCAATCAATCAAGAAAAACCCCTCAAGGAGTGTTGGAAGATGTCATAGTTAAAACCAAATACTTCTACTTCTAGGTAGATTTCTTAGTCTTAAATATGGAAGCTTCAAAATGGTTAAGAAACACTCCTATCATTTTAGGTCGTTCTTTTCTGACCACTACTAAGGCCTATATTGATTATGAGACTGGGAATATGGATATCACCTTCGAAGATCAAAGGATGTAACTTAACATTTTCAAGGCATCTAAGAAATTTGATGATAAAGATTGTATCATAATTGAGGAGCTTAGACAAATTGAAGAATTGCTTGAAGTATGACTATAGTTTTAATAGAAGATCCCTTGGTGACTTATTTGACTCAACCACAAAAGACGTAGAGGAAAGTCCACAACATCAAGAGATTAATAATCTGCTTCATGCTACATCAAACACAAAACCTCTGTCAACTTATTTGGTGGAGAAACTTCCCAAGCCACCCTCTAAACCCCTTCCATCTTCTATTTAAGATCTTAGAGAGCAATCATGTGAGGATATTAAAGAGGACTTATTTTCTTCTGAGAAGGTTTATGTTAATGATCTAAAATCTAAACCACACATTGATCTTAAGATTCTTCGAGACAAGTTGTTAAATGATTTTGATGAAAATCTAAAATATGAGGATCAAGAGTTTAAGCTAGAGGACAAGGAAGAAAAGATCACATTACTTAAGGAGCTTGATCTTGATAAAAATACATAGAGTCAAGAAAATGTCTCATTAAAGGGCTTGGATAATGAAGATTTTCAAATTGAAACAAAACCTAAATATGAGACATCTCATTTTGAGGATCATATACATCGCAAAGTTGACTTTGAATGATTTGTTTTCAAATTGAATGCAAACATCTTTCTTGATTTATGTGAGGTTAATGAACCAAACTTTAAACTTGATGACAATTTGTTGGCTAGCTTCACCTTTATATCAACTCTTGACGAACCTAAAATTGAATCATTTATCCCCGAGTTTGATTACGAGTTTGATGTAACCAACTTCAAATCACCTCTTCATGACTCAAGGGATTTAGATTTCATGGAAGGGTTTAAGGAAATCAAAGATATTTCATGTGAAGAAATAGAGGATGAAAATAAACAAATAGTCATCTTTACCAATTTCAAGGAACATTACAAAAAGAGTGAGGGAGGATATGAATTGTTGAATCTAAAGGCTCCCATACACTTCAAACTGCCCACATTTTATAAGGAAGGGTTTATGCAAAATCAAAGATATTCCATGTGAAGAAATAGAGGATGAAAATAAGTGGATGGTCACTTTGGCCAATTTCAAGGAACATTAAAAAAAGAGTTTGGAAAGATATGAATTGATTACTTTAAGGGCTCCTATGCACTTCAAATTGCCCACATTTTATGAGGACCCTTATTATCCTTTCAAATTTAAGTGCAATGCAAGGTTCAGGGAACCCAATTATGCTTAATCACTGATAATGAATTTGTTAAAGTAAAAAGATATGGATTTATCGATTGTTATAGCTACGAAATCTTGAAATCAAATAAAATTTGTATTTCTATTTAACATAGATGATGAGTCTAGGGTTATTCTCTAGGAGGCAAATATCGCTTGATCTTATTATCTTGTTTTATTTTTGGTCTTTTTCTATATATTCTTTTTTTTTGTATTTTAATGAAGATGAAAGCGACAAAGTTAAATAAGAAGCAAGTAATGGTGAAAAAAGTTAACTACTCAAACAAATATTGCATTAACTAACCATAAAGTCTATTACAAAATAAAAATAAAGCAAGATGAGGGAGAGATATATGGATGAAGTAAGAGTTAGAGAGAGTAGTGAGAGGAAAGCTAAGAAGATGATGCTCCGTCGGAGGATGCTTGTGGGGCAACAGTGTCGACGTCGCCAGACCGCAGGAAACTTCGGGAAGATTGTCGGGAGAGAGAAGGTTGCAAAGGAGGATGCCAAAGAGGACGTGGAGCCGTCGGAGGAGGAGGGCCAACCATAGGAGGAGAAAATAGAATGGAGGAGGAGGATGGAGGAGATGTTTGAAGGGTGTAGAAGATAAGTGGGAGTAGGAGGTGATGAGGTGTAGAGGGATGCTCTCCATTGTGCATGGACATGTGTTTATATAGGTGAGGAGGGGAGTGTTTAAAGGCAAAGGTTGGGGTTGTTCTTGGTGTATGTGGACGTGTATTTGGGAAGGTGGTCGTGCATGGTTGGCGTTGGGTGGGAGGAGATGGCGTGGGCATTGCTTTTGTAATCTTTTATGGCTGCATGGGCGTACGTCATGCCTAGTGTGCATGGCTGGACGTTGCGTGGGTGAGGAATGCACGGGGGAAAGGTCGCGCACGAGTTGGAATGAAGAGAGAAAAGGAGAGAGATCGCTGGTGAGAGAGGCATTGGCGCATGCAGGTGAAATTAAAAGGAGAGAGAAGAGAGAACGAGAGGGAGGATTTGCACTCGCTGAGGACGGGAGAGAGGGAGAATGTGTGGTTCCCTCATGGGGAAATTGCAGCCAAATCCATGCCTCTAGGGAATTTCATTAAGAGTGATACTTAAGAACTTAAGGTGCTAGGGAGGTATTATGATGGCCCTCTTTGGATTTCTTGGATCATCTTTTCTTTGCAACCTAGTTCCCTATATAAAACGTAAATGCCTTTAACGAATGAGCCCTCATCTTCCAATTCAAACCCCTACATTTATCCCTACATAAAATGATGACAGTTATAATATGTATAAATTATGTGTTAATGCATACATTATACTAATATTTTTAGAATGAATCTAATGCATTATTTATAACCTAAATGTGGTGTGTTTACTTAGGAACTAAGTTAAACTAGACATACAAGGATATATAATTATATAGTTATCAATCACGGGGTCAGCATCCTAAGCTTCAATATCACTAGACACGAGCACCTTACAATATGCATTTATCAAGCGTTCAACTTTTTAAACTCAGATTGCATGTAACTAAACCTAGAATCACTCCTCATACACTCAAGCTTAAAAGACAATGGATATATGAATTCGACTTTCATCATTTATCAAGTATTTGATTGTTTAGAATGGGGTTACATCATCAACTTGTCCACATCTGTGGACATCTCATCTTTGAACTTCACAATCAAATCTCATTCTTGATATTGACCCTCTCGATAGAATTAATGGATACATCTTCTACGAGATCTTCGTCTAGTTGAAGATGCTTGTTAGGAGGTAACCTAACACAATTTTGTTTCTACATATATTAGGTTAATTTTGCGAGTCTGGAGCTAGGCGATCTTTAATGCACCAACTAAGACTTATTTAGGTGATATCTTCCCTTCTCATGCATATTTAAGAGTACAATGAGGACATTGCATTAAATAAGTATAGGGGTTGAGTAATCTTTTGTTGAATTTTCATATATATCTAATCTCTAGAATTTTTGTTGGATTTTTGATAAAAAAAAAGGTTTTTGCTCAAAGTTTTGATGAAGTTCTATCGAGTACTGAGTTAGAGAAGGTTGATGATAATTAGGTTTTCAAGATTGTCTGACCATAGGAGTATATTAGAGATCTTTCACCTAGGCTCTTCAGGTCATTTTCGACTTAATTAGCTTGAGTATTTATTAAGATATAAAATTTTTTCCGAGTCCTTGAACTGTCTGATGTATTAAGGTATTAAGATAATAGTGTAGGAAATACATTGCTTGTCCTTCCACCCTCTGGATTAAATATTTTTGAAGCCTAAGCATCTCATCCTTTACACTCACACATTAACTAACTTATGAGCAATTAATGATACAAAACTAGGTTTTCTAAGAGGTGAGAGATTTGAGCATCTATTCTTTAAAATCAAACTTAATTTCTTATATAATCCTAAGACTCTTATGCATATGGCTAACATGTTACATTGGATTCCCCCATAGATGTCAAATGTTTAGATCCTAGCCTTCACCTTGATCTCCTTCGGATTCTTGTTTAAGAAGCATTCATGAACCAGATTCAGAAGAGTCACCTACTCTTTAAAGAAAAAAAAAAGACAATAGAAAATGGAGTAGAAAATAACAAAGTGATATAGAGTGAAAAGAAAATAAATAAAAAAAAGGAAGAAAAAAGGGAAAGAAGAAAAAAAAGTAGCGAGAAATAGAAATAAAAATAAAAGGATAACCTAATGTGCCTTCTTAGATTTACCTTGGAAGGGAGTTACTGGGATGCTTTACATATGTTTATGAAGAGGGAAGAAATTTCCCTTATGAAATAAATCCAAGCGACTTGTGATCATACTAATGGAACCCACGTGGACTTGGTCCATGCAAGAATGCAAAGAGAAGCAAACTACACATTACTCTCCATTGATTTGGTGGTTACACATCCTCCTGCATTTTCTATTTGATAAATTGGTCCTCACCAACGTAGAGGGGACACATCTAATGGGAAGCAACCAAAAGGTCATATGGCTCATGTACTACACCAAATATAATGAATATTGAAAGTTAGATCCCCTCCGTAAACATACACCTATGCCAAATGAAACTAAGTGAACAATCCCTTATGTTTTATGATTTTTACTTTGGTGGCTATGATTCATTACTTTATACAATTTTTCTGATGGTCATCCATAGCATCGACGGTGGCTTCTTAGTTATATAAGGTAACGTACCTTAGACAAAGGGGGATTGAGTGGGAGGGACATTGGGTCAAGTGAAATGATAACATGAATTTTCATAAATTACCTATGGTAAATGTTCCTTATTTATCAAATTAAGGGCGATTGATGAAATATTTTAGATATATTTAGAAATCATAATATATAGTACATCTATGATGAGATAAATGTTTGTACAATATTTATTAATATTTTATATAAAAATATATTTGCATATATTGACACATATAACATTTAGAACAGTGGTAAAGAAATAAAAAAAATCATACAAAATGTTAGCTCTTGAAAAGTTGGATATCATTGAATGGTGATATTTGGTTTTAAAATTAAATATTATTGGTAATATTTGATTTACAATTAAATATCAAAGGTGCAATATCTAAATATTATCATTGATGGATGCAATTCAGTCTACAATTGAAAAGGTATAAATGTAGGGACACTCGTTTTAAAACTAGTAAGGATCATATGGCTATCCCTCCTTAAACAAAAAATTATCAGTGATGTTTGGTTCTAAACCAAATATCACCCTTTTGTAACCTATTTTGCAACTTGCCCAATTGGATCATGCACCTACTCCTCTCTAAATAAAAATCATCATTGATATTTAATTTAAAATAAAAAATCATTGATGATATGTCACAGAGATTTTCAGTGGTATGCAAATGTCATAGATAATTTTTTATTTTAAACTTGATATCCATGATAATATTTAAAATATCACCAATAATTTTTAATTAATATACAAAAATCACTGGTGATTTTATTTTTGGTTGACCCTATCTTATATGTTATGAGTGTGTGCATGCCTTTTTACCTAAAATAAAGAAATATTATTGGTGATATTTTAAATTTATACAAGAAATTCCTGTGATGCGTCCCACTTGAGTGTGATGTGAGTGCATGTACACGCCTCCCTCATGTTGCAAAATGAGTTTCTAAACCGTAGACCCTCCCTCGTGTTGAAAAATATTAGTGTAATTTAATTCAAAGTTAAAATATCACTAGAATAAATAATTTGTTTAAAATTAAAAATCACCCATTCATTTATTTTATAATTAAATATCACCCATACAATTTACTTAATGGAGGATCACGTGAATTTTTACGTTATTTTTTATATTAATATACATTTATGCTAATATTTATACATATTAAACTCATATCCATGAAATATAATTGGTTTTTGAATAATTAATTAAACTAAGTGTAGGACAATTCGGAAGTTTTCTTATTTTTCTGCAATGACAATTCTATGAAAAATGTTTATAGTATAGATTCTACCGAGAATGCATATATAGCCATTGATACATGTTAGAAAGGATGATATCATATTCACAAAATTGACATTGGCCACCAATTTCCCTTTCATTTCAACCTCATTGTCCACCTAAAGTTGCACTCATTTCGCAAGGGCCTCCAAGCGCTATTAGGTTGTTGCAGCCTTTGCTATAAATTAGCCAATATTCTGTAGTGTGACAAATATTAAAGAATGAAGTAATAAGCTTTTAATGGATGGAAAATTGCACTTCAACTCAGTTAGAGACTCACGAATTTTTCACAGCATGAGGTATTGGTGGAAATCAAGTCTCATACCTCATGGGAGCGAGAAATACTCCTGGGAGGAAATTCGGAAATCCGCGTATCTGTTCTGTAGACGTGCCTTCTTCCATAGGATCCGTGATCCACCCTTCAGGCAATCATTGTTCGATATGTGTCGCCTGCAGCGTTGGAGAAGCCATCCACAACTACGGCAGGTGTTCTGGAGCAACGACACGACAGGAGGAGGCAGAGGAACCACGAGGAAGTACTCCTAACGATGCACGGACGAAAATAACGATATATATATATATACACACACACGCATAACATTATATGTATTAATTCTTTTTTTTTTATTCTTTGTTGGCATTATGTAGATGTCAATTTTCTAAGTGTGCTCAATCAATAGATATATTCATTGAGATTTTTGGGAACCATTTACCTATAGTAATCACGTGTTTATGCATTGTTGAGGATTCTTTTCTACGATAGTGACCGAGTGAATGGCTTTGATATTGATTGGCATCCCAAATCAATTGCAAAATGTTTGGCAGTTACAAATTTAATTTGCCTTTTACCTTTTGATGAGTTGCAAAGGCGTTGTTAATTATATGTTTAAGGTACGAAAATTTTAAGATTAGACAAGCTTGTCTTGGAAGCTGTATAGGATGATATATACATATATGACTTCTACGTTATATAAGCTTCATGCTTGATATCACGTATTCATTTATGTAGTATGGTCGTGTTATGTATACTTATTACTTACATGTTCTTAAAAGGCACCAACCGGGTTAACTCTGCTCTAAAGCTAATTACTCTATACCATAACAATTATTTGATTCTATGAGGATCCGTCAGCAATTTGACTTGTTTATATGTATGCTTCAGTTCTGTACGTTGTTATTACTACTGACTTTTTTTTTTGTTTTAAGTACTGTCACTTCGAAATGGTCTACTTAATTTAACTAATCACGGAGAGAGATTTCCATGACCTCTAGAATCTGTTCAGCTACCAAATTAACGTCCCTATAGCTTCATCAATTGAAATTTAAATTTGATGGTAGTACTCTTAATTCATCTCTGTTCCTTTGTCAATAATTTGAAATAGACAGTAAAATCCTTTACATCTATACGTCTAGTTGATTGGTCTAATAGAGCATGCAAATTTCCCACGTGCAATCACTTGACAAATATGCATGCTTGCTTCGGAATCTAAATATAGAAGCTAAGGTTAACCACTTCTTCCACGTTTTAGTACTACGAAATTAGTTGTTGACTTTTTAGAAAATAATAATGTCCTCTCTTTATTTACGAAAATCTCTTTTTATTTTTTTTTGTCAAAACCTGATGCTTGTTGATATTATTACCTTAATTAACACTTGAAGCTTGTTATTTTATTTGTGGGTAAGAAACATGATTAATGTGTGGAATAGAAGGTAAATGTTTTCAATTTCAGAGCATACACGAGACTCGAGGAGGCATCGATAGTGTCGAGTGCCTTCGACTTGATTTTTTGAAGTTATTCTGACCTCTCAACAACCCTAAATAAAGTAGCTCCATTTTTCCTCTTCGTGTGCCAATTTCTTACAAATTAGTTTTAATGAATGATTGTGATTCTTGATATGCATGTGTTCTTAGTTCCTCTTGTTGAATATGTTAATGTAAAACACTAATTTACCTAATTTTGATGATTAACAAAATAAGGTAAAATATTCAGAATAACTTAACTTTGTGATGCAGAGCTTAATTTGATGTGCAATAACGCTATACATGGATGATGATGCCTGAAAAGTTATCCAAGTGATGATACAATGATACTTAGTTTAATGATGAGGAAAAATGAATGATTAAAAGAAAGAGCCTCAAGAAGAGCTCTCAGAAGACTCAAAACCTAATCATGTAATATTTTTATGTTTCTGGAAGCTTTTGTTAAAGAACCACATTCATATTACACACACATAAAGTATCTCTTAGGATAAGTACTTAGAAAAATGATTAAATTTTGAAATTAATTAAAATTAAATGATTAAGAACATTTTAGGTTCATTTAAATGGTTAGTTACTATTTGAAAAACTTATCTTAATGAAAGGATACAAATTTCAAATTGTTCAACGATCAAAATAGATAATTATTTGATTAAGAATAGAGATTAATTGATCAATTTCAAGTTTATGAAGAAAACTAATTGATTCAAGCTGAAAATTAATTGATTAATGACCCATCATGACTCTCCTGGAATAGGATTAATCTATTAACAAAATTGGTTAATCGATTAATGTTTCTATTTTATGCTTTGGGTAGAAGTGTGTTGAACAGAAATTAATCAATCAACTTTTCTTTCAGTAATCGATTAACAATAGTGTATTAATCAACTAATAGGAGAGTTAATCAATTAATTTCAGAGATTTTTGAATTATTTCTCATTTTTTCAAAATCTCTCCTTTTCAATTTGGATTCAAATGTTATATTACGAAGTTTTGGTGGTTACCAAGCCTCAAATCAAAGTCTCTAAATACCTTGTAAAGGCTTAGAACCAAGATACATATCTCTCTCACTTGCTCTTAAGTTCAAAGATTCTTAGGAATTTCATTGTTCATAAAGCACTTATTTTCGGAATTTCGCTTACAAAAAGTTTTCGTACTCCACTTTCACTACAACACAATAGGCTTTTTGAGATGATAATTTGAGACGTATTAATGGAACCATCTTAAATAAACTAAAACCTACTAATCCCTCAACAAAAATCCTCCATGCTAGGACTTCCCAAAGTGCCCCGTCCTCCCCCCTCGTCAAAAGAAAAAAAGTCCCTCAAAAGACCCCCACTTGTTCCCTGAAAAAAACTCCCACCTGCACAAACAAACCCCTCCCCACAGACGAAAGCCCTTTCCTCAAAGAAACTCCACACGTAGCCCTTCCTGATCCCCCTTCCCTAGGGGCGCGTGACCCCCTTCCCCAGTGACTAGCGATGTGTGGCTGGTTCAGGCATTCTTCGCTTGCAGAAATAATGTGTATCAAAAACATAAGTTGTTGCAGTGAAATCGTGTGGTGGAAAAATCTTGAACAAAACTAATTATCAGTAAAACTAACCACGATAGATTAGGTCGTATTCACAGAGAGGAATAGATGCAATAAATTCATGAATATTTTTTTTCTTGTATTCGTTCAATCGAGTGTGAAACCTGTGGTCAAATCTGACATAAAATGTAGCGAAAAGAAGACACACAATAACTCAAGAATGTAAGGTTATATGTGCAATTTTTCCTCAATAAAATATTCAATAAATATGTGATCAATCTATGTAATTTCCAATTGCACATGTATTAGAGAGAAATTATGTAAATCATAATCCAAAACCAATGTCAAAGGATATGAATAATAAGAGCCAAGTAATTATGAGAAAGCATGAGCTCAAGTTGCAATTTCACTCAATATATCAAATATTAAAATAAAAATCATAGTTTGGCAATGGCACTTAATGTAAATACTAATTGACCCTTTACTGTAGAGAAACAGGGGACTTAGTTCTCCTCGCTGGCAAGCGGAGAGGGAAGCACGGTCGACGATGCAAAGTCGGAGGAGGTCGTCGGGGATGAAGGGATCGCGATGCCGGTAACCCTATCGATGACGGTGTCCAGAGCCGGTTGGACGACGAGGAAATGCTCATTGGCAATGGTGGTGTCCACCCATGCACGTGGGTCGCAGACGGCGTATCTGAGGGCATGGTCAGGCCCATGGTGTCAAGGCGAGGTGAATGATGATGATGGAGCAGAGTGAGGTGGCCAGATGAGGCGACTACGCGTGGAGATGAACGACCAGCGTTGGGTTCTTCTTTGGAGAAGAAGAATAGTGCACGGAGCGGAGCGGAAGGGCCGCGCGTGTTGAGGGCGCACTGGAGGAGTTGGTGCACGCAAATGCGCATGGGGCTGCTGCGCGGAAGGGCCACGTGGGCACTGGTGGTGCGTAGAGAGGAGATGCGCACAAGGCTGGTGTGTGTGTCTGGAGGAAGTGTTGTTGCACGAAGGTGTGGGCGCGTATGCATGCGCGAGGCCTGCTGTTGAAGTTTGCGCGCGAGGAAGTTGATGGGTGTAGGCGTCGATGAAGTTGGCTCTAAAACATTGTGCGCTCTCCAGCCACCGAGTTTGCCTTCTCCATAATGATCCAGGATGGAAGAGATGATCCCCTGCATCCGTAGTTCTTCCTCTTTTGAACCCAATGTGCGGGCGTTTTCTTAACAGATCTTCCCCAACTTTCCCTCATTTGGTTTACGCCGTGCGAGATCTCCTCCAACAACGCCCGCACGATGAGGTGCTGCTGTTGATAGGTTGCGAAAGGCATAGTTCTGCTGGCAAAGGAGATGGTGAAAATTGCACTCAAAACCCTGCATAAATATATATGTATCAAATTTTACCAAAGCATTCTCTAATTAATATAAACTAACACTTAACTCTAATTGCAATCTAATGAGGCATGTTTTACATGTACTTAGGCTAATTAGCACTCCACTAAAGTGGATTGATTAAATACCCCCATGCCTAAGTTTTACTAGTCCCTAGCAAAAAAAGGTGAAAAGCATTGGAAGTAACTGAAAAGATTTCTTCTCTAATAATTCAGAGATCTAGACAAATGTAAAGTAATAGTAGCCAGGGTAGCGAATCCAAGTGAAAAGCCAGCTTACATTTAAAGTTCAAACTTATCCTTTGACAAAATTCTATTAGGATAGGTAACTACTTTCCTCAGGGATAAAGTAGAAAGTAATCTGTAGTTTGACCCTAGATTTTTGGCTTGGGTAGGGGATACTGAATTGAATGGATTAATATTTGGCAGCTAACACCCATCTGGTGCTACATGTAGTCTAGTACTGCAGACTCTAGATCTCTAGATTATTAAACAAGTCAACCCAGAGATAGGTTAAACACTGTGCTCTCTTTGCGTTCCCTTGTGCTCACTCACTCACTCTTTTCTTTTTCTCTTTCATCTTTCTTTTCTGAGATCACATATCTTACCAGATTTTTGTAAATGTACTCAATATTTGGTAGCCTCACATGGCATTCACACGTCAATAAAAGTCCTAATAACTCTACAACTAAGTTAGAAGTCCTCAACCAGTATTCAAGTGATCAGAAATACTAAAAAGTAGGTATGGGTCATATTTGGTGGATTGCAATGAGTGTTTTTGTTGTTGCCTCAAAAATATTGATAAAAATTGACATGAAGGTAAAACTCCAAACTTGGACTCTTTTTTTCTTTTTCTGTTTCATTTTCTTCTTCTCTTTTTTTTATTTTTTTTTCTTACTTTTTTTTTAAAGAAATTAACATAACAAGACACAGACTTTTATTCATGAGGCATTATTAGGGATGATGATGATCAAGTGAATATTGTGTAGCTTATTTGGTGGAAGTGCCTACTTTCATCACCGAGAAAGGATGGATAAGACAAGCGTATTTCTGACCTTTGACACTCTTACCTTCCTTCAGCCGAGGACTCTATGAAAGATGGCCGTAACCATCCACCATAGTCATAGTTTTATCAAGACTCAATCTCTGTGTATCTGCCTTATTTGGTGACTCTCAGGAATTCACACAATGTACTCACAAAGGAACAGAGAGCAAAAACTATGCCTAAATCTGAGGTATCCTCATATAATTGTCCAGAACTTAAGTGTCCTTGCACTAGACTTAGCGCACCAGTAATCTCTCTACTTTCTTCTCACAAATATGAGGTGGATCTAATAGAAGATAGTATGCCTGACTCCCTTTTAACTGTCCAAGGGTCCAGTAGACTAAAAATGCTTATTAATTTTCTACAAAGATCCATTACCCAGTCTACGTGTAAGTGAACATAACTGTACTAGATTCTGAACTTAAGAAATAATTCAAGAAGAAAATCTTCAATGGCACTTGATAAATTTTCTGCTAGGGACTAACCAATTTAGCTCAAGAAAATAAAAGATTTTTTTTGCTAATACACAATCATAAATGTATGCAATTATTTATAATTGCCATAACATCCTCAGGTTATACCCCCCCCATGCCTAAGATTGACAATGTCCTCATTGGAAAAATAAAGACAGAAGAACATCACTTGAGGAGGAGAGTGGGAGGAGCTAAGGCTCCTTAAGCCGAAGTGCATCCAAAATCTAGCCATCTGAAAGAGTAATATAAGGTTTAAGTCGTTGGCCATTTACCTTAAAGCTCACACCAGAAGTAGTGTTCCAAATTTCTATAGCTCTATGAGGGAAGGTATTGATAACAATGTACGGCCCATCCCAACGGGACTTGAGCTTTCCTGGAAATAGTTTAAGTTTGGAATTGAAAAGCCTCACTGAAAAGGATCGCTCCCTTTGACCTATGATCGCTCCCACTGCAAAATCAGAAGCATCGCACATTAGCTCAAACGGGAGGGTCCAATCTGGTGCTTGGAGAATCGATGCAGTAAGAAGTGCTTTCTTCAGGACTTGGAAAGCCTCGCCACATTTATCATCAAAATCGAAGGAGACATCCTTCGCTAATAGGTCGCAGAGTGGCTTAGAGATTTTACTGAAATCTCTAATGAAGTGCCTATAAAATCCAGTATAGCCAAGAAAAGATCTAACTTGATTAATATTGGTGGGCGATGGAAGCTTAGAGATGGAATCAATTTTTGCAGTATCCACCTCTAATCCTCTCTCATAAACTACATGCCCTAACACAATGCCCTGCTGGACCATAAAGTGGCTTTTCTTCCAACTAAGCACCAGCTTTGCCTCTTCACAACAGGTTAAGACTTTATCAAGGTGCGAAAGGCATAGGATAAACAACGAACCATAAATGGAGAAGTCATCCATGAAAATCTCAACAAACTCGTCGATCATATCAAAAATATAACCATCATACATCGTTGGAAAGTGGTAGGAGCATTACATAATCCAAATGGCATTCGGTGGAATACAAATGTACCATACTGACTCGTGAAGGTAGTACGCTCCCGATCGTCAAGAAAGACGGCTGTCTGATTATACCCAGAGTACCTGTCAAGGAAACAGAAGTACTTGTTCCCCGCCAATCGTTCCAAAATCTGATCGATAAACGGTAGGGGAAATGGTCTTTCTGTGTAGTCGTGTTTAAATGGCGGTAATCAATGCAGACCCTCCAACCAGTTGAGGGTCTAGTGGTTACCAACTCTCCTTGATCGTTCTCTTCCATAGTGATTCCTGCCTTTTTAGGCACCACATGAATAGGACTGACCCATTTACTATCTGAAATGGATAGATAATCCCCGCATCCAACCATTTCAGAATCTCCTTTTTAACAACCTCTCACATATTGGGGTTGAGCCTTCTCTGCATGTCTCGGAAGGGTTTCACAGACTCGTCCGTGTATATATGATGCATGCAAAGGGAGGGATCAACACCCTTAATATCAACAATTGACTAGGCAATTGAATCCCTTGTGCCTTTGTAAACACTCAAGCAGAGCTCCCTCCTACAATTCAGATAATGCAGACGAGATAATAACGGGGAGCGTGTCATTAAGGCCAACGAAAGATACTTCAACGTGCTCGGGAGGGGTTTCAAATCCAACTCAGGAGCCTTTTGGATTGAGGGTTTAAGTTGAGATGTTCCTGCCTCAGGTAGCGGATCTACCTTCATAGTCCAGGGTGGGGACAAAGACTCTGTGTGTATCCCCAGCATCTCTTCTAATTCGGGTATTTTCCCTTCAATTTCTTTACTAATCAGAGGATGGTCCTTAGATATCACCTTTTGGAGGGGATCTCTACATAGGAGTGCTGGAGTAGTCTCCTCAATTATTTCATCAACAACCTCAATCTGAGAACAATCTTCAAATCTAGATTGCTTGTAAGTATCAAAAATATTCAACTGGATCTTCTTGTTTCCAAAGCCCATAAGTGCCCCTGATCTACAATTGATAGAGGCATTGGTTATAGCTAAGAAGGGGCTTCCCAGAATAATGGACGGCTTAGTGGGCTTATTCGATGGGTCAGTATCTAGTGCAAGAAAGTCAACAGGGAAGAAGAAGTCCTCCACTCTCACCAGGACATCTTCCAGTAATCCCTATGGTGTCTTAAGCAATCTGTCTGCAACCTAGAGGATGACTGAACTAGGCTTTAACTTACCTCCTCCCAAAAGATCGTAAATAGAGCTTGGTAAAATATTCACCCCTGCACCCAGATCGAACAAAGCCTCGTCAATGTGTTGGTTACCTATAACCACTAAAATATATGGGGCCCCTGGGTCTTTCATTTTGGGGGGTGTTCCATGTTGGAAAACCAAGCTAACATGGTCAAGTAGGATGACCTTAGCTTGGACCTGTCTCCTAGATCGGTGCTTCTAGGTACACAGGTCCTTTAGAAACTTGGCATAGGACGGGATCTGTTTGATAGGTTCCAATAGAGGCAAGTTGATCTGGACTTGCCTAAAAGTGTCCATAATCTCCTCCGTCCTATCCTTAGCTCTAGGCGAGCCAACAAAAGATTCCCCAGGAGCAGATAGGTGCTCTGCATAGGGCACCCTCGTCTTCTAGGTAGAGGGGTGATCATGGCGAGAGGGGTGGCGGACTGATGACATCCTAAGGGTGGGTGGTTTCAAGCTAGGGAGAGTAGTGTGGCTCTTCCTCGGTGGAGATGGAAGTCGGGTCGGGTGTAGGAAGGGAATCCTGAGACGTGACCATAGGAGTGTTATCAGGCTTGTCGATTTTCTTTCCACTCCTCATCATGGTCACATCTTGGGCGTGCTCCCTGAATATGACCCCCTTGCCCTTTGGGTTCTCCTCAGAAGAGCTAGGCAACTTCCCCGGATCACGCTGCCTAACTACCTCAGTAAGATGACCAATTTGGGATTGCATATCAGTAATCATCTTATTCTGAGATTGGATGACCATATTCTGATGCTCTTGCATCACTTTCATCATGGCTTTAAGTTCATCCATCTCAGAGGGCTTATTCTGAGGAGGGTTTTCATTGGATGGCTGGTATATGGGTTGGGGAGGTAGGGGTCTTGTATTCCCTGAGTTGGAAGCATCACCTTGCTTCCATGAGATGTTTGGATGGTTCCATCACCCCGAATTATAGGTATTAGAATACGGGTTATTACGAGGAGGTGGGCGGAAACCTTGGGCCGTGTTCAGGTCGGCCTGAATCAACTTAGGGAATTGATTTGCCTGGTGGCACTCCACAGTGGCGTGTGTTGTGCTTTGGCAAATGGAGCATTCACTTGAAGCCTGAAAGATAAAGGCTGCTTGCAGGTTCATGCTGGGGTTTGGTAAAAGCCTATCAAAGTTTTTCTTCAACAGTTGAATCTGATAAGCTAAATCCTGAGTAGCCCCAGCTTCATGGGCCTCTATCTTCCTCTGCAAAATTGATGGTTTTCTTTCTTGATAGTAAGAGAACCTATGTATGGAATTGTCACTTAATGTTTCAAATAATGCCCAAGCTTCATCCTCAGTTTTGGTCATGAAGGTTCCTGCATAGGCTGCATCGATGGTTTGCCTATGCCTTTTAGATAATCCGTTATAGAACCTTTCTACCAACTACCATCTTGGCACCTGATGGTGGGGGCATAACCTAAGAAGGTCATTAAAGCGCTCCTAAGTCTCGTGAAATTGGTCCCCTTCCTATTGAGTAAAACCCATAATCTCTCTTCTGTAATGGTTGGTCTTACTCTTAGGAAAATACTTTTTCAAGAATTCTCCCTTAAGGGTGGCCCAATCATTTACCCTTGCATCGAGGGTATGATACCAGTGTTTGGCCTTATCCTTTAGGGAGAATGAAAATAGAGTCCTTATCAGGGCTTCATCAGTAAAGCCTTGGAGTTTCACCGTGGAACAGACCTCGGTGAATTCCTCAAGATGCCTGTAGGAATCCTCCCTAGCAGTACCATAAAAAGATGGGAGCAAAGATATGGTGCTGCTCTTGATTTCATATGGATTATCCACTCTAGGTATTCGGATAGGTAGGGCTTGATGGGTTGTAGGGAGGAAATAGTCTCTCAAGGTTCTCTAATTTCACCAACCCTAATCTCTTGTTCAGGTCTTTCATCAGCCATTTTTCTTCTTTCTTGGTTAGCTTTCCTTATAAATCTCTCATGCTCAGGGTTGAAGAGAAGACTATTTCTAAGAGAGCGCCTACCAAGCATACACCAAGAAAACACAAGGCAAGAGGTCATTTGTTGATTTAAAGTTCTTTAAGTCCTCTTCCAACTCTTTAGGTTGGCCAAATATAGTTAAAGCAATTTTTCTCCGTTCCTACGTAAGTGGTATAAGAGAAATGAGGCACTTGAAATTTTCAGTCAATGATTGTTAAGAAGGTTGAGGTTACTTTTAGTCCTTTTTGGGTGATCAATCAACTTGTTAAACAATTACACACCCTAAATTGAGCTTCGAGTGCCCTAAAGACGTACACTTTGCTACAATGATATTCTTAGATGCTCAAGTAAAAAGGTACTCCAAGGATGGAACCAAGGGATGCAAGTAGGGCGAACCCTTTCTTGGAGGCAATGCATTAACGGTGCCTCTTAACTACCCTTGAATTTCTTTAAGGGGTGTCCCCCTCCTTAGAGTATCAAATCACTTGGGCAAATTTTAATACCACTATTTCAAAGTGAGATAGGATGGTTTGCACCGATAAAGAGATCAATGCCTATAGCCTTAAGGGTCCAAGTCCTAGTGCAGTGCCTATAGTACGTGCTCAGTGCAGGAAGTGTGCATCACACTGCGAAAAGTGATTTTTCTTTTGAAAATCGTAGTCATGTTATTCAAACACTTCCTATATATTTTCCTTTCTTTTCAAGAAGCAATGTGACCACTTGATTAATCTTTTCAAATCAGTTTAAGCGGTCTTCTTTAACTATGTTCAGATGCAATGCATGTGCAGATAATTGATGCAGTAAGATAAGAAATGCGTACCTTACTCCAGCACTCTTCTATGCAAAAATGCACGCAATGTAGTAAGAAAATCTAGATGCTACTCAAGCAATTCTAGATGGTCGTCCTATGGATATGCAGCTTCTAGTAGGCAATTCGGATTTATTTTCTTTTCCTTTTTTGGCTTTTGTAAAAATAAGTGCACAATTAAAAGATCTAACTACCACAGAATGATCCTAGAATCTAAAGAATCAGGGACACTCCCCCAAAAACTGGCCCCAGAGTACAAGGGCGAGAAAACAAATAACTAGGCTAATCCTAAAGAGTCTATTCTAAAATTCTAAATTAGAAGTCTAAGAGGAAGAATCCTCCTAGATGGTCCTCCGTGCATCTCCACGCATGTGGGATCAAGGCCTACAGGCTCCTGTGATTATCTCTGAGGTGTGTCGCTCAAGGTCTACATCGTCTCTCCACTACGCCTGTTGCTTTGTCAGATTCCTCGCACAGAAAAGATAAAGAATGATCAGATAAATGCGCAATTCAAAGTAATCAGAAATAAAGTCAGGTGAATTTATTGTGTCGATTGCCTCCCTAGCAATGGCACCATTTGGTTCAGGCGTTCTTCGCTTGCAAAAATAATGTGTATCAGAAACATAAGTTGTTGCAATGAAATCACGTGGTGGAAAAATCCCAAACAAAACTAATTATCAGTAAAACTAACTGTTCAAGGCTTCAGGAAAGGGTGCTTGAGAGAAATCATGAGTGTTTGGGTCCTGATCCTTGTCTTCTTAATCTCCTAGGTTAGATTCGGGCTCCTCAAGATCTTATTTAGGTCTAGATTTTGAAGAGTAACGATCTTGGGTCTGTCTCCCACTTCTCAAGGTTACTACACTAGCAATGGCGTTATGGTTGAAAGGTTGAGGTGGGTTCTGCAAAATAGGTGGAGCCTGACTAGGGTTGGCAAAACCAGGTGGGTGCTGGGGAGTAGGTTGAACTACATGTGCCTATTTCTCCAGTGAGTTGCTTTAGTTAACCCTATTAAAATTTCTTGGGTTAGGGACGGGTTGGGATGGTAGCATCCCGTGTTGTCTATCATCAACTAGTTGGTCTAGTCGTCCTATTAGTTCTGTCCTCAATTGATTCATCTCTTCCTTATGTCTCATATTCTTCTCTCTCATTTCTTTGAGGACCAGACTCAAATCAGAGGGCTGGTTTTCCTGAGTAAGTTGTGGTTGATATGTGCATGGTTGTGTATACCTACTAGGTTGCCCATAAGTGTTTGGCTTAGTCAAGTTAGGACCCTGGGAGGGTTTCTGACTTGACCAAGCAAAGTTAGGATGGTTGCACCATCCAGGGTTTTAAGTGTTTGAATAAGGCTCATTTCTAGTGTAACCCAGGAGTGCATTCACGTCCTCAGGATAACTAGGCATCGAGCTGCATAGTTCAAAATTCGAGGGCATCAAGGTCCCTTCTTAGAACCCAGAAAGAGATGGGTACAAGTACAATTGGCTAATAGGTGGAGCCATGGTTAGGTCATTGATGTTGTACATGGATTCCTGACCTAGAGGGTTGGGGAATTGGTTTTGGGTTAACATATTCATTCCTTAGGTAGGCATAGGGTTTAATCTAGATTGTATACCTAAGGAACTCCCACCTTTTAGAAGATTATCCAATTTCTTATCCAAATTCTCCAGATTCTTTCCCACGAGTTCCACCTTATCTAATTGTTGTGCAATTAGCTCTAAATCAACCAAGTTTGAATTGTTGTTAACTTCATAAACTCCGCTTCTTGGTTGATTAGCTCTGTTAAAGACGGACATTGAGGCATTGTTGAGGAAATTTTCACTCATATTCTCAAACAGTTGAAAGGCTCCCTCAGCATCTCGACTTAGGAAATTGCCCCCACATGCCGCATCAATAAAATTCTTTAGATTATCACTCAACCCATAATAGAAAATATGGGCCATGTGCCACTTCGGAATCCCATGATGAGGGCATTTCCTAGCTAAATCATTGAACCTCTCCCAAGCCTCATGTAGTTGTTCCTCAGGATTCTGCTTAAAGTTTGTTATGGCACATTTAAGGGCATTAGTTTTTCCTACGGGGAAGAATTTCTTTAGGAATGTGCTTCTCAGGTCTTCCCAAGTTAGGATTGGTCTACCAATTGTCCTCAACTAATGTGCAGCTCTATCTTTCAAGGTGAATGACAACATTTTCATCATTAGGTCGCCTTCATTCATGTTCCTAGGGCCAAAAGTTCTTCCTATGTGTAGGAGCTCTTCAAGGTGGTGGAAGGGGTCATCTGATTCAAGGCCATGGAAGTGGGGAATCAAGTTAATGATCTAAGGTTTGAGTTCAAAATCTTCCCCATCCTGAGGTACCCTAACAAAGGGTTCAGGTTGGGCATTAGAAGGGTTATAAAAGTCATGGAAGGGCCAGTCTGCCCTTCCGTTTTGGAGTCGAGTGATGGCCTGCACTATAACTTCCATCTGTCAATCATGATGCTAGCCCTACTTAGTGATCTGCCTTTGTAAGAGAGTCGTAGGATCCAGATTTTGTTCATCTATCTCTTCTTCCTCATGATGGCTAGCCATTACAGAGGGTTTAGATTTAGATCCTAGCTAAATATGTCTTCTCCTAGGATTTCTTTCTAATGGTGGTAGCAAATTAGGACTTTGAGATCTTCTACCTTGCATGTACCAGAAGAATGTCTATAGATGAGAGAGAAGATAGATGAGAGAAACCCTACCCACTCAATGCAAGCAATCAAACTAGTCCTAGCTCCCCAAAATACGACTAGGTTAGATCAACCCTTGAACTACTTGGCTGGCCAGAAGGATGGGACCCCTTAGGACACCCTGCACGGTAGGACACCACTAAAAGTTAACGCGGTTACCACACTACCTTTCTTGTCACTAGTGGGTCCAAGTAGACAAGGCCTTGACCTTAGCCCAATCTAGTTTCAAGTCCCCAAGTCTATTAGTCCTGCCTAGGGCACATCTACTCAATTTTAGGCTTGGGTTTGATGTGCTTTTGGAATATGATGGGAGTTAGGAGGGTGTTTTCCCTTAAAATTGATTTTGAAATGTGTGAAGTGCTCAGGCAAGCAGGGTTCACAAGCAATTTCTTACGATGAAATATCTCTTAAGATTCAAATGCTTGAGTTAATGAATTTTAGGGTTCACTTGATTAAATATTTTCAAACAAGGTTCTAATAAGGCACACAAAAGTTTTGCAAATCCCAATTTGTTTGATAGATTTCCTTTAAGTATGGAAATGCAAGTGTGCTCTATCATTAGCGTGAAACCCTAAGCATAGATAGTTCTAAATGCTTCTTTTAGGTCTAAAATGATGAGTGGTGCGACCAAAAAAATGCAATAAATTGGTCTTCTTGCACCACTAACTAGGCACTCATAAAATATTTTTTTCAATAATTTTAATTCACGTTTTCTATTTTTTCAGATTTAAACTATACTGGGGGTTTTGTAGTCTGTTTTGACCCCCAGTTCGTGATCAAATAATTCGTGCAATCCAAAGAGCAAAAAATATTTTTTCCCAGATTTTTATGAAATTATTGACTTTCTCATAAATTCAGTGCCATAAATTTTACTTCAATCAGAGTTATATAAAAATTCCTTTGATATTTTGAACTCTAAAAACTTAGGAAAAAAATCTATATTGATAATAGATCAGTGCTCGAATTTTCAAAATTTTTCTATAACTTTGATTGCTGTGAAAATTGGATATGTTGTTTCTAACTTTGAAATCAACATCCAGTAAATATTTAAAAATTTTTGGACATGCAAATCTTCGGGAATTGAATTTTTAGGATAAAATTTTATTTCAGCCCGAAATCAAGAGAAATATTTTTTTCTTTGTTTTTATTTCTAAAAAGCGAACAAATTCTAACTAATCCTAGGGTTCAAGCAAATCCTAAATCTAACTAATCTAAACTACGGGTACTTATCTAAGGTTCGAACCCGTACTTTCTTCGTTGTCATGTTTAGTTCAGATTTCTTCATTTTCTGCACCCATGAAATCAACAAAAAATGTAGTGGGCTAGAAATCTCAAATACGCATCGAAAACCTTCAAAAATTTTCGTTGCCTCCCCGGCAACGGTGCCAACTTGTTTGGCGCATGATCGCGATTAAAAGTTGTTTAGTTGTAATATAGCGTGAAAACACGACGACAAATAATATTATAAAATCGGTGAGTATCGGGTCATTCGCAGGGAGGCAATCCCGATTTTTAACGGAAGCTTTTCAATGAAACTAGTTATAACAAGATATTTATATATGTATATATGTATAGAGACGCATCAAATATTCATAAGATCAGATTTCATTGCATTGATAAAGAGTTTTTCATAATAGAAATTGCTATGCAAAAAGTAAAGATAGATAGAGAGGGAGAGGGAGAGAGAGAGAGATAGAAGAAAGTGGTAGAGAAACGACGCCACTTGCAGGATGCTTGTGCGAGATGCGGCAGCACCTTAGATCCAGAGCATCGGGATGAAGTCAAAGCAGAGTTGCAGAGGAGACGGGATGTCTGGAGTTGATGGAAGAGAGAGGTTCTAAGTGGATGCTTCAATTGGGGGGCCCTGGGTCTTCTTTTATAACTTTTGTGAAGGACAAAAAGGGTATTTCAAGCCTTAAAACCATCCAACAACCCTTGGTTGATTAGATCCGTCTCTGGTTTGGCCTCAAAACTCCTTCAATTTCCTTCTTATCATGCAGATTCACTGGTGACATATGGCAACCTCTGGATGCTTCGATGATGATTGCATGACTCCACTGCTTCCTCGCCCGCCTCTCTGCTTTCTTCATGTGCACCCGCATGCCTCATTTTAGTACTTGATCCCTGACCATTCGATCGTATGATCGAACGGCTCAGATTAACTCCCGCGTGCGCTCAAATTCTGAATCCATGCCAATGATCCTCAACCGTCCGATTTCAAATCCTATTTGCGCTATTGCACGTACCACCCGCGATGCGCTCTGATCGTGCCACGTGGCGAGCTGTCTGCCCTTAGATCGCGCAATTGCGCCTGCACTCACCTGCCCGCCGACGCTGCATCAATTTTGCATAGCGTAGGGCTCGAACCTGCATCCCCCGCTTACGTGCACGTGCGGGGGAGCCAATGCGCTGCGCAAACTCTTTATCATATATGCTTGCTTGTTTATATTTATACTAATCTAATCTAGGTGGTGACGTGGTGCACTCGTTGCTGTTGGATGAAGATCAGCGGCCTAGCTGCGAGGAGAGGTGCCTCTAGGAGTTGGGGGCATGGCGAGGGCGGCTGCGATGGTGCCACGTGGCGTCATCGTGGCAGTCTATTCTTCTTCTCTTTATATCTGATGACATAGGCCTCCGATTAAGTTGATTTTTACACCGTTGGACTACGAACGTCGATCCAAATCCATCCGTGCGGTTGCACATGTCATCTAAGGTCTGGATCTTTGCCCTTTTGCTCCATGATCTCCGTTCTTCTATGGATTGCACACGATGCTCTAGTTGTCTGATCGAGACCATTTCAGAAGCATTGGACTTCCGTTGTCGTTCTGATCAGATCTATCTGGTCTGATCTGACATCTGCAGCTTCAAATCATCTGTGATTAAAATCATCTTTATTTTAAGTTATAAAATGAAGATATTATCTATATGACTAATAAACTAACTAGTATGCGAATAACGATGCTTATGCATGCATTAACTCGAAGTCATGCTAGAATCTAGCTCAATTCAGGTGTTTTAAGTTGCATGATTGATGTGCAATCACTAACCACGATGGATTAGGTAGTATCCACAGGGAGGAATAGATGCAACAAATTCACGAATACTTTTTCTTCTTGTATTCGATCAATCGAGTGCGAAACCCATGGTCAAATCTGACATGAAATGTGACGAAAAGAAGACACACAATAACTCAAGAATGTAAGGTATATACACAATTTTTCCTCAATAAAATATTCAATAAATATGTGATCAATCTATGTAATTTCCAATTGCACATGTATTAGAGAGAAATTGTGTAAATCTTAATCCAAAACCAATGTTAAAGGATATGAATAACAAGAGCCAAGTAATTATGAGAAAGCATAAGCGTGAAGTTGCAATTTCACTCAATATATCCAATATTAAAATAAAAAATTAGAGTTTGGCAATGGCACTCAATGTAAATACTAATTGACCCTTTACTGTAGAGAAACAAGGGACTTAGTTCTCCTTGTTGGCACGCAGAGAGGGAAGCATGGTCAATGGTGTGAAGCTCGGAGGAGGTCGCCGGGGGTGAGGGGATCGCGATAGCAGTGACCCCGTCGACGGCGATGGCCAAAGCCGGCCAGATGAAGAGGAGATGCTCGTTGGCGGTGGTGGTGTCCACCCATGCATGTGGGTCGCAGACGGCGTATCTGAGGGCGTGGTCACGCTCGTGGCATCGAGGCAAGGTGAATATCGTCGATGAAGCAGAGTGTGGTGACCGGATGAGGCGACCGCGTGTGGAGATGAACGGCTGGCATTGGGTTCTTCTTTGGAGAAGAAGAATAGTGCACAGAGTGGAGCGGAAGGGCCGCGCATGCTGAGGGTGTGCTGGAGGAGTTGGTGCATGCAAAGGCAGGTAGGGCTGCTATGCGGAATGGCCGCGCGTGCTGAGGGCGTGTTGGAGGAGTTGGCACACGCAAAGGCGCATGGGGATGCTATGTGGAAGGGCCGCATGGGTACTGGTGGTGCGCGGAGAGGAGATGCGCACAAAGATGGTGTGTGCGTCTGGAGGAAGTGCTGTTACGCAAAGGTGTGGGCACGCATGCGTGCGCGAGGCCTGCTGTTGCAATCTGCGCGCGAGGAAGTTGATGGGTGTAGGCGTCGATGAAGTTGGCTCTAAAACACCATGTGCTCTCCAGCCACTAAGTTTGCCTTCTCCACAGTGATCCAGGATGGAAGAGATGATCCCCTGGCGTCCGTAGTTCTTCCTCTTTTGAACCCAATGTGCAGGTGTTTTCTTTAACAGATCTTCCCCGACTTTCCCTCATTTGGTTTAAGCCATACGAGATCTCCCCAACAATGCCCGCACAATGAGGTGCTGCTATTGATAGGTTGAGAGAGGCACGGTTTTGCTGGCAGAGGAGATGGTGAAAATTGCACTCAAAACCCTGCATAAATATATATGTATCAAATTTTACCAAAGTATTCTCTAATTAATATAAACTAACACTTAACTCTAATTGTAATCTAATGAGGCATGTTTTACATGTACTTAGGCTAATTAGCACTCCACTAAAGTAGATTGATCAGTGGCCCCCTTCCCCAATGGCGCACGGTCCCCTCCCTAGCGAACCGCAGCCCTTGCCCAGCAACCAGAAATGCGTGGTCCCTCCCCAACAGCATGTAGCCCTTCCTGATCGATCTCATCATTGATCATTTACTAGCCCCGTCAATCGCAGAGCCCCATCAGCGTGCAGTTTCCCATTGTTCGCATAGCCCCATTGATCGCAGAGGCCATCGATCGTAGCCCCATCGATCATGCATCCCAATCCCTTTGGTCGACTCCAACCTCTGTATGGTCACCTCCATCAATTGCTTGACCATCCTAGTCCCTTTGATCGATGCCGCCCTCTGTTTGGTCACCTCCTTCACCATCCGATAAATCCATTATCAGCTACAGGTCTTATTCATAAAACTATAGGTTATGAGTAGCTACAACTCTTATTCATCCGATCGATCCTTCCCCTCCTTTGATCTACAGGTTTTTTTTTCCTTTTTTTTTGATAAGGCAAAGATATATCATAAAAGGCTTCCACAATAATCTTGGAAGACTGCTTTTTTGGCCTTTTGGATCTTGAAAACTTTCTTAATAATCTTCTGCTCTTCAACCAAGAAGGCACAGATAATCCTTTCTCAATCAACACTTCTAGATAGAACACCATCATAATCATGGTTTACTGTGCGAGGGCTTCTAGACAACCTAGTTCTCTTGTATTCTGCAAGTCCTATTCTAGTTTCAAAATAGAAAGAATAGGGCATTGCAACCATTAGTATATGCAAATCAGTATACTTGTTAACAGGCTCCATCATCCTATTTTAATGAATTAATAAGAGGATTAGTTAACAGTATACTTACTATCTCTTCATGTGGAGTTTCATTTTTCACATTGCAAATGAGTATTTGCTTTTATTTCAAAATGATGTGTATCGACTACAAGTTCTATTTGGAATGGATTAGGTCTTTGTTAACAGTCACAATGTTATTTGGCATGGATTAGGTCCTTTTTTTTTACAATGTTATTTGGCATGGATTAGGTCCTTTTTTTTTACAATGTTATTTGGCATGCAATCGTCAGGGGAATATACTTTCAAGTTCGTAATGTTTTGGCTATTTTGAAACAACTCTAGGCTCAGGAGGTGGTCAAAAACAACTTGTGCTTAGTTGATCTTGTCGATCATCATCTTCTTACTCAATCTTATCTCTATATGCTCCTATTAGAAATCAATTCCAATAAAAAGTTAGTAGAACTTGTTTCCTCTTTCAGAGTCTCCAAGATGATAGTTTTATGTCCTAGCACCTCACTAGATTTGTCTAGCCAAATCAAAAATATGCTAAATCCATTTCACATAGGTGCTAAACATGGGTTATACGTTATCTAAGCAATCTTATAGCTCTACTCCCTTCATTTTGCATCACTTGTGGTGCTCAAATATTCATTAGAGTAAGAATAGGAAATTATACTAGCATAAGAGGGGGTGAATTGTAGACAAAAATTGTAAACAAAAACAAACATATAAAAAAAGATAATAGATTTATAGAGAAATTTTTTTTAAAGGGAAAACCTTTACTTAGATGGTACTAATAGGTTGTAATATAAATAGTGCAAAATAATTTATGATTATGGATGATACCACAAATGTGGATGGCATCGGTAGCTAATTTGTAGCATTAACTAAATTGAACAATAAAGCCATACAACAAGAGAATATAAATCATTCTAAAGTAATATGTTTAAGCTTTTTCCTCTCAAGATTTCTAGTATATCAATTTGTTAGTAGACATTACTTTTAGAAAGTGTGGGTTCTATATGGTTTGATGAATAAAACAATTTGTGATTTTTTTCTAATTCCAACATATTGTTCACTACCATGTTTGCTTTTATAGCTTTTATCCCAAGTTTGTAGTTATATGGTATCTAAATTCTTTACCTTATCACTCAACTCAACTAGGTTTTGCAAAATAGTGTTAAGGCTGAGAAACATTGATTTTGCAAAATAGTGTTAAGGCTGAGAAACATAGGTTTTGCAAAATTTGGGTGTGAAGGAATGTTATACCTTAAGTGATTTTTACATTCTCACAATAAATTATTTTCACCCCCCTCCCCCTCCACCTCTCAGATATAACCTTGTTGTGATTCTAGGTAAAATGCTAGTAGTATTGTTGTATACTCTAGCTTAGAATTATTCAAGGCATGATTAGGGAAAAAATTCTAAATACGGTATTTCCAACCACCATTTGCCTTTAGCGTGGAGATATATTCTCATCTAATTAGGCTAAAGCTATTTTCTAACTAAGTGGTTCTTCACAGAAGGTTTTCCTTGTTGTCTCTCCACATAAGTGTAACAAATGGTTGGACTTTTGTTGATTGTAGGTACTAGATTTTCTTTAACCTAAAAAGATCTTAATTTATGTATAAGTTAAACCTATTTTCATGAAATCTAGTTATTAATCATTTTGGTTATTGATTTAGGTACAAATGGATAAATCATGGATGTATTTGTGTCGAACTAATATCGCAAGATATAGCCTCAAAGTAAAGAGATTCTCAGATTGGGCTTTTCATAATGGTCGAAGATAATATAGAAGTGGAGCAAAAAAGAACTTGATTTTTTGTCCTTGCAAAAATTGCAAGAATGAATGGTTGTATAAGCGAGAAGTTGTGTTAGAACATCTCATTTGTGATGGCATATGGTCATGTTATACAATTTGGACAGCCCATGGAGAGGAAATAGGGTAATCGTCAATGCAACATGATCTTGGTGATCATATAATGGACTCTGAACAAAATCATTCACAAGATGGGGATCAAATAATGGATTTGTTAAATGATAATAGACCTGATCCTAATTCCTTGAATGAAGAGACAAATGATGAAAGTAGTCAATTTTATTCTGTACTAAATGAAGCCAATTGTCCAATTTGTCTTGAAGTCAACTCAATGTCGTGTTTAAGCTTCCTATTGAAATTGTTTAGAATGAAGGTGATGAATAGAGCAACATCAAAAATGATGTCAAATGTTCTAGATTTTATTGCAAAGCTATTGGGTCATGTTGTGAATTTCCCTAAGAATTGGCATGATGCTAAGAAACGTCTTCGTGTATTGGGATTGAATAGTGAAAAGATAGATGCTTGTCAGAATGATTGCATGTTATTTTGGAAGGACAAAGAAGGGCTTGAACATTGTCCAGAATGCCTTGCACCAAGATATAAGTTTAGCGATAATGTTAGCAAAGGAAAGAAACGTTGTCCAGAAAAACAACTTCATTACTTTCCACTTATTCCAAGACTACAACGTCTCTTCATGTCATCAAAGACTGCAAAATTAATGTCTTGGCATAAGAATGGAAGGAAAGAAGATCCAAATGGACTAATGCGTCATCCAGCTGATTGTGAAGAATGGAGAAGTTTTGATACTAAGCATCCACTATTTGCAGCAGAGGCTTAAAATTTAAGATTAGCACTATCAAGTGATGGGTTTAATCGATTTGGTAAATCAAATGTTAATTATACAATTTGGCTAGTGATGGTTGTCACATATGACTTACCTCCATGGTTGTGCATGAAGTCATCATTTATGATGTTAACACTGCTAATTCCATGTCCTAGTGCTCCTGGAAATGCAATCGATGTCTATATGCAGCCCTTGTTAGATGAATTGAAGTTGTCATGGTTTACAAGAGTGCAAACATTTGATGCATCGTAGAAGCAAACATTTACAATGCATGCAACATTACTTTGGACTATTAGTGATTTTTTTGCATATGCCAACCTCTCCAGATAGAGCACGAAAGGAAAAAAAAACATGCCTATTTGTGTGGAGGATGCGAAAAGTACCTGGCTTAAAGAGGGTAAGAAGTTCTGTTATTTGGGCCATCATAAATTCCTTCCCATACAACATAGGTGGCGAAAGAATGATTGCAAGCAAAAATTTGACGGCAAACATGTCTCGGGTATGATGAAAGAACGATTATCAGGAGAGGATGTGTGGATAGAACAAAAAAAAGCTTGGATATGTTAAATTTGGAAACCCCATTAAGAAGGAATTGAAAAAGCATGTACAGAAGATTAGTTATTGTTATGGTTGGAGGAAGGAAAGCATTTTCTATAGAGAATTACCATATTGGCAAGATCTTCAAATTCGCCACAATCTTGATGTTATGCATATTGAAAAAAATGTAATGGAGAACATCCTTGGAATAATGAACCTTTTAGGGAACCCAAAAGATAAATTAAAGGTAAGATGAGACTTACAAGATATGGGTATAAAACTTGAGTTGCAACCAAAGAGTCTACCAAATAGAAAATTTAGATTGGAGGATGTAATTTATATACTAAATGGAGATGCAAAACAGAAAATATTTAAGTTTCTATCAAGCATTAAATTTCCTAATATATATTCTTCACAAATATCAAGATGCATAAATGTTGCAGGAAGAAAGATAAGTTCTCTTAAAAAGTCATGATTATCATGTATTTATGCAAGTTTTATTTCCACTAGCAATCAATGGTGTATTGCCAGATGATGTGTTCCAACCATTATTAGAGCTGAGCCGCTTTTTCAAAGCTGTATGTTTTAAGGTTTTAAACCCAATTTCACTATCAAGATGGGAAGAAGATATTGTTATTACCTAGTGCAAGATGGAACATGTAACGACCCGGTTCCCGAGTCCCTACGAGACACGAGAACCGGACCGACTCGACTAATCCCAAGACCTAGTCGTCCAACGAGGAAGTAACCAAAAGACAGTAAAATAAACCACATTCAGCATGAATATAACTAACAGTAAGAAAGTACAGCAGTAAGGAAAGAAACTACTACAGTAGGTACCACCACAACAGTAGAACAACATTTATCATATAACAAGAACTGCAGGTAAAGAAGGTACAGCGGAAACAAAAACTACTCACTAGAACAGAAACAAAAGAGGTACAAAAGACAGTGGTAACTCTACTGGACCCTACTCGGCCCAGCATCCTCTGCAGCCGCCGACCCTGGCTGCTCAACACCTGGTCCTAAGAAAGGTAACGAGTGTAACACGTCAGCAAAACGCTGAGTAGAGTGGCAAACTAACTAAAGGCAACAGTAGAGTGTACAGTAGCTGTTATGTTCTATTACTTCCTTTATTCACATCTTTCAATTTTTCTCACCATTTCATTTATTTCTCAGATCCTTTACTTGATCTCGAATGTCCTCGTGGGAACGATCTTGATTGCAGTCTTTTCCAAAAGTAGAAGTAGCACGTGGTGCTCTCCTGGCCGGGAGAGTCCCCCGTGGTGATCCTACCCTCAGTCAACCACCCCAAGGTCACTGACAGACGTAACGGTGACTACGGCACGCGCGATAAACGCACAGGTAGCTAGCCCACACTGGCACGCGGTCAGCCGTTTCCGTTAACGGGTGCGCCCAAAGCACAGCACGGAACCAGGGCAGAGCCCTCTCAGTAATAGGGGTCCAACCCCTCCACAGTAACCAAACCGGGGCCTTGCCCCTCCACAGTCCGCGCACCCTCGCCTGACTACCCTGGTTTGCCCTAGTGGGCCTAACAAGTCGGTGAAGGAGGCTAGCAGAACCCCGGGGCCCGTGGGGTAGCTAGTACTCTCCTAACACTACTAGCTCTCCTCGGTACTACGTACACGAGGGCCAACAAGTCAGTACAGAGTGGCCAGTCCTAACCCCGGGTCCCTGGGGTGGCTGGCCCCACTCTGCACTAAACAGGTACAGGTACTTCCCTTGGTACTGCGTACCCAAGAGACAGTACAAACTACATCTCAGTTCCATTCCTTTTTCTTTCTAGGAGTTCTACTCCTAATTCCCCGTAGGGTTCCAACTCTTTATCTCAGAACATTATATGTTTCACTTTCCAGTTTCACATTCTCACAATCCATGATCTCAATCATGTTCCTTTATTCATAACAGGCAGCTGTTAATTCAATTTACAGGCAGCTTTATATTCCTTTCCATTTTTTTTCCAAGACTGCAGTATTATACATTCCACTAGTTTTTCCATCCTAGGGTTCATGCCACATCCTAGGATCTAGCATACAACTAGTTTCCAGCCCTAGGATTCATGCATCACCTAGGAGCTATCATTCCATACATTTCTCATTCCTAGGATTCATGCAATGTCCTAGATTCTAGTTATGGTTCCATACTTTAACAGATTTTAATAATAAACTTAAGCCACTCTACCAGGTACAGCGGGAGTAATGGGGGCGTGATCGGGAATCCCGCGCGCCTCCGCGACTCCCAAGACTGCAATTGAACGAGGTCCTATCACAAGGATCAAACATAAGGAGTGTCTCAAAACAGTGTATAGCTACTGTAGACGGGTAGAGGAATTAATTCTGAAAAGAACGCAACTCGAATCGCGGAAAACGGAGCCCGAACGGGCCCTAAACGGGTCGAAAAAGACGATACTGTGCAAAATCAGACGTCTGGAACTTCTTCCAGACGTCTTAAACAGTGGATCAGAGAATTACATGTTCAGTGTGGTTTCCCAGACGTCCAGAAGTCTGGGGGGACATCTGTCCTAGCTCCCAGATGTCCGATGGTCACCCCGGACGTCTGGAGGTCACTCCCGCCGTCTGGTACAACTTCCAGACGTCTGATTCGCAAAGGATGGCGAATCAGCGAACCTGCGCACAGCCAACTCCCTCCCTTAGTACGGTCAGTCGACAGGAAGGAAGAAGAAAGCGGAATACACACCTTTCAGACATCGGTATGAGATACCAGACGTCGTCCTCGCCGTCTGCCTATCAACCCAGACGTCTGATTCTGGAAATTTTTCCAGAATCAGAGCGCGACCCGGACTCTGCTCGCGACGCCGCCCACGTCGCACCTCGCGCTCCTGCTGCTCAGACTGCAGCAGGTCCCTCTCCGCGTCGTTCCGCGCCCCCTGCGCCCTCCGCTGGCCGGCCAAGCCGCTCTGGCGAGCTCGCCCTCACGGCAGAGCTCCGCCCTCACACGCCGCGCCTCCTCCGCGCTCACTGCGGCTGCCGCTGCAGCCCTCGCGCTCGCTCGCTCTCGTGCACAGGAAGGAGAAGAAGAAGGAGACGGTGGAGACGGGAGGGGAGGCGTGGCCCTTTTAAGGCCGCGCGGAGAGGAGAGAGAGAAGGCGCGGCAGGCGTCTGCAGCCGCAGAAGAAAAAGAGGGAAAACGAATATGCGGTCTGCGCGCGCAGGCACGCAGACGACTCGCGGGTGTGGACGATAATGATTTTTCAGACGTCTGTAAACCATCCCAGACGTCTGGCAAGACGTCTGGATGTGATCCCAGACGTCTTGTCAGACGTCTGGGCCACCTCCCTGACGTCTTAAAATACGTCCGGGGCACACGTTCGTAACAGAACAAATCTTTCGTCCAAGTTTTTTTGATGTGATGATTCATCTTGTCGTACATTTGGCTTATGAAGCAAAAGATTTCTAGACCGGTATAATATAAATGGATGTATCCCATAGAATGTTATATGAAAAAGTTGAAGGACTATGTTTTCAACAAAGCACATCCAGAAGGTTCAATAGTTGATGGGTATCTATTAGAAGAATGTATAAATTTCTGTGCAATATATATGGATGGTCTGGATAATCATTTCAATAGAATTGAGAGAAATTATGATGGTGGTCCTGTTGAAAATGCAGAAGGTAATTTGTCAATCTTCACATCAGGAGGGAGACCTTTCAATTAATCAAGGTGAAGGCAGATGTCTGACGAAGATAGAAATTTCGCTCACTTATATGTATTAATGCAGGTGCCAGAATTAGATCCCTTCATTCAAGAGTTTGAATGTCAATTTAGCTGCATAGAAAGAGAATTCATTCAATGGTTTGATAAAAAAGTTGAACTTAAAGTATCAAATGATGTGAGATGGTCACCTAAATGTGATATATTGGCACAGAAACCATATACTTATGTGACTTCGCATAATGGATATATTGTCAACGGATTTCGATTTCACCCAAAAGTCATTGATGAAACCAAAGCAACACAACTTTCTGGTGTGATAGTAAAGTCCTCCCAACTTGGAGATTGTGATGGCTTCTATGGTGAACTTCTTGCCATTATTGAAATAAGTTTTGCAAAAGATCGACATATAATTTTATTTCAATGTAATTGGTTTGATGTTTATGGAAAAAATAATAGGTATCGAGTGGACAACGCGATTCTTAGCTTAAATAAAAATGCAAGATTGAGAACAAATGAACCATTTGCATTAACCTCTTAGGTAGAGCAAGTATTTTTTGTCCCAGATAATAATAGACAAGATTGCATCATACCAATGAGAATCATGCTAAGAGACTATTATGATATGTCGGATATACCTAATCAGTTGGCAGATGATTCATCACCTTACCAAGAAGACGCAATCGATAACACGATGACTCCAACTAATATAACTAACATTGACATTACTTTAGTTCAAGGCACTTCACATATTGATGTGAATGAAGCATGGTACTTAAAATCTTAAATTTTAGTTCCTTTTTATTATTTATTTTTTATTATTTTGCATGTAATCTTATTTTTATTTCATTGTATAATCAAATGTTAACTTTATATAGATGGTGAGCACTCGATGTGGAAAACGTGTAGTAAGTACCCTCCATGACCCTCAGGGTCCCATTTCTATAGGTATAATGTGATTGCATTTATAAGTATCTTTGTTTTATTTTATTTGCTACATTAATGGAAATAATTGACCTTTTTTTTTTGTAGTACGACGTGGTAGGAGAAAAGCTATTAACAAGGACCTTGAGTGTGTGACTCCTGGAGAGCGTCGTCCTTTCTAGTTTGACAACAGAGGTGTTGTTTTAGGACGTTATCACCAGAAATTTGCTAGTTGGCTGAGGACCATTGTACATTCCCACATTCCAATATCCACGTTAGATTGGAGGGATGTAACAAGTGTGCAAAGGGATGGTCTTTTACGAGAGGAGGTAAAAATAACCAACTCATATTTAAACTTTGAATATTGTAAAAAAGTTAAGCTTAAGTAGAATTTATATTTATCACAGGTTTTTTATTCATGGGAGTGAAATACATTCAATGAGAATGCTATTTTAAGGCAAGCTGGAGATATAAATAGAAAAAATAGGACAAAGTTGAAAGAGAAGGTATCTAATTACTTTTTTAGTTAGGTTTATTGAATTTTTTATTTTGAAATCATATTAATAATATCTTATGCTTTTTTCTAAAGTACTTTAAAAACAAGGATTTGGTAGAGGTACGTTGGAATATAAGAGTACAAAAGGATGATTGGAACATTCTTGTTGATTATTGGATGATGGGTCGACCTGGATAAATTGTTAATATGATGATTTTATCGTTGAAATATGTATAGTGGTTAACCTAATTTGGACCTAACCATCTCTTTACAAAATTTTTTAACCTAACCTATTTGATTTTTATCTTATCACTTTTAGGCCCAAGGTCGAACTCAGGGAAGTGGGGTTCAAGTCGAGTTTATACATTTTCCTTAAAACACGTCTCTTCCGTTCGTTTATTATGTTTTGATGTTTTTCTTATTTAGATTTTTTTCTAGTAATCCTTGTCCTTGAAACACATCCTCAAAATTGTGTCCTTGGCTTTTAGCCAAAATAGAGTTCCAAAGCGAGTCTTACTACTCGCAAGATGGGGTACCTGCAAGTCAAAATTATCTTTTCTCTTTTATATACTTTTTTTTTTATCTTTTTACTAAGAAGCGAACAGACAGAAAGTATATATATATATATATCTATAAAGGGGTGGGGGTGGAGGTGGTGATGGAGTGTAACACTGTGTCGGGTCGATCGTCGTCTAGAGAGACGCAACCAACACGACTAGGTGTCGCGTGGAGTGTGGACGGATGATGGATGATGTATGGGTCCACGCTTTTTGTACGCGTGTATCGAGGAATATCAGCAACTGGTGCAGATATTCCCGCGATACAGCATATGATAAATAACGTGAAAATATATATGTGTATGTATATAAGATATATCTATATGTATACATATATAGTTATAGATGCATAGGTATATATATATGTGTGTGTGTGTGTGTGTGTGTGTATAAGTATATAGATATATATAACTATATGTATAGTATAGGTGTGTGTGTGTGCGCGTGTAAGTGTGAGTGTAGGTGTGTGTAGTCGTTGTTGTAGTGTGCTGTGAGTGAAAGAGAGAGAGAGAGAGAGAGAGAGAGGGAGAGAGAGCGCGCGCCAGAAAGAGAGCTGGCGAGAGTGCGCAGAAGAGAGCGGGGAGCGAGCGGGAGAGAGCGGACGCGAAAGGATGCAAAAGCTGCCAGTTAAGCCGTCTGTAGAAGGCGGCGGACGTCTATACGTCGCGTCGTCTGGAGATGGCGGCGGACGTCTGATGGTCGCGGGTGCAAGCGCGCCTTCGCGCAGAGGACGTGAGGCTTATGCAGGCGACGTGCGAGGACGGAGAGCGGGCAATGGCGCGGTCGGAGAGGGCGGCGGGGAGTCTGCAGTCGTTCGCGGAGGGGCGCGGGGGCTGGCAGGGGACGACGAGAGGGCCTGGCCGGCCGCTGCAGTGCGCGCAGCGGCCGGTTGCGGGTGCACGGCGGAGGCGACAGAGCTGATAACGGAGCGGAGAGGGCCCTGCAGGCACACGCGGAGGGCTGAGCGCCTGCGGGGAAGGTCGCAGAGGAGGCAGGGGGAGCTGCTGCTGCTGCTACTGCTGCTTCAAGCTTCAGACCTTGAAGCGGCGGCAATGGCGTGGAGACAAAAAAAAATGAAAAAGAGAAAACACCACGCCCACCGGCTCATTGAAGAGCTGGGCGGTGGTGTTCCCACTGTGGTGGTGTGCACCACAGTGGGCTCTCCTGCTCGCCGGGTGTCTCCTGGAAGGAGGGCCTGCGTATGGGAGGGGAGAACGGTGGAGAGGAAGGTGTTGGAGCTCGCGGGTCTTTGCTGCAGCAGCGTGTTATATGTTCTCACGAGGAAGAGGCTGCGGCTTCTTATAGAGGATGAGAGGATGGCTGCATGCATGGCTGCAGCAGGGGGAAGGGCAGCCGCAGGGAGTGGGCTGCGAGAATGGCAGCTGTAGGGAGAGGCGTTGGCAGGACGTGCATGCTGCAGCATGGCGTGGAGTGCATGCAGCCGCGGGAAGAAGAATGCAGGGAGAGGTGCATGCAGCCGTGAGGAGAGAAGAAAAAGAAATAGAAATCAAGTGGAAAAAGAGGTGGATTTTGCAAGGAGGCACTTGAGAAAAAATGTAAATATGCAAACCATTGTTTTCAATCTTCTCTCCTCTTAACTAAATGCATGAATGCAAGTGTTTTTACAAATGCAACTATAGAATACTAATGTGCATAGTTAATGCTAGGAAATAGCATAAGAAGACATTATTGCAGGCATATTTTGAGATGCAAACATTGGACTATTGATGTGGTGAAGGTATAAATTAAGCAATGTTTATATGTTAATTAGTTGGGATAGATAATGTATAATATATTATATATGTAAATAGGAAGAGGCAAAGAAAAATCATGAAAATCGTGCAAAGGCCATCCAACCTACCCATCAATTGGGTAGGAAAAGTTCAAATCAATTGCGTTATGAATTCATAAGGAACTATTTACTAATTTGGATATTTATTCATTTATTTTTCACATTTATTCATTAGTAATATGCATTGGTTACTTAATACAGAATGAAAAGGAAGGATGTGAACTTAATCGAATGGAGGTATATTTATTTTCGAGAAATAAGAAGGCGAACGATGGAATCATTTCTTGGATGGATCCAAGATGTTAAGAGGAATATGTAAGTTTATATTTATTATTCATGTATGCAGGTTTATTCTAATTTCATGTAAACTTCTTCAAACATAATTCATGCAATGATAGAATTAGATTTGGGTAAAATAGTAGGATAACAAAATGACATTTTTAGTTGCATATATTTTGGATTAATTAGAATCTATCCCAAAGACCCAATTACCCGGTTACACATACAGCTCAACATCTCCCAACCTAACATGACGGATTTACATACTCCAACTTCAAGGGAAGTGTTAGAGATTTAGTTGTTTAATTATCAAGATATCCTAAGAGAAGGCAAAAGAATGTGCACATGAGAAAAGCATGAAAAGTTAAAATGGTGAGCCTTGCAAGAATAACTAGTGCCAGAAAAAGAAGAGGTTGGAAGAACCATTATGTATGATCTTCCTTTTCTTGGAAATAAGTGCATATGTTGCAGCATATAAGAATGTTAATAAAAAATACATAAACGATGATACCAACAATATCAAGGGGCATTGGTTAATAGGGCTCGATTGGTTTTGCTTCCTATTTTAGGCTACTTCTCTCAACTTCCCCACAACACTCACTCCAAGCTAAGTCTGCTAAGCAAGATGAATTGACACAGTGGTAATCTATTTTAAAGTAAGGGGTTAATTCTATCTTATTCACTGGAGTTTGAAAGTTGAAATAAAGAGGAGTTGGATGTAATGTTTTAACCATGAACAACATTTTTCTTTTCCATTACTTTTTTAATCTTAAAATGTCCTTCCTGTTAAATGCCTTGTAGGAGGAGATGTTGGCACTTATTAATCCAATTCCAAATGAAGATGATGAAGTAGATCATACTGTTGAACCACTATCTCCTGAAGAAGCATTCCGCAAAGTCCTACCAGATGAGCATCCTAGACGCGTAAAATGTAGTGGTTGTGGAGCCACAATCACCAATTGATATGGAAGTCATGGATCCTCTTCACAATCACAGGAAAATCATACTCTCGAGGCAACAGTGTCATCTCAACATACACAATTAGAAGAAGCAAATAAAAAAATTGAACTCCTTCACAATCAAAAACTCATGGAGCAAAATTTAAATAGATTGAAGAGCATGGTTGAAGGACAAGTATCGCTAGAATTTAAGTCTGATATAGATTTATTAAGAACTAAATGATAGCTTTCCTTTTTATAGCTTAGGTATGTAACTTTTAGTTTCATATGTGGAACTTTGATTTTTTTGAATGCATGTAGACGACTATTTTTGTTACTTTCTTTAATAGAAGATGAGTTCTTATTTAGTTCATTATGATTTTCTTATTCAAATTGTGAATGTTATGAATGGAAATGAATATAAATTTTGAGAAGATACTATTCTTACTTACAAGTATTAGTAATAGTTCTAGTAAATGTTATTAAAGGATACAACGATGTTTAAATTAGTTTTTTGCAACGAATGAAATGCCTTTTACTGATGGTTTTCAGGGACGGTTGTGTCACAAAAAAAATATAACTGTCATTTAAAATGTTAGTAGAACTTTAGTGACGGTTTTTTATGATGTTTTGAGACAGTTGTAAGCATCATAAAAAATAAAGCAACAGTTACTTCAAATGTTAGTTTGAAATTTAGGGATAATTTTTAGTAATCGTCTCAAAAAATCATTTGGAATGCCACTTTTAGGGATGGTTCCAAACAGTCACGAAAACCCTTTCAAGGCGGTTAAAGACCATTAGTGATGATTTTGCAACCATCTCTGAAGGCCTATTGTGTTGTAGTGTTTCTTCGTAATATACTTCGGTATTTCAAATACGAAAGTATAAGGAAGTATTCTATTCAAGTCCTACTACATTTACTTACATATATACATGCTATTGGCTCTATAGGACTTGTTCATATTATTTTTTAGATTTTGATGCATTTTAGGTGCCTAAGTTGTAGACTTCGTGGTTCTTTTTGTCAGAAAAGGAATGAAATCCCTTCTTGAGGGTGTTCAAGAGATGTGAATTGAGGTACACCACCCTCATATTTGTGGTGTCGATAGTGATTATTGCCTAGAGAGCAAGGGCAAAATCCAAGATGGGGGATATCTAGATAGGTTAATGTTTTTCCCGATTTGGGTTTCCTTTATATATACTTTTCTCAGGTGTGGTTTGATTTGGTGGTGTGATTTTTAATTTGCTTTCAATTTCTCTTAAGCACAAATAACCCCCCTCTTGTTCCAATTTCAGAGTATTGGTGTCCCATCTTATGATATTACTTATTTTTATTTGGGTACTTAAACAAATTCATTCAAATGCCTTAAAATTCTAATGCCTTAAATGGAAAATGATGACCTAACTATGGACACTAACAACTGTAAAGACCCGTCCTGTTCTGAGCCCTTTAAGACGTCTGGTCAGATGTCTAGAAATTTAAATTTTGGTACGTAACTTTGCACAGCGTGCGGGCTGCACGCAGACAGTACCCATCTTCTCTCTCTTTCCCTCTTCCCTCCTCCACCAAACCCTAACGCACCCTTATATAAACCCCTCTTCCCCCTTCCATTCTTCCCCACTTCACCACAGCCACCTTCCCTCCTTCCTCTCCACTGCAGCGAGAGGTGCGAGCACAAGAGAGAGCGCAAGAGCGAGTGACAAGGAGGAGAGGCGACATGAGGAGAGGAGGAAGAGCTTGAGCTTGCAAACTCGTGGGAGCTCGTCGGAGGGTGCACGGCCAGAGCGGTGCATGCAGGAGGAGTGCATTGGGGGAGCCGTCCCTGACACTTGCTGCAGCCGGAGCTGTAGGCGAGGAGGCGAGTCCACAACTACGCGAGGCAAGGGAGAGTAGGAGGTGGTTCTGGTTCTGGGATTTTCCCAGAATCAGACGTCTAGCATGCTATCCAGATGACATATTGTATGTCTAGTGACGATACCAGACGACTGAAAGCTGTGCTGTGCGAAGGTATGTTCCTCTTACGGTTTCGACCATGCAGGCCGCACCGCAGCCTCGATCTGCATGGCTAAAAGTGGTTGATTTTGCCTGTCGCGTGCAGAGATAGCTTCCGGAAGGTGCGTGGCATGCCCTCCCACATGTTTCAGATGCCTGGACAGCTTACCAGATGACCGTAAGCACTCTCAGACGTCCGGAGGAGAAGTCGGACTTCTGGAGCTGGGTCCAAATGGTCAAGAAGAGGTTCTGGACATCTGAGGTAGAAGTAGAACCTGAGGTGAGTGTCTGGTTACTTTTAAGACATCTGGACCTTGTGCCAGACGTCTGATTTAGGTCTGCAACCCTATTTTTGACCTGTTTAAGGTCCGTTTGAGGTCCGTTTTATGCAAACAAGATATCGGTGTTTTCCTTGTGAGTTCCTCTACTTGTCAGAAGGCCTTTATATTGTTCTAAACATTCCATTGTGTTATGTTCTTTGGTATAGGACTTCATTCTGTTGCAGGTTCGGGGCTTACTAAGGCACGTGAGCCTGCCGTTCGAGCCCCCAATATTCCTGAGTCATCTAGTAGAGTGGTTTCCCCTTTATTATTAAACATGAATGCTTATGTGAAATTAGATAACTAGAAACCTAGGATGTGGCATGAATCCTAGGACGAGAAGTACTTGCGTTGTTTGCATGCGTGTTTGTGATTGAAGTCATAAACGAATGAATAGAATTGCAAATAATTTCCTGTTAATAAATACGAACTTCCTGAGGAATATGAAATACTTGTACTAGTTAAACAGTTACCTATGACATTACTTGTTGTATATGTTAAATTGTGGAAATACTAGCTACTTGTGGAATATGAAATGCCTGTGCTAGTTAACCTGTTACCTGTGACATTACTTGTTATATCTATTAAATTATGGAAATACGAGCTGCCTGTGGAATATGAAATGCCTGTGCTAGTTAACCTGTTACCTGTGACATTACTTGTTGTATCTGTTAAATTGTTGAAATACGAGCTGCATGTGTATAATACAAGAATAAATTTGTGAATGATGAAACCTGGTATGGAATAGTATGTGAATATGAGCATGAACCCTACGAGGAGTAAGGAGTAGAGCTCCTATGGATGAATGGAAAAATCTGGAAATGGGAATGGGAAGTATGCTGGCCCTTGAGTACGTGGTACCAAGGGGGAGCGATTGTTCCCTTTTTAGTGTAGAGTGGAGCTAGCTGCTCTTGGGTTGGGACCCGGGGTTAGGAATGGCCACTCTACACCGACTCCTGTTGGCCCTTACGTACACAGTACCGGGGAGAGCTATTAGTGTAGGGAGGGAGCTAGCCACCCCACGGGGCCCGGGGTTAAGCTAGCCAACCGACACCGACTTTTTCTTTGGCCCTCTGGGCAAACTGGGGTAGTAAGACGAGGGTGCGCGGACTGTGGAGGGGTGAGACCCTTGTTTGGTTCTGAGGGGCTAGACCCCTGTTATTGAGAGGGCTAGGCCTTATACTATTTCGTGCTGTACTTTGGGCATACTCGCTAGCGGAAACGACTGATCGTGTGCCAGTGCAGGGTAGCTACCTGTGCGCTTATCACCGGTGCCGTAGTCACCGCTACATCTAGACAGTGACCCCAGGGTGGTTGACTAGGTGTAGGATTATCACGAGGGACTCTCCCAGCCAGGAGAGCACCACGTGTGACTTCTATTCTTCGGAAAAGACTGCAATCAAGATCGTTCCCATGAGGAACATGTGAGATCAAGAAAGAGATCTGAAACGTAAACCAATGGGTGAAAAGAAATGACTTGGAAAATAAAATAATTGGAAAAGATAAATTACATGTTAGCTTTTACTATTTTAGTTAACTGGTTACCACTCTACTCAGCATTCGCTGACTCCGTTGTTCCCGTACCCCCTTTATAGGTCTAGGAGTTGAGCAGCCCTAGCTGCCGGCTGCAGAGGGTGCTGGGCCCAATCGCGCCCAGTAGTAGTCTTGCTGTTGTTGTACTTTCTTTTGTTAATGAGTTCAGACTTTTGTTACCATTTACGTTCTGTACTTTGTTTCTGCTTTACTGTTGTGGTGGTGATATGTACTGTTAGTAGTTTTTACTTCCTTTACTACTTGTACTCTTTTACTATTAGTTACTTAGCATAGTGAATATGGTTTACTTTCCTGCTTTTTGGTTATTTCTTGTTAGATGACTGGGTCTTGGGATTAGTCGAGTCGGGCCGGTCCATGTCCTGTAGGGATTCGGGAACCGGGTCGTAACAAGTGGTATCAGAGCAAGGTCGTCCCAAGAAGTGAACCAACTAGCTTGAGAATAATCAATTCATATGCATGTAACTAGAGTAACCACCACAACGTACCGCTTGACATATGTTCTGAGTTTCTTTCGCTGAAGTCCATTAGAGTTGACTTCTTTTATTCTGTCTCCCACATCTCCTTGCAGGAGATGCCTCGTTGGAGAGTTCTCGAGACAGGCCGTGGACGTGGCCGTGGACGAGGCTGGAGGGGTAGACGAGTTGGGCTTGGATTTTGTGCTACCCCTTCTCTCCTCCTGAGTGTACAGTCCCAAGACCTTGTCCAGTTGATCTGAGAGGTCGTTCGAGAAGAATTTCAGCTTCTGCCTACTTTGCCACCCCCTCATCTCCCTCCTGAGGGTACGGAGGGGGAATCTTTCGCGGGACAGAAGTGTCACCATTTCACCAAGTGAGTCAGAAGAGCTCAAAGGAGGCACACAGCACCCGCAGGAGGGCCATCTTGTTTTGCGGGGCCGTCAGTGGCCTTTGGGGGCCCCCAACAGGAGCCAACTGTTAGCACTGGACCCCCGCCGAGCCATCAGCAAGGACCTATCGAGGGAGGGAGTTGAGTTCCCCTCTGCTACCAGTGTGGCCAGCCGGGCCACTTCAGGAGGGACTACCCATCTAGGGCTGGAGTGCAGCAGATGCTCACCGCACCGAGCACTGGAGGTCGAGCGGGTGGTCGTGGTTCCCAGGTGCATGGGGGAGGACAGCAGTCATGGGGAGGATACCGGCCAACTGTCATTAGCTCAGCCCCGGGCTTGGCTGTTTTGTCTTCCCCTAGGACTGAGAGGCGTCATGACGTCTTGACTCATGGAGACGTCATAGCTTCTGTTTCTGCGATGATAGGTATGGTTACGATTTTTGATCTTTTTGGAGTATGTATTTCTTGCTTCTAGTATGACGTACTTTCTTGCTCCACAAGTTTATCGCTAGTTTGGGGTCCGATAGCACTCTATTAAGGGATCCGTTTGTGATCAGAAACCCAGGTGGCCAGCTGTTTATAGCTGGGGAGGTCTATACAGACTGTGAGGTCAGTATTGGGGGACACAGCCTCCCCGCTAACCTGATCGTGATACCGATGGAGGATTTTGGCGTGATTCTAGGGATGGTTTGGTTGTCCGTGTACCACGCCTTGGTGGATTGTTTTGAAAGGAAGATCATCTTCTCCATACCGGAGATGCCTTCCTTTGAGTTTCACGGACAGCCGGTGGACGGAGGTTTCAGGTGCCTTTCTGCACTTCGGGTAGCGAGACTTTTGGGTCAGGGGTGTGAGGGCTTTCTAGCTTGTGTAGTGGCAGAGCCAAGCCTCGTGGCAGACTTTCAGAGCATCCCAGTGGTCAGAGAGTACCCCGACTTGTCTCAAAAGGAGCTACCAGGGCTACCGCCTGAGCGTGAGATCGAGTTTGAGATCTCACTGATACTGGGGACCAGCCCCATTTCCACGACACTGTACAGGATGGCACCACTTGAGCTGCGAGAGCTCAAGTCAGTTGCAAGACCTGTTGGAGAAGGGCTTTGTGAGGCCCAGTGCGTCCCCGTGGGGCACCTCAGTGTTATTTGTGAAGAAAGAAGGATGGTACCCTACGCCTTTGTGTCGACTACAGATAGCTGAATGGGGTCACCATCAAGGACAGGTATCCGCTGCCGAGGATGGATGATTTGTTTGACCAGTTACGAGGTGCCACGGTATTCTCCAAGATAGATTTGAGATCAGGCTACCATCAGTTGAGGATCAGGGAGACCGACGTCTCCAAGACAGCTTTTCGCACCCAGTACGGACACTACAAGTTTTTGGTCATGCCATTTGGGCTAACCAACGCCCCCGTTGCCTTCATGGATTTAATGAATCAGTTGTTCAGACCATATCTAGATCAGTTTGTGGTGGTATTTATTGATAACATGCTCATTTACTCGCGGGATTAGGCACAGCACGGACAACACTTGCGGATGGCTCTGGACATTTTGAGACGACGCAGGCTGTATGCCAAATACAGCAAGTGCAAGTTTTGGTTGAGGCGGGTGACCTTCTTGGGCCATGTGATTTCAGGGGATGGCTTGGCTGTGGATCTAGCCAAGGTTGAGGTAGTATTCCGGTGGGAGAGGCCACGAACAGTGACAGAGATACGCAGCTTCTTAGGACTGGTAGGATACTACCGACAGTTTATCAGGGGTTTCTCACAAATTGCTCGTCCTATGACTCAGTTGACCTGGAAGGATGTGCCCTTTTCTTGGACAGACGCTTGTGAGGCATGTTTTCAGGAGTTGAAGGAGAGGCTGACCTCGGCTCCTGTGCTTACTATCCCTGATAGCAATGGAGATTTTGTTTTCTACAAAGACGCTTCATTGCAACGGGGTCACGTTGTCGCTTACACTTCGCGGCAACTGAAGCCCCATGAGCATAGCTACCCTACCCATGACCTAGAACTGGTAGCTGTTATCTTCGCACTGAAGACATGGAGGCACTACCTTTATGGTGAGACCTTTGAGATTTTCATGGATCATACGAGCCTCAGGTACTTATTGATCAGAAGGAGCTTAACATGAGACAGAGACGTTGGTTGGAGCTCCTGAAGGACTATGACTGCAGCATCTCCTACCATCCGGGGAAGGCCAATGTGGTGGCTAACGCCTTGAGTCGGAAGGCGCCCACCCACTTGGCCAGTTTACAGGCACAGAGTTGGGGACTTATGGAGGAGTTGGGTAGTTGGTGACCCCTAGAGTTACAGAGGCATTGTGGGGCAGTGACAGTGACACCACAGATGAGACCCGGGCTGATAGACCGCATCATCACAGGACAGATGACAGATCTGTACCTGCAGTCGTTGTGAGACAGAGTACTATCAGGGGACCCAGGTGACTTCTCTTGTATAGACGAGGTGCTACGCATGAGGGGACGTTTGTGCGTTCCCAGGGACAAGAAGTTGTTGAGAGAGCTCTTGGCTAAGGCGCACGGGTCCAGGTTCACCATAGATCCCGGGAACACGAAGATGTATCATGATCTGAGATGTGACTTTTGGTGGAAAGGGATGAAGCAGGATGTAGGTGAGTTCGTGCAGCAATATTTGGTGTGCCAACAAGCGAAGGACGAGCATCAGAGGCTTGCAGGACCGTTGCAACCACTTCCTGTGCCAGAGTGGAAGTAGGAGAGCATCACCATGAACTTGGTGGTGGGCTTACCCATTACCTAGCGAGGACACGATGCAGTCTGGGTGATTGCAGATAGATTGGCGAAGACGACACATTTCTTGTCGATCCGAGTGACCTTGGGACCAGCGCAGTTGGCAGAGAGGTATATTCGTGACGTGGTACATCTGCATGGAGTTCCACATGAGATTGTATCCGACCGGGATACCCGTTTTACTTCCCAGTTTTGAGCTGAGTGTCAGCAGGCCCTAGGAACACGGTTGAGGTTCAGTACGGCTTACCACCCCCAGATGGACAGATAGTCAGAGTGCACGATACAGACACTTGAAGACCTTTTACGCGCCTGTGTACTAGACTAGAGGGGTGATTAGCCCATAGTTATGGGCTATTTAAGTATTTAAGTGCCTAGACATTAGGTTAATTCTAACAATTATTTAGCATAAATTAGGATGTAAATAGATTAATTCATATTTTTAATTTAATTACATAATCCATGCATTGCATTCATATTTTAAGTGCATTTAGAATTAGCTTAGAATATTATTCATCTAATTAGTTAACCAATTAGGTCCATTGTTTTAGTTAACATAAAAGTTGAGGGTTTGTATATAAATAACCATAATATTTTAACATTATTTTCTTTATTCTTCTTGCAAGAACGGCTGGCTGTCGCTCCAACGCCACCAGCTGCCGTAGTGAAGAACCCATTCAAGGAGGAGCGGATGTGCTGGATCTGGTCGGCCAGCTGATTTCAAATTTGTGCAGGCCACTACAAAAGGAGAGAGGATGCTGAGCGAGGCAGGCCTCCACCACCGACCCACCACTGTGCAGAGAGATCTTCTCTCTTCCATTCCACACCACCGGCCTCAACCTCGGCGACGACCCTCCACCACCGTGGGCGTGTGGTGTGACAGGCCACACCGCCATCCGGAGGTCGTTCGCATTACCGTGAGCACCTTAGCGTGCATCTCCCTCGCCGTCGTCACCAACAACCACCGCCGCAGCCACTGTGCAATCACCCTCTCAGTCAGTTAAGACGTTCGGGAAATTTCCCGGACGTCTGAAGCCACACCCCACTCCAGTAGCACCCACCGTCTGCCCATTTCACCTCCAGCGCCATCTCCACGCCCTCCAGCCTGCGCACCCATGCCACCCACGCCGCAGTAGTCTTCCCGCTCACCTCCAGCCGCACGCAAGAACCCGCACTTCCTCCCGCTCTCACCGCCTGCACACCCACGCCTCCAGCCAGCTGCAGCATCCGCCTGCACGCCAACAGAGCACGCAATCGCCTGCGCCCAAGCGCCATCTCCACGCCCAACAGGCCACGCACGTCCTCCTCCCACGTCTGTAGAACCTCACACGCCCTCCTCCCGCGACTGCAGCACCCGCTCTCACCGCCAACAGAGCGTGCACTAGCTGCAGTGCGTGCCCACGCCTCCAGCCAGCACATAGTAGCAGAGCCGGCAGAACCGCCAACAGGCCGTGCGCGCTCCCGCACCCACCTGCAACGCACGCCAACAGCAGCTGCAGCACTGGCTGCAGCCACCTCCGCCGGAGCTCGTCCGGCCGACTCCGGCCGCCACGCGACATGTCGCCACCACCGTTTCGAAGCCCTCAGTCCAAGGAACTTCCTCCGAGCTTCCCGCGTCAGGCCGTCCACTCCTCGTCGCGCACAGCAAAGGGGAAAAAATACCCTGTTTTGCTACAGTAAAATGGCTATTAATAATTACATTTTCTGCCATTGTCAATTTTTAATAATATTTTATTGATTCTGCATTGCGACAAATATCCTCTAGTTACTCAGAATTGCTATTTTAGCATTGTTTCTTGATTCAACCTTACTCTGAAGGCAATTTTGGCTTGATTCTTGTCCAAACTAACTACAAACAAACACTTTTAACTGGTGCTAATTTAAATACGTCATTGCCTCCCTGTGGATATGACTTGCTCCTCTGCGAGTGGTTATTTCTTCTTAAATATTGATTAGTCGATTTTTCCATCACGTAAAACTGCAAACGACTTTAAAGCGAACAATCGACTCGTCAAATGGCGCCATTGCCGAGGAGGCAACAGACGCAATAATTTCACCTAATTTTATTTTGATTATTTGTCAATTGCACAATGATTTGACCATTTATTATTTTCTTTTCTGTGCGAGAAAATTTGTGCAAGAATCAGCCAGTGTGAGAGGCGACCCTTGACGTCGCCAGAGGAGAATTGGACGAGCAATTTTGAAAGGTGGAGAAGGACGAGGACGTGATGGACATCATTGTATATTTAGTTGCTAGTTTGATAGAATTAAGACTTTAGATTTAATTTTTCATTGCATTTTGTTTGAAACCCTTATTCTGGGGTATATTGTAAGGGGTTTGTTCCCTGATTTTGTTTTGGGCCCATGTTGGGTAATTTTTAGGAGCCTGTTCCCTTTTTTTTAGATTTAGGTTTTCAGTTTATTGATTGCTTTTACTTTCTTGTGCATAAGTAGTTTTAAAATAAAATAAAAAAAATGAGCTGCCTGATAGAAGCTGCCTGCCCTAGGACGAACCATTTAGGTCTGTATGAGCAGCCTCTAGATTTATTTCTCTACATTGCGTGCATTCTTGCATCGTTGATTGCTGGAAGCAAGGTACGCATTCTCTTACTTTTCATCCTATTCTTGATCACGCATTGCATTTGGATTTAATTCAAAGACCACAAAGTTTGTCTTGAAGCGATCTAACAAGTGGTCACATATATTCGAAAAAAAAAGACTAATTAAAGGAGGGACATCTAAAAATCAAGGACTTAATTGTAAAACGTGGTGTGCGATTCAAAATTCAAAATCCTTTTGTGGTGAATGCACACTTATATCTGTTGCACCACAGCACTCATTTAGACACTCCTAAGTCTTGAAATGACTAGGACAAGAGCCCTCCTACTGTTGGATTCTAAAGTATTCGAAACTTGAGATCAAAGGTTTTGTAAATCCAAAGAGGAGGATACCCTCTCACGGATTTTTGGGGGTAGTTGAGAAGCACCGTGAAAGCACAGCTTCAAAGGAAGGCTTAGGCCTACTTGCATCCCTCGATCTTCCGTCTTTGGATTTACTTGACCATTTGAGATTTAGGGAAGAATACCTAAGTTCCAACTAGGTATTTTTAGGCATTTCGAAGGTTGACAATAGGTGTGTAATTGATTGGGCAACTTGTTTTGTCACCTACAATTTGAACTAAAGTCAAAAGCCTAAATTTGTAAAGACCAAACAAGTCCTATTGAATTGTGTTTGTAGTGCATGCTTGGTAGGCGTTCTCTTAGCAGACAACTTGTATTTGATCCTGAACCTGAAAGAATCCTAAGAAGAGACCTTCCAAGGGCAGATATGGCCGGTCAAAGGAGCCTTAAAGAATATTTCATCCCAACCAATCAAGCTGGCCCTACACTACGTAGACCTGGAGGGGACAATCCGTATGAGATCAAAAGTAATACCATATCCTTGCTACCCTCCTTTTATGGTACTACTAGGGAAGACCCTTACAGGCATATTGAGGAATTCACCGAGGTCTGTTCCACGGTGAAGCTCCAGGGCGTTACTGATGATGCTCAAATGTGGACCCTCTTTCCCTTCTCCCTAAAGGACAAAGCTAAGTATTGGTATCACACCCTTGATAATATAAATACTTGGGATGCCCTGAAGAAGGAGTTTTTGAAGAAGTACTTCCCCATGAGAAAAAAAAATCACTTTAGGAGGGAATTATGAGTTTTGTTCAAAAGGATGGGGAAGCATTCCATGATGCGTGGAAGCGCTTTAACGATTTGCTAAGACTTTGCCCACATCACCAGGTGACTAAATGGCAACTGGTTGAAAGGTTCTACACCGGACTTAATGATTCGCATAGGCAAACTGTGGATGGTGCCTGTGCAGGAACCTTTCTATCTAAGACTGAGGATGAAGCTTGGAACTCATTTGATACTTTGAGTGAGAATTCTATTCACTTGAATTCTGCCTACATGGATAGAAAGCCTACTCTCATGCAAAGAAAGTTGGAGGCAAATGAAGCAAGGGACACCCAGAATTTAGCCTATCAGATTCAATTATTGAATCAAAACATGGAAAGGCTTATCTCGAACCCTAGTTCATTCGTACCTAACACCTCCACATCCCAAGCTTCCGAATGCGTAATTTGTCAAGGCAATACACATGCCACTGTGGATTGCCACTTGGCCTCCCAATTCCCTGAGCTTGTACAAGCAGATTTGAATGCCGCTCAAGGGTTCCGTCCAAGACCTCGTAATGATCCTTTCTCCAACACTTATAATGATGGATGGAGGAACCACCCAAACTTTTCATGGAGACAAGGAAATGTCTCAAATTCAGGGAATTACAAACACAATCCTTTCAAAACCATCAAATGAACCAACCTCAGACCTTTGCCCAACCTAAAACCTCTGAGATGGATGAATTGAAGGCGATGTTGAAAACTATGCAAGAAAGTCAAAGTGCCATCATCCAATCTCATGACAAGGCTATACATGAGATGAAATCACAAATTAGACACCTTGTTGAGGCTGTTAGACAGAGGGTGACTGGGAAGTTCCCCAGTGCTGCTGAGGAAAATCCTAAAGGAAAAGGGATTGTCTTTAGGGAGCATACTCAGGCGGTGACTATTCTGAGGAGTGGGAAAGAAATTTCCAAACCCGATGCTCCTATAGTCTCACCCCCTAAAAAACCATCCACCCTGACTTTCACCCCCACCGGAGAAGACTTGCCCAAATCTTCGCTTGAAATCACCTCACCGGAAGAAGTTGCCCCTATTCCACCCCTTACTCGACATGACAACCCTTCCACCCAGAGATCGAGAGTGCCTTTTCCAGAGCGCTTATCCACCTCTGGGCAGACTTCTGCTGGCCATCTGGAGCCAAAGATAAGACGGATGAGATTATGGAAACCTTCAAGCAAGTGCAGATTAACTTGCCTTTGCTTGAAGCTATCAAGCAGATTCCGTCTTATGCCCGCTTCTTAAAGGACCTGTGCATGAAAAAGCGGCAATCTAGAAAATAGGTCCAATCAAAAGTTGTCCTGGCAGATTCTGTTAGCTCAATTGTTCAACATGGCACACCCCAGAAACTTAAGGACCCAGGAGCCCCATACATCTCTGTAGTTATTGGTGACTTACAAATTGATGAGGCTCTACTTGATCTGGGTGCAGGGGTGAACATCCTTCCAAGCTACGTGTATGAACAACTTGGGGGAGGCAATCTGAAGCCTAGCCCTGTAATCCTTCAAGTTGCTGATCGATCACTTAAGACACCACGAGGAATTTTGGAAGATGTCCTCATAAGAGTGGAGGATTTCTTCTTTCCCGCTGACTTCTTAGTTTTGGACACTAACCCTACCAATAAGCCAACCAAACCCTCCATCATTTTGGGCCGCCCCTTCCTTGCAACTTCTCATGCTTCAATTAATTGCAATACTGGGGCATTGAAAATGGGCTTTGGGAACAGGAAAATCCGGCTTAATGTGTTTGATGCTTACAAACAAGCCGGACTTGAGGATTGTTCTCAAGTTGAGGTGATAGATGACCTGATTGAAGAGGCAACTCCTGCAATGTTATGTGATGACCCCCTTCAGCATGTCATGCTAAATGAGCATTCCCATCTCTTGGAGGAATGTGAAGGGGATATACTAGAACTAGAGGAATTGTTAGGAGTTTCTGCTGAATCTCTTCCCCCATCATTTTCGCCGAAGGTAGATTTGCTACCTGAGATGGGGACATCTATTATGAAACCCTCAACCATACAAGCCCCCAACCTTGAGTTGAAACCCCTCCCTGACACTCTCAAGTATGTTTTCCTAGGTACCAATGATACGCTTCCCGTTATCATTTTAGCTGTGCTATCTGAGGCACAGGAGGGAGCCTTGATTGAATGCCTGTCTAGGCACAAGGAAGCTATTGCTTGGAGCATTGCTGACATTAAGGGTATAGACTCTACACTCTACATGCACCACATTTATACTGATGATTCCATCAAGCCTTTTAGGGACATGCAGAGATGTCTGAACCCTAATATGAGGGAGGTTGTAAAAAAGGAAATCCTGAAGTGGTTGGACGCTGGGATCATATATCCCATTGCTGACAATAAATGGGTCAGTCCCATTCATGTGGTGCCAAAGAAGGTAGGCTTTACTGTGGAACTCAACGAACAAGGTGAACAAGTTGTCACTAGACCCTCAACTGGATGGAGGGTCTGTATTGATTACCGCAAGCTAAACACCGCTACCCAAAAGGATCACTTTCCTTTGCCTTTTATTAATCAAATTCTCAAAAAATTGGCAGGGAATAAGTACTATTGCTTTCTCGATGGATATTCTGGGTACAATCAGGAGGCAGTCTTTCCTGATGACCAGGAATAGACGACATTCACGAGTCCTTACGGTACTTTCGCATTCAGGCGTATGCCGTTTGGATTATGTAATGCCCCTGCAACTTTCCAGCGGTGTATGATGTCTATCTTTTCTGACATGATTGACGAGTGTGTCGAAGTATTTATGGATGACTTCTCTATTTATGGCTCGTCTTTCGACCAGTGTCTCCTGCACCTGGAGAATGTGTTGAAACGATGTAAGGAGACTGGTTTAGTCCTCAGCTGGGAGAAAAGTCTCTTCATGGTACGGAAAGGAATTGTACTTGGGCATGTTGTATCCGAGCAAGGTTTGGAAGTAGATAAAGCCAAGGTTGATTCTATTTCCAAACTTCCATTGCCTACGAATGTCAAACAGATTAGATCCTTTCTGGGCCATGCTGGCTTTTATAGGCTCTTTATTAAAAATTTTAGTAAGATTTCTAGGCCACTTTATGACTTGTTGGAGAAGGAATCTTCCTTCAATTTTGATTCAAAGTGTGCCGAGGCCTTTCAAACTCTAAAGGAGGCCTTGATCTCTGCGCCTATTCTCCAAGCTCCTGATTGGACACTCCCATTTGAGCTTATGTGTGATGCTTCGGATTATGCAGTGGGAGCTATCCTTGGACAAAGGGTTGAGGGAAGACCTCATGTGCTACATTATGCAAGCAAGACTTTAACCGAACCTCAGCAAAACTACACCGTCACTGAAAAAGAATTACTTGCTGTAGTTTTTGCTCTGGAGAAGTTTAGGTCTTATCTACTTGGGTCTAAGGTGGTTATTTTTACTGATCATGCAGCAGTGAAACATCTCATTACTAAGAAAGATTCTAAGCCACGTCTGATTAGGTGGATCTTACTCCTTCAAGAATTTGACTTGGAAATACGTGAAAAGAAAGGAGTAGAAAATGTTGTGGCTGACCACCTGTCTCGCCTTCCTCTTAATGACTCTTTATGGAGACATTCGCGAGACATTTCCCGATGAAACTCTAATGGCGGTAACACCAACTTTACCTTGGTATGCAGACACTGTAAATTACTTGGTCACTAGACAAACTCTTGGCTCTTGGGATGAGCAGAAATGAAAGAGATTCATTTCTCAAGCAAGATATTTTCATTTGGAAGAGCCAGAATTATTTAGAATTAGACAAGACCAGGTATTGAGACGTTGTGTGCCTGAAGGGGAACAACAAAGTGTGCTGAGTTTTTGCCATGAACTTCATTGTGGAGGACACTTTGGTGCTAAGAAAACTGCTTTTAAGGTTCTCCAGTCTGATTTTTGGTGGCCTTCCTTATTTAAGGATTCTCATAATTTTGTTAAGGCCTGTATTAGATGTCAACGGATTGGAACGATTGGGAAGAAGAATGAAATGCCTCAACATCCTATTCAATCTGTTGAAATTTTTGATGTGTGGGGAATTGACTTTATGGGCCCCTTCCCGTCGTCCCATGGTTTTGAATATATCTTGGTGGCAGTTGATTATGTCTCTAAATGGATAGAGGTCATTCCTACGCGCACAAATGACCACTCTATGGTTTTGAAATTTGTAAAGGCCAATATCATATCCCGTTTCGGCTGCCCCAAGACTATTATAAGTGATGGGAGACCTCATTTCCGAAACCACCACTTTAATCAGTTAATCAAGAGTTTGGGAGTGACTCACAAGGTTGCTACCCCTTACCACCCTAAAACAAGTGGCCAAGTTGAAGTATCAGATAGGGAGATAAAAAATATTTTGGAAAAGACCGTTAGACCTGATAGGAAAGACTGGTCCCAAAAGCTCGATGATGCTTTGTGGGCTTATCGAACGGCCTATAAGACCCCTTGGGTACTTCTCCCTTTCGGATTGTGTATGGAAAAGCGTGTCATTTACCTGTTGAGTTGGAACATAAAGCACTTCGGGCTATTCGAAGTGTTAACATGGATTTAGAGAAGGCAGGTAAGGCACGACTTCTAGAATTAAGTGAGCTTGAGGAGCTGAGGAATGACGCTTATGACACCTCTCAAGCTTATAAAGAAAGAACTAAGATCTTGCATGATAAGTTTATTCTTCGAAAGACCTTTGAGCCCAACCAACAAGTCTGGCTTTTCAATTCCAGACTTAAGCTTTTTCCTGGGAAATTAAAATCTCGTTGGGATGGGCCTTACATAATCACCAAAGTATTTCCGCATGGAGCTGTGGAGATCAAAAATCCTTCCTCTTCGGCAATTCCCTTTATCATCAACGGTCAACGGTTAAAACCGTACATAACTTTAGATGGCCATCTGGTTGACGAAGAGGAAGCCTCAGGTAATATCTTCCTTTAGCTATTTTTGTTTTCAATGAGGACATTGTTTGAACCAGGCATGGGGGAGAGGACCTGAGGCATTTTGTTTATAGCATGCATATAAAAAGAAGAAGAGAAAATTAAAAAAAAAAAAAAAAGTTTTGAGCTTAACTGGCTAGATCTTGCATTCTTAAGCAAATCAGAACTCTAAGGTAGACTAAATTAATTCTAGAGTAAAACTTTAGAAGCTAAATGAGTTGCTAGCTTTAGACCTTTAGGGTCCTTTGTGGACTTAAAAACTTAAGTAGGAGTTAAGTTGAGGATCATTCCTCAAGAGGTTGAGGAAGGGAAGCTATGGTTTGAGTTAAAAGGTGGGGTAGTACCTGGAGTCTTATTCTACCTTTTGGTTTACGGGTCCTTTTAACCCAAGCATCCAAATTTCACACACATGGTCTGGTAATTAACTTAATTTCTGTCTTTCTGAAAAGAGATTTGGTTCTCTTAGTTTTGACTTAGGAGAGGCTTGAAAACACATTTTGATTGGAAGAGTTCCCGCCGCAGGAGAGGTGGAGTGTATACTCACCTTGAGGATGCGATGATAACATATTACCTCCTCGGCACTTGTCTCTTAGGATATCCATCCTACTGGGGGCATGTAAGCGCATTGTGCGGTTCAGGTACCATGGGCGGCCCTATCTCGAAGTGCCGATTGCTATAGGCCTGAATTCGCTTAAGAAATCCACGGCCGATACTATCTCGAAGTGTCGATTGCCAGGAGTTCTTGGGGTCGTTATGGGCGATGCTATCTCGAAGCATCGAAAGCCAGGCACCCTTCGAGGTATGGAAATGGGGACAATAAATCCGACACAGACCGTGTTGATAGCTGATCTGAGGTTAGACTTAGAAGAATCAAACAAAAAAAAAAAAAAAAAAAATATATATATATATATATATATAAATCCTTTAACTCAAATAACTCAGACCAATGCACAGGCACGGATGCTTTAATCTCAGGGATCAATAAACTTTAGGGTAGAGTCATAAATCAGGGAAACTTGTGCCTGCAACTCGTCTTTAGCCGACCTAGTCTATAACTTAGCAACTACTTAGGAACCTTGGGTCTAGAGTCTGAACTTAATATGCTTCTGAAGGAAGACTAAGTGAGTTGACTAGTCTACTTGGAGTGCTAGGTTTCGCTTAATTTTGCTAGGGACTAGCAAAAACTAGGCATGGGAGTATTTGATTAGCCCATAGTTGTGGGCTATTTAAGTATTTAAGTGCCTAGAAATTAGGTTAATTCTAACAATTATTTAGCATAAATTAGGATGTAAATAGATTAATTCATATTTTTAATTTAATTACATAATCCATGCATTGCATTCATATTTTAAGTGCATTTAGAATTAGCTTAGAATGTCATTCATCTAATTAGTTAACCAATTAGGTCCATTATTTTAGTTAACATAAAAGTTGAGGGTTTGTATATAAATAACCATAATATTTTAACATTATTTTCTTTATTCTTCTTCTTGCAGGAACGGCTGGCTGCCACTCCAACGCCACCAGCTGCCGCAGTGAAGAACCCATTCAAGGAGGAGCGGATGTGTTGGATCTGGTCGGGCAGCTGATTTCAAATTTGTGCAGGCCACTACAAAAGGAGAGAGGATGCTGAGCGAGGCAGGCCTCCACCACCGACCCACCACTGTGCAGAGAGATCTTCTCTCTTCCATTCCACACCACCGGCCTCAACCTCGGCGACGACCCTCCACCACCGTGGGCGTGTGGTGTGACAGGCCACACCGCCATCCGAAGGTCGTTCGCATTACCGTGAGCACCTTAGCGTGCATCTTCCTCGTCGTCGTCACCAACAACCACCGTTGCAGCCACTGTGCAATCACCCTCTCAGTCAGTTAAGACATCCGAGAAATTTCCCGGACGTCTGAAGCCACACCCCACTCCAGTAGCACCCACCGTCCGCCCATTTCACCTCCAGCGCCATCTCCATGCCCTCCAGCCTGCGCACCCATGCCACCCACGCCGCAGCAGTCTTCCCGCTCACCTCCAGCCGCACGCAAGAACCCGCACTTCCTCCTGCTCTCACCACCTGCACACCCACGCCTCCAGCCAGCTGCAGCATCCGCCCGCACGCCAACAGAGCGTGCAAGCGCCTGCGCACCCAGCTCCATCTCCACGCCCAACAAGCCGCGCACGTCCTCCTCCCACGCCCTCCTCCAGCGCCTGCAGCACCCGCTCTCACCGCCAACAGAGCACGCACCGGCTGCAGTGTGCGCCCACGCCTCCAGCCAGCACGCAGCAGCAGAGCCGGCAGAACCGCCAAAAGGCCGCGCGCTCTCCCGCACCCGCCTGCAACGCACGCCAACAACAGCTGCAGCACCGGCTGCAGCCACCTCCGCCGGAGCTCGTCCGGCCGACTCCGGCCGCCGTGCGACACTCCACCACCACCGTTTCAAAGCCCTCGGTCCAAGGAACTTCCTCCGAGCTTCCCGCGTCCGACCGTCCACTCCTCGTCGCGTACGGCAAAGGGGGAAAAATCCCCTGTTTTGCTACAGTAAAATGGCTATTAATAATTACATTTTCTGCCATTGTCAATTTTTAATAATATTTTATTGATTCTGCTTGCGACAAACATCCTCTAGTTACTCAGAATTGATATTTCAGCATTGTTTCTTGATTCAACCTTAATCTGAAGGCAATTTTGGATTGATTCTTGTCCAAACTAACTACGAACAAACGTTTTTAACTGGTGCGAATTTAAATACGTCATTGCCTCCCTGTGGATACAACCTACTCCTCTGCGAGTGGTTATTTCTTTTTAAATATTGATTAGTCGCTTTTTCCATCACATAAAACTGCAAATGACTTTAAAGCAAACAATCGACTCGTCAAGGGGCTCTTAGGAGGAGCACTTACCCCTGGCAAAGTTTGCATATAATAACAGCTATCGCTCGAGTATCAGCATGACACCCTACGAGGCTCTATACGGACGGAGGTGTACTGTGCCCTTGAGTTGGGTTGAGGTGGGGACCAAGTGGGAGGTTGGCCACAGGTTGATCTGGCAGAGTCAGGAGGTGATAGAGCAGATTCACAGACGACTTCGCACTGTCAGGAGTAGACAGAAGAGTTATGCCGATTGGAAGCGTAGAGAGGTGCAGTTTGAGGTTGGGGATCACGTCTTTCTTCGCGTTTTGCCCATGAAGGGCCTACAACGTTTTGGGATGAAAGGGAAGCTTGCACCGAGGTTTGCGGGGCCCTTTGAGGTTCTGGAGTGGGTAGGACCTGTTGCTTACTGGCTTGCCCTTCCTCCCCAGCTTTCTGTTGTGCACGACGTGTTCCACGTGTCCAACCTTAGGAAGTACGTCGCCGATCCCAATCACGTTCTGAGCCACGAGAGTGTCGAGGTGGGTGATGACCTGACCTACCCCAAGAGACCAGTGCAGATACTAGATAGAGCCGTTCGGAGTTTGAGATGGAAGCAGGTACCCCTGGTGAAGGTCTTGTGGAGGAGCTAGCAGTGCGAGGAGGCTACCTGGGAGCCTAAGGCGATGATGGGAGAGAGATACTCGGAGCTTTTTGAGGGTACGTCTTTTCAGAATGGCTTCGATCCTCTTTAAGTTTATTATGCATGTATAATTTCCTTTTCCGCACCCTAGCTAGCTCAAGTTTTGGGGAAGAAACTTCCTTTAAGTTTGTTATGATGTAAAGACCCACCTTGTTTTAAGCCCTTTAAGACGTCTGGTCAGACGTCTGGACCGCTTCCTAGACGTGTAGAAATTTAAATTTTTGTACGTAACTTCGCGTCTGCGCGCGGGCTGCACGTAGACAGTACCCTTCTTCTCTCTCTTTCCCTCCTCCCTCCTCCACCGAACCCTAACGCACCCTTATATAAACCCCTCCTCCCCCCTTCCTTTCTTCCCCACTTCACCACAGCCGCCTTCCCACCTTCCTCTCCACTGCAGTGAGAGGTGCGAGCGCGAGAGAGAGCGTAAGAGCTTGCGACAAGGAGGAGAGGCGACGTAAGGAGAGGAGGAAGAGCTTGAGCTCGCAAGCTCGTGGGAGCTAGCCGGAGGGAGCACGGCCGGAGTGGCATGTGCGAGAGGAGTGCGTCGGGGGAGCTGTCCCTAACACTTGCTGTAGCCAGAGCTGCAGGTGAGGAGGCGAGGCCGCGGCTGCATGCGGCGTGGGAGGGCAGGAGGTGGTTCTAGTTCTGGGATTTTACCAGAATCAGACGTCTGGCGTGCCGTCCAGACGACATATTGGACATCTGGTGACGATACCAGACGACTGAAAGCTGTGTTGCGCGAAAGTATGTTCCTCTTGCGGTTACGGCCATGCAGGCCGCACTGCAGCCTTGATCTGCATGGCTAAAAGTGGTTGATTTTACCTGTCGCGTGCAGAGATAGCTTCAAGAAGGCGCAGGGCATGCCCTCCCATGCATTTCGGACGTCTGGACAGCTTACCAGACGACTGTAAGCACTCCAGACGTCCAGAGGAGATGTTCGACGTATGGAGCTGGGTCTAGACAGTCAGGAAGAGGTTCTGGACATCTGAGGTCGACATAGAACCTGAGGTGAGTCTTTGGTTACTTTTAAGACATCTGGACCGTGTGCCAGGAGTCTGATTTAGGTCTGCAGCCCTGTTTCTGACCTGTTTAGGGTCTGTTTGAGATTCGTTTTATGGAAACAAGATATCGGTGTTTTCCTTGTGAGTTCCTCTACTTGTCAGAAGGCCTTTATATTGTTTTGAACATTCCGTTGTGTTATGTTCTTTGGTATAGGACTTCATTCTGTTGCATGTTCGGGGCTTGCTGAGGCACGTGAGCCTGCCGTTCGAGCCCCCAATACTCCCGGGTCATCTAGTAGAGTGGTTTCCCCTTATTATTAAACATGAATGCTTATGTGAAATTAGATAACTAGAAACCTAGGATGTGGCATGAATCCTAGGACGAGAAGTACTTGCATTGTCTGTATGTGTGTTTGTGACTGCAGTCATAAATGAATGAATAGAATTGTAAATAATTGCCTGTTAATAAATACGAACTGCATGAGGAATATTAAATACTTGTACTAGTTAAACAGTTACCTGTGACATTACTTGTATATGTTAAATTGTGAAAATACGAGCTGCCTGTGGAATATGAAATGCCTGTGTTAGTTAACTTATTACCTGTGACATTACTTGTTGTATCTATTAAATTGTGGAAATACAAGCTTCCTGTGGAATATGAAATGCCTCTACTAGTTAACCTGTTACCTATGACATTACTTGTTGTATCTGTTAAATTGTGGAAATACGAGCTGCATGTGTATAATACAAGAATAAATTTGTGAATAATGAAACCTGGTATGGAATATATGTGAATATGAGCATGAACCCTATGGGGAGTTAGGAGTAGAGCTTTTGTGGATGAATGGAAAGGTCTGGCAATGGGAATGGGAAGTGTGCTAGCCCCTGAGTACGTGGTACCAAGGGGGAGCGACTGTCCCCTTTTTAGTGTAAAGCGGAGCTAGCCGCCCTTAAGTTGGGACCCAGGGTTAGGAATGGCCACTCTACACCGACTCCTGTTGGCCCTCGTGTACACAGTACTGGGGAGAGCTATTAGTGTAGGGAGGGAGCTAGCCACCCCACAGGGCCCAGGGTTAAGCTAGCAACCTACACCAACTTTTTCTTTGGCCCTCTGGGCAAACCGGGGTAGTAAAACGAGGTGCGCAGACTGTGGTGGGGCGAGACCCCTATTTGGTTCTGAGGGGCTAGACCCTTGTTACTGAGAGGGCTAGGCCCAATACTATTTCGTGTTGTACTTTGGGCATACCCGCTAGCGAAATTGACTAACACCATGCCAGTGTGAGGTAGCTACCTGTGCGCTTATCGCGTGTGCCATAGTCACCGCTACATCTAGACAGTGACCCCAGGGTTGTCGACTGGGTGTAGGATTATCACGGGGGACTCTCCCGGCTAGGAGAGCACCACGTCTGCCTTCTACTCCTCGAAAAGGACTACAATCAAGATGGTTCCCACGAGGAACATGTGAGATCAAGGAAGAGATCTGAAACGTAAACCAATGGGTGAAAAGAAATGACTTAGAAAATAAAATAATTGGAAAAGATAAATTACCAATTAGCTTTTACTGCTTTAGTTAGTTGGTTACCAGTCTACTCAGCGTTCGTTGACTCCATTGTTCCCATACCCCCTTTAAAAGTCCAGGAGTTGAGCAGCCCGAGCCACCGGCTGCAGAGGGTGCTGGGCCCAGTCACGCCTAGCAGTAGTCTTGCTGTTGTTGTACTTTCTTTTGTTAGTGAGTTCAGACTTTTGTTACCGTTTACGTTCTGTACTTTGTTTCTGCTTTACTGTTGTGGTAGTGATATGTACTGTTAGTAGTTTTTACTTCCTTTACTGCCGGTACTCTTTTACTGTTAGTTACTTAGCATAGTGAATGTGGTTTACTTTCCTGCTTTTTGGTTATTTCTTGTTGGACGACTAGGTCTTGGGATTAGTCGAGTCGAGCTGGTCCCATGTCCTGTAGGGATTCGAGAATCGGATCGTAACAACAACCAAATCAGATGATACCTTTGCCATGTACTTGTGACTAATTAATAAATTTCATATCTAATTATTGCTTAAAAATTTATCTTATGATGCTTGGAATTCGACTAAATCATCTGAATGTGTATCCTGAATGAATTTAAGATGAACATGGTTACTTTTTTTTTTTGGTTGCTGATATATGTAACCTACCAATTGACTAATTATGATCCTTAAATATTGATCATAAAAAATATGGACATTAAAACACTTGTGGATCTGAATGATTGATACTTTGAAATTGGTTAAATAATTCAAAATTTGATCATAATATTTTTGTATATTTTTTGCTCATCATAGCTAAAATATCCAAGTTAAACTAGAAATTAGGTTAAACACTACATTATTAACATGATAAAAGGGTTAAGTGTGAAAATTAAGGAAAATGACCTAAAATAAAAAAATTGGTGTTAAAAATGCACAATTAAGTCAATTAATGAGAAATTCTATTCATAAATGCAAAACGATGATCCAATGGCAAATTGAATACATGTTTGAGTTCAAAAGTGCAAATCAAGGGTTGAATTAACTTCTTAATTATTCAATTAAGCTCTAATAAAAACTTCATAGCATTTGGACATCAATAAGACCTCACATTCATCATATTACACTTAGTTCCTTAGGCATTCACATTTATTCATGCATAAAACCCATCACAGATTTGTTGGTAAGTTTTCGGGACCTCTTGGCAAGCTTCCAGGGACCTTCCGATTATGAATCTTATCACTTATGGTTTCCATCGCAATCCTTCCACCGTTTCGCCCATTTGAGATTGGTTGCAAAATTCCCAATATGCCTAGTGTCGCCGGTATACTGTTCACACGAAGAACATGACTCATCTGGGCCATCGTTCCTTTGATCCTCTGATCTGACGGTCGATCTTCCATCTCCGAGCGCACGCCTTTGCATGAAGAATCATAGCCTCACCTAGATCTAATCCAACGATGCACATTTGGTTTTGAGCTTCCCATGCTCCTCTCAATCACTCATCCACCATTGAAACCCTATGAAACCGACAACAACGCCAAAAATATGATGATTGGCAATCGTGTTGCAATAAAAATCATACTTTAAATGTCGTTGTCGTAGTATAGTCTTCAAATGCAAACAGATGTCGAGTCATTTTATTTATTTACATAATTTTTATTTGTTTATTTCAGGTCGGTCACTAGACGACAGTTATTGATATACATCACTCTCTATGTTCCAAAAATGTTCTTTTATTTCAAAAATGTTAATTTTATTTACAACCTGAATCAATGAATTAATTAATGAATGAATTGGTTAATTATGTACGAAAGAATCAATTAATTCTAACTACAATACCTTAAACATATTTACAACTAAACAAGCATTAAAAACTATGTATAATTACACTATGTTAATTATGTACAACTATTCTAAATAATACATAAGTATAGGTACAAAAATAGCTACTAATATACACTAGACTAAATATACTAACATATAATATTAACTTTAATAACATACATTATATATACAGTAACTTATATAAGTGTTACTATAGCCTTAGTAAAAATATGTACAAAACATAAGGCAAAAGACTTTCATTACTAACATAATTATATATGTACAGTGACGGATACAACTGTCACTAATACCTTAGGATTTATTTATATATATATAAGGCTCAAACAGTACCTTACTATTCTATTTATATTTCTTTATATACTTATATATTATCTATGTATACGTATACATTATACTTACATATTTTATTTATTGTACATATATATATTTATTATATACTTATACTATATACTCTACATATACACATATACATATACACACGCACATCATAGTACTCTCTTGACACTTAGCCATCACTATTCACTTAGTTAAAAATTGGGAGTTTTTTTATGGGCAAGCCAACCTTTCGTGGGATACATAGCACCTAATTGGGGTGGGACCAGACCACTACTAGGCCGACTCTAGTTCATTTAAGGTGCAATTCATTTCAATTTCAATTCAAGCCCAATGCCCAACATAGTGTTCAATATGCTCAATAATATGCTCGTATAATGCTCAGGAGAGAGAAGAGTATGGTGTAATAGCACCTAGCGCTCGTGATGACTGGTGAGGCCATGTGTGGAATTTGTTTTATAATGCATAAGCAGCGCATACACATCTAATGTGGGACTAAAGCACAGAAGAATTGAGCATGTGCATGCGCACTGTAGCGTTCTATGTTCATGGTTTTAGCCCTCAATTTGGGGCCTGAAATTAATTCCAAATTTTAATTAATTTATATTTTTGGAAAGCCCTTATATAGGGCTATTCAATTGTACAGTTAATTGGTTTTAAGTTATATAATTATATATTAAAATTAGTTAAAGTTAGGGGTTTGTACATGTTGATTTAAGAATTAATTTCTTAATTAAAGTACAAATTGAAAACTTAATCATGAAATTGACCTTATAAATAGTTAATTGTATATAATAAATTATTTATTACACATTTTTATTTTATTTTAGAGCCTTTATTTTAATTTATTGACATTTAAATACACGTTTTAAATAGTTATACACATAATTACAGTATAAATAATATTATACAGTATAAATATGTTATAAATAGGTTGAACATATTTAAAATTAATATATATAAATATACAATATAAAATACTTTAGTAATAACCTGATTTACTAATTTATTTTATTTAATGTAAGAACTTACCCAATTAACTTAATAACTTAATTACCTACAATAAATATATAATTAAATTAATGTACAAGTATAGTACAGTATATATTAATTAGTTAAATATGTATGTACAATATTAAATATGATTATAAACATATACATAGTTATTCATAATTACTTAGGATTACATTCATTTAAGTTAATATAAATTATTATATAATTATACAATAAAGTTACATATATAATAACTCATTCTAAATACTTAATTAAATATATAGAATACAATTATAAGTTATTTATGTACATTATTGACATATTCTACAATATCTACATATATCTTAGTATCAAATTATATTTACAAGTATAAATATAATGTACAAGGTATTTTTAGGTATTTTTGGGTATTTTCTGATTTTTATGATTTTTATATGTATAATAGAGGTAGGAGATGTGAGAGAACGAGTAAGATGAGAGAAAAAAACTCTTTTTAGTGTTTGGAGTTTTGGTTCTTTTATTGAATTCTACAGTAGACCGAATCGTCGGTTGGTATGCTCTACCAAGCTGAAGGTTCAGAATACTTTGAATCTTGGCATACACTTAGAAAAACACTTGATCTTACTCAAGACAAGTTTATTTTATTTTTTTGTGATTTTTTTATTATTTTTATTTATAGACAAAGCGAATAGAAATTAGGCCTTAAAAGAGTTTTAAACTAAGAACCTAATGCCTAAAACGGAGGTCTTATGGTTGGAAATGCAACTCAAACACTCAGACATGTCCAACACAATGCAAATAACATGTTTGAACCTTAAAATATGGTTTTTGTCTCAAATTTCACTAAATCTCAATGTTGGACAATTAGGCAAATTTACATGCTACTGACAAAGATTTCAAATTAAATTTATAAGCAATCCTAATTAAATTACAATCCATTTCAAGTACATGAATGCTTATACATTAAATTCTAACATTATACAACATATCAGCTACTTGATTTCCTCAAAATCCTATCTCAATCCCCAATTCAGAGCCATGAAAACAGTGCCTCCTGCTGCTCAAATTTCAGCAACAGTTAGCTGCTACTGTAATTGTTTCAATTTCACATTACTACTCAGTTGATTTGTTACATGCTATTCTCTTGTTGCTGCATACACGTATCATGAATAAACGTAGTTGATCAATGATTGGAATAACTTAAACTATTGAAACTCATGAGAATGGTTAGATGATTTAGTCTCATGCCAAGCTTCAATAGCACAGTAGGCTATACCATATTGAGAGGTAGAGACTGTTTCAAGGGGTGACCTAGCCTCCCTACCACTCTTTTGTTAAGATGTTTACCCAACTGGGTAGCAAGATGCAAGTGAGTACATGTTACTTTTTGCAAGAGGACTGTTATTATTTTTTTTGATACCCTATAGTGGAGATGATTGATCATGTGCCAGTGTTGAGTAGCTCCCTACATGTGTCTCACATGAGTTCGTAGTCATCACTTCACCTAAGATGCAACCCTGAGGCAATTAACCAAGTAGTAGGATAGGGGTAGGCCATTCTCGTGGCTAAGGGAGTGTCTCGTATTGACCTTGTTGTTTGGAATATCGCAACATTATCTTCTCTTACCTTTCGAGGAAATTGATTACGAGTTGATGATGATCGTAAAAGTGGGAGGGCACAAATAATTTGTAAATTAAGTAACAAACAAAAAACTAAAGAATTAACATGAGTAAGCAGCCGTTCATCTTGGTTCTTATAGTTTCCTCTAATTCTTATTGATTATTTGCCTTTTCTTGCTACTCTATTAAACTTTTGCTAACTTTTTTGTACTCAAGTTTTGATTGATAGTAGTCAAGTCCCATGACTGCAAGAGGACATGGTGTTGGCCTGAGTTCTGCATCGTAACTGATCTATAAGATCATTTCTAGTTAACCATAGTTAGTTCTTCTTTTCAGTATATTTCCTTTTAGTATTGTTTTCTCCAGACCTGTTATCTTTTTCTTATGTGATGTCTATGAATGATAATTAGATGTTTGAACTTTTCATTCAGCTTAAATTTATTCTTCTCTTATATTCTTTGTATATATGATGTTATGTGCTATGCATATATTTTATTTTATACTATATGTGGATGACCAAGATCATGGGTGATTTCAAAAAATCAACTTGGATCTCTACTTGGATGGGGTTCAGGTTGTAACACCGACTTTGCCTTTGCATGCTAACTTAGCTGGTTCATGGATTGTGTCACTTTAAGGACTCGTCTTATATGTTAGATTCTAGCACAGATTTTCTGTAGGTGGAATTTGTAGGAGATCCAAAGAAAATCTGGCCTCAATAGTTTGCATGTATTTTCTATTTCAATTGCATAAATACTTTATAAATTTTGAGCATGCATTCATAGTTTGGCTTGATTTGTTTGAAATGTTATACATGTTGTACCCATGAAGAATGTTGTACATTACGCACCGAAATTTCATCTAATCTTGTCATGTGTATCACTTCCACTATAATTGAAGGGGTCGTGGTAGACATTGGGAAGGGTAAGGCCTCATTGTCAAAGACATTTGGGCAATGGAACTAGTTTAGATTTTGGACATGTGAATGGTTGGTATCTTGCATACTTATTTCTTAGATTGTTTTCCCTTGCCACTAATCTGCAAGTGTCGATGGCTAACTCTTTCTTTTATGATTGTTGGATACCTTCCTTACTGCAATCTCCATCTAAGGCCAAGTTGGGGGACCTCACCTCTTACTACAAACTCTGCATTAGTTGTTGCTTGGGAAGGGGAGAGATGGCTGGGTCTAGAGATATGGGAAAGTTTCTACTAGGATGGCTGATGAGGTGTGGCTCATCATAGCTAAACTGCCCAAGTTAAGCTAGAAACAAGGTTAAACACTACAAAACTAACACAAGAAATAAGTTAAGTGTGGAAATTAAGGAAAATGGCCTAAAATAGCAAATCAATGTTAAAAATACATAATTAGGTCACAAAATGAGATATTATATTCAAAAGTATAATTTGATGATTCAATTGCAAATTGAACACATCTTTGGGCTCAAAAGTTTAAATTGAAAGTGAAATCATATTCCTAAATGTTCAATTAAGCTTTAATAAAAATTTGGTTGCATTTAGACATCATTAGGACCCTGCATTTTTTATTTTACATATAGATCCTTCATCCTTCACATTCCATTCACCTAAAAAGTCTCGAGGACCTTTCTTCAAGCTGCTAGGGACCTATTAGCATGACCTAAGGACCCCGATGCTATACTTCTTATCACCTATGGGCCTTTGTATACTTTCTCTACTCCTTCGCCACTAAACTTTTTATGCAAATTATCCGCACACACCTATAGCCGAAGCGATCTACTGTTCATCGCAAAGAACACGTGCATCCTCAGCCGTCAATTATTTGCACTGTGGATCCAAGGGCAGGTCCTTCACCAATCTTTGTGTGCCTTTGCACGTAGCTCCACCATTGAAACCCTTTGCACCTAATTTCACCCTCTCAATGACCACAATCACTAGCACACCTACTTAAGGACCTGTCTGAGCTCACGCGCGAGATCATCGACTCCCCACTACACCTCTTGAGTTGATCCCTTCATCCCTCCAGTCTCCTCTCCCACATAGTCCTTGTGCCCCTGCTGCAGCAGTCTGAATTTCATCTTCTACAACCACTTCTCGCCCCTAAGGACTTCGTAGCACCCCAGGGTGATCTAGAGCTCCACTAAAGAGCTCTCATTCCACCAGAGATCCTCCCCCCTTTCATCACTGTAGGCACCAGCTATAGATCTTCTTCAAATGTCCCATTCTTCTGTTAGATTAGGTTTTTAATGCTTTATAGGTTAGTGTAGTATCTGTTAGTGTAGTTTAGATTAGTTAGGAGTATATCAAGTTGCTTACTTCATGGATTTTGTAGCTTAGTTAGGAATAGAATAGTATAGATTCATCTCACCCTCTCTGATCAGTTTAGATCAAAGAGGTGCTTTCATGCTCTTGCCTCGACTCATACATCTCCCAAATCATCTCAGGACCATTTTCTCTAATTTCCTCGCATTTTATTCATCCTTCACCCCTCCATTAAGGTCAAATTCAGATCTAAAGTCTTGGCTTCTAGATCTGAATTTGCACCAAAAATTCACCTAGTGGGTTTCCCATTCATTGTAGAAATTCACAAGGACCCCCCGATCAGGTTTTGATTGTGTCACGACCTGATCCAAGATCCCTACAGGACCCAAGACCAAATCGCCTCAACTAATCCCAAGACCCAGTCGTCCAACCAGAAATAACCAAAAGCAGAAAAGATTCCACAACCACACATGAAATGTAACTAGGTAGAAAATAAATAAGTAGACAGCAAAGGAAATAGAACAAAATGTCTCACAATATTACATGCCATCACAACTACAACAAAGGAAAGTAAAGCGGAAATGTACTGAAACAGTCATACATATATCGAATACTCACTACAACAACAGAAGCCCTGAAATGAAAAGGAAACACAGCTAAGGTTGGGCTCGACTGGGCCCAACTCCCTCTACAGCCGGTGGCGTTGGCTACTCAACTCCCTAACCTTAACAAGGTTATAAATCCATGGTTAGCTAACGCTGATGTTGAATGTAACGAATTGCTACGCTAACGTGTTCGATTTTGGAAAACCTATCGTTGTAGTTTGAAAGCGAAGAACTCGTGTTCAACAAATAAAATTTATACCGAAATTGAAATTCCAGGTCGAACACAGGGAGGCGGACGTTTGATTTAAAAACTACGTGTTTCTTTTTATTTGTCACGAAGTAATTCAATTTAAAACTATCTAATTATTTACAATAAATAGAAGAGAGAGAGAGGGTAAGAGAGAGAGAGAATATTACACATAGAAATCAAAATGACATGTAGAATAAACAAAGAATTTATCATTAAGGAGATTGTTCATTACAACTAAAAAGCATAAAAAAATTACACTAGAAAGCGATAAATTTACTCTAGAAAGAATTAAAAGAATGGAGGGAGAAATGTCCTCCTCGACGATCGCTTGGAGGGCGAGCAGAACTACTCTAGAAAGCAGTAAATATATACTAGAAAGAAGTAAAAAGAATAGGGAGAGAGAAATCCTCCTCGACGGTCGCTTGGAGGACGAGCCTGACGAGACGACGCCTGGACGAAGTAGGACGAAGGAGGACGAAGTAGAAGAACGGGAACGGAGCAGCACACTGTCGTCGTCGCGGGATCCACTTCCGAAGGGGGACGAAAATTTGGACTTTATCTCGTGAGAAGCATCTCGGGTGTGGGACAAGCTTCTCTTGAGCTTTGGAGAGGTAGAGAAGAGAAGGAAGGGATGAGAATTTCGTATGGAGGGGGTCTCCTTTTATAGTTTCAAGGAGTGGGGGCAAAATGGTCATTACATCTTTAAAATAATAAATGAGGGGTCTTTAGTGACGGATAAATCCATCACTAAAGCCCCAACGTGGGCATAGCACCCGAGCCGACGCACGCCTCCTCAGCTATGCCCTTTCTCAACGCCTACGCATGTTCATCAGATCTCAGCCGTCCGATTGCGAGATCGGACGGCTTAAAATGCATCTCCGCCCGCTGCTGCATACCCGCCCAGCGGGTACGATCGCGCGTCCTTGCTGCGCGTTCAATCACGCGTGATCTCAATTGAGCGCAGATGGCTGTCTGATCAAGATCCAATGCTCGCCCGCACTCGCTGGCCCGCACCTTCCTCCCCTTCGCTGCGGTTCGAACCCGCGCCTGCAGCTCACGTAAGCGCACTTGACTGGTGCGCTACGAGGCGCAGATGGTCGAGCGAGCGCTTTTAGGCGCGACTAACCACAACCGTTGGATCGAGATCCAACGACGGAGAGGGAGCAAGTGCGGGGTCTTCAGAAAATTTATGCGGCCGTTTGGGCGACCGGGATGGTGCCACGTGGCGCCATCTTGCCATCCATCTTCTGGATGTTGTAGATGGTGCCACGGATGTCGGATTGACTTGATTTTTGTGTCGTTGGGCTGCGATCGTCGATCGAAATTCATCCGTGCGGTCGGATTTGTCATTTGAAGTGTGGATTTACACCATCCTGGCCCTTGATCTTCTTGGATTCCCCGGTCACTATCTGATGCTACGGATGCTTGATTAGGGCAATCTTGGAGTCGTTGAACTCCAATCGTCGCCCTGATCACATCCATACTGTTGGATCTTTGATCCGAGGCCCCGATAAAATGTTTACCCTGTCCAAGCACATAAGAGGAGACAATTAACCTCCATTTTATTCAAACTACTCTAAATGCAAGATGATGCATGTTATGCAATATTTATATCATGAAATGCAATCATATGCTTAAGAACATGCATAAATAGACATCTTAAGTAGTGTAACTGTGTTTACATCATATCCCCATGCCTATCTTTTGCTAGTCCCTAGCAAAAACTATATGTTATTTATAAAAGAATTAGGTTGGATTATTTGGACCTGAGTTATTTTCAATCATTAAGAAATTGTCTACTTAGGAACTGAACTTTCAAAGACACAACAGCGCCCGAGTATCAGCCAAAATGCAAACCGCCTCAAGCCCTCGCCTTATTCAAAGAAAATTTTCTTTTTCTCTTTTTCTTTTTTCTAATTTTTTTGAATTTTCAAATTTTAGGGTTTAAGAGTGGCTTTCTACGGCCATTCAACTCACCCAAGATTTGATGAGAACCCTAAGCTTTAAGCATCTTATTGTGATTGTGATAGACTCGTTGATCGGTAATTAAAACAGACTTCGGATTTCTACGCCTCTAGGTGACCTCAAAAAGAATTCTGCCTAAAGGTGTATCTTTACAACCGGTAGCTTTCTCCCTACTTTTATTTTTTACGGGGTCAACACAAGGGTGAATCCAGTGTATATCTCCCCGATTTATTCTACTTCTCCGATTCTTCCTAAGTGTTTTGGGAATTTTTAGTGCATTTACTGAGCTGGGTTCTGGACAACCGGTCGATGAGCTGTTACCACCGACAACTTGCCAGCCATACTCGTGCGGCGAAGTGTGGCTTATTTCTTTTTTTCTTTTCTCCTTTTCTTTTTGATTTTTTTTCTTTTTTTTTTTTTAAGTAGGTAGCTTCCCTGGTCTAAGATTTACCTAAAGGCAGCAAAAAGAGAAAGATTCAGTGACTGGGCTCTGGACAACCTACCTATGGGTTGTTACCCACGATAACTTGCCAGCCATATCACCCTAGAAGTTTCATTAGCTACCCAATTTCCGTTAAAATCGCCGAACAACGAGTCAGTGCAAAGAAAGTGTGTAGATGCCAGAAACTCAAAATTCCCTCAAATCAGAGGGCGGGTTGATAAGTCGTGTACTTATCACCCAAACTTATTTACTCCAATTAAAATAAAATTCAGGTTGGCGAGAACTCGAAAAACAAATCCACATTTTAGTGGATACACAGGCTGATTAAGTCCAAAGACCTGAAGGGTTTTTGTGTTCAGATCTTAATGTAGTATTTCCTAAGATTGAAAATTTTCTTAAACCCAAATTCTCTTTCCTAATTCTGAAATTTTTTTTTATAAAAGAAAATAAAACAAATCTACAGAGTTAACAAATGAATTCAGAGATGAATATCCACCCCCCCATGCCTATCTAATGCAATGTCCTCATTGTATTAAAAAGACATAAAACAGAGTGGAAAAGTGAAGAAAGCACCTGAATTGCATGAATGTCAGGTCTGCTCCGAGATGAAAACTAAGAAAAACTATATATGTGCTGAGTTTAGTGCCTTCAGCTAGGCACACTATACAAGGAAAAGAAATGAAGAATTCACAAGTGCAGGTCAGAATTAAAATAAACAGAAGAATCCTCTAACCTATCAACAGAGGTCCACAGATGTGGACCAGATTGTGGTGCAGACCCATCCCCCATAATAGAGAATATCTTAGGTTCTGGATAAAAATTACCCAAAACCTAAAATCAGAATGCAAGCGGGGTCGGGCCTACGATTTATGAGGATGCAACCAAAGACCAAAAAGTCAGGTTACAGAGAATTGAAGCTCAAAAGGATAATCGTTGAATGTGTGCTTGAGTTTGACATCCTCGAAACAAATGTCTAAGGGTTCTGATTTGATGGTTTCAGCTTAAAGGAACCCTTCGACTCAATCTTCCATTTCCTCCAAAATTAACTTCCCAAATCAGAACTTCCCAGCTCCTATCCTCTTCATTCATCATATCAAATTCCAATACTTCTTGTATATTCATCACCCCTTTTGAAATCTCCAAGTCTAAATGATATGGCAGAATCAGAATTGACTTGGGTCTAATTATCTCAGAAATAGAATTATCGATAAGCTCAACGGGGTGTAACTGATAATCAGGGCATTGAATTGATTCCTCCAGAAAATGCGATTCTGGATCCGTAATGTGTGCCCTAATAAGATCAGTTTCCTCAATTATTGGGCTATCAAATGATCTATCAGATTCCTCAGGCCCAATCGTCTCACAAAAATCGTGTCTTGAAAACTCATGTGAGACTTCGCAACTTGAATCTTCACCATCAAAGAAATCAGGATCCATATCAATGTATGTCCCAAAATCATTTGTCACTTTCTATTCCAAGGAGACATACGTTTCCTCGTAACCCGGCTCAGGGATCTTAGGTGAAGAAATCAGATCATCCTTAATTGGTTGCTTTAATTCAATCTGGTCAGCCTCATAATACGTGTCCCCCCCAACAGGTGCCTGAGCGGATTCTGTCATTGGCTTTCCTGAAGAAGGTTCATCCTGGGAATCATCCCATGATTGAATCAAAGCAACCATGAATCTCATCATCAATTTTGCTAATTTCCCAAGTAGAAACTCACCCGGGTTCTTATCCTTAACATCCTGGGGCCTATCCAACAAAGACTTGTTCAAATCATCAATCATTTTAATCAGGGGCTTCAATCTCTCAATGCAAGGTATTGGCTGAACTTCTAAAGATTGTATGATATTCCTCAAGTTAGCCAAAACCTTATCTTGAACCTAGTTAACCTGAACCAAATGAGTTGGTTCAGGGTTGGGCGGGTTTGGGCTCAATGCAGGGGAATTAACGAATTGAGATTCGCTATACCCTTCCTGATAATAGGTCATTTCAGATTGTTTAAAAGATGGTGATGACCTAAAGGCAGTGAAATCATAGGATGGGTAAGGATCAGTGTATCCTTCTTGATTGTAGATCGTATTAGGTTGTTCATGAAAGGAAGACGATCTATAATCGATGTAGCTCTGAGAAGGATAGAAATCAGAATCAAAGTGTTCAGGGTTAGACCCTAAACACGGAGGTCTGGAGCTGTATCCCCAATCCGAATTATCCCAACTAACTGATGGTTGATTACAGTACGAGTCGGGATAATCGTCATGTTGAGGATAATTCACAACGGGAGGGAAAGAACGGGAATGCGTGTAATATGTGGAAGGATTCATGATACACGGGACGAAGAAAGGTGCCCTGCAATATAAACAATCAAACCTATCCTTAAATGGGTTAACCTACAGACCTACATACTCCCAAAACTCGTCTTGAGATAAAGAAACGATTTTATCTACTTCCATCTGTTTAATCCAACCAGTTAAAAGGAGGGACTGGGGAGAAGGTTCTTCCTTCAGCATGCGCCTCCGATTCCTAGTGTACCCCCCAGCCGTGATCGTTTGATTCTGCTCCCCTAGATAGACATCAGATTAAATAGTAGAAACAGACTAATCGAAAATAATCTCGTTCTGGGTTCTGAAGAGCGAGTCCAATCCTTAAGGCCAACGTCTACTCTGTTTTATTTAAGGCTAGGTTTGAATGTGCTTTGGAATGTGATGGGCCCTTTAAATGGGTTGTGCCCTTAATGATTGATTTGTGTGTGCGTGCACAACCAATTATTTTCAAGCAAGATTATTTTTGATGTGGTGAATTTTAAGGTTCAAATCTTGCTTAGTAGCTTTTAGGATTGAACTTTAGGTGTTTTCAAACAAGTTTCATTGGCACACCAGGTTTTACAAGCATAGGTGAAAATGTTTTCCTTTAAAGCTTAAAAAGAATGTGGAGTGCCTGGTAAATCCCTAAGAGTTGAACCTAATTGGCAGCTACTTGATGAGTTTATTTTATTTGAAGTGGTGCGGCCCAATCAACTCAAACAATTGGCCTGATGCACCACTTAATTAGGCACACAAATGATTACCTAATCTAATTTCTACTCAATTATGTGTTTGAATGTGTGTACCAGCTCCTAAGGTCGGTTTATCGGTTGAGTTAGAAAATCAGATGAGGTTGTGTACCTCTGTGATATTTTTTTTTAATTTTTAAAATTTTTTTTTTTTAATGTGGTGGTTGGGGTGAGTATGGGTGTCAAACAACAAACAATCTAACCTTAGAGTTTATAAAAACACCTAAGTTGATTGATGTTTGAATTATTATGTGATGAAATGAAATCTAATGGGTGGGAGGTGGGGGATAACTCACAGAACTTTCCAAAGCACTTTTCTCCGACCTACCGCTTTTGCCTATCTCGAAAGAGTACCTGCAATTACAATAAGAGAGGATAAAAGTGAGGTAAATGATTTGTAAGTTAGAAAATGCGAAGAGAAATCAAAGATCATTGCCTCCCCGGCAACGGTGCCAAAATGTTGAAGAAATGAAAATTCCGGGTCGAACACAAGGAGGCGGACGTTTGATTTAAAAGCTACGCGTTTCTTTTTATTTGTCATGAAGTAATTCAATTTAAAACTATCTAATTATTTACAATAAATAGAAGAAAGAGAGAGGGTAAGAGAGAGAGAGAATATTACACATAGAAATCAAAATGACATGTAGAATAAACAAAGAATTTATCATTAAGGAGATTGTTCATTACAACTAGAAAGCATAAAACAATTGCACTAGAAAGCGATAAATTTACTCTAGAAAGCATTAAAAGAATGGAGGGAGAAATGTCCTCCTCGACGATCACTTGGAGGACGAGCAGAACTACTCTAGAAAGCAGTAAATCTATACTAGAAAGCATTAAAAAGAATAGGGAGAGAGAAATCCTCCTCGATGGTCGCTTGGAGGACGAGTCGGACGAGACGATGCCTGGACGAAGGAGGACGAAGCAGAAGAACGAGAACGGAGCAGCACGCTGTCATCGTCGCGGGATCCATTTCCGAAGGGGGACGAAAATTTGGACTTTATCTCGCAAGAAGCATCCCGGGTGTGGGACAAGCTTCTTTTGAGCTTTGGAGAGGTAGAGAAGAGAAGGAAGGGATGAGAATTTCGTATGGAGGGGGTCTCCATTTATAGTTGCAAGGAGTGGGGGCAAAATGGTCATTACATCTTTAAAATAAAAAATGAGGGGTCTTTAGTGACGGATAAATACGTCACTAAAGCCCCAACGTGGGCGTAGCACCCACGCCCATGCGTGCCTCCTCAGTTGCACCCTTTCTCAACACCTACGCACGTTCATCAGATCTCAGCATAAGATGCATCTCCGCCCGCTACTGCGCGCCCGCCCAGCGTGTACGATCGCGCGTCCTTGCCGCGCGTTCAATCGCGCGTGATCTCAATTGAGCGCAGACGGCCGTCCGATCAAGATCCAATGCCCGCCCGCACTCACTCGCCCGCGCCTTCCTCCCCTTCGCTGCGGTTCGAACCCGCACCCGCAGCTCGCGTAAGTGCGCTCGATCGCTGCACTACGAGGCGCGGATGGTCGAGCGGGTGCTTTTAGGCGCGACTGACCACAGCCGTTGGATCGAGATCCAACGATGGAGAGGGAGCAAGTACAGGGTCTTCAGAAAATGTATGCGACCGTTTGGGTGACTGGGATGGCACCACGTGGCACCATCTTGGCCATCCATCTTCTGGATGTTGTCGATGGTGCCACGGATGTCGGATTGACTTGATTTTTGCGTTGTCGGGCTGCGATCGTAGATCCAAATTCATCCATGTGGTTGGATTTGTCATTTGAAGTGCGGATTTGCACCATCCTGACCCTTGATATTCTAGGGTTCCCGATCACTATCTGATGCTACGGATGCCTGATTAGGGCGATCTTGGAGTCGTTGAACTCCAATCGTCGCCCTGATCACATCCATACGGTTGGATCTTTGATCCGAGGCCCCGATAAAATGTTTGCCCTGTCCAAGCACATAAAAGGAGACAATTAGCCTCCATTTTATTCAAACTACTCTAAATGCAAGATGATGCATGTTATGCAATATTTATATCATGAAATGCAATCATATGCTTAAGAACATGCATAAATAGACATCTTAAGTAGTGTAAATGTGTTTACATCAGCTGAGTAGAGTGGTGGTTAAGCCATTTATATGCAATTAACATAAGACAAGCAACTAATTAATTGTTCATTTACATTTAGATCAACTAAGGGTTTCTGATTTATTTGTTCTCTTAAGAATCCATCATTTCTTGATCTTATTTGTCCCTCAAGGGAACGATCTTGATTGCAATCTTTCCCATGATGTAGGATGTACACATGGTTCTCTCCTAGTCGGGAGAGTTCCCGTGGTAGTCCTACACCCAGTCAACCACCCCGAGGTCATGATCGCGACGTAGCGGTGACTACGGCATGCGCGATAAGCACACGGGTAGCTACCTCGCACTGCCATGTGGTCAGTCATTTCCACTAGCAGGTATGCCTAAAAGTACAGCATGGAACTGCATAGGACCTTGCCCTCTCAGAACAGGGGTCTCTCCCCTCTACAGTCCGTTTACCCTCATCCAACTATCCCTATTTGCCCAGTGGGCCTAATAAGAGTTGGTGTAGAGTGGCTAGTCTTAGCTCCGGGCCATGTGGGGTGGCTAGCTTCCTCCCTACACTAAGTAGCTCACCTCAATACCACATACATGAGGGCCGAACAGGAGTTGGTGTAGAGTGACTAGTCCTAACCTCGGGTCTCAACCAAGGGGCGGCTAGCTCCCCTCTACACTAAAAGGACAACTACTCTCCTTGGTACCACGTACACAAGGACCAGCTTACTTCTCGTCTACATACGAGATTATTTCCGTATACAGGAGTTCTTCTCCTAGTTCCCTTTAGGTTTCATGCTTGTATTCCTTTCATTCCATTTCTCAATATTCAAATCTCATTATTCACATCTCGGTTTCCATTTATATAACAAGTGGCTTGTGTTTTAATACTAAGAAAGCATCACATCAAGTATCTATACACTTGATAGCAATTAGGGTTTAACAAGTATCTCAAGTAAATAGTGTAGCTCAAGCAATGTTCATTCGCTTCTGCCTTAAGATTCATTTCACATCCTAGGGTTCAATCAAGTTATTCTAAACATGCACTTTATTTATTTAAATCTTAATATTAAAGTAAACCGCTCTACCAGGATTCACGGGTGGAATGGGGGCCTGAAATGCAGATCCCGTCGTCTCTGCGAGCTCCGAACATGCTACAGGCTGGAGACCTGTGCCAGTGACTAAGTCACATCAGATGAGTTCAAAGTAGTATATAATTGAAACTAACAAGTAAAGAAACTCAAGCGAAAAATAATGGTATTTTGTTTGCATAAATCCGACTCCATTTGGGCCAAGAATGGGCCAAAAACGTGCATACAGACTGAAATCAGACGTCTGGGAATAGGCCCAGACATCTTAAACTACGTCAGTAACTCACCTTGTGTTCCTGCGTCACTGGTGGACGTCTCTCGATTCACCCGGATGTCTGAAACCACTTTTTAGTTGTCCTGGGTCTTTCCAAACGTCTCTTGGTTCGCCCGGACGTCCGATATGACTATCAGACATCTGTAGAGATGTCTGGATGCCCTAAAGCACCTCGAAGAGCATGCTTATGCACCTTTCCAAGGCATGTACCTATGCATGCATTTGTAAGTTTAAAATGACAACACGCAGCGCTAACGTACTTCACGTACATGCATGCATAAGAGTACAGGACTCGTACCTCGACACTCCACGTAATTTTAGACGTCCGGCTGCAGCTCCAGATGTCCTGCTGCTCGAGACGTCTGGTAGATGCTCCAAACGTTTGATACTAGAAAAATCCAATACTCAAAAACTCCCCGCGATGTTCATCTTCTCGCAGGCTTCCGCCTGCAGCACAGTAATAGCAGCCCTAACAATTGTAGGAGGTCAAGAATCTCTTCTCCATGAGCTCCCCCTCCTCGTGCATGTCCTCATGAGCTCCCACGGCCGCAACTCCAACCGTGGCTCCTCTCCTCTCGCACCCCCGTACTCCCCGAAGGTCCTCGCACCTCCGAGCTCCCTACTACTACGCCCATAGCTCCCCTACGCACGAGCTCTCTTGCTCGAGCTCCTCTGGTTGTGCACGCTCAAGCTCCCCCGAGCTCTTTCTTCTCCCTTCCATGCCCTCCCTCTTCCTTGCTCATACTCTCTCCCTCTCTCCTTCTCCACGCGCAGTTGCAAGCGAAGGCGGCAAGCTGTTGGTGTGCACCGACAGACAAGGGAAGGAGGAGGAGGTGGTGGCGAGGGTGTGATGGTGGAGAGGATGGTGGGGCTTTAAATAGATGGGGGTTAGGTTTTGCGTAGGAGAGGGGTGGTGAGTGTGTGAGTGGGAAGAGAGAGAGAGGGGAAAAATTGCGGAAATCCCCCTACTAACCTCTCTTGTTCCCGCAAGGCCCACACATCCGAACTCAAGGGGTCAAAAATTTCTTTTACGGCCCTAACTTTCCAGAAAACTCTGAATGGTCCTTGGAAAGGGTCATTTCAGATTGCCTTGAATTGTTCGATTCTTTCAAATTTGTTTGTTCATGCCCAATCTCATGATTTGGAGTCAATTTTGTTTTAATTGGATTCAATCGAGCTATATGCGGTTTTAAATACCTAATTGGGTGTATTGCGATGAATCTTATGTGCTTTAATTTGGATTTGAGTTGTAGATGAGCTTATGCCCAATTAGAGGCTTATGTTGAGTAGTTTAGCCAAGGATAAGTAGTGATTCATATTTGAGGCCAAACAGTGACTCAAACAATTTCCTTAGGATCATTAAATCATCTTGAGCACCAACCAATGGAGTGCAAGGTGATATGGCGATCAGATCACCTCATAGATCTAAAAATGAAAAGTCCAATTCAAGGCAACATGGGTTTTTGATCTAAACAATATTCAATGTGAAAAATGATGTTCATCAGTGGCTTTAGGAGATTTTAATGAAGATCTGGAGTTGTTCTGAAATGATTTCAATCACCTAATATGATATATTTCCTCTACATTGTCTATAATGTAGGGAAAAGATCATATTAGTGTCTTTAAGGATTTTGAAATATATGAATTGATTTTTATGTTTTCAAACCTTCAAAAGAGTGTTGGGATTAATCTTCAAGTAGTTTTTCAAGGATTTGATTTTCTAGATTTAGATCTGAATTTGATGAATTCAAGTCAGACCTAAGAAGATCTAATTGAATCCATCTAAGTCGATCTAAGCTTCTGATTCGAGCCAATTGGATAGCTGCTGATCTGATGGATAGCCAATTGCTGTTGGGTTTTCATGTGCAGCAACAACACAAGCTACTGAATTTTGTTGGCAGTAAGGGTAGCAACATTAGCTGCTAATCAGAACAACAATAGTAGTTCTTGGCTGCTAAAAGTTGATGAAAGAGTCAGTTTGAATGAGATGGATTTAAGGGATTTTGAGGAATTCGAGTAGCTGATATGTTATATAGGGTTAGAATTTAATGAACAAGCATTCATGTACTGGAATGGGACTTTAATTCAATTAGAATTGCCTGTAAATTTTGTTTAAATCCATTGTCGGCACTTTAAGTTTGAGTTAACTATCCAACATGTCATTTTAATGAAGCCAATGTTTAAAATCATGTTCTATGCTTCAATATCTTTCATATGTTGTGTTGGACATTTCTGAATGTATGAACACTCTTTCCAGCTCCTAAACTAAAATCAAAGGCCTTAGGTTCCTAGTGAAATACTCATTTAGGCCTTATTTTGAGTTAACTTGTAAATAAATAAAAATGATAAAAAAATAAAATAAAGATGTCTTGAGTTGGATTAGGTATTTTTTTAAGTGTTTGCTAACTTTCAAGGTTTTCTAAACCCTCAGCTTGGTAGAACATACCAGCCGACAGTTCAGAAACCTAACTCAAAAAACACCAAAAGGAACTCTCTCTCTCTCTCTCATCTCACCCTTTTTCTCTCAACCCCTATCTCTACTATACATATAAAAACTATAAAAATTAGAACATCCTCAAAAATACTTAAAAATACCTTGTATACTATATTTATATATAATTTAATACTAAACTAACTATGTATATTGTAAAATATGTAAATAATGTACATAAATAAATTATATATGTAATCTATGTATTTTATAAGATATTTAGAATGATTTATTGTATATATAACTTTATTGTATAATTATATATTAATTTATATTAACTTAAATGTATATAAACCTAAGTAATTCTAATTACCTATTTATATGCTTATAACCACCTGTAATACTATATATATGTATTTAATTAAGTAATATATACTGTATAATACCTGTAAATTAATTTAATTAGGTAATTACAGTAGGTAATTAAATTATTAAGTTAATTAAGTAAATTATTAACTTAAAATAAAATAATTTAGTAATTTAAGTTATTAATGAAGTAATTTATCTTGTATACTTGTATAGTATTATTTTAAGTATTTTCAACATATTTGTACGGTATCTGTACTATGCTACAGTATTTATAAATTTTTTATGTACATTACTGTCGAAAATGTGTATTTAAATGTAAATAAATTAAAATAAAGTTTCTAAAATACATTAAAAATGTATAATAAATACTTTAGTATGTAAATTAACTTTGTATTAAGTCAATTTCATGTTTAATTAGTTAATTTATACTTTAATTAAAGAATTAACCCTCAATTTAACGTGTATAAAATCCTAAATTTAACTAATTTCAATATATATCTAAATAACTTATTTTCCTAAACTAATTGTACAATTACGTAGCCCTTTGTAAGGGCTTTACAATGATATAATTTAATCAAAATTTGAACCTTAATTGGGCCCTCAAATCGAGGGCCAAAACCCTCAAATCAGAACGCTTCTCAGCGCAACTTAGCACTCAATTGAGCACCATAGAAGGTACCACATCGTTAGTATCGGATGCGTTGACACGGTATAAATTGTTTTGATGTCGATTCACCTGTCGTTAGCATTAGGTACGAATCACTTCAGCATATTGGTCCTGCGTTCATGCTTGCGAGTGTGTGCATGTGTGCGTGCGAACGTGCCTGCGGGTGTGTGTTGTGTGTGTGGGTGCGTGAGCGCGTGGGTGGCTGGGCCTATTGGGCCTAAAAAATGCATGTAAAAATATGTTAATTGAACTAGGGGCGGCCCCTAGTAGTGGTATGGTCCCACCTCTATGAGGTGTTATGTATCCCACGAAAAGGGTCGGCCTGTCTATTAAAAAACCCAAATTTTTGGGTTGGTGATTAGTGAATCAGCCGTGTATGTGTGAGAGGGAGAACCCTAAAAACTAGCTAAGTGTTGAGGAAAGAAGAGTGAAGAAAGACGTTTGAAAATGGCTAACTGCTGAGTGCTTGTGTGTGTGTCTGTGTATATGTATATATGTATCATTTGTATACATATATGTATAGTATAAGTATAAAGTGTATGTATATGTATGTAAATAATGTAAAGAAATAGATATAAATAAGTATACGAATATATAGTATGTATATGTGTGTGTGTGTGTATAATATAAGTAGAGTAAGTAACCTTAAGGCTTTAGTGATAGTTACATCCATTACTATATATATGTACATATAAGTAGTTCTTTTTGCCTTATGTTGTGCATATATTCTACTAAGGCTATAATGACACATGATATGTTATTGTATAGAGTATGTTACTAAAGATATTAATATGTTAATATAAATTAGTATAGTATATATTAGTAACTACTTTTGTACCTATATTTAGGTATTACTTACAGTAGTTGTATATAACTAACTTAGTGTAGTTTTAACTGGTTTTTGATGCCTGTTATTTGTGAATATGTTTAAGGCATTGTAGTGTTTGTTAATTGATTCTTTTGTATATAATTAACCAATCATTCATTAATGGATTCATTGATTCATTTGTAAATAAAATTAACCTTTTTGGAATAAAAGAACATTTTTGGACATAGAAAGTGATGTATATCAATAATTGTCTCTTAGTGAATGACCTGGAAACTACCAGTAAAAATTGTAATTAAATAAAATGATGCGACATCTGTTTGCATTGAGACAATTATACTACAACAACGACACCTAAAACATCATTTTTATTGCAACACTAATGTCTTCTACCAATGGCCTACTTGAAATTCTTGGAGGATCATGGTTTTTTTTATGCTAACTTGGCATGTGATTATAGGAAAATTTGGAAGGTCTACCTCCCCCTAAAGGTGAAGATCTTTATATGGCTCTTCAGAAGACAAAAGAACCGTGACCTGCGATGTCGACTACACTTGAGTACATCTGATGTGCACGAATCGTAAAGAAATAAAAACTTGTCGTTGCAGTGCGAAAACATGTACACACTCTCAAAAATATCAAGTTCGCAACGAATTAAAACTTAGTGAGCCCAAGTTGAGCTTAAGGAGGCAAATGCGTCCTCTCGCTCACTTAGCACTCTCTTGTTTTTTTTTCTCTCTTTTATCTTTTATCCATTTTTCTTTTGTCTTGTCACTATAAGGAAGATAATCAAGATGAGAGGTTACCTACACTGTGTGAATGGGAGACAATATGAGAGATGGAAAGATAGAGGACAATCAAACTATCATTAATAACTAAATATCTAATACAAAGAGGGAGAGGGATAGAACAACTAAGTTACCAAAAAACTACAAGAAAGTCTACAGTACTACAAGAAATGAAATAGGTACAATGTAAGTGAAAATAGCAAACCAGGAACTATGACCTCGAGGCAAGCTTGCAAGGAAAATAGGTGTCCTAATGCAATCATCGATGACCAATTTACAACAAAATAAAAAGAACTACACTAAGAACAAAATAGAAAAAGAAATAAATAAAAAATAAGAGTGGTGCTCGTGGGCCACACCTCGTGCTTAAATGCAACCAATTGGGATGCCACCTCCTCAATGGCAGCTTGGAGGAGAAAAGGGAGCTGCGGGAGATTTGATGAAGGCATTGGGGATGAAATAGGAAGAGGAGAGGGGTAATGGTCGACTAGAAATGGAAAAGGAGGGAGTGGGGCATTGCTGGAAGGAGAGAGGGTACAATTAAGGGTAAGCTATGGGGTATGCGATTGAGAGGGAGATAAAGTGTCAATTGTAAGAGGATGAAAATGGGTTGTCGTTGGGAAAAAGGAAGGAGAGGGAGTGTTATTGTAAGGGAAATGGTCTGCGATCCTGAGTGAGGGAATGGGGTATGCATAATGAGGGAGAGAGGATACGATAGGGAGAGGAGGGTGTTAGTCGTGCGAAATCGATGTTATAAAAGCTGCATCGTAGTATAGGTCGAAATCTCTTGAAAACAGATAAAATTTGTACTCAAATAAAAGTCCGAGGTCGTTCGCTAGGAGTAAATAGGAATTCACACACTAATCTCAACAATTAATGTAAATGAGCATGATATATCACTCAAAATCTAATTGGCAATGTATAACATGAGTATATGAGATAAAAAAAATTCTAAACAAAATATTGGTGATTTGGATCACCAATTATTAGTCTAACATATGGAATAATTACTCAATACAATTAATATGAAGGAGCATATGATCAGACATCTGATTTTGCAATCAGACGCCTTAAAAGACGTTTCTACAGTGCTTCTTTTATTCTTCTTCTGTTGCTATTCTTCTTCTTCTCTGTGTGCCTCTTCTGCTGTTCTCCTTCTTTCTCTTCTACGGCCCTGCTCTTCCTTCAGTTCTTCTTCTTTGTGCCTTGGCCTTTCTTTCTTTACACATAGGGGAGAAACTTATGAAATTGGCTAAGTGTTAGCCAATCCACAACAGAGAAAAACCCCCCTACCCTGCGCTCTCTCTCTCTTTTCCCTCTCTTGGGTTCCTCCTCTTCCTGCCTTTTCAAGAGGTAATCGGGTATTTGGGGGTCCGCATACCCGAGTCTAGGGTCACTAGCGTGGTGTAGTGACCGAGGAGTGAGTAGGCATAGGCGGGTCAGGTCAGGCATGTGAGGTATATGGGGACCTCACCCCCATGTATTGAGGCAATATGCCTACAACACAAAAATAATTTTAAGCCATAGCTACGCCTTCTGTGTTTCTGAGGTGGGACTATCCCCCCCTTCTGCTCATGCGCACCTGCAGATGAAGACGCCTCCAATTGAGGTAGTTGAATCGTTGAATCCTTCAATAGGGTGCCTGGGAAGACACCTGGAGCGAATCCGCATTGATCTGGAGCTGCAGCTGGATGCTTCGAGGCATGGAGGTGACGAACACGCTAGAGAAGGAAGCACGGCAGTGGACGTCCAGTGAAGCACCTGAAATCAAGAATATGGGTGCTAAGCCCCAATTAGAGCACTCAAAAGTTTGGTCGGAGGTTGGCGAATGTAGTGGTGGTGGTTGGCGAGCGTGTGGTGTGCGGATTATGTGCGTCAGTGATGGAGATGGAAGCGTGAAGGTGGGTTGGTCGACAGGTGACTAGGGTGGTCGAGAGACCCAATAGAGTTAGCACTCTTGGTTGTGGGCGCACGGCAGAAGTTGTGGGCTTGTCGGCGAGGGGGATGGAGATGTGTAGTGGACAGAAACCCTCACCGGAGTGGTCACCAGAGATGGAAGGGATGAGGGTGATTCACAGCGTCGGAGGTCGAAACAAAGATTTAAGGATAGAAAAAGAAAGTAAAGAGGGTAAGGAAGTGATTTGGTCCAATAAGGATGAAAGGGGAATCGACACCGGTGTGATTGCCGGCGTCGTGGAAGATGAAACCTCCTTAGATGGACAGCGGCGAAGAATGGGGAAGATGTCCCTAGCTTTGGCACACCAGGCGCAGACAAAGGTGAGAAAGGTTGTGGCTTGGCCAATTTGGCCATTTGCTAGCCGTAGGACAACAGGGAAGAGGTCCGCTAGAGCTAAGTCAGAGGAGGGCTGGAGGTGGAGTTTCGAAGAGATTTCTGGCCCTAAAACTAGTTGAGGAGAACGGACAGGCCCTGAGGTTTCTTTTATAGGCCTCAGGGAATGGTTAGAGCTTAGGAAGCAAGCTTCCCAAGCTTGGAAGGCTCGTCAAAGTTGGAAACCCAACTCTTTGAAGGATTTTCATGAGGATTCTAGTGTGAATCAGGGCCTAATGCGTGGCCCAAATTGTAGATCTTCTTAGGAATCTCCCTTCCAATTTTGGAAGGGATTGAGCGAGAAATCAGGGAGATCTTCCTATTTGAAGGTCGCTGGAGTAGGATTTAGGAAATTGCAAGCGGTGGGGACCTATTTGTGAAGAATGAGATGAAAGTTAGGGGCCTATTTGTAAGGAATTCGAAAGTTAGGGGCATGTGTGTGAGAGAAAAGACTCAGACAGGACCAAATTGCAAACTAAGTCAAAATGATCTTAGATTGGGCCCAAATTTTGGTATAAACCTAATTTGGACCCAAGGAATCCAATGGTGAAGTTAGATTTAGGTTTTGACCAAGTTTTGACTACGTAATTTATGCAAAAACCTAAATTAAGGCATAGGTCTATCTATGGCTCTATTTTGGGTCAAGACGGGTTTCAATGGTCAAATCAAAGATGTTAAACCATAGAGAATATTTTTATATGAATTCTAGAGGGTTTAGGTGAATTTTATCCTAACTAGAACCTCAGTAGATTAAGCAGGTCTGTTTTTAGGATTTCGGAAGTCATTTAATTCTCAAAACATGCGAAAAGCCTTTTCTGTCTATATTAACTCATTTGTTAGACTCTTAAGATCATTTGACCCTTAATTAACCCATGGAGAAACCCTTGGTTATTCTGCATTCATGATATGATGGTAAAATTGTAATTTTAACCCTAGTTTCTTGTATTTCTCTCAGAAAAGATTTGCAATGAATTATGGCCTTTTAATGGTTATGTAGGAGCATTTAATGATGGAATATGACTAAATAAAGCTAGATATGGCTGATGATGATGTTATCATCAAAGGGGAGGGCAGCTATGAGATGTTAGGGTATTTCGGGAGGGGAAAATTATAGGGAGGCCCAAGTGAGGTGGAAATTTCTTGGGAATATGGAAGGGGAGATTCTTATGAAGGTGATTAAGTAATGGGTGAAGGACTTAGGCATGGTTAGGAACATTATGGAAGTATCCCCGTGATTTCTTGATGTGGTTCTTCCTTTTTGACCTTCTTGCTCATGTAAAATGTGAATCCCGATGACATTGGAAGCAAGGAAAAAATTAGCATGTAATAATGCAATATGAGCTTAGGATGCTTAAGTGCCCAAAATGCAATATATTTATGTATGAATATGATGCTTAATAACTGACTAGGCATAAAATAGGCACATTATAAATAATGTATGTGGTCTCATCAACGTTGTATGTGATAGTGGAGTTGAAGATACAGAACATCTCTTTTTCATCAACACCTTCACACAAGATTGTTGGGCTTAGCTTGAATGAATGGTCTTTTCAGCACACAGAGCTCTATTGGGTTTTGGTATAGCATCTTTTTTGTTTTTTTTTTTGCAAAATACGGGAGTCAATGTTATTCATCCCCCACTGCCTGGAAGCTAAGAAAAGGAGGGGAACAAGGGGACTAGACCAAAACCTGTCCCATACACATAAAGAAGGACCACGACTCATGGCCTAGTACAAAAACTCAAACCAGAGAAAACAAACCATAGCAGCACAAAACTAACCAATAATGTAAGGAAACTGAATCTGATCCAATCTTAACAACCCTCGACACCTAGCAGAAAGGGACATCACCCAGCAAAAGAGCTGCTACAGACCATCAGTAGAGGAGGCAATCATGAGAGCTAGATTCTTGGCCATAGGATGAATATAACTCAAATTAATGACCTGAGAACAACAATCCTTACCAACCTTCATGGCTGGACATATGTGCCACGCAACTAGACTTTTTTTGTTTCACCAGTAATAGAATAGAGAAGAGTCCATTTCATAGCATATATTATCAGAATTGCAATACCCTGATTGTAAGAAGTGAGTGATAGCTTCAATGATGCCCATCTCAGGAGAAGAGGTAGAAACCTTGGAAGAAGCTACTCCAAAAAAGAACTAGAGTTGTCTTGAAGCAATCCAAGCGATGGAATAGAAGCCATCATTGTACTCGATCACTGGGCGAATCCAAGACACAGCAAAGACTTTGGGCTTTTGATATTTAAGCCAATTTGCCTTGTTAAAAGATTTCCAATTTTAGTTTAGAAAATGACGAATATGCAAAATATTGAAATTGTCTTTCTTGATCTTATTACGAATCCACCAGATGTTATGCCAAATGAACATGGTAGTACCCTTGAACCTTTTAGGAAAAGAGGCATTAGAGTTGAGGAAATTGTGGTAGAGGTTGGAAGGCGGAATGGGGTTAATGTGCATATTCCTAAAGGTCCAATTGGTAACGGAGAAGGCAAGATCTCTATGACAAAATAGGTGAGCGCAAGTTTCAAGGTTGGGATGACCAGGGCAGCAGACACATTTCCAGGGAAGATTGAAGCCAAGCTTTTGGATGTTGTCATCAGTAGGGAGCCTATCGAGGAAAATTCTCCAAGAAAGAAGGCTCAGTCTAAGGGGAAGCTTAAGATTCCAAAGGCATTGGAACATGGGAATAGAATGAATAGCATTGAAATTGATTTTGTAAGAGGAGGAAATAGGGAAATTGCGACTCGAAGTTGGGGTCCAAATTGGGACATCTCTTTCATCAAGTATGATAGTGTAAAAGATTTTGGATCGAATGTCAGGAGGAGTTGCATGGAGATGATCAATCAAATCAGGATGGGCCAGGGCATCTTTGATTTTAACCAAGGGAGGATCAATATCTTGTGGGAGGAAATCCTTGAGAGGGGAGTCCCCAATCCAAATATCCATCCAAAATAGAAGGTCTCCTTCCTTAACTTCCCAGCAGATGAAAGGTTTCATATCATTATAGGCCAAGATCAGGGATTTGATTCTATTATAACGATTATGGGAGGAGTTGTGAGAAAGTCCATAGAGATTTCTCATAAGAGTCTAGTAAGGATAGTTACCAATTCCACATCCTTTCCATTCTAAAGGCTTTAATGACCATGGAAAGGTCCCTTATGCCGAGCCCACTGAAGGAGAGAGGCTTGCAGATAGAAGGATAAGAAATCCAATGGTGATGGTGCTTTTCCTCTGAGGAGTTCCAAAAGAAGTTAGAGAAGGTGGATTCAAGGTTGCGGATCACGATCTTAAGAACATCAATCACTGAGAGGATGTAAATAGGGATTGAGGATAATACATGCTTGATAAGGAGAAGCCTGGCAGTAAACGAAAGAAGTTTGGCTTTCCAGCTTGAGAGTTTGGAGTGGATTTTGTCTACCAGGCTGTGAAAAAAAGAAGTCTTAGCTCTCCCCGTGAAAATAGGGCAACCAAGGCAGTTGAAGGGAAAACCCCTGATTTGGAAGCCAGTAATAGAGAGGATCAAAGTCAATCTTCCCACAGGAAAATATTTCCCAACATAGCAGAAACTTTTAAGATGGTTTAATCTTTGACCAAAGTTAGACTCAAACTCGTGGATGAAGGCCATAAGATTAGTAGTGGATCTAAGGCTACCATTGAGGAAGAGGATGATGTCATCAACGTAGAGGAGAGCGATCGGGGAGGGGATGCCACGTTTGATAGAAAAAGTTTCTAATTGACCCAAGAAGACCATCTCCTTGATACCACAAATAAAGGGTTCCATAAAAATGTCAAAGAGGAAAGGAGATAAGGGATCCCCTTGTCTAAGCCCTCGGGAGACCTTGAAAAATGGCGAAGAGCACCCATCAACTAAGATCAAAGATCCCTTATGTCCCACGAAACCCTTGATAAAAGCAATGACCTCAAGGGAAAACCCAAATTTACGTAAAGTTCAATAAAGGGCTTCCCATTCAACTCTATCATAGGCTTTTTGGAGATTAATCTGGAAGATGATATTAGAGCCAAAAACCTTGCGGTTAAGCCTCTGAGCAAGCTCAAAAGTGGTGGATATGTGGTCAAAGATAGACCTGCCTTTGATGAAACCCGCCTGTTTATGGGAGATGAGTTTAGGTAGCAACTTAGCTGAACGATTTGCAAAGATACCAGAAGCAATCTTAAAGGTCACATTACAAGACTGATAGGACGAAAATCATCCAGCTCCATAGTGTTAGGTTTCTTAGGGATAAGAAAGATAAAAGTAGAATTGAAAGATCTAGGAGCAGTCTGAGAAGAGAAATGTGAGATATGGCATTCACCACATCCATTTTGATAATATCCCAACAGTAGCGAAAAGACTCTGCATTGAAACCATCAGGGCCAGGGGAATTATTGGCAAGCATGGCATTAATAGTGTTAAGGATTTCACTTTCATTAGGGATGCTCAGCAAGGTGGAAGAGTCCTCAGGGGTAATGATGGGAGGGATGACGCCCAAAAATCTATTGATATCACCAGTGCCGCTAGAGGAAAGAAGGGATTGGAAGTAATTAGTCTCTTTCAAAGCCGCTAAGTCCCAAGAGTCATTACCAATGGAAGAGGAGAGAGAATTTCGATTTTGTTTCGCAAATCTTTTCTTGATAGTAGTGAAAAAGAAAGCATTATTTCCTTCCCCAGGGAGCAGCCAGCTGATCTTCACTTTTTGCGCAAGAAAGTCGTAATATTTAGCGAAGGCATCTTCTAGTTGGATACGAATATCCATGAGCCCAGAGGAGGTTTGATCATCCCAATGGGGTGTCAATTTGGCCTCCAAATCATCATGACGATTCTCGAGATCCTTGACAATCGAGTGAATGTCGCCAAAGTACCATCTATTCCAAGATTGCAGGGCTCTTTTGAGACTATAGAGTTTGAAGTAAAGAGTATCAATGGTGTTATAAGTTGGATTACAAGATTGTTCCCATACCCAACTAACAATGTTCTTGAAAGTGGATCTTTAAGCCACATGGTTTGGAATCTAAAAGGGCGAGGTCTAGAAGGTTTGGCAATTGATCGCTAAAAAGAGTGATTTGTAAAAATAGCGATTTAGTCGTTGTAACACTCAATTTGGATAGCTTTTAAATTTGTAAACTCCAAGTACTTGGGAAAGTATTCAAGTCGTTCCAAGAGAGGCAAGAAAGCTTTAAACCAAATTTCTCACTTGATCCTTGGAAATTAACTTCTTTTTTAGGGTTTTGAAATATGCAATTTTTAGGGTTTTTGAATACGGGCGAATTAATGTGGAGAGAGAGATGGAATTTGAAAAACAAGAAAATAAAGCAACAAGTGTTTTGTTTTATCCAACTCACCCCAAGCAAGAAATGCTTGGAATAATGGATATAACAAAACACAATAAAAGATCACACAAGCTTTTTAAAGGAACGATAGAGGAATGCTTCTTGATTGAAAGAGTTTTACAATGGGGTTGGAGAACTCACAAGTGAAAGGAATTTCCACTTGTAATCTCCAACCAAAAGTACTACACTATTATGCAAAAGAAATAACAAAAGTATAGAAGAAATCTTAGGAAGATGATGTTGGTGATGATGCTACTGCCCAGAATTCTTGCTCTAGTCCTGGCTACCCTAGGACCAAAAGTAAATCTTCTCTCCTGAATGTCCTCCTTGTAGCAGACCTTAGGTGGGAATGCCTCCTCCTCCTTAGTGTGGAAGATCTCTACTCCAAGAACTTTTCCCTAAGGTGGCATGGACCACCTTCAAAATCTCCTCCTCTACATGTCCTCCTTGCCTGGCCTTCCTCCTTGGTTTGGTGGTGACACAAGGGAGAAGAAGAAGAAGTTGAAGCCACCAAGGAGACAGGGTGTCTCCTTGATCTTCTTCCTTCTCTCCTCTCCTTGGATGTTGGATATGGGTGGAGTATGAGTAGAGAATATGTAACCAAGGATGATTTGAAGTGGGTAGTTAGTGGTCTTTTTATAGGATGGGTAGGGGTGTAGGTATGGTTAAGGGATGGATGGCTAGGATGGCTTATAGGGGGTGGTTAGAAGATCCTAGGTTGAGGTGAATTGGTGCCAAAATGGAGAGGTGTTGGTGGTTGGCACCAACTCTAGATGGGGACTAGGGTTAAGGATGGGTTAGGTGTGTTGGATGGCTAGGATTAGGTTACATGGTGGTGGTTAGGAGATGAGTGGCTAGGGTAGGTTGGCGCCAATTAAAGGGATGTATGGAGGTTGGGTTAAGGAGGTGGTTGGCGCCAACCTATGTGGGTTTAGGTGGGTTAGTTGGCATGGGAAATAGGAAGGGTTGGAATGGCTCCATGTGGTGGTAGTTAAGGGATTAAGGGTGGATTTAAATGGCGCCAAGGTGAGGAGGTGTCGATGGTGTTTTGGTGCCACTTATGTGGTGGTTATAAAGGGGTTAGGGTGGTGTTGAGTTGGTGCCAAGAGGGTTTTCTAGAAGGGAGTGATGTGTAGGGTGTACGATTGTGATAGGGCTTCAAGTTGGCGCCAACTTTGAAAGGATGTGGGGGTGTTTTTGGCACCAACTTAAAGGGGGTTAAGGTGGTGGTTATGGGTGGTTATGGGTGGTTAGGTTGGTGAAAGGGTGAGTTAAAGTGGTTCCAAAGGGGGGCTTCTAGAAAGGGATTAGGTGGATGGTTGAGATGGGTTCTAAGGGAGATGAATGGTGGTGATAAGTTGGGGTTTTGGAGGGAAAGTTGGTGCCACCTTTAAAGGTGGCTTTTGGAGGTAGTGGGGTGAAGAGATGTGGGATGGTGGCGCCAACTATAGGTGGAGGTAGGTGGTTATTTTAGGTGGTGGACTTGGAGTAGAGTTAAGGTTTAGGTAGTTGGTGGATGGCAATGGAGGTGGAGCTGGTTTTTAGCTTAGCTAAGCTAGCTTAACTAGTAGAATAGTGGTGGAGTTAGGGTTTTGAGAAGAGGAGCTAAGGGAAAGCTGACTGGAGCTGCATTGAAGCTACACTGGAGCTGAATCTGCTGAGGAGGTCTTTATAAGGAGCTCAACTACTTAGCTAAGCTATCTAGTTCTTATGCTAGTAGCTAGGCTTGAGTAGTTGAGCTAAGTTGAGCTAGATTGTCTCTGATGAGAACTCCCAATCTAGCTTAGCTACTAAGTGGGCAAGTAGTAGCTAAGCAGGAGGAAGCTTAGTTGTTGTGAGCTAAGTGGAGCTAGGTGGAGCTGGAATGAACTCCAATCAACTAAGCTGAGCTAGCTAGAGCTCCTAGTGAACTGACTGGAGCTAGGATGAGCTAGACTTAGCTAAGTTGACCTGGATCTGAGCTGAGCTAAGGTGGGTTGAGCTAAGATGAGCTACCCTGAGCTACTATCCAGCTAGGATGAGCTGAATGGAGCTGGAAGGAGCTAAATTTAGTCACTGTGAGCTAATATCCAGCTGAGATGAGCTGCATTCAACTAGGGTTCGACTGATTTGGACTTCCTCTTCACTTTCTTCCTTCTTGAGTGCTAGGGTTTTAATGGTTTGAATATCTACTTAACCTTAACACTCAAGTAAAGATGTTAAAAATACAAAAAGAATGCAATGAATGCCTAATCCTAAGTTATGCCTAAATGCAACCTAAAAACCTATTTACGGAGTTAAAACCCTAAGAGCTAGATCTATTTTAAGTCATAAGAATGATGATAAACTAACGTTTATCAACAGTATATAAAGATAAAAGCATGGGTGCATGGTCTGAATTTCTCTTAGAGAGATAGGACGCAGAGGGTGAGAGAGCCATGCTAGGCGAAGGCACAATGATCTGATCCAGCTTTTGATAAATACATGCGCTGCCATGTCTACCATTACACCAAGAGAATTGATTCCCTTCCATAAAAATTTCCAAAACACCGAGGGAATCCCTCCATCGAAGACAGTCAAAGGCATAGGACAAATGAAAAGGTAAACCACCACTTTTTTCAGAAGCACATAAAATACAATTAAAATCTCTACCTATAATCCAAGGGTCAGAGATAGAATCGTTAAGAGCAGAGAGATGATTCCAAAGGTCCCACCTGGAATTAGCACCGTAGGAAGCATAGACCCTAGAGAGGATACAAGTGGCATTAGGAAGCACACACTTGACAATAACCACTTGGAGCATAACATTGATTAAGGAAGAGTTAACCGAAATTTTAGAAAAGCACTAGATATTGGGGGCAACCGTGGAGATGTGAGTTTGGGAAAAACCAATCAAGTCCATGAAAATCGCAGCCAAGGAGGAGTCTGCAAAAGGTTCAAAGAGGAAGATGATGTCCAAGTTATGCTCATGAATCAAGAATTTAATGCGATTGGAAGTAGGCATATTGAGCGCCCCTCTATAGTTCCAAAAGAGCCCCTTCATCGAGATCAGATCTTGAAGAGTGATTTACTGTGACTTCTCGTCAACCTTCCATTTCCCCTCAAGGGGTCCCCACCACAGGCTCCTCTAGACCTAATGGTAGAGTGTGCCTCATATGCGTCCCCTTGAACATGGGGAAGATCAGAAGTCAGATCGTCAAGGGAACCCAAAGAAGTCGATTTAGATCTAGAGGTAGGAAAGTGGTCATCAATGCTCACTAAAAGATGCTCCTCAATATCATCGATTTCGCGAGTCAAAGGTGGGTCAGGGTCAAGACGTGTAGGGGAAGGAAAAGGAATGTAGATACCCAAGGAGAAGGATTTGCCTTCAAGGGAGACGCTCTTCACATTATTCTGGTTGATCGTTTGATTAGAATCGAGCAAAACACGAATATCATGCTTTTTATCTTGATTAGTTAATAGCCTGGATGTAGAAAAGTGTTTGAAGAGGTCAAAGTAACAAGCCATATTAGGTATTACATCTACATGTGGGAAAGACCTAATGCAGCATTTATCATAATCCAATTGTATCTCAAGAGATTTTTTAATATTATGCAAAACCATCTTCCTCGAATTATCTAGCGAGTTAATCTCAAGGTCATAAACACGATCTGAATTTTTGGGAAAGTTCTTAGAATCGACCGAAAGCATTCGCGGATCATCAGCAGTAATCGAAACAAAAACAACAGGCAACTCATGGGAAGGACTATCATCAGAATGGAGAGGATGTACCTGCTGGGGAGACGGGAGCTCAGATGAGCTAGTCATCGTATTCTACATCCCCAAGTTGTTGATGTGTAAAGGGTACGAAGTCACCTTTGATTTTTCTTCATACACACCCCACACTTCATTTTCTTCACCACCGGAGGACCACCTAACGATCTAGTCCCCCCCAGAGAAGAATGAGAAGTTATACAACCCGGATTATTAACCCCCCCATGGTCCTCCAGAGAAGAGGGAGAGAGGATCCCATCTTGGATAGAAGGAGCAACATCCTTCTCCGGATCAACAGCAGCAAGATGACCATTATCAACGGGTTGAGAGGAACCTGGAGCGCCATCATTACCTGCAATAGAGGCAGCAGAGCAAGAAGGCAAACTATGGCCAAGCTTCAAACAAAATGAACAGCATAAGGGAACCCTCTCAAAAACAACCTTGTGATGAATCACAACATCCCTGTTGGAAATATGCACAAACAAGGGGTGATCTACAAGAATATCCACCTCAACGCACACCCGAGGATAACTCGATCTCAACCTTGCATCATTTTCGGATCCATGTAAACTGGGGTACCCAGTTGATATGCAAGAGAAAGGAGCACATTAGGATGAATGAGATGTAGGTTGAGACTAGGGAACCCAACTCAGACAGGCATCAAGGTAGCCGAAGGTCAATGCGAAAGGAAGGCATCCAGCGGATGAACTGAAGGCGAACGTTGTTCAAAATCACAGATCCAAGGGAAAAGAGTCATGAAAAATCAAGATAAGAACATTTCACAAACCAATGCCTCATGTCCAAAGCGATCAGAGAAAAATCAGATATCCAAACCTTGCGCGTAAGGAAACCTCTAACCGTTTGAAAAAAGGGTTTAGAACCCATCGCACAAATAACCATCGAAGAAGCCAGTCCCTTAGCAAGATCAGCAACCTCAGAGGAGGAAAACGAGGTGCAAAGGTGACCATCCACCCTAAAGGGCAAGTGGACCGGCACTGTAACGACCCGATTCCCGAGTCCCTACGAGACACGAGAACCGGACCGACTCGACTAATCCCAAGACCTGGTCGTCCAACGAGGAAGTAACCAAAAGAGTAGTAAAATAAACCACATTCAGCATGAATATAACTAACAGTAAGAAAATACAACAGTAAGGAAAGAAACCACTACAGTATATACCACCACAACAGTAGAACAATATTCATAACATAATATGAACTACAGGTAAAGAAAAGTACAGTGGAAATAAGAACTACTCACTACAGTGGAACCAAAAGAGGTACAAGAGAACAGTGGTAACCCTACTGGACCCTACTCGGCCCAGCGTCCTCTGCAGCCGCTGACCCTGGCTGCTCAACACCTGGTCCTGAAAGGTAATGAGTGTAACACGTCAGCAAAACGCTGAGTAGAGTGGTAGCTAAACTAAAGAAACAATAAAGTGTACCACAGCTGTTTTAATTTTCTTTCTTCCTTTATTTACGTCTTTCTATTGTTTCAAAATTTATCTATTTCTCAGATCCTTCACTTGATCTCGAATGTTCCTCGTGGGAACGATCTTGATTGTAGTCTTTTCCGAATAGTAAAAGTAGCATGTGGTGCTCTCCTGGCCGGGAGAGTCCCCCGTGGTGATCCTACTCACAGTCAACCACCCCAAGGTCACGGACAGGCGTAACGGTGACTACGGCACGCACGATAAACGCACAGGTAGCTAACCTGCACTGGTACGCGGTTAGTCGTTTCCGTTAACGGGTGCGCCAAAAGCACAGCACGGAACCAGTACAGGGCAGAGCCCTCTCAGTAACAGGGGTCCAACCCCTCCACAGTAACCAAACAGGGGCCTTGCCCCTCTACAGTCCGCGCACCCTCGCCTGACTACCCTGGTTTGCCCAGTGGGCCTAACAAGTCGGTATAGGATGCTAGCAGAACCCCGGGGCCCGTAGGGTAGCTAGTACCACCCTACACTAGTAGCTCTCCTCGGTACTAAGTACACGAGGGCCAGCAAGTCGGTACAAAGTGGCCAGTCCTAACCCCGGGTCCCTGGGTCGGCTGGCTCCGCTCTGCACTAAACAGGGGGACAGTCGCTCTCCTTGGTACTCCATACTTAAGGGCCAGCTCACTTCCCCAATTCTATTCCATTCACCTTCCAGGAGTTCTACTCCTAATTCCCCGTAGGGTTCCAGCTCTTTTAACTCAGCACATTCAGGTTTCACCTTTCCAGTTTCACGTTCATACAATCCATGTTCTCAATCACGTTTATTTATTCATAGCAGGCAGCTGTTAATTCAATTCACAGGCAGCTATTATTTCCTTTCCACATTTTCCAAGACTGCAGTATTCATACATTCCACTAGTTTTCCCATCCTAGGATTCATGCCATATCCTAGGATCTATCATAAAATCTAGCTTTTCAGCCCTAGGATTCATGCTACACCCTAGGATCTACCATTCAATCTATTTCTCATTCCTAGGATTCATGCAATGTCCTAGGTTCTATTTATGGTTCCATAATTTAACAGATTATACTAGTAAACTTAAAAGCCACTCTACCGGTTACAACAGGAGTATTGGGGGGGTGGTCGGGAATCCCGCGTGCCTCCGCAACCCCCGAGACTGCAACGGAACGGGGTCCTATCACAAGGATCAAACACAAGGAGTTTCTCAAAATAGTATATAGCTACTGTAGACGGGTAGAGGATTTAATTCCGAAAAGAACGCAACTCGAAACGCGGAAAACGGAACCCGAACGGGCCCTAAACGGGTCGAAAACGACGAAACAGTGCAAAATCAGACGTCTGGAACTTATTCCAAACGTCTTAAAAAGTGGATCAGGGGTTACCTTGCTCTGTGTGGTCTCTCAGATGTCCAGAAGCCTGTGGGGGCATCTGGCCTAGTTCCCAGACGTCCGATGGTCACCCTGGGCGCTTGGAAGTCGCTCCAATCGTCTGGCACTGCAGCCAGACGTCTGATTCGTGTTGGGTGGCGAATCAGAACCTGCGCGTACCCATTTCCTCTCTCTCTCAGTACGGTCAGTCGAAGAAAAGGAAGGAAGACGGAAATAACTCACCTTTCAGACGTCGTCCCCGTCGTCTGGCTGGAAGCCCAGACGTCTGATTCTGGAAAAATTTCCAGAATCAGAGCGTGACTCGCCCTCCGCTCGCGACGCATGGCCGCGCCGCGCCTCGTCCGCCTGCTGCTCGAGCTGCAGCAGGCCTCCCGCGTCACCCCACGTCTACTGCTTCCCCCGCCGGTCGGCCCTAGCAGCCCCGGCGAGCTCGCCCTCACGGCCGAGCGCCTCTTCCCACGCGCAACACCTCCTCCCACGCTCACCGCGGCTGTCGCTGTCACCGCTCACTCACGCTCGCTCTCGCGCACCGGCTGGAAGGAGAAGAGGAAAGGGGGCGGAGGTGACGGGAGTGAGGGGGAGGGCGTGGCCTTTTTAGGCCGCGCGAGGAGGAGAGAGAGAGCAGGACAGAGGGCGCAGGAGGGAGAGGGAAAAAGAGAGAGAGAGAGACGCTCGCAGGTCTACGCGCTCAGGCGTGTAAATGAAACACGCGTGCCGAAAATAACCGAATCCCAGACGTCTAGTCAGACGTCTTGAAGGGGTTCCAGATGTCTGGTCAGACGTCTGGGACACCTCCCAGAAGTCTTAAAAACATCTGAAGCCGCGCGTTCGTAACAATATAACAAACTCAAAGGAAGTTTCGTCCCCGAAACTTGCGCTAACTAGGGTGCGGGAAAGACGTCAAAATAACCATAACAAACTCAAAGAGGACCAAAGCCGGTCCGAAAAGACGTACCTGCAAAGAGTTCCGGGTACCGCTCCAGCATTGCCGCCTCAAGCTCCCAGGTAGCCTCCTCGTACTGCTGGCTCCTCCACAAAACCTTTACCAGGGGTACTTGCTTTCGTCTCAAACTACGGACGGCTCGGTCTAGAATCTGCACTGGCCGCTCAGGGTAGGTCAGGTCGTCGCCCACCTCGACGCTCTCATGACTCAGTACGTGACTGGAATCGGCTACGTACTTCCTGAGGTCGGACACATGGAACACGTCATGCACACCAGAAAGCTGCGGGGGGAGGGCAAGTCTGTAAGCAACGGGTCCAACCCGCTCCAGGACCTCAAAGGGCCCCACGAACCTCGGCGCGAGCTTCCCTCTCACCCCAAACCACTGTAGGCCCTTCATGGGCGAAACACGAAGGAAGACGTGGTCCCCAACCTTAAACTGCACCTCTCTGCGTCTCTGATCCGCGTAGCTCTTCTGTCTGCTCTTGACAATGCGGAGTCACCTGTGGATCTGCTCGACTACCTCTTGACTCTGCCGGATCAACCTGGGGCCAACCTCCCACTTGGTCCCCACCTCAACCCAACTCAAGGGTGCCGTACACCTCCGTCCGTACAGAGCCTCGTAGGGAGCCATGCCGATGCTCGAGTGATAACTGTTGTTGTATGAAAACTCCGCTAGGGGCAGGTGTTCCTCCGAAGAGCCCCTCCAGTCTAGTACACAAGCACGCAAAAGGTCCTCAAGTGTCTGTATCGTGCGCTCATACTGTCCTTCCGTCTGGGGGTGGTAAGCCATACTAAACCTCAACCGCGTCCCCAGGGCCTTCTGAAACTCAGCCCAAAACTAGGACGTAAAGCGGGTATCCCGGTCGGATACGATCTCCCGCGGAACTCTGTGTAGTCGTACCACATCGCGGATGTACCTCTCTGCCAACTGTGCTGGTCCCAAAGTGACTCGGATCGGCAAGAATCGCGTCGTCTTCGTCAGTCTATCCACAATTACCCAGACTGTGTTGTGTCCTCGCTGGGTAACAGGTAAGCCCACCACCAAGTCCATGGTGATGCTCTCCCACTTCCACTCTGGCACTAGAAGCAGTTGTAGTGGCCCTGCAGACCTATGATGCTCGGCTTTCACCTACTGGCACACTAAGCACTGCTGCACGAATTCACCCACATCCCGCTTCATCCCCCTCCACCAAAACTCTCGTCTCAAGTCGTGGTACATCTTCATGTTTCTGGGATGTATGGTGCATCTGGAAACGTGTGCCTCAGTCAGGAGCTCTCTCAACAGCTCCTCGTCTCTGGGAACGCATAACCGTCCCCTCAAGCACAGCACCTGGTCTGTGAAAGAGAAGTCCCCTGGGTCTCCCGACAATACTCTGTCGTGCAAGGACTGCAAGTACGGATCGGCCATCTGTCCTGTGATGATGCGGTCTATCAGCTCTGGCCTAGTCTGTTGCATCACCGTCACTGCCCCACAATGCCCCCGTAACTCCAGGGGTCTCCAACTGCCCACCTCCTCCAAGAGGCCCCAACTCTGTAACTGTAAACTGGCCAAGTGTGCGGGTGCCTTACGGCTTAAGGCGTCAGCCACCACATTGGCCTTTCCCGGATGATAGGAGATGCTGCAGTCGTAGTCCTTCAGGAGCTCCAACCAACGTCTCTGTTTCATGTTGAGCTCCTTCTGATCAAAAAGATATTTGAGGCTCTTGTGATCTGTGAAAATTTCGAAGGTCTCACCGTACAAGTAGTGCCTCCAGGTCTTCAGCGCGAAGACAACAGTTGCCAACTCTAGGTCGTGGGTAGGGTAGGTATGCTCATGGGGCTTCAGTTACCGCGAAGCGTAAGCGACAACGTGACCCTTTTGCATGAGCACACCTCCTAACCCCTGCAAGGAGGCGTCCGTGTACACAACGAACCCGCCACTACTATTAGGGATGGTGAGCATGGGAGCCGAGGTCAACCTCTCCTTCAGCTCCAGAAAACACGCCTCATAGGCGTCTGTCCAAGCGAAGGGCACGTCCTTCCGGGTCAACTGTGTCATAGGACGCGCGATCTGTGAAAAACCTCTAATGAATCGTCTGTAGTAGCCTGCCAGTCCCAAGAAACTGCAAATCTCAGTGATTGAACGCGGTCTCTCCCACCTGAGTACTGCCTCGACCTTGGCTGGGTCCACCGCCAAGCCGTCTCCAGAGATCACATGACCTAAGAAGGTCACCTCCCTCAACCAGAACTCGCACTTGCTGTATTTAGCATACAGCCTACGTCGTCTTAGTGTGTCCAGAACCATCCGCAAGTGTTGTCCGTGCTATGTCCGATCTCGAGAATAGATGAGTACATCATCTATGAATACCACCATGAACTGGTCCAAGTACGGTCTAAACACCCGGTTCATCAGATCCATGAAAGCAGCGGGGGCAATGGTCAGCCCAAATGGCATGACCAAAAACTCGTAGTGTCCGTACCGGGTGCGGAAAGCTGTCTTGGAGACGTCGGTCTCCCTGATCCTCAACTAGTGGTATCCCGACCTCAAGTCGATCTTGGAGAACACCGTGGCACCCCGCAATTGGTCAAACAAGTCATCGATTCTCGACAGCGGATATCTGTTCTTGATGGTGACCCTATTCAGCTGTCGGTAGTCCACACAAAGGCGTAAGGTCCCATCCTTCTTCTTCACAAACAGTACCGGGGCTCCCCAAGGAGATGCACTGGGCCTCACGAAACCTTTCTCCAAAAGGTCCTGCAACTGGGACTTGAGCTCTCGCAGCTCAAGCTGTGCCATCCTGTATGGCGCGGTGGAGATGGGGCTGGTCCCTGGTACTAGTGAGATCTCAAACTCGATCTCACGCTTGAGAGGTAGTCCTGGTAACTCGTCAGGAAACACGTCAGGGTACTCTCTGACCACCGGGATGCTCTGGAAGTCTGCCACAGGGCTGGGCTCTGCCACCACACAAGCTAGGAAGCCCTCGCACCCCTGGCTCAAAAGTCTCACCGCCTGAAGTGCCGAAATGCACCTAAACCCTCCGTCCATTGGCTGTCCGTGAAACTTGAAAGAAGGCAACTCCGGAATGGAGAAGACGATCTTCCTCTCAAAACAGTCCACCAAGGCGTGGTAAGCGGACAGCCAATCCATCCCCAGAATCACTCCAAAGTGCTCCATCTGTATCATAATCAGGTCAGCTGGCAGGCTATGTCCCCCGACGCTGACCTCGCAATCGGTGTACACCTCTTCAGCTACAAACAGCTGACCACTCGGACCTCTGATTACGAACGGATTCTCTAACAGTGTATAATCCTGGTCCAAACTAACTGCGAAACTAGCTGCGACAAACGAGTGCGTAGCGCCGGAATCGAAAAGTGTGTAAACGAGTCTGCCGGAAACTGAAACCATACCTGCCACTACCGAGCCCGAAGCTCTGGCATCCCTGTGTGTCAGGGCGTTGATACGCCCCTCAGCTCTAGGTGCAGACGAAGCAACCACTCTCTGCGTCAGACGGGTAGGTGCTGGCTGGTACCCTCCTCGTGACTGCTGTCCTCCTCCTCGCGCCTGGGAACCGCGGCCTCCTGCGCGCCCTCCAGTGCTCTGCGCGGGAAGTATCTGCTGACCTCCTGCCCTAGACGGGCAGTCCCTCCTGATGTGGCCCGGCTGGCCACACTGGTAACAGAAGGGAACCCGACTCCCGCCCTCAGTGGGTCCCTGCTGTCGGCTGGGCGGGGTTCCGGTGCTGGCGACTAGCCCTTGTCGAGGGCCCCCAAAGGCCACTGATGGCCCTGCAAAATGTGACAACTCTCCTGTGGATGCCACATGTCTCCTTTGAGTTCTCCTAACACGCCTAGTGTGACGGCGGAAATCTCGTTCCACCACCAACTCCCCTGTAGTACGCTCGGAAGGGGGAGGAGGGGGTGGCGAGATAGGTGGAAGCTGAAATTCTTCTCGAACCACCTCTCGAATCAGTTGGACGAGGTCCGGAGACGGTATGCTCAGGAGAAGAGGAGGGGTAGTATGTACTCCAAGCCCGACACATCTGTCCCTCGGGCCCTAACCTCAGCCGCGCTCGCGGCCCACCCTCCTAGTTCCACGACGAGGCATCTCCTACAATGGAGACACGAAACAAAACGAAACGCGTCGATACGGAATGATACCTAACGAAAACATCTAAGAGTTCATGTCAAAAGATATGTTGTGGTGGCTACTCTAGTTATAGACATGTGAATTGGTTATTTACCAGTCAGTTGATTCACTTCTCGAGACGACCTTGCTCTGATACCATCCTGTAACGACCCGATTCCCGAGTCCCTACGAGACACGAGAATCGGACCGACTCGACTAATCCCAAGACCTGGTCATCCAACGAGGAAGTAACCAAAAGAGCAGTAAAATAAACCACATTCAGCATGAATATAACTAACAGTAAGAAAATACAGCAGTAAGGAAAGAAACCACTACAATATATACCACCACAACAGTAGAACAACATTCATAACATAATATGAACTGCAGGTAAAGAAAAGTACTGCGGAAACAAGAACTACTCACTACAGTGGAACCAAAAGAGGTACAAGAGAACAGTGGTAACTCTACTGGACCCTACTCGGCCCAGCGTCCTCTGCAGCCGCTGACCCTGACTGCTCAACACCTGGTCCTGAAAGGTAACGACTGTAACACGTCAGCAAAACGCTGAGTAGAGTGGCAGCTAAACTAAAGAAACAGTAAAGTGTACCGTAGTTGTTTTAATTTTCTTTCTTCCTTTATTTATGTCTTTCTATTGTTTCAAAATTTATCTATTTCTCAGATCCTTCACTTGATCTCGAATGTTCCTCGTGGGAACGATCTTGATTGCAGTCTTTTCCAAATAGTAGAAGTAGCACGTGGTGCTCTCCTGGCCGGGAGAGTCCCCCGTGGTGATCCTACTCTCAGTCAACCACCCCAAGGTCACGGACAGGCAAAACGGTGACTACGGCACGAGCGATAAACGCATAGGTAGCTAACCTGCACTGGCATGCGGTCAGTCGTTTCCGTTAACGGGTGCACCTAAAGCACAGCACGGAACCAGTACAGGGCAGAGCCCTCTCAGTAACAGGGGTCCAACCCCTCCACAGTAACCAAACAGGGGCCTTGCCCCTCCACAGTCCGCGCACCCTCGCCTGACTACCCTGGTTTGCCCAGTGGGCTTAACGAGTCGGTGTAGGAGGCTAACAGAACCCCGGGGCCCGTGGGGTAGCTAGTACCTCCCTACACTAGTAGCTCTCCTCGGTACTACGTACACGAGGGCCAGCAAGTCGGTACAAAGTGGCCAGTCCTAACCCCGGGTCCCTGGGTCGGCTGGCTCCACTCTGCACTAAACAGGGGGACAGTCGTTCTCCTTGGTACTCCATACTTAAGGGCCAGCTCACTTCCCTAATTCTATTCCATTCACCTTCCAGGAGTTCTACTCCTAGTTCCCCGTAGGGTTCCAGCTCTTTTAACTCAGCACATTCAGGTTTCACCTTTCCAGTTTCACGTTCATACAATCCATGTTCTCAATCAAGTTTATTTATTCATAGCAGGCAGCTGTTAATTCAATTCACAGGCAGCTATTATTTCCTTTCCACATTTTCCAAGACTGCAGTATTCATACATTCCACTAGTTTTCCCATCCTAGGATTCATGCCATATCCTAGGATCTATCATAAAATCTAGTTTTCCAGCCCTAGGATTCATGCAACACCCTAGGATCTACCATTCAATCTATTTCTCATTCCTAGGATTCATGCAATGTCCTAGGTTCTATTTATGGTTCCATAATTTAACAGATTATACTAGTAAACTTAAAAGCCACTCTACCGGTTACAATAGGAGTACTGGGGGCGTGGTCGGGAATCCCGCGTGCCTCCGCAACCCCTGAGACTGCAACGGAACGAGGTCCTATCACAAGGATCAAACACAAGGAGTTTATCAAAACAGTATATAGCTACTGTAGACGGGTAGAGGATTTAATTCCAAAAAGAATGCAACTCGAAACGCGGAAAACGGAACCCGAACGTGCCCTAAACGGGTCGAAAACGACGAAACAGTGCAAAATCAGACGTCTGGAACTTATTCCAGACGTCTTAAAAAGTGGATCAGGGGTTACCTTGCTCTGTGTGGTCTCTCAGACGTCCAGAAGCCTGTGGGGGCGTCTGGCCTAGTTCCCAGACGTCTGATGGTCACCCCGGATGTCTGGAAGTCGCTCCAGTCGTCTGGCACTGCAGCCAGACGTCTGATTCGTGTTGGGTGGCGAATCAGAACCTACGCGTACCCATTTCCTCTCTCTCTCAGTACGGTCAGTCGAAGAAAAGGAAGGAAGACGGAAATAACTCACCTTTCAAACATCTGTACAGTCCTCCAGACGTCGTCCCCGTTGTCTGGCTGGAAGCCCAGACGTCTGATTCTGGAAAAATTTCCAGAATTAGAGAGCAACTCGCCCTCCGCCCGCGATGCACGGCCGCACCGCGCCTCGTCCGCCTGCTGCTCGAGCTGCAGCAGGCCTCCCGCGTCACCCCACGTCTGCTGCTTCCCCTGCCGGCCGGCCCTAGCAGCCCTGGCGAGCTCGCCCTCACGGTCAAGCACCTCTTCCCACGCGCAGCACCTCCTCCCACGCTCACCGCGGCTGTCGCTGCCGCCACTCACTCGCGCTCGTTCTCGCGCACCGGCTGGAAGGAGAAGAGGAAAGGGGGCGGAGGTGATGGGAGTAAGGGGGAGGGCGTGACCTTTTAAGGCCGCGCGAGGAGGAGAGAGAGAGCGGGACAGAGGGCGCAGGAGGGAGAGGGAAAAAGAGAGAGAGAGACGCTCGCAGGTCTGTGCGCTGAGGTGCGCAGACGAAACATGCGTGCCGAAAATAACCGAATCCCCCCTTCCAGATGTCTGGTCAAACGTCTGGGACACCTCCTAGACGTCTTAAAAACGTCTGAAGCCGCGCGTTCGTAACAGGCACAGAGAGCACTTCGTAAGGGAGGGATCAGAGGATCTAGAATCGTTCACCACAAAGGCGTAGGAAGGCCTCTACAGCGGCGAAGATTGAGGATCCGAAGCAACTGGGTCTGCGGGATTCCCCAAAGGAGAAGCCATGACCCAGCTGCAAGCCCCACCCACGAAAACCACACACCAAAAGCACCAAAAACAAAACAAACGACAGTAAACGAAAAAGCAAAAGTCAAGCGAAACGAAAAGCGAAAACCACCAGCAAGCAAGGAACAACAAAGCTCCAGCGCCTAAGGACCACCCACTGCTCCTAACCAAGAGGAGCAGCCATGCCAAGGAGTCGCCTGGCTCCCCTCTGAGGGGAGGGGAGGAGGAAGGACCTCACTAGAAGAGTGGGGTAGGAAAACCCTAAGGGAGAGGAAAGGAACGAGAAGCAAAGAGAACCGGGAGAGGCAGCGAGAAAATGAGAGGAGGGGAGGTGCTCTCTCTCCAAGGGCACTCTCCAGATTTTGGTATAGCATCTATGACCCACTTGCTGATGCCAATTCTACAAGAGAGCTTTTGTTCTTATCTGATGTATCAGACTTGAGCATGGCATAGTCTTCAAGAGGAAAGAACTCCGTAGATGGGATTATCCACCTTTTTAGTTATCTTTGTAACCACTTGGGCTAACAATCTTTATTAATGCTTTTTTCCTTCTCACAGAAAAACAAAAAAATTCCCAACGAGAATATTACAGGTAACGTTCAAAAGAAAGAAAACATATTTCAATCTGACATCGATATTTGTACGAGCTATGCATTTCCATGCACGTCAAACGTTGAGATATATACATTCAGTTTGAGGGCAACACATTAATATGACATTTTCAACGTTTAATAGTCGAATTTTTTTTTTTTTTTTGATGTCAACAGTGAGGACCTGTTTCAACGTTACGTAGATATTGAGATATTCATGTAGACAATCCCGACGTTTAAACATCACATAACCACGGTAATTTTTTTTAGGGTTAAATTAAAGATAATCTTGATGTTTAATGTTGAAGTGCTCAACTCTAGACGTTTTACAACGTGAAGGCACATATGCATTAATGATGCCTTGCTAGCCCTGATTAATTTCACACATGATCCCTTACCTGTGAAGGCAAATTTATAGATTGATCTTAGCTTGAAGAAAGTCACAACTTCTTAAAATTTTCGTTGGAACGAGACTAAGCATCCAATTTTAAAGTAATTGCAGAAAAGGAGTTTTTCCCTCAAAACCTTCAGAGAGTTTAGGAGCTCGGGCCCAGAACTTTATTTTATAAACTATCTTTATTCTCTTTTAACTCTTGTTGATCATTTTAGATGTTACATGTGTTTCATTGCGCCAAACCTTAAAGATATTGTATGTTTGTAAAATGATAATGATCTCCCTCCCATGGTTCCAATTGTAATACTTGTCTTGATTATATTCAAAGGACCTTAGTTCAAGTCATAGAGTTTTTGTATAAGTATTTTTTTACTATTCTATTGTAGCCTTCTTGACAATTGACGAACATGTGATTTCTGCGGAGCATAAGGAATAGGAGAGTTCTTCAAAAAAAAAAAACCTAATTTCGTTAACAAGATAAGGTAGGGGGGCATACACCTGACCTACCAAGCACAAAGCAAAAGAGAAAAAAAAAAAAAAAAGGATTACAAAAAGGTGCTCTCTTCGAGGTTACCATCCATGTCAATACATTGAATGGGTCAAGGTTTGACCTCAATTAATATATTGACATGCTACTAAGCCCAAAGCTAGGAGAAGCTACAAAGCAGATTGTCGAGCACATACAAGAAATTACAGGACTCTAAATTAGATATAGACGTAGGGCATTTGGAGTGCATACAGACACAAGATTCCCAGTAGCTTGTTGGAAAGGAGGTCGATGAAGTGAAAAGTTCCCAACTATAAAATCTCCTCCCCTAGGCGAGCTACATAATGCCTTAGGCCATGGAATTGGCCATCCTGCAAATGAAATCTAGAGAAACAAGGTGGTTTCACAAATTTTGAAAGCGATTAAACCATACCTTCGCTTCCGAAGGAACATGAAGCTTACCAACCAACAATGTTGAAGAAGGGTTGAATCAATTTCACTCTCTAGTCTAATGGTCCTAAATCTGCAATAAAGGAGAGCATTAAGAATTGATTGAATATGCAGTGTTTCCTGAGATTTAACTACAATAATTCCATAGTTAACAGCCATCATGCACCATTATAAAGGCCAAATCCAAGAAACCATAATGGGTGAGGATTTATTTACCCAAATCTAGTCATGAAAGTCAAGATTGGACCACCGACATTCAAGAAAATGTGTTACAACGTGAAAGAAGAAAGTATCATATTTCAATTTGTTGCATATCCACAAAATATTATACAAGGAAAAGCAAGAATACCTCTTATGAACTTAATTAAACGAGAGTTGCCACCATTAGACAAAACCAAACCTGGGTTGAGGGTTTGGTTAGGAATGGAAGGGCATTTATGATCAATCGAATGATAAATTATTTTGCTTAATTGGCTATCCTATAAAAGACACTATGAGGTCTCAACTTAAGGAGAGTCCATACAATAGAAACATTTTGAGGCAAAGTGGATACCAAAATGGTGGATATTATCATCAGTAGGAAGTTTCTTCTTGAGAAGTCACCAGACAAACAAGATGATACGAAGAGGAAGTTTTAAATTTTATAGAGATTTTGCCCAAGTGGGAGGAGAGATTGGAGGAATAAGGCTAAGATAAGTTGATGAAACAGTAAACTTACCTTCCATTTTAGGCTTCTAAAAGGGTTGATTATTTTTGTTATCTAAAGTAGTTAACCAAATCTCGTCAATGATATTACAAGGGAGAGAGAAAAGGGGGGTCCAATGCATGAAGCTCAAAACCTCTTTGACAATGATACGAGGGATGGTGAGGTCATCATTAAGGTAAATTTTGAGTGGTGAGTCTCAAATCCAATGACCGTACCTGATCGTGCGAATCATAAGATGATAAGAAGTGTTGTGCACAAAAATATGATTGTTTACAAAATTACCGATGTCTCAAAATAGCGAGAGTTCGAGTCATCCTCAAGGAGGAAAAATTGTTTAAATTACTAATTGTTGGTCTAAACATTGTTTTATTTTTAGAGAATTTTCATATTATTTTTTTAACCCTTTAGAAGAGTAGAGGTTCACCTAAAAGGTCGGGGGAAGATTGCACACTAAGGGTTGAAACACAAAAATACTAAGAAATAATTTTACAAAAATTGAAAATTCTAAAAGAAATCATAAGAAGGAAAAATACCTTATAAACTCATATTTAATTATATAATTCATACCTGACTTATGTTGATTTGAGGGTATTTTAGGCATAATTGCGTTAGGTTAGTACATTATAGTCATTAATGCAACATAGTGTAAATAATGTATTTTAGGTTCAATTATTGTATTTTACAGTTTAATTTTATATTATGCGTTGATGTGTATTTGTTCATTTTTGCAAGAGCCAATTTAGGTCTTAGATGGAGCTCCACTTCAGAGGCAATGAAATGGAGCTCAACCATCTTCAATTAGACTCACCCAACCTAATATAGCCTACACCTTAATTCTACTCAACCTAAACCTATTTGACCAGCCAACACACCCTCTACCATTCAATTATCATCTAAAGGCCCTCAAAAATCCAACCTAAATCCACCCTAATTAACCACCCTACATGGTCGGCCTTATATCCCTTCAAAACTACTTATTATGGCTAGCTACCTAGTCCTAAACCCCTACGGTTCATTTACATCTAAGGACTACCAAAAATCTCTCCTAAAACAACCAATTGGCTGGCCACTAATCCTTCCAAAAACAAATCCCTATGACCGACCAAATACCCACCTACTCTCTACCCTTAATCCACCATCTAAGGGCTTATAATTAGCAATCCTAACCTAACCCTAAACCAACCTAATAGCCGACCACATAAATCCCCAACATAACCTAATGGCTAGCCACCTAGTGCCATCTCCACCCTCCATTTATTCCTCCAATTAATTCCAACCCTTCATCATAAACTCAACTACTCGAAGCCTACCTAAATTCCACGCCAACCTAAACATTTGATCATGATTGTCTATGTTCTAATCTCCAATGTTGGTCATCCAATGCCCTTGATCCAAGGTTCCATGTCTCCACCAATCATTTGCATTTCCTACATCTATATAAGGACCATATGACTGGCCACCTAGACCTATCTCTCTCCATTAATCCCTTACATCCCCATGCCACCCTCCCTCCTTCCAATCCCTAGCCACGCATCTTCATTCACCTCCATCTCTGTTACGACCCGGTTCCCGAATCCCTATAGGACACGAGATCGGACCAACTTGACTAATCCCAAGACCCAATCGTCAAACGAGAAAATAACTAAAAAGCAGTAAAATAAACCACATTCACCATGCAAGAAACTAGCAGTAACAAAAGTACAGCAGTAAAAAAAATAAACTACTACAGTACACACCACCACAACAGTAGAAAATTAGACATGTACAGGAATATAAAGTTCACAATAAAAGAGTACAGAAATGTACCGACTACTCACTACAACAGGAAATGTAGTACAACAGAAAGCTACAACTACTGGGCTCTACTAGGCCCAGCACCCTCTGCAGCCGTAGGCTCTGACTACTCAACACCTGGACCTGAAAAAGGTTATGAGTACACGAAATCAGCGAACGCTGAGTAGAGTGGCAACCAGCTAACTAAAACAGTAAAGGTAGACAGGTAGTTGTTGTTTTTCAATTTATTTCTTTCTTTAACTAATTATTCTTTCTTTCACCACTTGGTTTATTTATCAGGTCTCTTTCTTGATCTCGAATCTTCCTCGTGGGAACGATCTTGCTTGCAGTCTTTTCCAAAGAGTAGAAGTAGCACGTGGTGCTCTCTTAGCCGGGAGAGTCTCCCGTGGTGGTCCTACACTCAGTCAACCACCCCAAGGTCACTGACAGATGTAACAGTGACTACGGCACACGCGATAAACGCACGGGTAGCTACCCCGCACTGGTACGCAGTCAATCGTTTCCGTTAGCGGGTGTACCCAAAGCACAGCACGGAACCAGTATAGGGCAAAGCCCTCTCAGTAACAGGGGTCTAGCCCCTAAGAACCAAACAGGGGTCTCGCCCCTCCACAGTCCACGCATCCTCGCCTGACTACCCTGGTTTGCCCAGTGGGCCTAACAAGTCAGTGTAAGCCGCCTAGCTGAACCCCAGTCTCGTGGGGTGGCTAGCTCTCTCCCTACACTAGTAGCTCTCCCCGGTACTATGTATGCAAGGGCCAAAAAGTTGGTACAAAGTGGCTAATCCTAACCCCGGATCCCAACCCTAGGGTGGCTAGCTCTACTCTACACTAAACAGGGGGGACAGTCGCTCTCCTTGGTACTCCGTACTCAAAGGCTAGCTCACTTCCCCATTCACATTTCCAGTTCCATTCCATTTATTTCCAGGAGCTCTACTCCTAATTCCCTGTAGGGTTCATGCTCATGTTTCTCAGGCCAAGCCATACCAGGTTTCATCATTTCTATTTCCATGTAACATGTAACTTTATTATTCACATTCCAGGTTTATTCGCAGGTAGCTCGTGTTTCCAACATTCAATCTTTCATTTCCAGTTCATATACATGCAGCTCATTTAACGTAAACAACAGGAATTTACATGCAACAGTTTGCTAACACAAGTACTTTACATTTCACAGGCAGCTGTTATTCACTTACAGGTAATTGTTATTATTCTATCTACTCATCCAAGACTGCAATCCATACATTCCATACAAATATTCCAGTGTTTCTAGCCCTAGGATTCATGCCATACCCTAAGATATAACATTCATTCCACATATGCATTCAGGTTTGTAATTAACTAGGGGAAGCCACTCTACCAGTAAACCCAGGAGTAATGGGGGCTTGATCGGTAGGTCCACGTTTCTCAGCAAACCCCAAACCTGTAACGGAACGAGGTCCTATCACAAGGATCATTCACAAGAGACTACTCAGAACAGGATAAAAAGTATTCTAACAAGTAGAGGAATTTATACGGAGAACAACGAAATCTTAATTGCGAAAATCGGACCTCAAACAGACCCTAAATAGGTCAAAAACAATAATTCTGATTCATATCAGATGTCTAGATCACCTTCCAGACGTCTTAAAAGAGTCCAGAACCATACTCCTCAGACATCCAGGAACTCCGCTGGACCGTCTGGATCCAGTTCCAAACGTCTGACCACCTCTCCAGACGTCTGGAGACGCTTCTCGCCGTCTGGTGCCTCACCCAGACGTCTGAAGTACGTGGGAGGGCGTGTCCCACGCCTTCCCGAAGCAAATCCTGCACGCACCAACAAAATCTTCTCAATATGGTACGAAACAGTGCCTTAGCGGAACGGCCTGCATGGCCGTATCCGCAAAGAACGTGGACGTCGCGAAACTTACCTTTCAATCCTCTGGAACCTCCTCCAGATGTCGTCTACATCATCTGGATGTCGATCCAGACGTCTGATTCTGGGAAAATCCCAGAACCAGTACCTGCCTTCGCCTTCTCGCGCCGCGCGTGGCCGTGCCGTGCCTGCTTGCCTGCTGCTTCGGCTGCAACAGTGTCGGGGAGGACCTCCCCGACGCACCTCTCTGCCTCGTGCACGCGTCGACCGGCCGTGAGCTCTCCAGCGAGCTCCCACACAAGTTCGCGCTTCCTCTCCTCTCTTTTCCTCGCTGCTCCTCCCACGCCGCTCACGCCAACTACTTACTACTCGCTGCTCACCTCTCTCGCTGGAGGAAGAAGATGAGTGGCTGGAGGTGGGGTGAACGAGGGAGAGGAGGGGGTTTAAATAAGGTGCTGGGTTATGGTTTGCGTTGACGAGAGGAGAGAAAAGGAGAGAAGAAAACGAGGTCGCGTACTGTCTGCGCGCAGCATGCGTGCAAACGTGAGGACGTACACGAAAATTTTGATTTCCAGACGTCTGGGAAGGTGTCCAGACGTCTGACCCAAGTCCCAGACGTCCTAAAGAGCTCTAACAGCACGGGTCTTAACAATCTCCATCTCCGCAGGATCTTCACTTCTTCACCATGGGTAAGAGGACTGGATGGAAATCTCCACCACCACTGCAGTGCCTGATGAACGATCTATCTGGATCACTAATTGTTATTAATTAATTATCGTCGTTATTATTGTAGTATAGCCGCAATCCAGATGGAGAGTCAATCATTTTATTTATTTACATAATTTTTACTAGTTTATTCTAGGTCATTCACTAGGAGGCAATTACTGATATGCATCACTTTCTATGTTCCGGAAATGTTCTTTTATTCCAAAAAATGTCAATTATATTTACAAATGAACCAATGAATCAAAGAATGAACGAATTGAGTTAATTATGTACAAAATGAATCAATTAATGCTAACTACAATGCCTTAAACATATTAACAATCAAACAAGCATGAAAAAGTACTTAATCTATTCTAGGTTAATTATACACAACTATCCTAATCAATACCTAAGTGTAGGTACAAAAATAACTACAAATATACTAACATATATACAAGCATACTAACTAATATTAAACCTTAGATAAACTATATACAACTTAAGGCAAACAAATAATGTAACTATATATACACTAACTATGTATATATACATATGTTCATATATACACTACAATATATATATACAAATTTATAATCTATCTATTTACAAATGTATTACTAATACCACTCTATATATAGTGTTCAAAATATACTACACATATATACATATACTTATGAACCCTACAGACAAAAATAGATAACTCTAACTTAGCTAAATTAATATACAAAGCTACACCGACATACTTAAATGTTACTAAAGCCTTCAAAAATGTCACTAAAATCTATGTACATAAAAGACTAAAAATAACACTTATATATATACTACCTATATATATATTTACTATACATTGATACATATATACATATACTATACTTCATACACACTATATATGTACACACAACATAGCACACTCACACTACAGCTAACATACACCTAGTCTTTTAGGACACTTAGCATTCAAATCACAACTCTTCACACTTAGGCATTTTAAAACACTTAGTCTCTTAGTCACTTGTTCTCTCATTCTTAACATACTCTTTACTTAATATAAAAAATTAGTTTTTAATGGGCAAGGCCAGGTCTATTCGCGAGATACACAACACCCATAGGGGTAGGACCAAATCGCTACTACAAACCAGCCCTTAGTTGTTATCTAGGTGGCTTATGGTGCATTCTTTTGACCCAATACCCAACTCAATGAAACCGGGCATGGGCACTATTCACAAACCGGGCTCCCAGCCCCACACAAATCTCGAATATATGCTCATATATATGCACGCTCAAAGGGAATGGTCAAAGGATTCTATATGTGCACTGAGCGCTGTAACGACCCAATTCCCGAATCCCTACGAGACACAAGAATTGGACCGACTCGACTAATCCCAAGACCTAGTCGTCCAACGAGAAAGTAACAAAAAGAGCAATAAAATAAACCACATTCACAATATATATAACTAGCAGTAACAAAATACAGCAGTAGGAAAAGAAAATACTACAGTATCCACCACCACAACAGTAGAGAAATAAACATGTACATAACATAAAACTTACAACTAAGAAAGTACAAGGAGTAACAGAAACTACTCACTACAGTGGAAAGAAAAGTACAGAAAGTACTACAGGTAACTCTACTAGGCCCAGCGCCCTCTGCAGCCGCTGACTCTGGCTGCTCAATACCTGGTCCTGAAAAGGTAACAAGGGTGACACGTCAGCGAAACGCTGAGTAGAGTGGCAACTAAAAGCTAAAGAAACAGTAGAATGTACAGTAGCTGTTATATTTTTACTTTATTTATTTATGTCCTATTATTTCACTATTGATTTATTTCTCAGATTCTTCACTTGATCTCGAATGTTCCTCCTGGGAACGATCTTGATTGCATTCTTTTCCGAAAAGTAGAAGTAACACGTGGTGCTCTCCTGGCCAGAAAAGTCCCCCGTGGTGGTCCTACCCTCAGTCAACCACCCCAAGGTCGCTGACAGACGTAACGGTGACTACGGCACGCGCGATAAACACACGGGTAGCTACCCCGCACTGGCACGCGATCAGTCGTTTCCGTTAACGGGCGTGCCCAAAGCACAGCACGGAACTAGTATAGGGCAGAGCCCTCTCAGTAACAGGGGTCCTACCCCTCCACAGTAACCAAACAGGGGTCTTGCCCCTCCACAGTCCGCGCACCCTCGCCTGACTACCCTGGTTTACCCAGTGGGCCTAACAAGTCGGTGTAGGTGAGCTAGCAGAACCCCAGGGCCCGTGGGGTAGCTAGTACTCTCTCTACACTAGTAGCTCTCCTCGGTATTGTGTACACGAGGGCCAAAAGTCGGTACAGAGTGGCCAGACCTAACCCTGGGTCCTTGGGGTGGCTGGCTCCGCTCTGCACTAAACAGGGGGCAGTCGCTCTCCTTGGTACTCCGTACTCAAGGCCAGCTCACTTCCCCAGTTCTATCCCATTCTCTTTCCAGGAGTTCTATTCCTAGTTCCCCGTAGGGTTCCAGCTCTTTTACTCAGCCAATTTAGGTTTCACTGTTCCAGTTTTACGTTCATACAACCCATGTTCCCAATCATATTTATTCATTCATAACAGACAGCGGTTAACCCATTTTACAAGCAGTTATCAGTTCCTTTCTACTTTTCCAAGACTGCAATATTTGTATATTCAACTAGTTTTCCAGTCCTAGGATTCATGTCGTACCCTAGGATCTATCATTCAATCTAGTTTTCCAATCCTAGGATTCAGGCAATACCCTAGGATCTATCATTCAATCTAATTTCTCAGTCCTAGGGTTCATGCAATGCCCTAACCTCTATTAATTGTTTCATAATTGTACTAATTTGGTTAATTAAATTAAAAGCCACTCTACCAGCGAAACCGGGAGTACTGGGGTGTGATCAGCAATCCCGCGTGCCTCCGCAACCCCCAAGACTACAACGGAACGGGATCCTAACGCAAGGATCAATCACAAGGAGTTTCCCAGAATAGTATACAATCACTGTAAACGGATAGAGGAATTAATTCTGGAAAGAATGTAACTCGAAACGCGGAAAACAGACTCCGAACTAGCCCTAAACGGGTCAAAAATGACGACTCTGCCCAAAATCAGACGTCTGGAACCTCTTCCAGACGTCTTAAAAGGTGGATCAGGTCGTACCTCAGTCTGCGCAGTCCTCCAGACATCCAGAACTCGCTGGAACATCTGGCCTTGGTTTCCAGATGTCGGATCGTCAACCCAGACGTCTGGAAGTCCTCCCCGTCGTCTGGTACTTCGCCCAAATGTCTGATTCACGTGGGATGGCGAGTCCTCGCGCCCTCCCGAGCAGAACCTGCACGCACCCACACCTGCTCTCAGCACGACGGATCGCAGACGAAGGCACGGCGGACGGCTGCATGGCCGTACACGCGAAAAAGGAAGAAGATGGAAATATCTTACCTGCCAGACGTCTGGACAGTCCTCCAGACGTCTTCACCGTCGTCTGGTCGTAAGCCCAGACGTCTGATTCTGGAAAATTTTCCAAAATCAGGGCCCAACTCGCTCTCCTCCCGCAACGCACGGCCGCGCCACGCCCCGTCCGCCTGCTGCCCGAGCTGCAGCAGCCCCTCCGCGACTCCCCACGCCCGTTGCTCCCCCACCGGCTGGCTCTAGCTGCCCCGGCAAGCTCGCACCCTCGTGGTCGAGCTTCTTCCTTCCTCTCGCAACGCCCCTCCTTCCCGCACGCTCGCTGCGGCTGCTGCTGCCACTGCGCTCACTCGCTCGCGCTCTCGCTGGCAGGGAGGAGAAGAGGGAGGCAGTGGAGTGAGGGAGAGGGCGACGGTATTTAAAGCAGCGTGGGGAGAGAGAGAAGGGAGCGGCATCGTCTACAGGGAGAAGAGAAAAAGCAGGAAGAAGGCGGCGGATTCAGTCTACGCGCACAGTGGCGCAGACGCGAATCCGTACGCCGAAAAAAATTTAATACCAGACGTCTGGAAAGTGTTCTAGACGTCTAGCCAGACGTCTGGGCCACCTCCCAGACATCTTAACCGCATCTGATGATCTGCTCGTAACAAGCGCTGACGACTGAGCAACTCCCAGGCATAATTCATTATATAGTGCAGTGGTCACTCGCAATCCCACAATGTGAGACAAAACGTAGGAGCTAAATTGGCGCATTAGCGTATCTAAATTCAAGATTTTGGGCCTCAATATGAGTACCCTACAAATGTCCAAATTCCAAATAAATTATATGGTTTCAAAGCCCTTATATAAGGCAACATAATTGAATAATTAATTTATAAAAATAGCTTATTTCAATATATTTAAAAATTACTTAAAGTTATTATTTTATGTACGTTAATTTATGGTTTAATTACTTAATTAATGTATAAATTAATAGTTTAATGATTCAATTGACTTAATGAATAGTTAATTTAGATAATAAGGTATCTATTAAATATTTTTAATTAATTTTAGAATGTTATTTTAATTTATAGACATTTAATTACCCAATATACATAGATATGCATATAATTTAGTTCTAAATACTAATATATAGTATAAATATATTATAAATAGGTTGAAAGTAGTTAAAATTAATATATACAAGTGTAAAATATAGATTACTTCAGTATCAAGTTAAATTACTAATTCTTTTTATTTTAACTTAATAAATTACCTAATTAATTTAATAATCTAATTATCTACAATAAATACAGAAATAAATCAATATACAAGTATAATATAGCATATAATAAATATTTAAATACATATGTACAGTAATAGGTATGATTATACATATATACATAGTTACATGTATTTACTTAAATATATGTACATATAATATAAATAAATAAATAGATAATTATATAATTATAGTATATATAGTTTAACTTAACATTAATACTTATTTAAATAAATATAATACAGATATAAGTTATTTGCATATATTTAACTTATATAAGTTAATATTTACATTTAGCTTAGTATTAAATAGTATATACAAGTATAAATACAATATACAAGGGGTTTTTGTGTACTTTTGGGTATTTCTAAGTTTTTATGATATTTATATACATAATAGAGGTAGGAGAAGGGAGAGAAAAGGTGAGATGATAGAAGAAGAATTTCTTTTTGTATTTTTTGAATATGTTTCTTTATTGAGTTTCAGAGTATACTGTCGGCTAATATGTTCTACCAGCCTAGAGATTCAAAATACTTTGAAACTTTGTACACACCTAAACAAACATCTAATCCTACTCAAGATAGGTTCTTTTATTTATTTATAATTTTTTTTCTATATTTTCGATCTCGTCCAAATTAGGCCTTAAATGAAGATCAACCAGGAACTTAAGGCCTCTAAAAGTGTTTTAAAGGCTGGAAATGAGATGTAAATACTCCAAAACATCCAACACATTACAAGAAATGTGTTTCATCATTTAAACTTGATTTTCACTCTAAATTTCACTAAAATTTCAGATTGGGCAGTTAATATCATTTCATGCTCCTGATAGGAACTTAAAACAAGGATTAAAAGCTTTCAAAATCACTTTTGGAAATCACATATTAACCCTCAAACACATTCAGCCATCCATATAAAGCATGTTCAAGCACGAAAACATAATTTTTAACTTTGAATTTCATTCAATTTCAACTTGTATAGTTTACACTATTACACACTAATGGTTTCTAACATCAATTTCAAGCCACTTTCATGCAAATTTGAGTCAATCAATTATACAGGAATGCTTGTTCACTAAGTTTTAATCATTACAAAGCACGAATGATTCATTCAACCTCATAAAACTCAACTCAACACACTCCGAAGTTCTTCCAACACTACTAGCTACTGCATTCATTTTCAGCAGCTATCTCAATTGCTGTAGATGCTGCAAAATTGAGTAGTGTTTGTTGCTTCGCTTATTCCCATTTCAAATCATTTCTTCACTCAAAAATAGGGTTGAAACCCATTGAATGTAGTTGCTATGCAGCACTTTAATTTATTGATTTTGGGAGATTTGAATCAAAAACCACATATTTAGACAATCATCTAAAAACTGATTATGCTTTAAACTCATTTTACAAATCAAATCCATGCATTAAAATCTTCATCATGTGCCCTTGGAATCCACATCTCATCTCGGATCAGGACCGTAAAATTTCATCCCAGATCTAAGATGGATGATTAAATCCCAAGAAAAATCATCTCAAACTCTTTTCTAACATCTCGAAAACCAAGGGAAACCAATCTCCACTACTAAAAAAAATTCCGTGAAATCTTAATATGATTTCTATCTTACACTATAGACATTGTAAGATGGAAATTCATATCAAGATTTCAAAACCATGAAAACCCAATCCAACAGTGTTTCAAAAGTTCTTTGATAGATCTATGAATCATTTAAAGCCGGATTGAAGCTTGAAGAACAAGATGAACCTTAATTTAATCTCTCTCTTATGCTGTAGACAACATGAAGAGAAAAATCAGATTAAGCAATGAAATCCCTTGAGATTGAATCCCAAATCTTCATACTTCTCATTCTGAATTAAAACCTAGATGAACACACTGAAATCCTTTAGAGTGAAATCTAAATCTCATCCATATGAGCATTTGAATCATTGCTAGAGCCTCAAATCAGAAGGACACATCATCCTTGGCTCTAACTCTCATTAAAGAACCAAAATTGTGACCAATATCTAATTAATACCAAATCTAAGTAAATCTACAAATCAGCTCATTCAAAATCAAAATAAGGTGATTGTAAACAAGTGTAACGAATGGAATGACCCTTAGATGATTTTTGGTGCTCAAATCAGATCTGATCAGATCTGAATGCTCAAGGCATCAGATCTGATTTGCTGCCTTGATGCATGGGTGATTAAAAATGTGAGGAAAGTACAAAGAAGTGAGTGTGAAGTGAGGGGGAAGATCAAATGAACATGATGAAGGGGTGAACTCATCTCCTCTGATCCGGATTGATCAAAGGAGGTGGAATGGAATTACGCTAATTTACTCCTATCTAACTACCAAATCCATGAATTCGCTAGCTTATTCTACTGCTACTTGATCTATACTACTCTAAAAAGCACCACATTATCCTAGAAAGCAGTAAATTCTACTCTAATTGGAGGAATGTGTTGCCTGGATCCACAGTGGGTTGCTGTGGAGACGAAGGGGGATGCAAGGATTTTCAACTAAAGAATGACGTCCCTGGGTTGCAATTGTCGCTACAACGATGAATCGAAGGGGGAGACATTACCCCTGTCACTAGTGATCGACGAAGGAGGAAGAAGAACTAAAGACGTAGATGAAAGGACCAACTCAAATAGGAAGGGAGCTGGTCATGCACGCGCAAGGGCTGAGGAGTGCTTAAGTAGAGGTTTAAGTGAATCAGGGCACCGCTAAGGTGAGATTAGGCATTTAGGGCTTCAATGGTAGGATGAGCTCGAGAGGAGTGTAAGAAGATTCAAACTCAATCTCCACCATTGGATCTGATCTAGGGACCGCAACAATGCTTCGTGTGAGAGCATGAAATCAAGGAAGCAAGATCCACCGTCAGATGAATGGATTAATGAATCAATGACACCTATACAATGAGTTCTTCGTAGTGAACAGTGCTCATGCATGACAGAGGTGTGTTGGAGATTTTGCAAAGAGGCCCTTAAAGAGAAATGATGCAAAATTTACGTAAAAACCCATAAGTGATAAAAGTGAATCAGAGCAATCCAAAAGTCCTCACATAAATGCCCCTATGGGTTTTCAAATAGGTCCTTGAAAGGTTTTGTCTTAAGAAAATGTATATGAATGAGGACCTAAATGTAAACAACTAATTACAAGGTCCTATTGATGTCCAAATGTAATTGAATTTTTATGATAGTTTAACTAAACATGTTAGAAGTTAATTCAACCCTTGATTTGAACTTTTGAGCTCAGAAATGTGTTCAATTGGTAATTAGATCATCCGTTTGTATTTATAAATAGAATATCACATGAATTTGACCTAATTATGCATTTTCAACACAAATTTAATGTTTAGGTCATTTTCCTTAAATCCCACACTTAACCCATTTATTATGTTAATTAGATAGTGTTTAACCTAATTTCTAGCTTAACTTGGGCATTTTAGCTATGATGAGCCACACCTCATCATACCCCCATGCTTAGGTTTTGCTAGTCCCTTAACAAACAACTCATTAAGTGCAAAGCATTTAAGTATCAGCTAAGGAAGTGTGATGAGATATCTATTTAATATTTTCAATTTGCTAAGTGGTTAGAGATGATCTTTAAAATGAAATTTTTTTGAAAAGCCAACTTGTGTTTATATATGGACATTGTGAGAACCAGTTGCCTAGGAAGATTTACCAGAACTCATGTCTGATATGACATAGACCATCACTTGACCAGCTAGGACTCTTGATGTTTAAACCTTAAGTATAATTTCCAGAACTCAAGAGGCTTTTACAAAGCTCAGAAGCTAAGAGGTTATGGTTATGCTCAGTGAATGGTCAGGACTAACCAGATGAACCCTAAAACTCAATCCTAGGGTTTCATGTCTTTTTAAGTCCAGGTTGATCCCAACTTCAACTCATGTCTTCATATCTACTCTCAAAAATGAGTGAAGACTCAAACCTAACTCTTATTTCGTTTTGGCTCAAAAAGTATTTGGTGGAAACATGGTATTTGTAATGTGCCCTAAAAAATATTTGGTGGAAAATATATAGAAGACTTTGGAGAACATACTTGACTTATTCAAAAGAATGCCTTTTTTCAATTCTTGTTGACCTTTTTTCCTTTTTCTTAACTCTTTTTTTATTTTTTTTATTTTTCTTCTTTTTTTGAAAGCAAATGTCAGTATGTCTCTACAACTTTATTTGGTAGAGCACCTTTATTTGGTGGGTGAGTACTTTGGTGGAAAGTGCCTAACTACACCTTCCCTAATGATGGGAACACCATCATAGTCCCTAACTAGCCACTTTTAGTCAGGTTTGAGGGATAAATGCTCCTACAAAAACATCTAAGGGTCATAATTCCATGTTATTCTGATTTGAGAGGAAAATAGGAAATCAGGGTTAATTTTATAATTTTAGTAGCACATCTGAAACACAGATTAACCACGGGATCACCCAGGGGTTAAATGTAGGTCAAATAAACTTAAAAGTCCAAAAAATGGGTCAACATTGTCAAAAACAAGGTTTCACGTATTTCGAGAACTATAATAACATATAAAACCCTAATTTCAAACATGCTTAAATTAAAGAGGTTTTGGTCAAGATAAAATTCATCTAAACCTCCTAAAATTTCTAAAAAAATATTCTAAGCAGTTTGATTTACTTGGGTTGACCATCTGAACCCATTTTGACCTAAAACAGAGTCGCAGTTGAAATTTTGCCTTAATTTGGGCTCCTGTGCAAATTTCTCAATTAAACATGGTTAAACTAAAATCCGAATTCACCATGAGATTCGTTGAGTCTAAATTAAGTTACCAAAATTTGGCCTCAATCAAAGTCTATCTTGACCTAACTTGCAATTTAGTTCATTAAATCTCTATTTCTTTCAGTCAAGCCCCTAACTTTCAAATTAATTGCAGATAGGCCCCCAACGACAATCCACTAGATCACATAACTCACCCTCAATACCATATCAAATCATTGATAGTATGGTTGACTATATTGATCGACCTAGCCCAATTCAAATCCCTGCCCCTTGCAATGAATCCTGGATTACTCAATTGATCAAAATGATTCATGAAATAAAAGAAGCTAGTGCAAGAGAATATGATGATATAAAGAAAGAGCTTCATAAAATCCGGGACGAGCAACAAAAATCAAAAATGTTTGAATTTGGGTCAGGTGTGTCACAACTGATTTGTGATTCGGTGGTGATCATGCAAGATTCTGTTGATCAAACACCCGAGGTGGATGATATTGATAATCTTATTAAAGTCGAGAATGGAGATTTATTTGAGAATCTTGATCTTGATTTAGGGCCTGAGTACCAATCATTTCATTTTAAGGAACCAAGTATTAAGGGACCTGAATATGATTTTGTTGTATTTGAGAATACCCATGGAGACATTGATGAATTAATTCAAGTGAGCTCATACACGGAGAACAAAATCAAAAGGACTGTAACAACTCCTCAATCAATGATTCTGCCCATTCCACTTTCACGGAGGGACTCACTACTAAATCTAATGACCAATTTCATCTAAGTGAGAAGGAAATACCCCCTTATGAAAAAGATATTCAAGAGATTGAAATACTGTTGGGGATAACATATGATGAGTTATCAGAGGAAGCTAAAAATTTTGGGGAATCATGTGATAATTGGGAATTGGCATTGGAAAATTTAGAAGAGATAAAAGAAGATGAGACCCAAACATCTTTGGTAGAGACAAAGACTGATCACTGGACCTTGATTTCCAGATCTGACCACACTACTTGGGTCATGCCTTCCATTCATCACCATTATCAGGACCCATATGATTTCACCCCACACAACTCCACCCATACCCCTACCACCCACATTCTCCATCACCTCTTCTGGATGCTTTCATATTCATTTCTTCCAGGCACCCGTATTTATTTGTCTTTCTTCTATACCATCTGGCTGCAGATAATCCCAAGCCCCATCTACATATTTTTCCGATTATTTGGACTTGGAATTCATGGACAGCTGGTTCGCATTTGTGGTCCGTTGTTGGCAAATGAAACTAAAATTCTTATCATTTTACTCGCCATTCTCAATACTGTATTGGTATATCCTTTTTGAGTGTATGCCTAGCTGGAGGCATTAATCTCAACACTTATATATAGCATATTTTATTTGTCATATTTTTCCTGCATATTCAATTTCAAGTGTTGGAATAAGTGGAACGTCAAAATTCAGGAGCCATTCCAGGTGAATTCTACCCATTTACTCCTTGTCTTAATTTATTTTTCGTTATATTCATGTATGAGGACATGCAAGAAAGTAGGCATGGGGGGGTAGTAATTATAAACTGAAAATTTTCTGCCAAAACCTAGGAAAAACTTTTCGTACATCATGTTAATTGCACTTTAGGGTCCTTAAATTGAGAACAATCAACTCCACCTCCAACGTTCACATTGGAGCTAAAAATCGTTCGCAACAGCCACTTTCGACTCATCCACTCACCTTTTTATTCTAAATTTAGGGCCAAGCTGAATGTAACCTGAATTAGGGAAATCTTAAAAGTGCAACTTTTGAAAGGTTATACATAGCATGTATATATATTGCATTCATGAATAAGATTCTTATCAAGAGAATGTATTAAGGATTTCATCCTCTAGTTGATTCCTGTAAAATGGAATCCAGTACAATTTTCACACACATGTAGAATTTGCAATAGATTCACGGTGAAGGTTGATAAACATCTTTAGTCTGTCGAGAAGAAGCAGTGCTTCTTTTCCCGAACCCCTGGACAGTGTTTTGGGAGTCAGGCAGATTTTCTTCCAAAAATCCACCAAATAGTGTGAGATGAGAGTAGAGTGTACCGGTGCTCTAAGATTAGTGCAAGAAATCTCGAATCCTAGGTAATTAGGTAATGATACTTAGAGATTAGGCATAGTTTTTGCTCTCAGATCCTGTGTATACATTTTTGCGTGAAAATTTGAGAGCCACAAATAAGTCAAATACGTAGAGAGCGAGTTTTCATAAAACTAGGGCTAAGGTGAATGGTTACAACCATTCTTTATGGAATCCTCGGCTGAAGGAGGGTATTGATGTCAAGGTCAGAAATACACTGTCCTATTCGTCTCTCCCAGTGCCGTGGCACTTCCACCAAATAAGCCATCCAATGTCTCTTGAGTACCACCAATCCCTAATAATGCCTCCCTAATAAAGTTCATGAATGTATGCTAGCTTGTGTTGTATTGAAAAAAAAAAAAAAAGAAAAGAAGAAAAAAATGATGAAAAGAAAGAAAAATTGAAAAAAAAATTAGAAAAAGAAGAAAAAGCAAAGAAAAAAAAAGAGTGAATATTTAGTGTTTATTCCAGTTACATTGAGGCAATACCACCAAATAAAATTACAATCCACCAAATAAGACCTTAACCCACCTTTTCTGTGTTTCTGACCGCCCGAATACTGGCTAAGGAATTCCGGCTTAATGCTAGGGTTATGAAACTCAATTAAAGTGTTAATGCCAAGTGAGACCACCAAATATAGGTCATATGTGTGAATCTGGTTAGATTGTGTGCTCTAAGAAAAAAAAAGAGAAAAAAAGAGAATGAATACAAGGGAACCAAAAGAGAGTATAGTTTTTCTCGTCTTTCTCTGAGTTGAGTTACTTTATAATTTGGGAATCTAGATTCTATAGTACTAATTTCTATGTAGCATCAAGTGAGAGTGAGCCACCAAATAAACACCCGTATCCCTCAGACATTCTCTACCCAAGCTTAAGCCGGGGTGGAATTCATAGAATAACTTGAATATCCTGAGGGAAGAAGTTTGCCTATCCCGCTAGAATTTTACTAGGGGGCAAGTATAGGCTTTAGAGGTGAATCAGGTCTTTCACTCGAATCCGTTGCAAAAGCTACGTAGCTGCACTTTCACATTTGTCTAGATCTCCAGAACATAAGATGAAAACAAAAAGGAGAAAAATCTCTAAGTATACACTTGATAAAATAATCAATCCCTTAGGTACCCTTATGTGAATAATTTAGTCTAGCATTTTCTAGGGACTAGCAAAGTTTAGACATGGGGGTATGATTGCACAGCAATCATGGGTCCTAATCAACCTAAATAATGTCTGAACCTAGCTTAAATTGTGGATATTGCACTCATATCTTGCATATCATGTATTGCATCAATCTATTTAGAATAAGATGAGATATCTTGCTAGTTAAGGTTTTTTTATTGCTATTTGCAAATAATAAAGTGATCTAGGATGGAGATAGTGGAATAAAGCAATAAAGGAAGAAGAAGACTGATTCAGATAAGAGGAGTGAGGAGGATAGCCTTATCCCTACCCTTAGAAACCCTAGGACAGCCTTCCTAAACCCAAAACAACCACCATTAGGGCACCTTAGCCTCAAAACCCAAACATGGATAGCACTATGTTCTTATCCACTCTATCCCTCTCCCAAACACTTAGGAACCAAAACCAACCTTAGAAAACCTAAAACCCACTCTCCAACACATTTTAAGATGTCCAAACATCTATCTGGACGTCTGATTTCTGCATAATAACAATCCAATAAGCCAAAACTCATACTGACACAGAATTGGACATCTAATTTAATGTCCAGACATCCAATTTTGTAGTATAAGATGTCTGACCACTATCCTGGACGCCTGATACTGCTGTCTGGTTCCTGATTTTGGTGTTGGAAGCCCTAGCTTGCCTATTTTGACCTAGGAACCCCACCGGACACCCTAGGAAACCTAAGTAGAGACCTCCTAAGCCTAATCCACTATCCATAGCCCTACTTGTCCTATCCCTAACCCAATTGAACCATCCCATACCTAATTGGTTGCATCTAGAGTTGATTGGGTGCAGCCGAGCCCAATTAGATCCACCCAGGATCTAATTAACTCATACCTATTAGGGTTACCCTAGCCTAATCACATGCACACATCTAATTAGACTTGACCTAGACCTAATTAGGTTCACTCCTACCCAATTAGACTTTCCTAAGCCTAATTAGGTCCACACCCACTTAATCTAGATTGACCCAAACTATTTAGCACATAATCCTATCAAAACCCACAACCAAGGCCTACGAAAAATACACACCCACACACACACGCACACCTTCCCATTTTACTCCCGCCAAACCCATGCATGCTCCCTTGGAAACCCTAAAAACTTGTGTCAAACCTAGATCCAAAAAATGTAGCATTGGCTATTTTCGGAGCCACCAAAAGTGGCAACCAAATGGAGCCTTCCATAAGGGCAAAGAGAGAGCCACGAAATTGGACTATCTCCATACACTCTCCCATCCATACTCTCCACTCTAAACTTGCTTCCACCCTCCAAAACCTTAAGCCCGTCCTCCTCATCCTCCTCCAAGGCTCCATGGATGGCTAGCTAGAGAAGTTCTCTCCAAAGCTTCAAGGACGGCCATTGGTAGAGAAAGGGTGCAACACCCTCCTCTCTCCACTTGGGTGCACTCGCCCCCATCTTCTTCTCTTCTTGGATGACCATGAAGGCTCACCCATAGCCTCTTGTGGCCGGCCATCTCTTTTGGTAGACGTGTAGACGGGTTTGCATACCCAAGGTCTAGCCTACACCCTCACACAAGGCTGATGGCCCTAGTGGTAACTTTTCGACGTGAGGGATTTCTTCTATTTATTTGCTTTCTAGTGTAGATGTTATGTGATAATCTTTTATGCATAAATAATTTCATGATGTTTCTATGATTGATATTGTCCTCATGTTTGCTTTCCTATATGATACTTAGATTTGATTACACCATGCACGGCCACCATGGCCTCATTTAGATGCACATAGTCACTTAGGTTTTTACTAGTTTATCTAGATCTAGGTTTCATTTTGCTTTTCAAAATAAAGATCAAAAACACAGAAAAAAAGTGCAAAAGACAAAAAGACAAAAAATATTAAGTTAGATTTAGGTTATAAAAGCCGATTCAAATCTCGATTCATTTTCACGCCTCCCAGAGACGAACGATCGGGACTCAAGTTCTAAAAAGAATAAAATCTATGCAATTTTCGTTATCACAAATACCTTGGACGAGTGGTTTTTGCAACTATACTACAATTTCCAACGATTTCAAAATACGTGATTTCCACGCTTATCACAGTAGGCGTCCCCTTCAACCTCAATTGAAGCACCCATCACCTACAGTTGTTGCGCGAAGCAAGGGCACCTCACTTAGTCTTACATCGTGTGTGGGAGAGCTCGCAATCGCACATAAAAGGAAAAGCTTGCATTGGTTGTTCGCCTCATAACACGAGGGTTGACGTCCCCCTACACATGTGCCTCCTAGTGCTCACTCCTCACCCGCTACACCACGCAAGCAAGTATGATCCCTAGTCCGAATACCAGTATACCTAGTACTGTTCACCTGGGCCTAAGCTGAGAGACAGGGAAGAGAATCAGAGAGAGAAAGGGAGGGTTTTGCTTTACTTGGGATTTGTGCCCTCCCTCTCTTAACACTTAGCTGAATCTGAAGAGGCCTCGTGCCTCTATTGGTGTGTTGTGTTGTGCCTCTTCTCTGAGGCTTAAGGCAAGGTCTTGTGCCTTGTGAGGTTCTGCTGGTTAAGGCGTCTGAGGCTTTCTGTTGTAGTCTGATTTTGCACTTGATTGGTTCTGATCTACTGTGGAGATAATTATTTGATACTTAATTGCGGTTACTGTTAAATTATTTAAGTGGTTGTAGAGCTTGAAACTTAAGGATTAATTTGGTAATTCAAATCACCATTTTAACCTCATATTTTTGTAATAACTCTCTGATCTTTATTGAAATATTTTTTTCAGCATTTCATTGGTTTCAATTACATATTATTTTTGATATTGTGATCAGTGGATTGAAATTGCTATATTGCTCCCTACAAACAACCTCAGACTCATCTCTTGTTTTCGAGCTTTACAAATTGTTATTGTTGTTGTGTCTTTATTGAGTATACTACAACGCACATCTTAATACTCGATGAAAATGCATACAACTTTTTGGCACCGTTGCCGGAGAGCAACGCGCAGTTTCATTCACTGATTACAATTCTAATTTGATTCTAACTTGCTTTATCTAATATGTTGTGAGTGTGTGAGGCACACGGGAGAAGATCATCCATACGACAGCCACTCTAGGGGTAGGTAATCTTGTTTCCTTCTTCTTAAGCCCCTCATTTCTGGAAGGAATTAAAAAAAATGAATCAATTAGGATCAACTCGCATTCTTTCTTAGAATTAATCACTTGAGTTGCCTGGTTTGATTTATTTAGAAATCCCCATCTAGATATCTACACCTATTAGGGACTTAAGGTGCCTAGGGCTGTTCACTTTCTTGATTGAGTCCTAGGTGCCAATTTTGGAAAGAATTGGATCTGGAAAAGAGCCAAATTAGGGTTTCTATTTTAGGGTTTGAGGAAAACACACTTTCCTGACTTAAAAGAAAATTGATTTCCCGCATCGTGTGTCACCTGAGCTCTGATTGAATTGATCTAAGCAAGAAAACCCTAAAAGGAAATGCTCTAACATTCACTTGAATCCCTAAAAGTTGAGACTTAATAACCTATTTGCAAAGCACTCAAGGTGATTTTGGGTTCTTTACCTAACTTATCCTAAACTTTAGGGCACGTTAGGTGAAGTTGACCCACCTTGTGGGGTAACCAACCTCCAAATTAGGTCACAAATCACAATCAAATCTAAAGTTCAAGTGAAATTCAAAGGCACCATAATTAAGGAATAAAATTGGTAGACTTAGGGGTCAAGCTTGCTCATTTCGATCTACTTGAATTCTCAGTGACAAGGTTAGGTGGGGGAAATCCTGTAATCCGTTGGGATGCTCTACTGTATAGGGGTCTTTGCGGGACTCTCCCTTCCTGGATGCCCAAGTACTTCTCGAGTGAGTTTCTAATCAAGAGGTATCATCCACCTCGAACCTCCTTAGTCATCCAAAGATTTTTTGGGTGCCTCAATTGGTCCATCACACATTCTATCCAACATCTGGCTCTGTAGTGCATGTTCGGGAGGAGATCCATAAGACCACCCTTGATGCCTCCACTAGCAATTCATTCTCATCGAGGCCAAGCCTCGACCCATTTGTTTGTAATACCACCCGACCAGATTTCCATCTCTTCTGACTCATCTGCTTCTAATCCTAGATCTCCTTCATTTGCATCCATGGAGAATCATAAAGAAGAACTCAATATCCAGGATCAGCTACAGCACCTCAATGATCTAGTCCATGCATACATGAATCCGCCGCAACGTCCTCAGATGTGAGATCACTACAATCCCACTGCGGTGAAAATCGAACCCAGGGTACAAATCCCAACTGGAGGGCCTGATGCTGAACTCAAGCCTAACCTGATTCATGCTATTCCAAAATTCCATGGCTTGAACCCCGAAGATCCCTTCCAGCACATCAAGCAGCTAAAGCATCTGGCCTAGACCTTCGAGCCACCTATTCAGAATCGAGATATCTTACTCATGAAGATGTCATCTTTCCCTCTCATGGATAAAGCTGTCGATTGGTTTCAAACTCTAACCCATCCAATCAACACATGGGGGGAACTCCAAACTGAATTCCTACATAAATTCTTCCCAGTTGGTCGGATAAATGCTTTAAGGCACCAAATCATGCACTTCTCGCAAAATGCAGGAGAACCACTTCATGAGGCATGAGACCGCTTTTTGGATCTCATGCGGAAATCCCCCATCATGGAGTCCCTAAGTGGGAACAAGTCCAGTCTTTTTACCATGGGCTTCGTAAGGATATCAAGCTCTTTGTCAATGCAACCTGTGGTGGAAGAATCATGGGTCAACATGAAGATACAGTTTGGGAGATTCTCAAGAACATGTATGAGAACCCCATAAACAATGAATCACTGGGTATGTTCAACTAGACGGCCGCCTATGCATTAGCAAACACGCGGGGGGCACACGAGACTCGAGGCTTGTTCTCATTTGTCGATCTGGAGTTGGTAGCCAGTGCTTGGACAAGTCTCAATCATTGAGAGAAAGGTGGATGACTTAGCTCAACATCTACAGAGAACCATCGTCGCTCAGCAAAACACGTATGCACAACAACACTCAGGAAGGGAGGCTAGACATAACATTTATGACCACTCACACTAGGGGATAGGCATATATCCACTCCCATCTAATCCCGATTTCGGAGGAAACTCCAGAACTACCTACTATAGTTGAGGGAACTCTGAACCATCGAATTCTGATTTCTGTGGAGCTCCTCAGACTTGCCAGGATCTCCACACCATCCAGAATGATCCATTCTCTAACACCTTTAACCATGGATGGCATAATCATCCCAACTTTGCATGGTCAGGGAATAATCAGAACACCAAACCTCAATTCCAACCCCGACCACAAGCTCCACGCCCATATCTGCCCACTCAACTTAGGCTCAACCCTAATTACCAATCTAGGCCACGAAGAAAAGATCATGTGACTCTGATTCTACAAACTCTGGATGACATCCAAATGACCAATGTAGCTATGTAGAAATAGCATAAAGATGAGATCAGAAAGGTTCGAAATCAGCTCACACAGATGGCATGGACCCGCCAGCCTGGTGTACTTCCTTCCAACCTATGCCAAGTCCAAACAACATGTCTGATGATAACATCATCATCAACTGTATCTAGCTTTATTTAGTCAATTTCCATCATTAAATGCTCCTACATAACTATCAAAAGGCCATAATTCATTGCAAATCCTTTCTGAGAAAAATACAAGAAACCAGGGTTAAAACTACAATTTTACCATCATATCATGAATGCAGAATAACCGTAGGTTTCTCTAGGGATTAATGAAGGGTCAAATGATCTTAAGAATCTAACAAGTGGGTTAATACAGACAGAAAAGGGTTTTCGCGTGTTTTAAGAATTAAATAACTTTCGAAACCCTAAAAATAGACCTGCTTAATTAAATGAGGTTCTGGTCAGGATAAAATTCACCTAAATCCTATAAAATTTATATAAAAATATTCTCTATGATTTAGCATCTTTGATTTGACCATTGGAACCCATCTTGACCCAAACAGAGCCACAGACAGACTTTTGCCCTAATTTGAATTTTTGCATAAATTACCCAGTTAAACTAAGTCAAAACCAAAATCCAACTTCACCATTGGTTTCCTTAGATCAAAATTAAAATTGTATCAAAATTTGTGCCCAATATGAGATCATCTTGACCTAGTTTGCAATTTGGTCCTGTTTGACTCTTTTCTCTCACATGTATGCCATAACTTTCAAATAAATTACATTTGGGTCCCCAAATTTATCGTCTTCTTCCTCAAATAGGTCCCTGCCACCCTCAACTCCTAATCCTAAAGCTTATGTGACCTTAATTTGGCAAGATCTCCGTGATTTCTTGACGAATCCCTCTCAAAATTAAAAGGAAAACTCGTCAAGTAATTGCCTTCCTTTTCAGCTAGATTCAAAGCTCCAGATCTCACCCAAATCTTAATGCGAACACGTGAAAGAACTAGGTATCCTTTTTCGGTGAACCTTCCAAGTTTGTAAAGCTTGCTTCCCAAGCTCTTATCACCCATCTCACGGCTTATATAAGACTCCCTAGGGCAGACCGTTCTCACGCTCGATTTCGATTGGAGTTATCCTCAATTTCGTCTTTCCTCATCCGGCCGAAGCTCCTCGACGTCCGGCGACTTCTTCCTGCCACCTCTCATCGTTTGACCGCAATACCAGTGGCAGATCCTCCTTCCTTTCCTTCCTTCGCGTTAAGCAGTACAGTCGGTGCCTCTATCTCCTTCATCGTCGCCGTCCTACCCTCACCGGAGCAGTTCTCTTCCATGGCATCGACCATACCATACCCGACGTCCTCCTTATCCCTTTCTTCCATTAGAGTAGCTAGTTAGGTTTCGTTACAATCGTAGATTAGTTTCCCTCTCTCTATCTCTCAATTCAACCACTCGACACCACGAATCACCTCTGTCTTCTCCGCGTCCGGCGAGCACTCCGGCGAGGCATCCCCGCCACTACACCCCTCTATCCGCCTCGTCTCCAAGACCTACACCTCCGCCTCGACCTCACAAACCAAAGCCCTCTCTTTATTTCATCATTCACACTCTCACAACCGCCCCCGAACACACCCATCACCGACTTTCGTTCCTAACTTCGTCCGACCACCACGCACCTCCACACGCCACCAAACCACCACCAACACATTCCACACCCTCCAACGATACTCGTGAATGTATTTAATTGGGCCAAAAGGCCATGCTTCTCCTTTCAAGGGTTCATCGTGTCTCCACCATTGCCACCATCAATGCCACCGCGTTCTTTGAGTTCCAGGTAGTAATAGCTCTAGGTCGAACCCCCAGGCAACATAGGATGGTTCCAAGTCTCATCCGAAGTCCCTACTTAGAAGCTTCAGCCACTGCCATGCATCATTTGGATGAAGATCTCACAGCAGTTGCACAAGGAGAAGTCCTGCGGATTTAGTCCCACATCGTGGGTCTTCAAATAAACGCAGCCACATAAATTGCAAAAGTGATAGCGGCTGCTCACCTCAAGTCACTGGGAGTAAGGTCCCCACTTACCCACACTCACCCGACCTGCCTAACCTGTGTTCACACCTCGACTGCAACCCATGCCCACATTCTTGGTCCCGGGTACGCGGATCCCCATTTACCCGATTACCTGTTACTGTGCAAGCTCTAGGAGAGAGGAACCCAGAGAAAGGAGAGAGAGCGTGGGGGTAGGGGGTTTTTGCTATAGAAAGGAATGGCTGATACTTAGCCATTTAAAGAAGGCTCCCCCTCTGTGTGTGAAGAAGAGAAGAAGAGGAGAAGACTTGAGCCAAGAAGAAGAGAAAGAAAAGAGAAGTCAAGGTAGAAGAAGAAGAGGCACGTAGAGAAAGAAGAGAAGGAAGACAAGCCAAAGAAGAAGAAGAAGAACATTAGTAGAGAAAGGAAGAAGAGAGATCCTTGAGTCTCTTGAAAAACACTATAGCATCAGACGTTTAAGACATCTGATCCTACCATCCGACATCTAATTTGAGCTTCTTAACTTAATTGATATTGTGCATCTATTTGCTATTATTGTGAGGAGAAATTGGTGATTCAAATCACCATTTTACCCTCTTCTTTTTGCACATTGCTACTTGAAATTATTGCTATATCATTTTGAATCAATTCTGATTGCAATTGCTCATATCTTTTACTTAGAATTGAGATTAGCGTGTGAATTTCTATTTGCTCCCAACAAACAACCTCGGACTTCAACTTCGAGTATAAATTTTATTTGTTTTTCACATTGATTCGAACTATACTACAACACGATGATTTTAAAACTCATTTCAAAGCGAACTAAACAATGTCGACCCAAAAACACATGGTGAATCAAATCCAAGGTCAATCGTGCTACACTCAGCCAGGCCCATCGACTCATACCTACGTACCTCAGCTGATCTGAATCATACCATGACTTATCCTACTGTTTAGCAATAGGGTCCAATTCTCTCTCCTCCGCCTCCGCATCATGACTGTGTTATGATCAATGTTGTGGGCATGAGAAAAGATTACAAGACCAGGCCCCAAGGCCCATCTCCCAAATCTCACCCAACCCATGATCAATGCAACAAGGTCGAGGACAGAACCAAGAGGTGGAAATAGAAACTCATCCCCCAAGATAGCCAATCCATTCCCATATCCCAAATCTTATCCCACCTCCACACTAGAGGACTATCTGAATCTAACATAAGAGGACCATTAAGGAGCGCACAAGTTACTATCCCATTACTAGATATCCTCACTCTCAACTCCACCTTGCCTGACTTATCCAAAAAAGAGGTGGAGGGACCCTCACAAGGGAAGGTAGTACTATCTGAAAGTGTGAGTGACATAATCCAAAACAGTCTACCTCCTAAGAAATCCGATCCAGGTACCCCGTTGATCCCCTGCAAGGTCGGTGATACAAATTTCAAGCAGGTTGTATTGGATCTTGGCGCTTCAGTCAACCTAATCCCGACCACTCTATTTGAGAAACTTCGGATATGATAGCTAAAACCCACTGATGTTACTTTGCAATTAGCTGACCGGACCGTAATCACCCCAATTGGACTAGTAGAGGATGTTGTAATTAGAGTCAAGGAATTCAGGTACTTAGCTGATTTCCTAGTCCTTGACATGGATGCACCAAAACAAATACAAGATATGCCCTTGATTTTGGGGAGACCCTTCTTGGCTACTGTAGGAGCCATAATCAATTATGAATCAGGACACATGATAATTGCCTCTAGAGATAAGAGAACTGAGATCAATATTTTTGAGGATCTTTTAAAGGAAAAGACAAGTGATTGGCAGAACAACTAGGTTTGATTCAGGATCTCATGACCATTTCAATAGTAGAAAACCTAGAAACAGAACTGGAAGTTTTCCGCATGACGAAGGATCTCGATTAGCCGAGCATGATTCCAGCAAATTAAGAGTATTGGGGGCTTTCACCTTTGATCTTGAGAACATACACATGAATTTCAGGGAATAGGATGACATTCGACGGGATTCGGATTTTTATTCCATGGATCTGGAGACATTTTATTATGAGGATTGTTTTGAGGATCTTCAGGAATTGGGCATGGTATATACCCAGAGTGACCACAACCCAGAGTTTGAATCCTCTACAGATTTGGAGTTGGATGATCCAAAGGGAACTCTCCAGACATTCACTTTTGATTGGGATGAAAACTATAGAGAAGAATCATTAGAAGACCCAACCTTCGAGTCATTTTTTGAGGAATTAATCCTCCATTAGAGAATAATCAAGATGACTCATTAGAAAAGGATCCATTAGGTCACATTGCACAAGAGGAACCACACATCTAGGATATGCTGACTAGATTCACCTCTGACAATCTTACTTCAAAACCCCATGATCACTACATTCTAAGTGATTCCTCCACAAAAACTCCATAAGATCCACCTAGAAATGAATCGACTTGACCCATATCATAGACCTTCTGGAATGACTCTTCATCATAATTTGATACTTGGCCATCTGATTCTCATCCACCATGATCACATATTTTCTACTACTGTTTAACGAGCGAGATCAATGTTTTAAAATCGATGCATGTAGTATAGTTGAAATCGCTCGAAAATAAATAGATTTTATTACTCGAAGTTTTAAGTCCGAGGTTGAACACAGGGAGCAAATGGAATTCATACACTAAGCTCAATGAATGCAATTTGAATACATAATGTTACTCAAAAATCTAATGAAAAATATAAAGCATGAATATATGGATAATAGGAATAAATATACCAAGAGATATAATGAGGACTTATGGAAAATTGGATGTCTGATTATAAAATCTGACGTCTTAAAAGTATGTGCTGCAGTACTTTTCTTCTTCTTCTCTGATTTCTCTTGCAATCTCTCTTCTTCTCTTTCTTCTTCTTCCTTTCTCTGTCTTCTTTCACTTCTTCTGATTCCTGGCTTAGCCTTTCTTTCCTTCTGCTTTCTTCTTCATCCTTTTTTCTTCCTTCAGTTCCTTCTTTCCCTTTCTTTGGCGCGGTTCCTTCTTCTTTCTTCTTCTCTTTCTCTGTGGCTCCTCTTTTTTCTGCCTTTAGTTCCTTCTCTTTCTCTTTCTTCTTCAGCCCTTTAGCCTTCAGCTTCTTCCTCTTCAGTCCTTGCCTTCTCCTCCCTTAGCTTCTCTGACCTTTACCCTCTTCTTCCTTGGCTTCTCTTTTTCTCTTTTCTTGTGAGAGCAAAACCTACCCCTCTACCCGCCCGCGCTCTCTCTTCCTCTTTCTCTCTTAGGCTCACTCTCCCAGAGCCGCTTCTCGGGTAATCGGGTTGGGTACGCACTCGGGACCTGGCCCACCGGCGCACGGTGGTGGGCGAGGAGTGCAGGTCGGGTATACGGGTCAAGCCAGGTCTGCGGGTATCGGGTCACGGACGAGGCGATGAGAGGGTGAGTGGGACCTCACCCCGTGGTCAAGAAGAGAAGAGGCATATGCACCTTTTCAATTTATCTTGCTGCGCCCGCTCATCCACTTCTGAGGTAGGACTAAACGTCCTACCTTCCTGTTGTGCTCACAGCAGCAGATGGCGAATCCAATTGGCTATGCTGCGGAGGCTGTTGACTTCAATTGGTATCCTGGGTACATTCGCGCCTCAAATCCACGTTGCCTGGGACTTGCGCCTGGAGCGGACGAACGTGGAGAAGCCCTCAAGCAAGCTCCTTGCTGCTTAACAATGGCGGCAACCCTCCTGTACCCGCAGTCACACAAACGGCCTTGCGGCCTTGTCAGAAAGCTCAGATAGCTTCGCCAAGACACAGCGAACATAGTGCGGGGGTGGACGTGGCGTGGGGTGGCCAGAGTGTGCATGCCTAGGGCACCCTGTGTGCATGAGAGTGGGTGTGTTCGGGGGGTGTTCTGGGGGTGTGGCGCGATGAGTGGAGTAAGGGTTTAGGATCAGTGAGGTGTTGCAGTGCTTATGGGGTGGTTGGAAAATCGGATGGAGGCGGAGGTCTAGCTGGAGGTGGAGAAGGTGGTGGTGATTTATGGTGTCGAGGGATATTTTCAAGAAATAAAGAGGGGGAACAGGAATAGGAGGGAGAGAGAAGTTATCTAACCTAACCTAAGGACGAAGGAGGTAGGGATGGTGGCCGGCTTGTGTTGCCTTCGCCGGAGACGAAGCTCTCTGTAGGTGAGGCGGCGTCAAGCTGGTATGGCTGACGTGGATGAACGAGAGGAAGGCAACCCAACCACTGGTATTGTGGTTGGGAAATGAGAGAGAGAGGACGGAGTCGTCGAAGCTTGCAGAGAGGTTGTGGCCGGCGAGGAGAGAAGAAAGTGGGGTGGACCGACCCAATTCCAAGCTGAGGAGGTGCAGAATGAATTAGAGTTTCTTAAATAAGTCCTGGAGGTTGGGTTTGTGCTTGGAAGCCAATCTTCCAAGCACGACAATCTCGTCGGAGATGGAAACTCAGAGAGACCCAAATCTCTCATCCGTTCGCATGAGAGATTGCGTAGGAATTAGAGTTCATCAATGGGTTCATATTGGAGGAGATTTCTCTGAGAATCTCCCTTTCAATTTTGAAGGGGATTCTCTGAGAGATCAGAGAGTTCTTGCCTTTGAAACCTCACCGAAGTAGAATTCTCTCTGCTATAATGGCAGAGGGACCTAATTGCAAAGAACAACGAGGAAGCTAGGGAGGTTTCTGCAGAGGTTTTTGAAAGATAGGGGTAGAAATGTAATTAGGTTGAACCTGTTTGCAAAGTGGGTCAAGATGAATTCCTCTTAGGTATAAATTTTGGTACAAATCTAATTTGGACCTAAGGAATCCAATGGTGAAGTTGTATTTTGGGTTTGACTAGTTTTGACTGGACAATTTACACAAAAACCTAATTTAGGGCAAATATTTGATTGAGACCCCAATTTAGGTCAAAATGGGTTCTAAGGGCCAAATAGAAGGTTCTAAACCCTAGAGAATATTTTTCCATGATTTTTAGAGGGTTTAGGTGAATTTTATCCTGACCAAAACCTTGTTAAATCAAGTGGATCTGTATTAGGGTTACAAGAAGTCATTAAATTCCTAGAATTCACATGAACCCTTTTCTGTTTGAACCAACCCACTTTTTATCTTGTTAAGACCATTTTACCTATGTTTAGCCCATGAGAAATCTCATTGTTGTACTGTAATGGTAAAATTGCAGTTTTACCCCTTGTTTCTTGCCTTTCTCTCAGAATGGTTATTCATTGAGTTAGGACCTCCAGTTGGTTATGTAGGAGCTTTTGTTCTCTTTTATGGGTCAAAATGAGCTAGTTAGGGCTCATAATGGTATTCCCATCATACCCCCATGCCTAACTTTTGCTAGTCCCTTAGCAAAATTTTAAGGTTTTAACTTTTGTTCTAGACCAAGAGTTCCTTGATGTTCACAAATTATAATGAGTGCTTTTTTCTTTTTGATTAGGTTAGAATGCTGATAGTAGGCCTAGAGGTACTCAAGTACCAACCAAGATCCAGACCTGACCAGCTCTAGCCTCAGTCCTCTGCGAAGGTTTTTAAGGCTCACAGGAACTATCCTAAGGTTCGTTGGACTCCGCAATTAAAGCACCCATGCTTGTAACATATTTTAGCCAAGGTTTAGTTTGTAGTGCATTTTTTGTAAGAGAGAGATAGAGGATTTTCTTTGTTTGGAGAGTTTTCTCTCTCTTTTCTTTTTATTTCTAGCTTCGGATTGGCTTCTCATCATAGTCTGTATCGGATTCCTCGTCCCCATCATCAATCCTTGAAGGGTCCCTGGCAATCGATGCTTAGTGATAGCACCTCCCATGGCAACCCCCAAAACCCTAGCTTTCAAGATTTCGAGATAATCCCCCCCATGGTGTTCTGTAGCTAAATCCAGACCCTGGCAATCGACATTTCGTGATAATGCTGCCCATGGCATCTAAACCAGCACAGGGTGCTTACGTACCCCCAGTAGGATATGTAGATATCCGAGGAGACAAGTACCGAGGAGACAATATGTTATTGCGCATCTTCGAGGGGAATTTCCCGCCTCTCTGTGCCGGGAACTCATCCAAATCAACTTATGTTGATCGACCGCTCCTAATCTAGGCAACTTTTTCAGAACACTTAAGCGCTTTTGCATGATTTTGATATTTATGCGCATTGACCCAGACTGTCTGTAGATTGGGGTGCTTAGGATACTGAGTCTCGCAAAGCAGAGGTCAGTTAACGAGGCCGAATACTCCCTAAGCCTTAGACTTAATACTTAAGGTTCACATTTTCCCCAACCTCTTGAGGACTATCCAGATCTTAGAGAATACTTGAAGTTTTAAGCCTAAGAGTCTAGCCCAAGAGGCGTAAGATCAGTGTTCCTACTAATCTCCTTTGTGTCACATTAGCACTTTTTTCTTTCATGTTCTTTTTCTTGATGTGGTCTAGAACTTGGTTAATCCATTAATTTCTTACTAATGATTATCTCTTTTTTTCTTTTCTTTTCATTTTGTGCTCCCTTTTTGACATTTTTCACTTTTCCTCCTCAAGTTTTTGTATGGCCTCAAAATTTTCTTTTCTCTTCCAATTTTTTTGTTCTTTTTCACCTTTTCTATTTTTTTGGTATTTTTGGCATATGAGATTTTTTATGAGAACCCTTTTGAATTTTGATTTTTTATGTTTGCACTTTACCACCCCCCCTATGCTTAAGTTTTGCAATGTCCTCATTGTAAACGGAAGGTGTGAAGCAGTATTGGGTTCAAGGACTTAGAACAGAATTTATCGAGTGGGCGAATGGGTCAAAAATGACTGTTGCGAACAATTTCAAGCTCTGGCATGTGTACTAGAGGTGGGATCAACTATTCTAAAATCGAACTCAAGGTGCAATAGACATGAAGTACAGATGGATAATCAGAAGAATCTTGAGTTTTTAGAATAACGGGTTGCCTCCCGTAAAGCACTAAATTCAACGCCTTCAGCCGAGCGGGAAATGGTATGAAGAGGGAGTGGTTAAATCAACTGAGTTTTGTAGAACAAGCACCTTGATCAAGGGCCTGGTTGGTCCAACCAGGTGCTTGTTCAGATCAACAGGTTGATGATGCAGCCCAAACCCAATCAATCTGGTAGTTTGATAAGTTTAGATCAAGAGATGTGGAAACCACCATATACTATGGAGCTCGGAATGATGTGGAAGTGTGAATTCAGGGTTTGGCTTAGTCGAATCAGCCTGGTCAGAGTAGGGATCCATAAAGTAATCAGTGGGATAATGCGGAAACCCTACAGGAGTGATCAGAGAATGATGGAGCATGATTTGTGATCTGATCAATGTCCGAAACCCGATAAAGATGTGGAGGCGAATCATCTACAATCGGCTCAGTAAGAGGGGAATCAGAATCAAAATTGAGTCCAGTTGCGGGTCGGGGTTGAAAACGGGTTTGGATGGGTTCTGTATATGCGGAGGAGGTGGCTTCAATAAGAATTGTCTATGAGGGCTCTTCTAGAAAGGAGTTACAGGTGGTTTCATTTAGAGAGTCCTCATAGTAGCTATCAAATTCAAAAGTGAATGCCTGAAGAGTGTTTATAGGATGAGGGAAATTCGAGTCAAGAAAAGATTCGAACTCTGGGTTGCAGTCACTCTCAGCATTTTCTGGTTTTGATTCCTGAGGATAGAAAAGAAATGATTCCATCTCACTGGAACCTGAATTTAAATCAGTGATCTTGGGATTCGAGACCTCAGAGTCGGGGTCGGAGAATGAATCATGTGAGCTGAGGCCGTAGATTGGCTCATCGTAGTCAGGAAACAAAGGTTCTTCGAAATCATGGTAAGATTCGAAATCGTCGGAGGACTTGCGAAAATCAAGTTCTGAGTTTGATTCGAGATCAGGGGTTCCACCACAGAATAAATCATTCAATGTAGACTCAGCAACCTAACTTGGGTCTAGCCTATTCTTTGATTCTGAGCTCAAAGAGGTGTCCTTATTTGGTCTAGGCACAAGTTCTAGTCTTGTAGGAAAGATCGAATCAAAACCCACTCTTCCAACTCCTCGATTTTTGTATCGTAGATTGGCGTGACTTCTGAAAAATCGATCTGTATCCCTGAGGATGTTGGAGAGGGATATTCATCAAATAAAGGCCCAAAATCATACTCTTCATTTCAACTTTGATCTTCGTCATACGGGGCCTTGTAATCTTCCCAATAAGATTCAGATCCAAATTCTAGGCTGAGGATGTGAGTTGAATCACTAGAATATAGGTTAGAATTACCTTCGAGGGTCACCTTATCAGAATAAGGGTGAGATTTACACCCTCGAGAGGTTCTGTTTTAATCTCATCATTGTAGGAGTCTCGGAATTCTATGCTTGGTGACCCAGGATCTAGGGCTAGCTTAAAATCGTGTTCTCCTATAATTGGGACTTCCCAACCTAATTCAAGATCAAGCATGTTGTATTCCATCTGGGTTGGGAATCCACAACAACCTTGTGCCTCAAACCTAGGATTTGGGAAATCAGATTGGTCCTCGATACTATTCCAAGATGTTTCATGAGCTGTTTAGGGTATGTACAGGTATTTCTGATCGATAACTTGTTTCAATAATCTCATCATCTCTTCCCATTTTTCAAGATCATCTTGGTGTTGTTCCCAAAGTACAGGATTTGTCATGTATTGGAGGTATTCAAAGTTATGTAATTTTTCTATCTCAATATATCCTATTATGAGAATGTCTCGGGTTGATCCTTTTGTTGCTTCTATTAATAACAACTATGCACAGTTTATGATGAAGGTTGTTGTTGTTGGTACACTAACCTGAATGTCTTCTACTGGTTTTGAGGTTTTGTATTCAATTTCATAAAATTCAAGGGCATCCTCAATCATTCTATCTCTCATGGATCTTTGTGATTCAGGTTTCTTGAATGGTATTCCTAAGTAACCAGGCTGCATATTTGGATCCGATGGTGGAATCATGATGTAGAATCAAAATTCAAGTTTGCATCGAAGTGATTTGATCTGAATAGAGACTCCCAAAGAAAATCTATGTATGTGCCCTAAAGAGAAGGGATGAGGGACTGGATGTGATGTTGACCCAATCAAGGCACCCAAAGATGTTTGGATGACTATGGAGGTTCAGGGTGGATGATATCCCTAGATCAGAAAGTCATCCACCTAAGAATTACCTGGGCAGCCAGAGAGGGAGAGTCCCGCAAAGACCCCTACACGGTAGAGCGCCCCCACGGGTTACAGGGTTTCCCCCACTCGACCTCTCTTGTCACTCAGGGAGACCAGAATAGATAACTTGACCTCTTAAGTCTACCAGTTCTATGTTCTAGTTCATGCCTTTGATTTCACTTGAATTAGTAATTATTTGGACTTGTGACCTAATTTGGAGGTTGGTTGGCCTACAATGTAGTCCAACTTCATCTAACATGCCCTAAAGATGGCAAAATGACTTTAGGTCGAGACCTAGAAACCACCCTGATTTGACTCCGAGGTTATTAGGTCCAAGTATTTTTAAGGTTCAAGTGAGTTTAGAATCTGATTTTTAGGGTTTTTCTTGATTAAATCTTTTCAATCAAGGGCTTGGATAGCACACAAATGCGGGCGGGTTTGTTTCCTTTTATGTGTGCAGGTGTGAACTAGCACTCCAAAACCCTAATGTAGAAACCCTAATTTGGCATTATTTCCAAGTCCTTTTTGAGTTAAATGTTCTTCTTGGACTTCAAACAAGAAATGTGTAGTCCCAAAAGATTAGAAATTAAGCGTAATCCCTAATAGGCACAGGAATTTTGAGATAGGATCTCTAAATAGAATCGCTTCAACTCCAATAAGATGTGAAAAAAAAAATTCGCAAATCAGGAAACTAGCCTTTTAAATGATAATTATTATAAAAAGAAGGCAAGTGATTCCTAATTTGATTGTTTCCTCTTCCCCAAGATTAGGAGGTTCGATTAGGGAAGAATAGAGAAGTTACCTGCCTTGGAGTGGTTGATTTGCGCGGGAGATCTCCTCGTGAAATTCCTTGCAAAATCATAATAAAACAAATAGGGCAAGTTAGTGCTCAAATATAATCAAAAATAATGCAAAGACTAGTGATGAGTTGCACATTGCTCCCCAACAACGGTGCCAAATGTTTAACCGACGAGATCAATGTTTTAAAATCGATGTGTCGTAGTATAGTTGAAATCACTCGAAAACAAATAGATTTTATTACTTAAAGTTTTAAGTCCGAGGTCGAACACAGGGAGCAAATGGAATTCATACACTAAGCTCAATGAATGCAATTTGAACACATAATGTTACTCAAAAATCTAATAAAAAATATAAAGCATGAATATATGGATAATAGGAATAAATGTACCAAGAGATATAATGAGGACTTATGGAAAATTGGATGTCTAATTATAAAATCAGACGTCTCAAAAGTATGTGCTGCAATGCTTTTCTTCTTCTTCTCTGATTTCTCTTGCAAACTCTCTTCTTCTCTTTCTTCTTCTTCCTTTCTCTTCTTTCTCTTCTTCTGATTCCTACCTTAGCCTTTCTTTCCTTCTGCTTTCTTCTTCAGCCCTTTTTCTTCCTTCAGTTCTTTCTTTCCCTTTCTTTGGCGTGACTCCTTCTTTCTTCTTCTCTTTCTCTGTGGCTCCTCTTTCTTCTGCCTTTAGTTCCTTCTCTTTCTCTTTCTTCTTCAGCCCTTCAGCTTCTTCCTCTTCAATCCTTGCCTTCTCCTCCCTTAGCTTCTCTGACCTCCGCCCTCTTCTTCCTTGGCTTCTCTTTTTCTCTTTTCCTGCGAGAGTAAAACCTACCTCTCTACCCACCTGCACTCTCTCATCCTCTTTCTCTCTTAGGCTTGCTCTCCCAGAGCCGCTTCTCGGGTAATCGAGTCGGGTACGTGCCCGAGACCAGGCCCACGGCATGCGGTGGTGGGCGAGGAGTGCAGGTCGGGTATACGGGTCAAGCCAAGTCCGCAGGTATCGGGTCACGAACGAGGCGATGAGAGGGTGAGTGGGACCTCACCCCATGGTCAGGAGGCGAAGAGGCATATGCACCTTTTCAATTTATCTTGCTGCGCCCACTCATCCACTTCTGAGGTAGGACTAAATGTCCCACCTTCCTGTTGTGCTCACAGCAGCAGATGGCGGATCCAATTGGCTATGCTGTGAAGGCTGTCGACTTCAATTGGTATCCTGGGTACATTCGTGCCTCAAATCCATGTTGCCTGGGACTTGCGCCTGGAGCGGATGAACGTGGAGAAGCCCGCAAGCCATCTCCTTGCTGCTTAACAATGGCGGCAACCCTCCTGTACCTACAGTCACACAAACGGCCTTGCAGCCTCGTTAGAAAGCTCATATAGCTTCGCCAAGACACGGCGAACATAGTGCGGGGGTCGACATGGTGTGGGGTGGCCAGAGTGTGCATGCCTAGGGTACCCTGTATGCGTGAGAGTGGGTGTGTTCGGGGGGTGTTCTGGGGGTGTGGCGCGATGAGTGGAGTGAGGGTTTAGGATCAGTGAGGTGTTGCAATGCTTATGGGGTGGTTGGTGAGGTGGATGGAGGTGTGGAGCGGCGGGGACGCCTCGCCAGAGGTCTAGCTGGAGGTGGAGAAGGTGGTGGCAATTTATGGCGTCGAAGGATATTTTCAAGAAATAAAGAGGGGGAACAGGAAGAGGAGGGAGAGAGAAGTTATCTAACCTAACCTAAGGACAAAGGAGGTAGGGTTGGCAACCAGCTCATGTTGCTGTCCCCGGAGACGAAGCTCTCCGTAGGTGAGGCGGCGGCGACGACAGGAGCAGAGGCGGCGTCAAGCTGGTTTGGCTGATGTGGATGAACGAGAGGAAGGAAACCCAACAACTGGTATTGTGGTTGGGCGACGAGAGAGAGAGGACGGAGTCGCCGGAGCTTGCAGAGAGGTTATGGCTGGCAAGTAGAGAAGAAAGTGGGGTGGACCGGCCCAATTCCAAGCTGAGGAGCTGCGAAATGAATTAGGGTTTCTTAAATAAGTCTTGGAGGTTGGGTTTGTGCTTAGAAGCCAAGCTTCCAAGCATGGTTATCTCACCGGAGATGGAAACTCAGAGAGACCCAAATCTCTCATGTGTTCGCATGAGAGATTGGGTAGGAATTAGGGTTCATCATTGGGTTTATATTGGAGGAGATTTCTCAGAGAATCTCCCTTTCAATTTTGAAGGGGATTCCCTGAGAGATCAGAGAGTTCTTGCCTTTGAAACCTTGCCGGAGTAGGATTCTCTCCGCTATAATGGTGAATGGACCTAATTGCAAAGAACGATGAGGAAGCTAGGGGGGTTTCTGTAGAGGCTTGCAAAAGATAGGGGTAGAAATGTAATTGGGTTGAACCTGTTTGCAAAGTGGGTAAAATGAATTCCTCTTAGGTCCATATTTTGGTACAAGCCTAATTTAGACCTAAGGAATCCAATGGTGAAGTTGGATTTTGGGTTTGACCATGTTTGACTGGACAATTTACACAAAAGCCCAATTTAGGGTAAATATTTAACTGAAACCCCAATTTAGGTCAAAATATGTTCTAAGGGTCAAATTGAAGGTTCTAAACCCTAGAGAATATTTTTACATGTTTTTTAGAGGGTTTAGGTGAATCTTATTCTAACCAGAACCTTGTTAAATCAAGTGGGTCTATATTAGGGTTACAAGAAGTCATTTAATTCTCAGAATTCACATGAACCCTTTTCTATTTGAACCAACCCACTTTTTATCTTGTTAAGTCCATTTGACCTGTGTTTAGCCCATGAGAAATCCTGTTGTTGTACTGCAATAGTAAAATTACAGTTTTACCCCTTGTTTCTTGCTTTTCTCTCAGAATGGTTATTCATTGAGTTAGGACCTCCAGTTGGTTATGTAGGAGCTTTTGTTCTCTTTTATGGGTCAAAATGAGCTAGTTAGGGCTCATGATAGTGTTCCCATCACCTACCACTCATCATAATGCGGCAAATGACATCCTTTTGAGCTCCTTGAGCCTAACCGATGGCGTTAAAATTAAAGTTTAACGGGAGGCAACTCGTTATTCTTGAAAAAAATCGATACCCTTCTGACCTATTATTTTATTGAAATCATATTGAACTTTAGGGTTCGTCCTTTAGAACAACCAACTCCACCTTTGATACTTGTATCAAAGCTTGAAATCATTTGCAACAGTCATTCTGACTCATTCACCCACCCACCTATTCTAATGTACGATCTAAACTGAACTCGAACACACCTAATTTATAATGAGAACATTGTAAATCTTAGGCAAGGGGGGTATTAAAGTGCAAAATGCTGTGAGAATCAATTCATGGAGGGGTTTCATTAAAGAAAAAAGAGAGAAAAGTGGTAAGGAGAGATCAAAGTGAGTTGAATTGAAAACAATTGAGTGAAAAGAAAAGAATAAAAAAAGGAGCAATTAAAAAAAAAGAAATGAGGTGTCCCTGGTAACTGAGTATGGAATTTACTTAACTTTTAGGCTAAATCAGATGATGGATTAAGACCCGGAAGGATAAAACTTAAGAGATTAGTAACGAGTACTAACCTTAGGCCTCTTGGACCTATTTTCAGGGTTTAAACACTCACGTATTCATTAAGATTTGATTAGTCCACAAGAGGTTGAGGAAAGTGCAAAGCTGTTGTAGTAGGTCTAAGGCTTAAGGACTATTCAACCCCATTGCCTACCCTTTGGTTTGCGGGACTTGGTAACCTAAGCACCCAAAATCCACACACTAAGTCTGGTTTAGTGCACTTAACGAAGAAGTAATGCCAAAAGTGTTCTGTTATAAAAAACTCTCTCAAAAGTCTAGCTTAGGAGCGGCTTGAAGACACAAGTTGATTAGACGAGTTCTCAACGCGGAGAGGTGGAAAATTCCCCTAGAAGATGCGTAATAACATATCGTCTCCTCGGTGCTTGTCTCCTATGATATTTAAATATCCTACTGGGGGCATGTAAGCACCTTGTGCTGGTTCAGGTGCCATGGGCGGGGTTATCCCGAAATGTCAATTGCCAGGGCCTGAATTTAGCTACAGAACACCATGGGAGGTACTATCCGAAGCGTTGAAAGCAAAGGTTCTAGGGGCTTCCATGGGCGGTGCTATCCCGAAGCATCAAAAGCCAAGGATCCTTTTAGGATTGATGGTGGGGACAAGGAATCTGATATAGATAGTGTTTAGGACCAATCCGAGCTGGATTTAGGGAAAATAAAAAAAGAAAAGAGAGAAAACTCTGCAAATGAAAAATATTTCTCTATCTCTCTCTTACAAAAATGCACTGGCAAACTAAACCTAGACTTAATACATTCTACGTACGAGTGCTTCAACTGCTAGGGTCAACGAACATCTAGGAAGTTTTTGCAGGCCTTAGAAGCCTTCGCGGCAAACTTAGGCTAAAGCTAGTTAGGTCTGGATCTTGACTGGTACTTGAGTACCTCTAGGCCTATTATTGGTATTTTGATTTAATCTCTAGAGATGCATCTTAGTATGGCATCCTGATAGTTACATCCGGTCTAGAGACCTGGTTTGATTCATAGGATTTTGCTAAGAGACTAGCAAAAGCTAGGCATGGGGGTATGATAGGAACACCATCATAGGCCCTAAATAGTCACTTTTAGTTAGGTTTGAGGGATAAATGCTCCTACATAATCATCTAAGGATCATAATTCCATATTATTCTGATTTGAGAGGAAAATAGGAAATTAGGGTTAATTCTATAATTTTACCATCACATCTGAAACACAGATTAACTACAGGGTCACTCAGGGGTTAAATGAAGGTCAAATGAGCTTAAAAGTCCAAAATGTGGGTCAACATTGTCAAAAACGAGGTTTTACGCATTTCGAGAACTACAATAACACAAAATCCTAATTTCAAACCTACTTAAATTAAAGAGGTTATAGTTAGGATAAATTTCATCTAATTCTCTTAAAATTTATATAAAAATATTCTAACAGGTTTAATACACTTGGGTTGACCATCTGAACCCACTTTGACCTAAAATAGAGTCGCAGACGAAATTTTACCCTAATTTGGGCTCCTGTGTAAATTACCTAGTCAAACGTGGTCAAAAATAAAATATGACTTCACCATTAGATTTTTTAGGTCCAAATTAGGTTGATATTAAAATTTGGGCCCAATCAAAGTCCATCTTAACCTAGTTTGTAATTTGGTCCATTAAATCTCTATTTCTTTTAGTCAGACCCTAACTTTCGAATTAATTGTAGATAGGGCCCCAACTTTGTCATCATCTTCACACTTTGGTCCCTACTGCCATGGTAGGTGTGAACTCAAGGCAGTCTACCTTCAATCAAAGATTCCTCTTTGATTACTCAACCAAATCCCTCCAAATTTAGAGGGATTACTCTTAAGGACCTTCCAAATCGATTGAGCCGCCTCTTGAACCCAGATTTGAGCCCCAAAAATCATGAAAACGCAAGAATCTTGGGGATCTTCTCCCTTGAAATGTCAAGCTTCTCAAGCTTCTTCCCAAGCTTGGAGCTCTTTATAAGCCCTTTAAAAAGACCCTCTTCGCAAGGCTGTGCTCCTTAGCAAGTTTTGAGGCAAAAAACTCCTCTTCTCCTTCTACCTCCGACACGCTCCGACTTGCTCCAGTGACAACTCTACTCATGCTTCTTCACCCTCTACCACATACTATAGGTAGAGGGAAACTTCCTCTCTCCATCATCCGCTCCTTGCCATACCTACTAATACTAAAGTTAACGTGATTTGTAATTAGGGTTTTTAGAGTTGTAAAACGCGAAATCGCATTTACTTTTAAAATTTATAACCTAGATAGGGGAGTATCTAGGGTCGTCCAAGGAGGAAAATTTGTTTGCAAATCAAATCCCTTGCTTGGAAATAGAAATCACCTTTCTTTTTTGTCTTTTCAAAAATATATTTTTTAGGATTTTGAAATAGCGGGAACAACGCGGGTTTGTTGATAACAAGAAAACAACTAATACCTATTTAATAAAGCTAACCCTAAGGTGACAGGTAGATCCTCTCCCTAAGCTCACCCTAGGCACGTGAAGGCCTAGAGTAATTAGGGAGAGGGAGTGAAACATATGCTAGGAAAAACTTATAAAAAACTATGCAACAAAAATTAAGAGAAGGCAACTTGATTTAATGAAAATTGTCTACACAAAACCTATAGAGGAATGCTTCTACTCTACTTGAAAATACAAGAAAAATAAAACACAAATCCTTTAGATAAAAATGGTGAAGAAGAGGGCTTCTTGCTCCAAGTCAAGTAGCTCATTGACTTGAAAAGACAACTCCTTCCTTGAGATGCTCCTCCCAATGATGTTCTCCAAGGTGGAAGCTACCACCTTCAATGATCTCCTTCAAAGGTGGGCGTGCACCACCCTTTCTCCTCCTTTCCTGGCCATCCTCCTAGTGGTGAAGATCCTCCTCCTTCTTGGCGTGGCACAAAGGGAAGGAATGGGGAGAAGAAGGCACCAAGGGGGTGGGTGATGTGCCCCCTTAATCTTCTTCTCTACTCCTTCTTCTTGGCCGTAGGTTTAGGTGGAAGTAGGAGGATGATGAATATGGTGGTAGGTGATGAGTTTCTATAGAGGTCGAAGGTGGTGGTTATGGTGGAGATGAAGTGTATGGCTAGGATGGCTTTTAGAAGGTGGTTAGGTGATCTTATGGTGGAGAATGGTTGGCGCCAAGTGGGGGGATGTGAAGGTGGTAGTTATGATGGTGGAGAGGCACCTAAAGGTGGAACCAACCATGGAGAGGTGCCTTGGTTTTGGCGCCACCATGAAGGCTTCTAGAAGGGGGGTTTGGTGGATGGCTAGGATAGGTTGTAGGGTTAGGTGTGGGGCCATGATGTGGGGGTGTTTTGGCACCAAAAGGGAGGGCTTCTAGAAGGTTATTTTGGCGCCAAAACAAGGTGCCTTTTGGGTGTAGTTGAGGGACTAAGAGGTGTCTATCTTGGTGCCAAAATAGAGTAGAGATTTAGGTAGCTTAGGTGGACTAGGTAAGCTTAGGTGGAGCTAGCTAGTGTTGAGTTAAAGGTGGAGAATGGCCAAGGAGCTGGATGCTAGCTATGCTAAGCTAAGCTAAGCTAGCTTAGCTAGCTATGGAGTAGAGGAGTAGGCAATGGGAGCTAGGGTTTGAGGAGAGGAGTTGAGGAGGAGAAGTCTGGAGCTAAACTGGAGCTGGCAGCTGCTGAAGAGGATGGCATGGAGCTACTTTAGCTGGCTTAGCTTACTAGTTCTTTGCTAGCTGCTAAGCCAAGCTAAAGTAAGTTGTCTTCTGCCACAAGGAGCTGAGGTGAGCAGGGTCTGGTGCTCCTGGGGAGGATCAAGCTGGTTGAGGCAGCTAAGGTAGCTTAGCTCAACTGAGTTGAGCTAAGCTGAGTCCCCAAGAGCTGGACTTGAGCTTCCTGAGCTAAAATGAAGTCATTTTCAGCTGGATGGAGTTGAGTGGAGCTGGATGTAGCTGGACTTGAGCTGGAGTGAACTCCAGTCAACTTAGCTGAGCTAGCTAGAGCTCCTTGTGAACTAATGGGAGCTAAAATGAGCTACACTCAGCTAAGTTGAGCTGGATCTGAGCTGATTTGAGCTAGGGTGAGCTAAGATGAGCTCCCTTGAGCTGCCATTCAGCTGAGATGAGCTGAATGGAGCTAGGATGAGCTAACCCTAGTTCAGATGAGCTGAATTCCAGCTATGGTGAGCTGGAATAAGCTGAGTTCTAGCTGATGAGAGCTTCTCCTTCACCAGTTGCCTTCCTGAGTGCTAGGGTTCTAGGGATCTAGCAATCTGTACATCCGTAACACTCACAAAAACATATTAAAAATACAATAAAAAGTGCAATGCATGACTAACCTAATTAATGCCTAAATGCAGCCCAAAAGACCCGTTTGCAGAGCAAAATCCTAAGAGCTAGGTTTGTTTTAATGCATAAGAATGATGATAAACTGACGTTTATCACCTGCCAGGAGCTCCCTCTCCCCTCAACATTGCTATCCTCCCTCACCGAAGCCTTCACCTTCTCCGGTGTCGACCTATAATAGTCGGCCGCCTTCGTCTACTCTCCCCCTCTCTAAGTCCCCCTTTTCTCTTCCTCTCACCTCCCTGATCCTCTACAACCCCTTAGACTCTAGGTTCATGCACAACATCACCCGTACACCTCCACCTTCCCCAGTGCCGAAGTACCTCCAGCAAACTCGCACGACCACTACATCTCACCAACCAGCCTACCACTGAGTCTGCAAGCTCTGCCTTGCCTCACTAATCAAAAGCCTCAAAGAAATCTAGGGCTTTGATCTCTCTCACACCCCACTGAGCACCACCACCTCCGTATACCTTCTTTGACTTCGCCACGCACACACACACCTCCTCACAGCACACCACGACCACCATCACGTTTGCCACACTCAAGAGAACCTCCTGAGCTTTTCTAACAGGGACAAGAGGCCGTATTCTTCTTTTCAGGTATACGTCGGAGCACTGTCGCCGCCACCACCTTCTCCAGCTCCATCTGCAGTTCTCCAACCAAGTACATCCTCGCTGCTACCTCCAAGCACTACGAAACACTCCCAGGATCCCCTCCGAGTCCTCAATTGAAGCAGCAGGTGTCCCCTTCAACCTCAATTGAAGCACCCACCACCTGTAGTTGCTGTGCAAAGGAAGGGCACCTCACTTAGTCCCACATCATGTGTGGGAGAGTTCACAATCGTACATAAAAGGAAAAGCTTGCATTGGCTATTGGCCTCATAACACGGGGGGTGAGGTCCCCCTACGCACGCACCTCCTTGCGCTCACTCCTCACCCACTACACCACACAGGCAGGTCTGGTCCCTTGCCTGAATACCCATATACCGGGTACTATTCACTCGGGTCTGAGCTGAGAGATAGGGAAGAGAATCAGAGAGAGAAGGGGAGGGTTTTGCTTTGCTTGGGATTCATGCCCTCCCTCTCTCTCTCAACACTTAGCTGAATCTGAAGAGGCCTCGTGCCGCTATTGGTGTGTTGCTATTGTGCCTCTTCTCTAAGGCTTAAGGCAAGTCCTTGTGCCTTGTGAGGTTCTGCTGCTTAAGGCGTCTGAAGCCTTCTGTTGTCGTATGATTTGGCACTTGATTGGTTATGATCTACCGTGGAGATAATTATTCTGATACTTAATTACAATTACTGTTCAATTATTTAAGTGGTTGTAGAGCTTAAAACTTAAGGGTTAATTTGGTGATTCAAATCACCATTTTAACATCATCTTTTTGCAATAACTCTTTGATCCTTATTGAAATATTATTTTGAGCATTTCATTGATTTCAATTACATATTATTTTTGATATTTTGAATAGTGGATTGAAATTGCTATTTTGCTCCCTGCGAGTGACCTTGGACTCATCTCTTATTTTCGAGCTTTATAAATTGTTAATGTTATTGCATCTTTATTAAGTGTATTATAACGAACATCTTAACACTCGACGAAAATGCATACCAACACCTAATGAACACTACGGTTGAATTTTAAGTTCACCTGGTCTTTCTCAACGCTGAGTAGTGAAAACCAAAGTTACTTAGACTCCTAAGCCAAAGCAAACCAACGAATCCTATATCGTTGACTCAGGTACAAGAATACGTCATAAGTTAGGAGAGATCCTGATCTATCTTGTCAATGCTTGAGTGTATTAAGCCAAAGCCTGAGCGAATCAAGCTATTGTGACCCGGAAAGTGTAACCAGCAAAGGTTGAATATCCATAAACACTTATTCTATTTTTGTTTTCAGCTAAAAAATCATAATTAAACACTTATAAATCTTTTCTCTCCTCTGAAATTCTCTTGTGGAGTTCTCCCTCAACAATAAGTACTGTAGGTCCCCTATTGTATTTTTGGATTTTTTTGATTTTTTTTAATTCTTTAAAATTTTTTAATTTTTTTGGTATTTTTAATAATAGTATACGATATACTACAAGTGTGTCTATAATTGCATTTTAGAAAATAATTTCACCATTTACACTCCCCCATGCTTAAATGATGGAATGTCATTGTATGAATTAGGTGGATGCAAATGCATTTTCTGCTTTTCACTAACTTAGACTGGGTAACGGAAGAAAGTCGGATAGAGGAGATAAAAATCTCTGTGCTAACGATTTCAAGTCTAATACAAGTATCAAATTGGAAAGTTGAGCTAAATAGTGAAATGTAGGACACATGTGACTATGAATGCATGCTATAAATGCAAGCATAGACACCTAAGGAAGAAATGGAAAATAAGAAAGGTGAAAACAACTATATACAAGAGATAGTTTGCTAAGTTTTACACCTTCAGCTAGGCGCAAACCCAGTAGAAGTATCAAAAGTATCACATGTAGGTTCAAAATATTGGAGCGAAATGATACAATTGACAAGTCTAAGATCATGCAGCCCAATGAAAGGTTTTAATCTTTATCCATTCACAATGAAAGGTTCAGATTTGTCAATCTCAGTGATCTTGATGGCTCCATTGTCAAATACTCTCAAGATTGTAAAAGGCCCAATCCGCTTGGATCTTAGTTTCCCTAGGAAGAGTTTCAATCTTGAGTCAAATAGAAGGACTTTTTGACCAGGGTGAAAAGTTTCCTATTGTTGGACGTGTTACGAAGCTACGCTAACGTGTTCGGTTTTGGAAAACCTGTCGTTGTAGTTCGAAAGCGAAGGATTCGTGTTCAACAAATAAAATTTATACCGAAATTAAAATTTCGGGTCGAACACAGGGAGGCGAACGTTTGATTTAAAAACTTCGCGTTTCTTTTTATTTTGTCACGAAGAAATTCAATTTAAACTATCTAAGTATCTACAACAAATAAAAGAGAGAGAGGGAGTAAGAGAGAGAGAAAGAATACTATACATGGAAATCAAAATGAGATGTAGAATAGACAAGGAATTTATCATAAAAGAGTTCGTTCGTTACAGCTAGAAAACATAAAACAATTAGTCTAGAAAGCATTAAAAGAATGGAGGGAGAAATGTCCTCCTCGACGATCGCTCAGAGAACGAATAGACTACTCTAGAAAGCAGTAAATCTATACTAGAAAGCAATAAAAAGAATAGGGAGAGAGAATCCTCCTCGACGGTCGCTTGGAGGACGAGCCGGACGGGACGACGCCTGGACGAAGGAGAACGAAGCGGGACGAAGGAGGACGAAGCAGAAGAACGGGAACGAAGCAGCACGCCGTCGTCGTCGCGGGATCCACTTCCGAAGGGGGACGAAAATTTGGACTTTATCTCGCGAGAAGCATCCCGGGTGTGGGACAAGCTTCTCTTGAGCTTTGGAGAGGTAGAGAGGAGAAGGAAGGGATGAAAATTTCGTATGGAGGGGGTCTCCTTTTATAGTTGCAAGGAGTGGGGGCAAAATGGACATTACATCTTCAAAATAATAAATAAGGGGTCTTTAGTGACGGATAAAACCGTCGCTAAAGCCCTCAACGTGGGCGTAACCTCCGCGCCCACGCGCGCCCGCTCGGCTGCCCGCGCGCGTAACGCCTACGCACGTCCGCATCGCCTCAGCCGTCCGATCGCGAGATCGGACGGCTTATATCGCGTCCGCGCCCACTGCGTAGCGCGCCCGCCCGCGTGCGATCGCGCGTTACGCCCGGCGTCCAATCGCGCGTCGTCCTGATTGAGCGCGCGCAGCCGTTGGATCTTCATCTGACGCTCGTCCGCGCCCGCTCGCCCGTACCTTCCACCCCCTCACCGCGGCTCGAACCCGCGACCTCCGCTTCGCCCGCGGCTGCGTCGCCGCTGCGCTACGCGGACGAAATGGTCGCGCGGACGCTTTTAAGCGCGAGCGACCGCAGCCGTTGGATCGAAATCCAACGGCGGAGAGGAGACGGTGCGCGGTCTTCACAAGACGCATGCGGCCAATTGGGCGGCTGAGATGGCGCCACGTGGCGCCATCTTGGCCGTCCATCTTCTGGAAGTTGTAGATGGTGCCACGGATGTCGGATTGACTCGATTTTTGTGTCGTTGGGCTGCGATCGTCGATCCGAATTCATCCGTGTGGTCGGATTTGCCATCTGAAGTGCGGATTTACACCATCCTGGCCCTTGATCTTCTAAGGTTCCCCGGTCTCTATCTGATGCTACGGATGCCTGATTAGGACGATCTTGGAGTCGTTGAACTCCAATCGTCGCCCTGATCACATCCATACGGTTGGATCTTTGATCCGAGGCCCCGATTAAATGTTTTCCCTATCCAAGCACATAAAAGGAGACAATTAACCTCCATTTTATTCAAACTACTCTAAATGCAAGATGATGCATGTTATGCAATATTTATATTATGAAATGCAATCCTATGCTTAAGAACATGCATAAATAGACATTTTAAGTAGTGTAAATGTGTTTACATCATACCCCCATGCCTATCTTTTGCTAGTCCCTAGCAAAAACTATATGCTATTTATAAAAGAATTAGGTTAGATTATTTGGACCTGAGTTATTTTCAATCATTAAGAAATTGTCTACTTAAGAACTGAACTTTCAAAGACACAACAGTGCCCGGATATCAGCCAAAATGCAGACCGCCTCAAGCCTCGCCTTATTCAAAGAAAAAATTCTTTTTCTCTTTTTACTCTTTTCTCTTTTTTTTTTTTTTTTTTGATTTTCAAATTTTAGGGTTTAAGAGTGGCTTTCTACGGCCATTCAACTCACCCAAGATTTGATGAGAACCCTAAGTTTTAAGCATCTTATTGTGATTGTGATAGACTCGTTGACCGACAATTAGAACGGACTTCGGATTTCTACGCCTCTAGGTGACCTCAAAAAGAATTCTGCCTAAAGGTGTATCTTTACAACCGGTAGCTTTCTCCCTACTTTTATTTTTTAACGGGGTCAACACAAGGGTGAATCCAGTGTATATATCCCCGGTTTATTCTACTTCTCCGCTTCTTCCTGAGTGTTTTGGGAATTTTTAGTGCATTTTCTGAGCTGGGTTCTGGACAACCGGTCGATGAGCTGTTACCACCGACAACTTGCCAGCCATACTCGTGCGGTGAAGTGTGGCTTATTTCTTTTTGTTCTTTTCTCCTTTTTGATTTTTTTTCTTTTTTCTTTTTCTTTTTTTTTTTTTTTTTTTTTAAGTAGGTGGCTTCCCTGGTCTAAGATTTACCTAAAGGCAGCAAAAAGAGAAAGGTCAGTGACTGGGCTCTGGACAACCTACCTATGGGCTGTTACCCACGATAACTTGCCAGCCATATCACCCTAGAAGGTTCATTAGCTACCCAATTTCCATTAAAATCGCCAAATAACGAGTCAGTGCAAGGAAAGTATGTAGATGCTTAAGACTCAAAATTCCCTCACATCAGAGGGCGGGTTGATAAGTCGTGTACTTATCACCCAAACTTATTTACTCCAATTAAAATAAAATTCAAGTTGGCGAGAACTCGAAAAACAAATCCACATTTTAGTGGATATACGGGCTGATTAAGTCCAAAGACCTGAAGGGTCTTTGTGTTCAGAACATAATATAGTATTTCTTAAGATCGAAAATTTTCTTAAACCCAAATTCTCTTTCCTAATTTTGATTTTTTTTTTTATATAAAATAAAACAAATCTACGGAGCTGACGAATGAATTCAAAGATAAATATCCATCCCCCCATGCCTATCTAATGCAATGTCCTCATTGTATTAAAAAGACATAAAACAGAGTGGAAAAGCGTAGAAAGCACCTGAATTGCGTGGATATCGGGTCCGCTCCGAGATGAAAATGAAAAAGAACTGTATATGTGCTGAGTTTAGTGCCTTCAGCTAGGCACACTATACAAAGAAAAGAAATGAAGAATTCACATGTGCAGGTCAGAATTAGAATGAACAGAAGAATCCTCCGACCTGTCAGCAGAGGTCCACAGATGTGGACCAGATTGTGGTGCAGACCCACACCCCATAATCGAGAATATCTTAGGTTCTGGATAAAAATTACACAAAACCTAAAATCAGAATGTAAGCGGGATCGGGCCTGCGATTTCTGAGGATGCAACCCAAGACCAAAAAGTCGGGTTACAGAAAATTGAAGCTCAAAAGGATAATCGTTGAATGTGTGCTTGAGTTGAACATCCTAGAAACAAATGTCGTAAGGGTTCTGATTTGATGGTTTCAGCTTAAAAGGAACCCTTCGACTCAATCTTCCATTTCCTCCAAAATTAACTTCCCAAATTAGAACTTCCCCGCTCCTATCCTCCTCATTAAGTGTATCAAATTCCAAGACCTCTTGTATATTCATCACCCCGTCTGGAATCTCCAAGTCTAAATGATGTGGCAGAATCAAATTGACTTGGGTCTAATTATCTCAGAATTAGAATCATCAATAAGCTCAACAGGGTGTAACTGATAATCAGGGCATTGAATTAATTCCTCCAGAAAATGCGATTCTGGATCCGTATCGTGTGCCCTAATAAGATCAGTTTCCTCAGTTATTGGGCTATCAAATGATCTATCAGATTCCTCAGGCCCAATCGTCTCACAAAAATCGTGATCTGAAAACTCGTGTGAGACTTCGCAACTTGAATCTTCACCATCAGGATCCGTATCAATGTATGTCCCAAAATCATTTGTCACTTTGCGTTCCAAGGAGACATACGTTTCCTCGTAACCCGACTCAGGGATTTCAGGTGAAGAAATCAAATCATCCTTAATTGGTTGTTTTAATTCAATCTGGTCAGCTTCGTAACACGTGTCCCCCCCAACAGGTGCCTGAGCGGGTTCTGTCATTGGCTTTCCTGAAGAGAGTTCATCCTGGGAATTATTCCAAGATTGAATCAAAGCAACCATGAATCTCATCCTCAATTTCGCTAATTTCCCAAGTAGAAACTCACCCGGGTTCTTATCCTTAACATCCTGGAGCCAATCCAACAAAGACTTATTTAAATCATCAATCATTTCAATCAGGGGCTCCAATCTCTCAATGCAAGGTATTGGCTGAACTTCTAAAGATTGAATGATATTCCTCAAGTTAGCCAGAACCTTATCTTGAACCTGATTAACCTGAACCAAATGAGTTGGTTCAGGGTTGGGCGGGTTTGACATCAATGTAGAGGAATTAACGAATTGAGATTCGTTATACCCATCCTGATAATAGGTCATTTCAGATTGTTCAAAAGATGGAGATGACCTAAAGGCAGTGAAATCAGAGGATGGGTAAGGATCAGTGTATCCTTCTTGATTGTAGATCGCATTAGGTTGTTCATGAAAGGAGGACGATCTATAATCGATGCAACTCTGAGAAGGATAGAATTGAGAATCAAAGTGTTCAGGGTTAGACCCTAAACACGGGGGTCCGGAATTGTATCCCCAATCCGAATTATCCCAACTAACTGATGGTCGATTACAATACGAGTCGGGATAATCGTCATGTTGCGGATAATTCATGACAGGAGTGAAAGAGCGGGAATGCGTGAAATATGTGGAAGGATTCATGATACACAAGAGGAAGAAAGGTGCCCTGTAATACAAACAATCAAACCTGTCCTTAAATATGTTAGCCTAAAGACCTACAGACTCTCAAAACCCGTCTTGAGATAAAGGAACGATTTGATCTACTTCCGTCTGCTCAATCCAACCAGTTAGAAGGAGGGACTGGGGAGAAGGTTCTTCCTTTGGCTTACGCCTCCGGTTCCTAGTGTACCCCCCAGCCGCGATCGTTTGACTCTGCTCCCCTAGCTAGACATCAGATTGAACAGTAGAAACAGACTAATCGAAAATAATCTCGTTCTGGGTTCTGAAGAGCGAGTCCAATCCTTAAGGCCAACGTCTACTTTGTTTTATTTAGGGCTAGGTTTGAATGTGCTTTGGAATGTGATGGGCCCTTTAAATGGGTTGTGCCCTTAATGATTGATTGATTTGTGTGTGAGTGCACAACCAGTGATTTTCAAGCAAGATTGTTTTTGATGTGGTGAATTTTAAGATTCAAATCTTGCTTAGTAGCTTTTAGGATTCAACTTTAGGTGTTTTCAATCAAGTTTCGTTGGCACACCAAGTTTTACAAGCACAGGTGAAGATATTTTCCTTTAAAGTTTAAAAAGAATGTGGAGTGCCTGGTAAATCCCCAAGAGTTGAACCTAATTGGCAGCTACTTGATGAGTTGATTTTATTTGAAGTGGTGCAGCCCAAACAACTCAAACAACTGGCCTGATGCACCACTTAATTAGGCACACAAATGATTACCTAATCTGATTTCTACTCAATTATGTGTTTGGATGTGTGTACCGGCTCCTAAGATCGGTTTACCGGTTGAGTTAGAAAATCAGATGAGGTTGTGTACCTCTGTGAGATTTTTTTTTTTATTTTTTTCTTTTTTTAATGTGGGGGTTGGAGTGAGTATGGATGTCAAACAACAAACAATCTAACCTTAGAGTTTATAAGAACACCTAGGTTGATTGATGTTTGAATTATTATGTGATGAAATAAAATCTAATGGGTGGGAGGTGGGGGATAACTTACAAAACCTTCCACAGCACTTTACTCCGATCTACCGCTTTTGCCAGCCTCAAAAGAGTACCTGCAATTACAATAAGAAAGGAGAAAAGTGAGGTAAATGATATGTAAGTTACAAAATGCGAAGAGAAATCAAAGATCGTTGCCTCCCCGGCAACGGCGCCAAAATGTTGGACGTGTTACGAAGCTACGCTAACGTGTTCGGTTTTGGAAAACCTGTCGTTGTAGTTCGAAAGCGAAGGATTCGTGTTCAACAAATAAAATTTATACCGAAATTAAAATTCCGGGTCGAACACAGGGAGGCGAACGTTTGATTTAAAAACTTCGCATTTCTTTTTATTTTGTCACGAAGAAATTCAATTTAAACTATCTAAGTATCTACAACAAATAAAAGAGAGAGAGGGAGTAAGAGAGAGAGAAAGAATACTATACATGGAAATCAAAATGAGATGTAGAATAGACAAGGAATTTATCATAAAAGAGTTCGTTCGTTACAACTAGAAAACATAAAACAATTACTCTAGAAAGCATTAAAAGAATGGAGGCAGAAATGTCCTCCTCGACGATCGCTCGGAGGACGAATAGACTACTCTAGAAAGCAGTAAATCTATACTAGAAAGCAGTAAAAAGAATAGGGAGAGAGAATCCTCCTCGACGGTCGCTTGGAGGACGAGCCGGACGGGACGACGCCTGGACGAAGGAGAACGAAGCGGGACGAAGGAGGATGAAGCAGAACGGGAACGAAGCAGCACGCCGTCATCGTCGCGGGATCCACTTCCGAAGGGGGATGAAAATTTGGACTTTATCTCGCGAGAAGCATCCCGGGTGTGGGACAAGCTTCTCTTGAGCTTTGGAGAGGTAGAGAGGAGAAGGAAGGGATGAAAATTTCGTATGGAGGGGGTCTCCTTTTATAGTTGCAAGGAGTGGGGGCAAAATGGACATTACATCTTCAAAATAATAAATAAGGGGTCTTTAGTGACGGATAAAACCGTCGCTAAAGCCCTCAACGTGGGCGTAGCCTCCGCGCCCACGCGCGCCCGCTCGGCTGCCCGCGCACGTAACGCCTACGCACGTCCGCGTCGTCTCAGCCGTCCGATCGCGAGATCGGACGGCTTATATCGCGTCCGCGCCCGCTGCGTAGCGCGCCCGCCCGCGTGCGATCGCGCGTTACGCCCGGCGTCCAATCGCACGTCGTCCTGATTGAGCGCGCGCAGCCGTTGGATCTTCATCTGACGCTCGTCCGCGCCCGCTCGCCCGCACCTTCCACCCCCTCACCGCGGCTCGAACCCGCGACCTCCGCTTCGCCCGCGGCTGCGTCGCCGCTGCACTACGCGGACGAAATGGTCACGCGGACGCTTTTAAGCGCGAGCGACCGCAGCCGTTGGATCGAGATCCAACGGTGGAGAGGAGACGGTGCGCGGTCTTCACAAGACGCATGCGGCCGATTGGGCGGCTGAGATGGCGCCACGTGGCGCCATCTTGGCCGTCCATCTTCTGAAAGTTGTAGATGGTGCCACGGATGTCGGATTGACTCGATTTTTGTGTCGTTGGGCTGCGATCGTCGATCCGAATTCATCCGTGTGGTCGGATTTGCCATCTGAAGTGCGGATTTACACCATCCTGGCCCTTGATCTTCTAGGGTTCCCCGGTCTCTATCTGATGCTACGGATGCCTGATTAGGGCGATCTTGGAGTCGTTGAACTCCAATCGTCGCCCTGATCACATCCATACGGTTGGATCTTTGATCCGAGGCCCCGATTAAATGTTTGCCCTATCCAAGCACATAAAAGGAGACAATTAACCTCCATTTTATTCAAACTACTCTAAATGCAAGATGATGCATGTTATGCAATATTTATATTATGAAATGCAATCCTATGCTTAAGAACATGCATAAATAGACATTTTAAGTAGTGTAAATGTGTTTACATCATACCCCCATGCCTATCTTTTGCTAGTCCCTAGCAAAAACTATATGCTATTTATAAAAAAATTAGGTTAGATTATTTGGACCTGAGTTATTTTCAATCATTAAGAAATTGTCTACTTAAGAACTGAACTTTCAAAGACACAACAGTGCCCGGGTATCAGCCAAAATGCAGACCGCCTCAAGCCTCGCCTTATTCAAAGAAAAATTTCTTTTTCTCTTTTTACTCTTTTCTCTTTTTTTTTTTTTTTTTTTTGATTTTCAAATTTTAGGGTTTAAGAGTGGCTTTCTACGGCCATTCAACTCACCCAAGATTATAGATCTAATCAATGAGCTCACCAGAGCTGAAGAAGATGAATGAAATTCTGACATTACATCTATCTAATCTACCTAACTAACTACTATAACTAATCTACTTACCTAACCTACTATTACCTAAACGAAGGGGGTAGAAGATCTCCGTCGATGGTCCTTAACGAAGGAGGAAATCAGAGGGACAAGGAAGAAGTCCGACAAGTGTGGCAGAGTGAAGTAGAGGAACTCCAGTGTCAACGCTGCGTCTGAAGACTTGGCTGATGTCGATGGAGATCCAGAGCAAGCAAAGGTGGACGGAGGAAGACGAAGGAAGTGGAGGAAGGTCGCCGGATTTTGGAAAGAATAGCCTATTGGTTAGCTCAATGAAGAACAGGGAAGGGAGGTAACTTGCTGAAATCAACAGTGTGGAGGGGTATTTATAGGTTGCGGCAGCTAAGGAGGGTGTATCTAGACGAAGAAGAGTCTAGGAGTGGAGTAACCACCGGCGTCTTCTTCGACACCGGTGAGGTTATCTTCAACCCTAAAATGGGATTGCAGCTTCATCCAGACCGGTGGATGAAAAGGGGATGGTGAGCACAAGCTCTAGGAGCTTGGAGAGGAAGGAATGACGTCGGATACCTAGTAATCGGTGGGTGAAAGCACATCCTATCGTCAGCCGTCGAGGAGGCTGAAGAAAGAAAGAAGTTTTCAGGGACTTTCTTGTAACTAAAATTGAGGACCTAAGTGAATAATGACTCAATTGAAATAAAACATAAGGACTAAAATGTAAACTAAGGTTTTCAAGATTTATTTTAATTTAAATCTTTTTCAACTTTTTATATATGATTATAAATAAGACAATTATTATATTTAGACCTTGAATTTACATTTTTGACCTTTTTAGCTTAATTTATTTTATTAAGTAAGGTTACTTAAGTTATTACATACTTAGGTATAAATTATACTTAAGTTAGTTAACACATTAATTAGATAAATTACTGATAATATTTCGAGTCCAATTATAAACTAAATTATTAATAATATTAATTGGATAATAATATAGCATTTTTAACTTATTTTAAGGTCCTTTACTATTTATCCCTTATTTAATAATTAACTCATATATTTACATATTCCTAACTAATTCACTACGAAGACTATTTAATTAGGGGTAATTAGAGACCATGATGAGCTTCTCATCAGTAACCAGAACATGAAATGTCATATATGCTTGAACACAATCATCAGAGATCTAGAAGTCTACATCTTAAAAGAGAAGATTGGTGAGAGGTCGGGCTATTTTCGAGAAGTCCACTAGAAAGCGGCGACAAAAGCCAACATGCCCAAGTAAAACTATGATCTGTTTAACCAACGAAGGTAATGGTAGGTCAGAAATCAATTTTACCTTCTCAATGCTATACATAGCCATATTAAGTTGTAGAATATTTGTATGCATCATGAATTAAGTTTATAACATTCTATAACTTAATATGTAATGATTGTGTTATTTTTATGTGCAGGAATGATATTTAGAAAGAACAAGGGTTGGGGAGTAAATTTCCCCAACAAACAACCGGCGGCATTGTTCCCCATCCTCAGGCCACCCTCAACAGCCGCCAGCCTCAATAACACCTCCCCAATAGTCTCCAGACAAAATTAGAAAAGGGATTTGAAAATCCCTTAATTGGCGCACGCGGGAAGAGAGGAGTTAAAAAGGAGGCGGAGAAAGGAGAGGATCATCTGGATCTTCCCCCTATGAGGATCTCCTCGCTCCTCTCCACCATGATCTCTACCTACACTGTGGATCCAGCGTGCACCATGGCTTGAGCGAGCTTCACCGTCGTCTTTCCCTTGCCGCGGTGTGTGCAGTGACAGTGCGCACACCGCCCACCGCGCCCTCCAATCACCCGCAGGCCTGCTCAGGCGCAACACCAAGCGCCTGCACCTGCCTTCAAGCACCTGCAGGCGCTGCGTCTGCCCCTGCCAGGCCACTCCCGCAGGCACATCCTCCCTTCCAGCCATGCCTGAGGGTGCTGCGCGCCTTCACCACTACCAGGCCCGCTCACGCTCCCCGCAGGCAGGCGCGCCCCCTCCTGCAGGCGCCCTTCTTTAGCGCCCGCAGGCGCTCGCTGCCACCTTGCGCGCTCCTGCATGGCCCGCCTTCACCTGCCAGGTGTTGAACTTTCGAATTGCTACGCTAATGTGTTAGGTTTTGGAAAACCTGTCGTTGTAGTTTGAAAGCAAAGAACTCGTGTTCAACAAATAAAATTTATACCGAAATTGAAATTCTGGGTCGAACATAGGGAGGCAAACGTTTGATTTAAAAATTACGCATTTGTTTTTATTTGTCACAAAGTAATTCAATTTAAAACTATCTAATTATTTACAATAAATAGAAGAGAGATAGAGGGTAAGAGAGAGAGAGAATATTACACACAGAAATCAAAATGAGATGTAGAATAAATAGAGAATTTATCATTAAGGAGATTGTTCACTTCACTATTACAACTAGAAAGTATAAAACAATTGCACTAGAAAGCGATAAATTTACTCTAGAAAGCAATAAAAGAATGGAGGGAGAAATGTCCTCCTCGACGAATGCTTGGAGGATGAGCAGAACTACACTAGAAAGAAGTAAATCTATATTAGAAAGCAGTAAAAAGAATAGGGAGAGAGATATCATCCTCGACGGTCGCTTGGAGGACGAGCCGGACAAGACGACGCCTGGATGAAGGAGGACGAAGCAGGACGAAGCAGAAGAACGGGAACGGAGCAGCACGCCGTCGTTGTCGCGGGATCCACTTCCGAAGGGGGACGAAAATTTGGACTTTATCTCGTGAGGAGCATCCCGGGTGTGGGACAAGCTTCTCTTGAGCTTTGGAGAGGTAGAGAAGAAAAGGAAGGGATCAGAATTTCGTGTGGAGGGAGTCTCCTTTTATAGTTGCAAGGAGTGGGGGCAAATTGGTCATTACATCTTTAAAACAATAAATAATGGGTCTTTAGTGACGGATAAAACCGTCACTAAAGCCCCAATGTGGGCGTAGTGCCCGCTGCCCACGTGAACCCGCTCAGCTGCTCTCTCTCTCAACACATCCGCACGTTCAACAAATCTCAGTCGTCCGATTGCGAGATCGGACGGCTTAGGATGCGCCTTCGCCCACTGCTATGCGCCCGCCTCAACGCGTACGATGGCGCGTCCTCGCCTCGCGTGAAATAGCGCGCAGCCGCTATTGGGAGATCTGAGCTGCCCGATGACGATCCAACGCACGCCCGCGCTCGCTCACCCACGCCCTTCTCCCCTTCACTACGGCTCGAAACAGCGGCTTGTGAACGCGATAGCGCATTCGACCGTTGCGCTATAGGGCACGGATGGTCGAGCGGGCGAATTGTGGTGCGGCCGTTCACAGCCGTTGGATCGAGATCCAACGGCGGAGAGGGAGCGGATGCGGAAGCTTTAATGGATGCATGAGGGCGTTTGGGCGACCGAGATGGCGCCACGTGGTGCCATCTTGGCCGTCCATCTTCTGGATGTTGTAGATGGTGCCACGAATGTCGGATTGACTCGATTTTTACGTCGTTAGGCTGCGATCGTCGATCCGAATTCATCTGTGCGGTCGGATTTGTCATTTGAAGTGCGGATTTACACCATCCTGGCCCTTGATCTTCTAGGGTTCCCTGGTCACTATTGTTGATGCTAGAGCACCACGATCATTTGTTTTGATGATAACAAAACACGTGTTATTTAACATTTGCAATTTGAGTCCTAGATTTCAGGTCAATTGCAAATGTGGACGTGTTTAGACGGAGTTCGAGCTCGCATCCAGGACGGATTGGAGGAGCTTGACGGAAAACAGAGGAGGTTCGCGTGGAGCGAAAGATTGAAGATGGAAGGAAGTGAAGAATAGGATAGATTTCCTTCTTTTGTACTTGTTGTATTTTTCGTTTCTTTTGTTGCTCTTTATTTCCTTAGATATTTCATGTTAAAGAGCCTCAAAGAACCCTAACAGTAGTCCTAGGAACACCGGCACAACCCTAGGATACTTAGGTTTTCTGTAGAATACTTAGAAAACCAATATAGGGTTCAAACAGACTTTCCAGACGTCTAATTCCCAAATCAGACGTCTGATAATGTATTTTAAGACGTCTGACTATTGTTTCAGACGTCTGATAACTGTTAGGCTGGACATAGTTAGTTCTGTCTGATGAAATCAGACGTCTTAGGAGACGTCTGATGACTTTGCCAGACGTCCAATTAGTGGACCGTTGGCTGGCTTCGCAAACACTCCAGATATGACCGTTAGAGCCTTATCAGACGTCCATAGGACTGTCCAGACGTCTGATAAATGACCGTTTTGCCTCGGCTGACCCAAAATCTCTTCTCAGAGATTTTCTAGCCGTTGCAACGTTTCGAAATCAATTCCCACAGTAAAAGTAGGTTTCCAGACGTCCTGTATGTCGTCTGATGGACTTGCGTAAAAACCCTGTTTAGAACTGATCCAAGTCAGGGAGAGACCCGCCCAAAATCAGACGTCTGGCCTTTGAATCAGACGTCTTAAAGTGGCCTTCCAGACGTCTGATGCCAGAGTTAGACGTCTGATAACCCTGTCAAATGTAATCATTGTCCTGATTTCGGCCTGATTCTCTTGGGCTTTGCACCCAACGGCTATGGAAGCTTTTCCAAGCCTTCCAAAGCCTTCCTAAGGCCTTTATAAATAGAGGGGAGCCTTTGCAACACAAAAACACAAGATACACACCTAGAGAGACCAAGATACACAAGAAACAATTTGTATTACACTTTCCACTCTCTTGTGTCCTAGCTAGCTCTTGCTCTCCAAGCTCAAGCACCATTCTCTTAAGAGCATCAAGCTGTTGCGCACCCGCTCTACCACCGTAGTTCACGAGAGCGAAGTTGCGCCGTCGCGTGGCTCACGCACCGCGTCATCGTCGACGCACTCCTTGCAAAGGGGAGTTTCCTAAATCCTATAGAAGCTTAGGTTTATTACTTTGTTGGCTCTATAGGTTTGTTGTTTATTTTACCTTTGTCTTTTGGTTGGGTATTCGCTTTGCGAATTCCCGTCTCCTTCGTGGGACAAAATCCTTCTCGTGGAGAGAAGGGGCTGAGGAACGCTAGCCTCGTACTTGTAGCGTGGTTGTACTGAGGTTGAATCACCCTCATTTTAAAGTGATTCGTTTAGTGGATTTGATCAACTAGGTTGATCAGAAAATCCTAACTCGAGAGGGTTAGGTGGTGATTTTCACCCGGTTTGGGTTTCCACCTAAAATTACTTGTGTACTTGTGTGATTGATTTTTGTGAGATTGCTTTATATTTCATTTGCGCATTTTTTACGTCACACTGATCTCACCCCTCCAAGTAGGGAAATTACAACTATCTAATGCTACAGATGCTTAATTAGGGCGATCTTAGAGTCGTTGAACTCCAATTGTTGCCCTGATCACATCTGTACAATTGGATCTTCGATCCGAGGCCCTGATAAAAAGTTTGCCCTGTCCAAGAACATAGAAGGAGACAATTGGTGATCAGCGCGATGCAGATGATGCATGGCCTGTTCAAACTACTCTAAATGCAAGATGATGCATGTTATGCAATATTTATATCATGAAATGCAATCCTATGCTTAAGAAGATGCATAAATAGACATCTTAAGTAGTGTAAATGTGTTTACATCACCAGGCCAGGCCCCACTACAGTGCGCCCCCCCTCTCGCCCACATGTCCGCAGGCGCTGCATCGCATCACCTTGCCCGCTCCCACAAGCGCGCCCTTCTCCACCGCTCATCTCCAGCCGCGCCGCAGGCGCTCTGCCAGCGCCCTTCACTGAAGGCGCTGCATCGCCCTCATCCACGCGCCCTCCTGCTGCACCCGCAGGCACGCACCATCTGCAGTGCGCCCTTCCCTCTGCAGACCTGCCTCAGCGCACCAGCACCGCCCGCAGGTGCGCGCCATCTGCAGCACGCCCTTCACTGCAGGCACTGCCCCACAGGCACGCCTCCTCCGGCGTTCTTCTCCTCCATTGACCGGCCACCTCCGGCCATCTCCGTCGATGCCTGTTACGAACGTGGCCTCAAGACGATTTTAAGACGTCTGGGAAGTGGCCCAGACGTCTGACCAGACGTCTGGGACCCTTTCCAGACGTCTGGTATTTAATTTTTGCGGCGTACGGGGTTGCGTCTGCGCTCATGCATGCGCAGACCTGCGCCCACCTCTCTCTTCCCTCTTTTTCACTCTCTCCTCCTGCAGGGCGCGGTGTCTCTCTCACTCCCCGCGTGGCCTTTAAAAGGCCCCTCGCCCTCACCCTCATCTCCTTCATGTTCCTCTCCTTCTTCTCCCAGCCGGTGCGAGAGCGCGAGCGAGCGGCGGCAGCAGCGGCCGCGGCAAGTGTGCGGGAGGAGGTGTTGCGCGAGGGAGGAGACGCTCGATCGTGAGGGCTCGAGCTTGCCGGGGCAGCTAGAGCCGGCCGGCGGGGGAGCAACGAGCGTGGAGTGTCGTGGAGGGGCTGCTGCAGCTCGAGCAGCAGGCGGATGGGGTGCAGCGCGGCCATGCGTCGCGGGCAGAGGGCGAGTTGAGCTCTGATTCTGGAAGTTTTTCCAGAATCAGACGTCTGGGATTCTAACCAGACGACGGTGAAGACATCTGGAGGACTGTCCAGATGTCTGGCAGGTAAGATATTTCTATATTCTTCCTTTTTCGCGTGTACGGCCATGCGGCCGTCCGCCGCGCCTTCGTCTGCGACTCGTCGTACCGAGAACAGGTGTGGGTGCATGCAGGTTCTGCTCGGGAGGGCGCGAGGGCTCGCCATCCCACGTGAATCGGATGTCTGGCCACAGTGCCAGACGACGAGAAGGACTTCCAGACGTCCGGGGTAACCATCGAACATCTGGGAACTAAGCCAGATGCCGCCGCAGGCTTCTGGACGTCTGAGGGATTACACAGAACGAAAGTACGCTCTGACCCACGTTTTAAGACGTCTGGAAGAGGTTCCAAACATCTGATTTTGGGTAGTTTCGTCGTTTTCGACCCGTTTAGAGCCCGTTCGGAGTCTGTTTTCCACGTTTCAAGTCGCGTTCTTTCCAGAATAAAATCCTCTACCTGTTTACAGTAATTATATACCGTTTTGAAAAACTCCTTGTGTTTGATCCTTGTGTTAGGACCCCGTTCCATTTCAGTCTTGGGGATTGCGGAGGCGCGCGGGATTTCCAACCACGCTCCCAGTACTCCCGTTGTAGCTGGTAGAGTGGCTTTTAATTTACTTAATCAAATTTGTTACAATTGTGGAATAATTAATAGAGTCTAGGGCACTGCATGAACCCTAGGATTGAGAACTAGATTGAATGATAGATCCTAGGGTATTGCATGAAACCTAGGACTGGAAACTAGATTGAATGATAGATCCTAGGATACGGCATGAATCCTAGGACTGAAAAACTAGTGATATGTATATAATATTGCAGTCTTGGAAAGGTGGAAAGGAAATAATAACTGCCTGTAAGTTGATTTAACCGCTGCCTGTTATAAGGAATAAATATGATTGAGAACATGGGTTGTATGAATGTAAAACTAGAACGGTGAAACCTAAATGTGCTGAGTTAAAAGAGCTGGAACCCTACGGGGAATTAAGAGTAGAACTCCTGGAAAGAGAATGGATGGAATTGAGAAAGAAAGACGTGGAAGTGTGTTGTCTCTGGGGTACGTGGTACCAACGAGAGCACACATTACCTCCTAGTGTAGAGGGGAGCTTGCCACCCTCAGGTTGAGACCGGGGTGGGTTTGGCCACTGTACACCGACTTGCTGGCCCTCGCGTACGCAGTACCGAGGAGAGCTACTAGTGTAGGGAGAGCACTAGCTACCCCACGGGCCTGGGGGTTCTGCTAGCCTCCTACGCCGACTTGTTAGGCCCACTGAGCAAACCAGGGTAGTCAAGCAAGGGTGCGCGAACTGTGGAGGGGTTGGACCCCTGTTACTGAGAGGGCTCTGCCCTATACTGGTTCCGTGTTGTGCTTTGGGCGCACCCATTAACGGAAACGACTGACCGCGTGCCAGTGAGGGGTAGCTACCCGTGTGTTTATCGCACGTGTCGTAGTCACCGTTACGTCTGTCAGCGACCTTGGGGTGGTTGACTGAGAGTAGGAGCACCACGGGGGACTCTCCCGGCCAGGAGAGCACCACGTGTTACTTCTACTTTTCGGAAAAGACTGCAATCAAGATCGTTCCCCCGAGGAACATTCGAGATCAAGTGAAGGATCTGAGAAATAGATAAATTGTGAAACAATAGAAAGACGTAAATAAAGGAAGAAAGAAAATAAAATAGCTACCGTACACTTACTGCTTCTTTAGTTTTAGCTCCCACTCTACTCAGCGTTTCGCTGACATGTTACACTCGTTACTTTTCAGGACTAGGTGTTGAGCAGCCAGGGTCAGCGGCTGCAGAGGACGCTGGGCCGAGTAGGGTCCAGTAGAGTTACCGCAGTTCTTTTTGTACCCCTTTTGTTCCACTGTAGTGAGTAGTTCTTGTTACTCTCTATACTTCTTTACTTGTAGCTTCATGTTATGTTATAATTGTTGTTCTACTATTGTGGTGGTATATACTGTAGTAGTTCATTTTCTTACTGCTGTATTTTGTTACTGCTAGTTATATTCATGATGAATGTGGTTTATTTTACTACTCTTTTGGTTACTTCCTCGTTGGACGACTAGGTCTTGGGATTAGTCGAGTCGGTCCGATTCTCATGTCTCGTAGGGACTCGGGAATCGGGTCGTTACAACGCCGCAACCTCCATCAGATAGACCTCGTCTTCACCAACCTCCCTTGCAGTTAACAGCCCCGCCGGTGCTCTCTCTCTCTCTCGCAAGGAGGAGAGAGAGCAAATGCTCTATTTTCTCTACAATTAAAAATTACATCTAATGCCATTGCCACCAGAAATTAATTTTGATTTATTATTATTTTATTGTGGCAAAATTGCACATGCACACTCATATTTTTTTATAATTGCACATTATTGTTATTCACCTGTTTCAAGATTGGTTTTGGACTTAACGTGTGCACCAATTTTCTCTAGTATATGTCAATTGAAAATTACATAAAATCATCATATATTTATTGAAGATTGCAGTGAGGGAAAATTACACATATACCCTTATATTTTTAAGTTATTGTAAATCTACTTTCCATCGCATTTTATGTCAGATTTTACTAGGGTTTTCGCACTTAACCGAAAGAATACGAAATAATCGAGAGTTTATTGCATAATTGCCTCCCTGTGGACACGACCCACTCTTCTGTGAGTGGTTATTTTTATTATTGATTAGTCGATTTTTCCACCACTTAAATACTACAACGCATTATTTCATTTGTGAAACTCAATCGCATAGCGGAAAATCGACTCATCAAATTGGCGCCGTTGCCGGGGAGGCAACAGACGCAATAGATTCACGTTATTATTTTTTGAATATTATGAGTTGCGCAATCATCTAATCATTTTTATTATTATGCGAGGAATCTGACACGGCGGCAGGCATAGTAGAGCGACAACATTGAACCTGAATGACGCGCATGGCGAAGATGATCTTCTTGGTGGACCTTGATGCCACCAAGAGGCCAGCAACAGGAACACGTGGGCCTTGATCCCACGCACAGGCTTACGAAGAAGCGTATTTCTGATTTAGTCAGTAGGTCTTAGTTAGATTTAGTTAGATAGACATTAGAATTTAATTTCTGTCTTTTGGACCCTTATAGGGTATTTTTGGGAACGTGTTCCCAGTGTCACTTTATTTCTTATCGCTCTTGTATGCGGGAGTGTATTTTCGGGAGCGTGTTCCCATTTATTTAGATTATAGGATTATTTGAACTATTTTGAACTGAATTTTGGTTAGTTAGTTAGATTAGTTTTGTTTGTTATTATTATTAAAAAAAATCGAACTGCTTGCTAGAAGATGCATATCTATAGGACGACCATCTAAGACTGAATGAGCAGCATCTAGTTTATTTTTATTACATTGCATTCATTATTTCACGAAGAAAGATGGAGTAAGGTACGTCTTCTCTTGAGCATCAATTACCTGTCATGCATATGCATTGAACCTAAATCTAAGACCACTAAAGTGCTTGAATCAAATTAATTCAGTGGTCACTTTAAAAGTTAAGACTGCTAAGAGGTTGGACTTTAAAATCTGTGACTGAAAATTGCGTGCAAAAGGATCTTGTTTGCGAAATTTCAAAAATCAAAAACTCGATCGTATGTTTGCACACTTGAGACACTGTGCACCTCACACATAAGGCCACTAGATAAATTTCTACCTCTCCTCTTTTGCACCACAAGGGAAGTTAGTCGGAAATCAACAAGCCTATCCACCAAGTTACTTCGGTTCCTCGTGTGTGGGCTCGATTCAAGACTTCCATCCCTTGCGAGTAGGTTATAGGCACCAGCGAAGGTTGGCCTAGGAAGCGTAATTTTTTGCAAAACTTGTTTGGCCACCAACTAAGCATATAACTCTAATACCTACAATCTACTAAAGATAGATCTCATTGAATTTGCGTTTGCTTTGACAGTAGAACTCTCTAGGAAGTTTCTGCTTGTATTTTGAATTCTTCTAAATCCTAAGAGAGTTAAAATTGTTTGCTAAAAGAAATGGATCACCCTTACTCCTATCAGTCAGATTATCAGAGTCAATACTTCCCATCTTTTAATCAGGATCCCATGCCCCAAGAGTGTCCATCCTTTGATGGGTACATTGATAATTCATGGGATCATTCTTATTCTTATCCTGGGAGTACTGGCTTAATAACTCCCACTTTTGAGTAGAGCCTAGGAGCGAGATTTCCCAACCGTGAAATCCCTACTTCCATGCAAACACCCAACCCTCACACCCTTCATGATTTTCTGTATTGAGGTTGGACCGATACCCCTAGGCAGCCAGAGCTTGAATTTGACTATCCTCCCCAACCTGATAATAGTAGCCTCTCCTCTTTTATGATAGAAATGCAAAAACAGCAAAAGGAAATGATGGAATCAATGGGAGAGATGTTGAGGAATAGTCAATTGTTAAATGAAGAAATAAGACAACTTAACTACTTGCTTCCCAATAATCCTGATCCCTACCCATACGATCATGATCATGAAAATAATTCTGAGGAACCTAATGACAATAGGGATCCAATTTTATGTAGCTATCACTTAGACTCTCCCAATGAGACACGGCCACTAGAGGGAAACGATCATAGTGATTATCCACCCTAGTTTTATTGGAGTCAAAAGCAAGGGAAGATGGTACCTCTTGAACACCTTGACCCCAATGACAATATTCTCCTTACCCCTACCAACCCGGGTCAAGGTTGTATTGTTCCTATCACTTCCCCTATTGATTATTTGGTGGAATCCCATTCTACCCTTAGTGAGCCTACCCATAACCCTCCACTTAGGGAATCAACACCTACCATTCAATATCCTGAGGATTTAAATGCACTCAATGAAGGTGACCCTAACGGAATGGAGGATGAATTAGATCAATTTTGGTTTCAGGAATATGAAGAGTCTATTTCAGAGGATGGGGATGCCCCAATAGAGGAACCTGGACTGAAAATCTGGAGTGAACCACAGGAGAATTATTTATCATTTGAGGATTTACCTCCAGAGGATAGAAATAATATGATTAAATCCATATTCCTCCTTTCTTTTGAGAGTCATCCGCCATCAAAATAGGAGTTGATATTAGAGGAGGACAAACAAAATAATAAGAAGTCTATGGGAGACTCTCGGGGACTAAACACGTCAATTGAGGATTTATACCCCGACAACAATAACGAATTCAATGATATAGGCTTACTCCAAAATATTAAGACTGATCCTCCTTTAGAAATAATTAAGGATACTTATCCAACTCCTGTCTTCATTAATGAATCACATGTACACCCCGACAAAAATTTGAGTGAACCAAACGAATCCGGGGATGAGCTTAATGATAATGATTCTGACATTTTGACCCTACCATCAAAGAGTTGTAATTTGGAGTCTACCCTTGATTCAAATATGACTCCGATCATTAATGCTAGGTAGGGTAATATGCAGTTGTCTACAACTGTTAGGGAGTATACACAATCTGAATCATTGTTGGAATTAGACCTAACACCAACTAAGCCCTCATTGGACTTAACCATTACCTTCCAACACTACAAACAACCCTTATACTCCCTAACTGATCCTTGGCTCAGATCTCTGAGCATGTACATTCTTTCTAGAGAATATATCAGGCCAGTACATCCTCGGGTAGAATAGCGAGTGTGGATTGATGCATGTACTTTTACTCTCACCATTCAAGAGTTTGAACTAATAATGTTTATATCTTTTAAAAACCATCCTGCTCTGGAGGATCCTTGTTATCCTCCACTTATTCTGTTTCGGGAGATCCCTTTTCATATTCCATTTATTATTCCTAGAACTCCCAAGGTAGCCAACGAGGTTCTTCGCTTTCATATCTTCTTGCGAGCATTTGGTATTACGTTGCATCATCAGCTCGCCAACATTCGTGGCTACCTATTTTCTAAGCCCACACTATTACGCATATTTTTAGGGCCTAACCTTGTCTATTTGGAACTAGACTTATAGGTTCCTTCTAAGTCTGGCTGCTGACAGAAAATGCAGCACTTGTTGGGAGGCAACCCAGCGGTCAGAATAACACCACTGTCAGTGATGCTTTTCCTTTCTCCTCCTGTTTTAATTTTACAATGGGGACATTGTAGGATTTAGGCATGAGGGGGTGCATTTGTCTTTTAGGAAGTATTCATGCATTTAGGTTAGAGCATATAAAAAAAAAATTCCTCTTTTCTTGAGCTGATTGGGTTAGTCCCTAGCAAAATACCTTTGTCGTTGGAGGTTTTTCTTCCAGAATCATTTCTTAAGTTTAGAATCCAGTACATTTATTTCATGTGCACGTAGACTTGGTAATGGATCCTTGAGGAAAACCAATGAGCATTTGTAAGTCTACTGAGCCCTTGGACAATTCATAGGGAGTCAGGCATACTATCTTCTAATAGATCCACCTCATATTTGTAAGAAGAAAGTAGAGAGATTACTAGTACACTAAGTCTAGTGCAAGGACTCTTAAGTTTTGGATAATTAGATAATGATACTTGACCATCATCATCCCGAATAATGCCTCATAAATAAAAATCTGTGTTGTATTATGTTGATTTATATTATATAAAAAAAAAGAGAGAAAAGAAAATAAGAAAAAGAATAAATATTTATATTACAAAAAAAAAGGTCCAAGTTATAATGTAATATTATTTCTAAGGCAGCAGAACACCTATCGCGTTCCATCAAATATGACCCATACCTATCTTTTAGTATTTCTGATCGCCAGAATACTAGTTGAGAACTCTAACTTAGTTGTAGAGTTATTAGGACTTTAATTGAAGTGTGGATGCCATGTAAGGCCACCAAATAGTGAGTACAATTTCTAATCTGGCGAGATTTGTGGTCTCAGAAAGAAAAAGAAGAGGGAGTGCCCAGGAACATCAAGAGAGCACAGTTGTATAGCCTCTCTCAGAGTTAACTTGTCTAATAGTCTAGAGATCTAGAGTCTGCAGTACTAGACTATATGTAGCACCAGATGAGTGTATGCCACCAAATACAAATCCATGCTACTCGATATCTCCTACCTAAGCCAAACGTCGGGGTCAAATTACATATTATCTTCTGCTTTATCCCCGAGGGAAGTAGTTGCCTATCCTGACAGAAATATTTGCCAAGGGTGATGTACGAACTCCCAGTGCGAATTGGCTATTTCACTTGGATCCGTTACTTAGGCTATTATCACGTTACATTTTTCTGGATCTCTAAAGTTTTGAAATAAGAAAAGAAGAAATCTTCTGATTACTTCTATTATTTTTGCTAGGGACTAGCAAATCTGAGGCATGGGGGTATTTGATGAATCCATTTTAATGGATTTGTATTACGCCTAAGTAATTTTAATCTTACCTTTTAGGTGTGTTAATAACTATATTAAGTTGTAGAATATTTGTATGCATCATGAATTAAGTTTATAACATTCTATAACTTAATATGTAATGATTTTGTTGTTTTTATGTGCAGGGATGATATTTAGAAAGAATAAGGGTTGGGGGTAAATTTCCCCAACAAACAACCGGCGGCATTGTTCCCCATCCTCCGGCCACCCTCAACAGCCGTCGGTCTCAATAACACCTCCCCAACATTCTCCTACCAAAATTAGAAAAGGGATTTGAAAATCCCTTAATTGGCGCACGCGGGGAGAGAGGAGTTAAAAAGGAGGTGGAGAAAAGAGAGGATCATCTGGATCTTCCCCCCTACGAGGATCTCCTCGCTGCTCTCCACCATGATCTCTACCTACACTGTGGATCCAGCGTGCACCATGGCTTGAGCGAGCTTCACCGTCGTCTTTCCCCTGCCGCGGTGTGTGCAGTGACAGTGCGCACACCCCCACCGCGCCCTCCAATCACCCGCAGGCCTGCTCAGGCGCAACACCAAGCACCTGCACCTGCCTTCAAGCACCTGCAGGCACTGCGTCTGCCCCTTCCAGGCCACTCCTGCAGGCGCATCCTCCCTTCCAGCCACGCCTGAGGGTGCTGTGCGCCTTCACCACTGCCAGGCCTGCTCACACTCCCCGCAGGCAGGCGTGCCCCCTCCTGCAAGCGCCCTTCTCCAATGCCCGCAGGCGCTCGCTGCCACCTTGCACGCTCCTACACCGCCTTCCTTCACCTGCCAGGCCGCACCCTACTGTAGTGTGCCCCCCCTCTCACCCGCATGCCCGCAGGCGCTGCATCGCATCACCTTGCCCGCTCCCACAAGTGCGCCCTTCTCCACCGCTCATCTCCAGCCGCGCCGTAGGCGCTCTGCCAGCGCCCTTCACTGAAGGCGCTGCACTGCCCTTCACTGAAGGCGCTGCACCACCCTCGTCCACGCACCCTCCTGCCGCACCCGCAGGCGCGCGCCATCTGCAGCACGCCCTTCACTGCAAGCGCTGCCCCACAGGCGTGCCTCCTCCAGCGTTCTTCTCCTCCATCGACTGGCCACCTCCGGCCATCTCCGTCGACGTCGCAACCTCCATCGGGTAGACCTCGTCTTCACCAACCTCCCTTGCGGTTAACAGCCCTGCCGGTGCTCTCTCTCTCTCTCGCAAGGATGAGAGAGAGCAAATGCTCTGTTTTCTCTACAATTAAAAATTACATCTAATGCCATTTCCACCAGAAATTAATTTTGATTTATTATTATTTTATTGTGGCAAAATTGTGCATGCACACTCATATTTTCTGATAATTACACGTTATTGTTATTCACCTGTTTCAAGATTGGTTTTGGACTTAACGTGTGCACCAATTTTCTCTAGTATATGTCAATTGAAAATTACATAAAATCATCATATATTTATTGAAGATTTCATTGAGGGAAAATTGCACATATACCCTTATATTTTTAAGTTATTGTGAATTACTTTCCATCGCATTTTATGTCAGATTTGACTAGGGTTTTCGCACTTAACCGAAAGAATACGAAATAATCGAGTTTATTGCATAATTGCCTCCCTGTGGACACGACCCACTCTTATGTGAGTGGTTATTTTTATTGTTGATTAGTCGATTTTTCCACCACTTAAATACTACAACACATTATTTCATTTGCGAAACTCAATCGCATAGCGGAAAATCGGCTCGTCAGTATCTACAAAGAGCAGGTCAAAGCCTTCCGTGACAGGCACATTGTGTGAAAATCTTTCCACCCTAGTCAGAAAGTCCTACTCTTTGATGCCAAGCTCATACTCTTCCCAGGAAAACTCAAATCTAAGTCGATTGAACCTTTCTTGGTAAGAAAAATCTTTGGAAATGGAACCGTTGAAATTAGTGAACTCAGTCGTGATTCTGAACCTTTTGTCGTGAATTGTCAGAGACTCAAACCGTTCATCGAGCTCACCGACCTAAATGTGGCTAAGTTATCTTTTGATCTCCATTCTCCCTGAGTTTATTATGCCCAGCTGATGACGTTAAACTTAGCGCTTAACGAGAGCCAACCCATCATGTTTTTGAAAAAACATGAAATCCTTTTGACATATCTCTTTGCTGAAATCATATTACACTTTAGGGATCATCCATTAGAACAGCCGACTCCACCTCTGGTACATGTACCAAAGATTGAAATTATCCGCAACAGTCACCCCGACCTATCCACCCACCCTTTGAACCTGTCCTAATGTATAATCTAAGCTGAACTCGAACCCACCTAATTTACAATGAGAACATTGCAATTGTAGGTATGGGGGGTATTAAAGTGCAAAATGCCGTGAAAATCAACTCTCACAAAAGGATTTCACACAAAAAAAATGGAGGATTGAGGAAAGAGAAGGTCTATCTGAGAGAAAAATGAGGAAAAGGAGGGAGGAAAAATTGAAAACAAAAGAAAGGAGCAAAAAGATAAAGGAAGAAATTGAGTCCCTTCAAAATGATATGGAAGTTACCTAACTTCTAGGTTGGATCAAATGATGAATTAAGACCTAGAAGGCTAAAACTTAAGAAATTAGTGGTGAATACCGACATGAGGCCTCTTGGATCTGTTCTGAGATTTAAAAACTCACGTACTTGCAAGAGGTTGAGGAAAATGCAAAGCTTGTGTATTAGCTCTAAGGCTTAGGTAGTATTCGACCCCATTAACTGACCTCTGATTTGCGGGACTCGGTAACTTAAGCATAAAAGAAAAAAAAAATCAAACACAGTCCGGTTTAGTGTGCTTAAATATGAAATCATGACAAAAGCATTTATGTTGTTCTAAAAATGATCCTAAGATCTAGATTAAGAGTGGTTCGAAAACACAAGTTGATTTGGACTAGCTCCCGGCACGAAGAGGTGGGAAATTCCCCTTGAAGATGCGTAATAACATACCATCTCCTCGGTGGTTGTCTTTTAGGATATCTAAATATCCTACTAGGGGCACATAAGCACCATGTGCTGATTCAGATGCTATGGGTGGCATTATCACAAAATGTCGATTGCTAGGATCTGGATTTAGCTATAGAACGCCATGGGCGACACTATCCCGAAGTGTCAAAAGCTAGAGTTCTGGGGGTTGCCATGGGCGGTGCTATCTTGAAGCATCGATTGCCAGGGACCCTGCGAGGATTGATGGTGGGGACAAGGAATCTGATACAGAATGTGTTTAGGGCCAATTCAAGGTTGGATCTAAGGACAAATATAATGAAAAGAAAACGAGAGAGAGCACTCTACAAATAAAAAATCTTCTTCTACCCATCTCTCTCTTACAAAAATGCACTGGCAAACTGAACCTAGGTTAACCATATTACAAGCACGGGTGTTTTAACCACTGGGTCCAATGAACCTTAGGTTAGTTCCTGTGGACCTTAGAAACCTTCGCGGTAAACTAAGGTGAAAGCTAGTCAGGTCTAGATCTGGGATGGTACTTGAGTACCTCTAGGCCTATTATTGTTATTAAGAACTGATTCCAAGATATGTGGCTTAGTAGAGCATCTTGACGGTTACATCTGACCTAGATAACCGGTTTGGTCCACAAAGTTTTGTTAATGGACTAGCAAAAGTTAGGCATAGGGGTATGATGGGAACACCATCATGACTGATAAAGTTGGTAAAAGCTCCTACATAACCATTAAAGGGTCATATAAGCATAATGATCTATTTTGAGAAGAAGATAAGGAAATAGGGTTATTTATGCAATTTTACCATCTTATCACAAATACAGAATAACCACGGGATATGCTAGGGGCTCATTAAAGGTCATATGGTCATTAATGTCTAAAAAGTGGCTCCATGCAGGCAAAAATGAGTTTTCATAAATTTCAAGAATTAATGGACATCTAAAACCCTAAATATAGACCTGCTTAATTAACTGAGATTCTGGTCAGGATAAAATTCACCTAAACCCTCTAAAAATTATAGAAAAATATTATCTAAGGTTTTGCATCCTTGATTTGACCATTGGATCCCAATTTGACCTAAAATAGAGTCTCAGACAGACAGTTGCCCTAATTTGGGTTTATGCATAATTTACTCAGTCAAACTTGATAAAAACCTAAATTCAACTTCACCATCAGATTCCTTGGATTCAAATTAGTTTTGTACCAAAATTTGGGCTCAATCAGAGATCACCTTGACCTAGTTTACATTTTATTCTTGTCTGACTCTTTTCTCTCACATTTATGCCCCTAAATTTTGAAATAATTACAAATTGTCCCCCAACTTTGTCTTCATTCTTTACAAATTGGTCCCTCTACCATTTTCGCGGTGGAACTCCTACTCCGACAACCTTCAATCAGATATTTCTCTCTGATTTCTTGATAAATCTCTCCCAAATTAGGAAGAGAGATCTTTGATGAAATCCTCTTCCATTTGAGCCACGCATTGGGCTTTGAATCCTACTCAAAAACTAATGAGAAGATTTCAAAGATTCGAGTCTCCTTGTAGCACAAACACTACATGCTTCCAAGCTTAGTTTCCATGAGCTTGAGGAGCTTCGTAATGAAGCCTATGAAACTTCTCAATCTTACAAGCAACGTACAAAGGTCTTCCATGATAAGCATATTATTAGAAAGTCCTTTGAGCCCAACTAGTGGGTCTGGCTTTTTAATTCCAAAGTTAAATTATTTCTAGGAAAGCTCAAGTTTCGTTGGGATGGGTTGTACGTTGTTATCAATACCTTCCCTCATGGAGCAGTAGAAATTCGAAACCCTACTTCTGGTGCTAGCTTCAAGGTAAATGGCCAACGACTTAAACCTTATGTTGCTCTTTCAGATGGCCAGGTTTTGGACTCACTTCGACTTGAGAAGCCTTAGCTCCACCCATTCTCCTCCTCAGGTGATATTCTTCTATGTCTTTATTTTTCTAATGAGGACATTGTCAATCTTTGGCATAGGGGGATATAACCTGAGCATGTTTATAGCACTTATAAATATTTGTATGCATTTAGGATAGGTGCATTAGTTCGAAAAAAAAAAATCTCTTTTATTTTCTTGAGTTGAATTGGTTAATCCTTAGTAGATGTTTTTTATCAAGGAGGTTTTATTAAAGATTTTATTCTTGGATTATTTTTAAGTTTAGAATCTAGTACAATTACTTCACTTACACATAGACTAGGTAATGGATCTTTGTAGAAACCAATAAACATTTTTAGTCTGCTGAATCCTTAGGTAGTTTGAAGAGAGTTAGGCATACTATCTTCTTTTAGATCCACCTAATATTTGTGAGAAGAAAGTAGAGAGACTACTGGTACGCTAAGTCTAGTGCAAGGACTCTTAAATTCTAGATAATTAGATGATGATACCTCAGAATTAGGTATAGTTTTCGCTCTCTGTTCCTGTGTGCAAACATTGTGTGAATTCTTGAGAGTCACCAAATAAGGCAGATACATAGAGATTGAGTCCTAATAAAACTAACTATGGTGGATGGTTACGACTGTCCTTCATAGAGTCCTCAGCTGAAGGAGGGTAATAGTGTCAAAGGTTAGAAATACGATTGTCCTATTCACTCCTTCCCAATGCCAAGAGTAGGTACTTCCACCAAAAGCCACACAATATCCTCTTGACCATCATCATCCTTAATAATGCCTCATAAATAAAAGCATGCGTCGTTTTGTGTTAGTAGTAGGAAATATATATATATATATATAGCAACAAAAGAAAAAAAAAAGAGAAACATTTATATTTAGAAAAATAAAATAAAAGAGAGAGAGAAAAAGAAAAAGAAAAGAGTCCAAGTTTGGAGTTTTATCTTCATGTCATTTCTTTCATTAGATGTCGATGTTTCTAAGGCAACAACAAAAACACAAATTGCGATCCACCAAAAATGACCCATACCTATTTTTCAATATTTCTGATCTCCCGAATATTGGCTGAGGACCTCTAACTTAGTTGTAGGGTTATTAGGACTTTAATTGAAGTGTAAATGCCATGTGAGGCCACCAAACAGTGAGTACATTACAAAATCTAGTAAGATATGTGATCTCAGAAAAGAAAGAAGAAAAAGACAGAAAAAGAAAAGAGAGTGAGTGAGCGCAAGGGAACGCAAAGAGAGCACAGTGTTTAGCCTTTCTTTGGGTTGACTCGTTTAATAGTCTAGAGATTCAGAGTCTGCAATACTAGACTACATATAGCACCAGATGAGTATGAGCCACCAAATATAAATCCATTCAACTCAGTATCTCCTACCTAAGGCAAAAAGGCAAGGTTGAATTATAGGTAATTTTCTGCTTTATCCCCGAGGGAAGTAATTTCCTATCCTAATAGAATTGTATCAAGGGTGAAGTACGAACTTCAAAAGTAAGTTGGCTTTTCACTTGAATCTGTTACCTAAGTTACTATCACTTCACATTTGTCGGGATCTCTAAATTTTTGGAATAAGAAAAGAAGAAATCTTTTGGTTACGTCTATTGTTTTTCACTTTTGCTCGGTACTAGAAAAAACTAAGCATGAAGGCATTTGATGAGATCACTTTTGTGGATTAATTAAATGCTTAAAAGACTAGTTACTAGATTAATATTTGCATGTACATAGCATACTCTAATATGTAAATAGTTTATCTTATAAAATTACTTGCATGCATATTTCATGAGTATGTAAATATAATTAAGGATAGTATGCATTACAATATAAGTAGATTAGATTATAATTTAGTTGACATTGTCATGCATACATTAGTTACAAAAATAGATTGTAACATTCTGTTGGGTTTTTATATAAATAATTAAATTTTCTTTATTATTTTTCTTTGAAGGACGTACCGTCAATTACAACTTTTTAGACATCTAGAACTTAATTTGGACATCTGATAAAGTTAGTGCTAGACTTATCTCGTCGTTCCAACCACTCGCTCTCTACAGCGAGTGGTTGGAGAAGTTTGTGGCTAACAGAAAAACAGACGGAGAAGCTGTTTTAAAGGGACGGCCGGCCATACGTGGGGGGAATCATCTTCCTTCTCGCTCTCCACCATGGCCTTCTCAACCTTCACCGTGCATAGAGCTCGCACCATGGAAGGAGCCAACACTTTGGTTTAAGCGTGCGCAACATCTCCTCTTGCTATTGTCGTGTGATGGCAGAGCAGGATGCAACACCAACCCATCACCACGCCACTATCAACCACCATCCACTTGCAAACCTTCCACGCCCCCAACAACCCCCACCCCACCCATCCTCTTCTTCAACCAACCTTCACCACCTTCTCCCTGCCCACTGCCATCACCACACCAGCGCGCGTGCAGAGCAGCAGCAACAGCCACTGCGCGTGTGCCTCTCCACGCTCCCACCAGCGACCAGCAGTGCGCTCGCGCATGCCCCCTCTTCTCCACGCGCCCCCTCGCGTGACCTGTAGGCACCAAAGTTGCTGCTCCAATAGCATACAGAACCTCCTCTCCAAAGCACTATTCATCATCTTCTCCAAAAGAACCTAAACCCACGTTCGCTTCTCCACACGCAGCTGGCTCCACGAACCTCCAATCTTTGCTCCATCGATGTCGTTGCACTCGCCTCGCCCTCACAAGGCCACCCACTTCCACGATTGGCACCGTTGACCACCCGCACGATCACCAGGCGAACCCACTACCGTCGACTCCTCCTCACCGTTTGACAACCTCCGACTGCCGTCGTCGACGCCACCACCATCATCGAACTCCCGACACACCGGCCGACCTTCCTGTAGAGCATCTCCAGCTGCCGTGCTTCTTCCCATGCACGAGGAAGAGAGAGACCCAATCCTCTATTTTCATCCAAATTAATATTTACATTCAGCTACCATTGAGAATAATTTTTGGTGAATTTTCGTTATTATATATATTGGATGAAATTCCGGCTTGCTTCTTATAGATTTAGCTATTTCTCTTGCCATTTGAATGCATGTCTTTCTCTTTATTCCATAAGTCTCACGTAAAGTACATGCTATATTATGTTTGTGGGCAATTATCTATCCATCACGTTTTGATGAATTAGCAAGTTAATTGGGCATGTCCCTCTCTATGGAAACGACCTAATCCATTGTGGTTAGATTTAATTATTTAATTTTTGATTGAGCGATTTTCCACCACATAAAATACGACATATCATTTAATTGCTATCATTCATAAATAAGCAAAATTCTCTCTGTCAGTAACCTAGCCTCCCTGTGACTCTTTTGTTAAGTTGTTAAGGCCAATCGGGTAGCGAGGTGTTGGGTATGCATTGCTATTACGAGAGGTTGTTTTTCTTTTGTACCTTGCAGTGGAAAGGACTAGACATGTGCTAGTGCGAGGTTGCTGATAAATACACATTTATTCATGATGAACTTCCTACTTATGTCAGTTCCTAAGCTTAACATTGTATTTAGCATTGTAAATAATGCATAACATTCATCATGTTGCATTTATGTTGACTTGTATAAATTGTATATTAATTCACATATTTCTATGGCCAGAGAATGGGGTGATATAGTTCAGAGCTTCAGATGAAAATCCAACTGTACGGATGTTTGAATCGACGATTGCAACCCATCGGTGCAAAAATCGATCTGATCCGACATCTGTAGCATCCCCCACAAGCATTTGAAGATAGATAGACCAGATGATGCCATGTGGCATCATCTAGGCTGCTCAAAGATCGCCTCGCTCCCATTGAAGGACATCATCACTGTTTCTCCACCGTCGGATGAAGATCGCACGGCTGGTGAAGCGCCATGTCTTATCAGGCTCATGGTCGTTGGATGAAGATCCAACGGCCATGAGCGTGTGCACGTAGGATCATCTGTACGACAATCGGTGGCCACAGTTCATTGGAAATGAGCATGACTCCCATGCCAAGGATGCATGTTCGAGTCTCACCGAAGCTCCCTCTCCGCCGAAATCAAAATTCGACCATCCGATCGAAGTTGAGCGACAGCATTGATGGTGACGTGGTACTCTAAGCGTTGTGCGATAATGCGTGAAGGCACACCAAATCACACGTGCCCATCGCACGATCTAGTGTGCTCACTTAAGACGACTGCGAGCACTCCCTGCCGTTCGATCTCAAGAGAGGCGTGATACGCATGTGCTAAAATGATTCAAAGGCGCGATCCCTGCGCTCTCCCCAGCCATCCAATGTGAATCAGACAACTGTCATCCACCCTCGATAGCGAAAGTGTACTGCATGCGATTTGGGAGCGTTGGATCCACGCTCTTTCTCCACCCTACAATGAGGATCCAGTGGCCGCATGTGATTCTTGAGCCATCCGGCTGCATATGATCTCCGCACCATTCAGCTACGGCCTTGAACACAACTAGTGGGTGCGTGGGACATGAATGCATGTCCCATGCACCCCCATTAAACCCATGCACGAGAATGACCCCTTCCTACACCTATATAAACCCCCCCTACACCTCTCATTTGGACCATCTCTACCTATGCTATTCCCACCTACTCAAGAGCTCCAAGAAGCCTTCCAAGCTCCCATAAGCTCTATTCCCAAGCTCCAAAGGCTCCGTATTAGTGTAGGATCCTAAACCTCCACCAAATATTCCTCCCTCCTCACATCACCTTCATAGGGAACCCTAGAGTTGTCCCCTCGCCTCTACTCAGGTAGACGATCACCTCAACCTCCTCATCACCATTCCTACAGCTCGGTCAAGTGGCCCTCTACCTGGATTCCTCTTGCACCTCATTCCCGACGTCCAGCACCTCATCTCCCCCATCCAAGCCGCCACCAAGCGCCGTTGTCTCGCAAAACATCCACTTTGGGAGATTTCCTCTCACCTCCATTTCCTTTATCTTTTGCTTAGTGTAATTGTAATAAACTTCATTCTCAATATATTAGTTTTCTTTCATTTCTCTACATTTAGTTTTAGACTAGCTTAGCTTACTCCTTGTTCTGATATTCTGCTCTCACTCATAAAAGACCAAAAAAATCATAAAAACTAAAAAATATCAAAAAGAAATAAAGTGAAACATGGATTTTCAAAGAAACAAACATCTCCTCCCTGTGTTCAACCTAGGACTCCCTTGGAGTTTTAGTAAGATATTATTTGGTAGCAATATTTTGTGACTACGGCGATGGGTTTTCCAAAACCCTAATTTTCCTTGTGAAAAATACGCTCACTAGTAGATCCCCGCATGTTTGTTACACGAATCGTAATCACCATTGCACTCTGTTAGCTAGGACCCTGGGGTGGTCTATTAGGTGATAGAGCGGATATGGGTACTTCTTCGACCAAGGGGGTGGGTTGTGTACAATTAACTGCATAAGATATCGCAGCAAGATCTCCTTATGCCTTCCGAGGAATCGATTTAAATAAATAATTGACTGAAAGGGGTGGCGAGGTACAACCAAAGGGTAAATGAGAAATGAATTAAAAAAGAATAGTAATCACTTTTCGTGCTTCTTTCATACTTTTTAGCTTGTACTTTTACCATTTTTCTACTCTACCTAGCGATTGCTGACGTCTTTCATGGACCTTGTACTCAAGACCTGGAGAGTTACATCCAGACTCTACAGCGGTAGGAGCTGACGATGCTGGTCCGAGTTTAGCACCATAGTTGGTAGTACTAGTGCTAGTTTTTTTTTTCTTCTGCTCCTGTTTCCTTGAAGTCAGTTAAATGGATTTCATTCATGTTTAATCCTTTCCATTGCATCTTTAGTTTTGATGGCTATGAACGTTCTTTCTAATGAAATATTCAGTTCTGACTCTTAGTTGCTCATACTTTTATAATGTGCTATGCTGTGAATGCTATAGTATTCTATGTTTATGTGATAGATGACCAGATCTTGAGTATTTGACGAACCAATTCGAGTCCTTGCATGAGCAAGGGGTTCGGGTCATAACAGTAGATGCTGCATGTGGAAGTAATTTCTTGTGTTGGGACGAGGACTCAGCTTTTAAGCTCTTTGAAGGCATGGTAGAAAATTCTATTAATAATGCTTTGATGAGTGTTTTTAATAGGAAGTCATCACATTTCCATGCACAGTCGAGGGTACACGAAGCCCAATCCAGCACACGAGACTTAGAAATAGTGGCTAGTCAGCTGGATAGGGTGAGCTTGATAGAGAAGAAGGTAATGGAAGTATGGAAGTTTCTATCTAAATCTCCATTTTCTTCTTCTCAGTCACGTGCACCACACACTTCTCAGTTTCCTATAGGGAGGGAAACTGTGAATAACCTTTCTGTGCACCATCACCACCATATTCTAACTATTCCATTCCTTATCTTTTACTGATTGGAGGAACCTTTGTTCCTCCATACACTGAATTCCCTAACCTCTCAGAGCTTTGGAGGAGCTCCACGCCATTCACAATAAACCATTTTCATAAACCTACAACACTGGATTGCGTAATCATCCAAATTTCTTATGGTCGGGAAATTCATGGAGACCTAATTTTCAACAACCTTCTGCACCACCACTTCAAAATCCGATTAGAGCACCACCTCCACCACCACAAGCACAATAACAACATGGGTATCCACTTCGTGCCAACCAACAGCCCCAACCTAGGCCCACCCAATACTCTCAACCTGGGCCTACATGAGATGATCAGTTGGGGACCATCATGAAAGCTCTTACTGACATGCAGCAATAGAACATTGCTATGCAGTAGAGATTGGATGTGGCTTTAGCCAAGATGAGAGCCCAGCTAGAACACTTAGTTGAACCTCGTCAATCACATTCACTCCCATCTTAAACACAACCCAGACTTCCTTTGCAAGGTCAAGCACATCTTATTTCACAAACCTTGCATGATCCTGAGTTCTACACTTAACCTAATTCTTCCTATTATCATTCTAATTTACAACCACCTATTTTGCCTAATTCAGATTCTGTGTCTACGTTGCAAGCTAATTTAAATGTTGTCACAACTAGGAGTGGTAGAAGTATAGTTGATCCACCTTTTACAACTTCTGCATCTCAACCTGAACCTTCTATTTGTCCTTTTGATTCAAATTTTCCTAATCCTAACTCTTCTGAACCTTGATTGACACTCCTACTACCACTTCAGTACCTTTCCCGAAGGCTTTAAAGAAGAAGAGTAAAGAAAAGAAGAAATCTGTTGTGGTTCTTGAGGATGACTTGCTTAAGCTCTTAGAGCTAGCTAATCCACATAAACAACTCCTTGTTGGATGTGATTCGCCACATTGCCCCTTACACTAAGTTTTTGAAAGACCTATGTATACCTAAGAATAAGGCTAGAATTCAGAAAGGGAGTAGTCCTATAATTCTCTTGGAACAAGTGAGTTCCATCATTTCTAACCTCCCTATTAAGAAGAAAGACCTAGGCACCCCTCTTCTCTCTTGTATGATAGGAAAAACCACATTTTATAGAGCCTTATTGGACTTAGGTGCTTCCGTCAATCTTATCCCAACCTCCCTCTTGACTTACTCTGAGGTTGGCAATCTGAAGCCAACCAAGGTGTCGCTGTAATTAGCTGATAGATCAGTTACCTCAAGGAGTATTGGAAGATGTTATAGTGCTGGTCAAGGACTTTTATTTTCCTGTAGACTTTATTGTGCCTGACATGGAAGTACTTGAGGATTTACAAAACACACCCATCATACTAAGGGGACCTTTCTTGGCGATAGTTAAGGCGACTATAGACTTTAAGGAGGGCCTTTTCGAATTAAAGTTTGGAGACCAGAAGTTGAAGATTGATATTTGTCAGGCTCAGAGGGACCATCTTATAGTTTAATTGAGGAAATATGTTCTTTGGATTTTTTGGATAAGTTGGTTGAGGATACACTAACTGATTCACTCACTTTAGAACCTCCATACCCTTTGACTTCTGACTTGACTCTTCCTAAGGCACCTGATAGTAACACTTTGGACTTACCTCTGATTCCTTTAGTGTCTCTAAGATCTTCTGAGATCTCCACACTGTTAGTGCTAGAGTACCACGATCATTTGTTTTGATGATAACAAAACACGTGTCATTTAACATTTGCACTTGGAGTCTTAGATTTCAGGTCAATTGCAAATGTAGACGTGTTTAGACGGAATTCGAGCTCGCATCCAGGACGGATTGGAGGAGCTTGATGGAGAACAGAGGGGATTCGCGAGGAGCGATAGATTGAAGATGGAAGGACAAGAAGAATAGGATAGAATTCCATTTTATTCCTTTCATGTACATTTGTCGTTATTTTCTTGCTCTTTATTTCCTTAGAAAATTATGTTAAAGAGCCTCAAAGTACCCTAACAGTAGTCCTAGGAATACCGGCACAACCCTAGGATACTTAGGTTTTCTGTAGAGAACTTAGAAAATCAATATAGGGTTCAAACAAAGTTTATAAACGTCTAATTCCAAAATCAAACGTCTGATAAAGTATTTTAAGACGTCTGACTGTTGTTTCAGGCGTCTGATAACTATTAGGCTGGAGTTAATACTCTGTCTGATGAAATCAGACGTCCAGACCTTAGACCAGACATCTTAGGAGACGTCTGATGACTTTGCCAGACGTCCAATTAGTGGACCGTTGGCTATGACCGTTAGAGCCTTATCAGACGTCCATAGGACTGTCCAGACGTCTGATAATTGACTGTTTTGCCTCGGCTGACCCAAAATCTCTTCTCAGAGATTTTCTAGCCATTGCAACGTTTGGAAATCCATTCCCACAGAAAAAGTAGGTTTCCAGACGTCCAGACATAGTGCCAGACGTCCTATATGTCGTCTGATGGACTTGCACAAGAACCCTGTTTAGATTTGATCCAAGTCAGGAAGAGACCCGCCCAAAATCAGACGTCTGACCTTGGAATCAGACGTCTTAAAGTGAACTTCCAGACGTCTGATAAACCTGTCAGAGCAATGATTGTTCATGATTTCGGGCTAATCCTCTTGGGCTTTGCACCCAACGGCTATGGAACCTTTCCTAAGCCTTCTAAAGCCTTCCTAAGGCCTCTATAAATAAAGGGGAACCTTTGCAACACCTAGAGACACCAAGATACATAAGAAACACTTTGTAATACACTTTCCACTCTCTTGTGTCCTAGCTAGCTCTTGCTCTCCAAGCTCAAGTTCCATTTTCTTGAGAGCATCAAGCTGTTGCGCACCCGCTCTCCCGTCGTAGTTCACGAGAGCGAAGTTGCGCCGTCGCGTGGCTCACGCACCGCGTCATCAACTCGACGCACTCCTTGCAAAGGGAGTTTCCTAATTCCTATAGAAGGTAGGTTTAAAATTACTTTGTTGGCTCTATAGGATTACTTGTTTATTTTATCTTTGTTATTTGGTTGGGTATTCGCTTTGCGAATTTCCGTCTCCTTCGCGAGACAAAATCCTTCTCGTGGAGAGAAGGGGTTGAGGCACACTACCCTCGTTTAAGTAGCGTGGTTGTATTGAGGTTGAATCACCCTCGTTTAAAGTGATTCAGTTTAGTGGATTTTGATCAACTTGGTTGATCGGAAAATCCTAACTCGAGAGGGTTAGGTGGTGGTTTTCACCTGGTTTGGGTTTCCACCTAAAAATACTTGTGTACTTTGTGTGATTGTTATTTTGTGAAGATTGTTTATTTTATTTCCGCAATTATTACGTCACCCCCTCCTGGTAGGGCCGGAACTTTCATTTGGTATCAGAGCAGGTTCTTGCGAGTTCGGAGTAACACCCGGCAAGAAGATCATGGAGGGGAGCACATCCGTAATCCGAATCTCCGAGGGGCAATCCACGTCCCGTCCGCCATTCTTCGACGGGAGCAACTACCCCTACTGGAAGCTGCGGATGAAGACTTGGCTTCAAGCCAATGACTTCACGATTTGGGCCAGGTGCGAGACGCCATTTGAGATCCCAGAAAACCCGCGGGAGGCTACTCGCAACAACAAATTCGCGAACTATCATTGAACGCAAAGACCATGAACGCCCTCTACTGCGCACTTAGCTCGGAGGAGTTCAATAGAATCTCGCAATGCGCCACCGCATACGAGATCTGGCACACACTCGAGGTAACTCATGAAGGTACCTCTAAAGTAAAAACTTCTAAAATAAATTTACCTTCTCAAGAATTTGAATGCTTTTCTATGAAACCTAACGAGTCTTTAAGTGGGATGAACACTAGGTTCACTCTCATTGTAAATAATTTGAAAGCATTAGGGAAGACTTTCATCAAGGGGGAGCTTCAAGGGAAGCTTCTTCGTTCCCTCGGACCGGAGTGGGAACAAAAAGTCACCGCCATCGAGAAGGCGAACAAAGTGGAGGAGCTCAACATGGAAGATCTCCTAGGCAATCTAATGGCCTACAAGACAAAGTTGAAGTAGAAGAAGAAAGATACACCAGAGCCTAAACCGAAGAAGACTCTCGCCTTCAGAGCCGCGTCGGATAGCGAGGTAAGTTCCGACGACGAAGACTTTAGAATTTTACATAAAAAATTTTCCAAGTTTTGTAGGGAATTAAAGAAAGAGAAGGAGAAGAAGGAGAGCCCGAGACGTTGCTACCACTGCAACGAGAAAGGGAACCTACAACTAGAGTGCCCTCTTCTCAAAAAGGAGAAGAAGGAAAAGGAGAAGAAATCTAAGAAGAAGGCGTTCCAAGCCACTTGGGACGATTCAAGCTCGGAGGAAGAAGAAGAAGAAAAAGAACTGCTTGCTTTGGTTTCATGGCTAGAGGAAGCGATAGCGAAAGCGGAAGCGACTCATACAACGAGGTAAGTTACGATTTACAAGAAGCTTTTAATGAACTATTTGAGCTTAGTAAATCACTAAAAATAGAAAACAAAAGCATGAAAAAGAATCTTAGCTTTCTTAAATCTAAAAATGATATGTTAGAAATAAAACTTAAGGATCTAAAAGCTTGTCCTAAAAATGATAACCTATTATTAGAAAATCATAACTTCATCAATGAAAATAATAAATTGATTGAGGAAAATGATAGTTTAAAGTTAGAAATCTATGACTTAAAGACTAAGATGCATACTATAGAAAAAGAAATTGCATGTCTTAAGGAAAACTCTAACAAATTAATCAACAAAGTAGATAATTTTTATAGCCCTAAGATTGAGAAAGGATCTCCATCAAGGAGACCCACTAACAGATCCGGATCCAAGCCCACTTGGATACCGAAAAAAGAATTAGAATCATGTTTTGTAGGGTTTAGGGATAATTACAACACAAAGGACTGGACCTACAAACTCAAAGCTGGTCAACTCAAGTTGGGAGAACCAAGGAGTAGACCAAGGAGGAGAACAAGAAGACCGACGAGACGGCGAACAAACAACGAACCCGCCGCACGTCGACCACCAGATTGGAGACCGGCGCCAATGCCCGGGCCTCCAAGCTACGGATGGGAGCCCCATCCGATGTGGCATCCACCACCACCATTCGGGCCATTTTATTGGCTATGGTAGGTGAGGTAAAAATTATTGACCCTATCTTTGTTTATCAGTAGCATTTAGATAGGGGAAGTTAAAATTTATGAGCTAATTGTCAATTTTTAAGGGGAAGATATAAGGTAGCTAAATTTCCTTTAGAAAGGGGGAGAAAAATAATAGCTATCTTGTTGTTATAAAAAAAAAAGGGGGGAGGCATTACCTTTGTCAAAAGAAATTTATAGAAGAGCATGTCTTAAGGGGGAGTTATAGGAAATGTAAAATCAATTAAACCTTTTTGATAATGTCAAAAAAGGGGAGGATTTTCTGCATTATTATTTATGATTTTGTCATCATCAAAAAGGGGGAGATTGTTGATGCTAGAGCACCACGATCATTTGTTTTGATAATAACAAAACACATGTCATTTAACATTTGCACTTGGAGTCTTAGATTTCAGGTCAATTGCAAATGTAGACGTGTTTAGACGGAATTCGAGCACGCATCTAGGACGGATTGGAGGAGCTTGATGGAGAACAGAGGGGATTCGCGAGGAGCGATAGATTGAAGATGGAAGGACAAGAAGAATAGGATAGAATTCCATTTTATTCCTTTCATGTACATTTGTCGTTATTTTCTTGCTCTTTATTTCCTTAGAAAATTATGTTAAAGAGCCTCAAAGTACCCTAACAGTAGTCCTAGGAACACCGGCACAACCCTAGGATACTTAGGCTTTCTGTAGAGAACTTAGAAAACCAATATAGGGTTCAAACAGAGTTTACAAACGTCTAATTCCAAAATCAGACGTCTGATAAAGTATTTTAAGACGTCTGATAACTACTAGGCTGGACTTAGTACTCTGTCTGATGAAATCAGACGTCCAGACCTTAGACCAGACGTCTTAGGAGACGTCTGATGACTTTGCCAGACGTCCAATTAGTGGATCGTTGGCTATGACCGTTAGAGCCTTATCAGACGTCCATAGGACTGTCCAGACGTCTGATAATTGACCGTTTTGCCTCGACTGACCCAAAATCTCTTCTCAGAGATTTTCTAGCCGTTGCAACGTTTGGAAATCCATTCCCACAGAAAAAGTAGGTTTCCAGACGTCCAGATATAGTGCCAGACGTCCTATATGTCGTCTGATGGACTTGCACAAGAACCCTGTTTAGATCTGATCCAAGTCAGGAAGAGACCCGCCCAAAATCAGACGTCTGACCTTGGAATCAGACGTCTTAAAGTGAACTTCCAGACGTCTGATGCCAGAATTAGACGTCTGATAAGCCTGTCAGAGCAATGATTGTTCCTGATTTCGGGCTGATCTCTTGGGCTTTGCACCCAACGGCTATGGAACATTTCCTAAGCCTTCCAAAACCTTCCTAAGGCCTCTATAAATAGAGGGGAACCTTTGCAACACTTAGAGACACCAAGATACACAAGAAACACTTTGTAATACACTTTTCACTCTCTTGTGTCCTAGCTAGCTCTTGCTCTCCAAGCTCAAGTTCCATTTTCTTGAGAGCATCAAGCTGTTGCGCACCCGCTCTCCCGCCGTAGTTCACGAGAGTGAAGTTCCGCCGTCGCGTGGCTCACGCACCGCGTCATCAACTCGACGCACTCCTTGCAAAGGGGAGTTTCCTAATTCCTATAGAAGCTAGGTTTAAAATTACTTTGTTGGCTCTATAGGATTACTTGTTTATTTTATCTTTGTTATTTGGTTGGGTATTCGCTTTGCGAATTCCCGTCTCCTTCGCGAGACAAAATCCTTCTCGTGGAGAAAAGGGGTTGAGGTACGCTACCCTCGTTTAAGTAGCGTGGTTGTATTGAGGTTGAATCACCCTCGTTTAAAGTGATTCGGTTTAGTGGATTTTGATCAACTTGGTTAATCGGAAAATCCTAACTCGAGAGGGTTAGGTGGTGGTTTTCACCCGGTTTGGGTTTCCACCTAAAAATACTTGTGTACTTTGTGTGATTGTTATTTTGTGAAGATTGTTTATTTTATTTCCGCAATTATTACGTCACCCCCTCCTGGTAGGGCCGGAACTTTCACACACCTGCTCCTTCACCTGATCCTACACCTGTTGAGCTTAATCCTCTTCTTGACACTCTCAAGTATGTCTTCTTTGGACAAGATCAGACTTACCTTGTGATTATCAATTCTCATTTATATTTTGATCAAGAATCACGACTCATTTCTGACCTAAGAACACATAGATAGGCTATAGGATGGAGCTTAGCAGACCTCACTAGCATTAGTCCTTACTGTACCCATAGAATATTCATTGAAGAAGGATCTAGACCTACCTGATAGCCACAGCGTAGACTGAACCCCACAAATCAAGAGGTAGTAAAGAATGAAATGATCAAGTGGTTAGACAATGGAATCATTTTCCCTATCTCTGATAGTCAATGGGTAAGTGCTATTCAGGTTGTGCCTAAGAAGGCTGGACTTACTGTCATAACCACTAAGACTGGAGAAGTCATCCCTACAAGGATTGCTAGTTCGTGGCGAGTATGTATAGATTACCGAAAGTTCAACCAAGTCACGAAGAAAGATCATTTCCCATTAACTTTCATTAATCAAATACTGGAAAGATTGGCAAGGAATATGTTTTTCTGCTTTTTGGATGGATATTTAGGCTATAAATAGGTGGCAATTCACCCTGATGATCAGGAAAAAAACGACCTTCACCTACCCCTACGGAATCTTTGCTTTTCGTTGGATGCCATTTGGATTGTGCAAAACACCTGTTACTTTTCAGTAGTGTATGTTTGCAATCTTCTTCGATTTAGTAGGTGATTGTTTAGAAGTCTTCATGGATGACTTATCGATCATTGGAAGCACATTTGATGCATGTTTAGACCACCTAACCAAGGTCCTACAAAGATGCATCAATGTGAATTTTACTTCTATGTAATGGCTATGTATAGCACCTACATAGGCGTAGTTAAGATTAAAGTTACTTAGGTAAGATTAAAGTTACTTAGGCGTAATACAAATCCATTAAAATGGATTCATCAGATACGCGAGTTCTCATACGCGTCATTACGTAGTTTCTCGATCTTGCTCATTTGCAACCAATTGTGTATTCCAACCTTCATCAGATCCAGATTGCACTTCCGTATTGCCCAATAAGCCTTATGGTCCATCTCTATGGGAAGGTGACATGCCTTTTCGTACACTAATCTGAAGGGAGACATACCTAATTGGGTCTTGTAGGCGATCCTAGGGCGATCCTATAGGCCCACAAAGCTTTCGGAAGGCGAATAGACCAATCCTTCGTATCAAGCCTAACAGTGACCTGAAGGATCTTCTTGATCTCTCGATTTGACAGTTCTGTTAGTCCATTTGTGTAACGACCCGGTTCCCGAGTCCCTACGAGACACGAGAACCGGACCGACTCGACTAATCCCAAGACCTAGTCGTCCAACGAGGAAGTAACCAAAAGACAGTAAAATAAACCACATTCAGCATGAATATAACTAACAGGACCCTGCTCGGCCTCCGCTCGCGACGCCGCCCGCGTCGCACCTCGCGCTCCTGCTGCTCAGACCGCAGCAGGTCCCTCTCCGCGTCGCTCCGCGCCCCCTGCGCCCTCCGCCGGCCGGCCAAGCCGCTCCGGCGAGCTCGCCCTCAAGGCAGAGCTCCGCCCTCGCACGCCGCACCTCCGCGCTCACTGCGGCCGCCACTGCCGCCCTCGCGTCCGCTCGCTCTCGCGCACAGGAAGGAGAAGAAGGAGGAGACGGTGGAGGCGGGAGGGGAGGCGTGGCCCTTTTAAGGCCGTGCGAGGAGGAGAGAGAAGGTGGCAGGCCGCCTGCAGCCGCAGAGAGAAAAAGAGGGAATATGCGGTCTGCGCGCTCAGGCGCGCAGGCGACTCGCGTGTGTCGAAAATAATGGATTTCCAGACATCTGGAAACGATCCCAGACGTCTTATCAGACGTCTGGTTGTGATCCCAGACGTCTTGTCCGATGTCTGAGCCACCTCCCAGACGTCTTAAAAGACGTCTGGGCACACATTCGTTACAATATAACAAACTCAAAGGAAGTTTCGTCCCCGAAACTTGCGCCAACTAGGGTGCGGGAAAAAGATGTCCAAATAACCATAACAAACTCAAAGAGGACCGAAGCCGGTCCGAAAAGACGTACCCGCGAAAAGCTCCCGGTACCGCTCCCGCATTACCGCCTCAGGCTCCCAGGTAGCCTCCTCGTACCGCTGGCTCCTCCACAAAACCTTTACCAGGGGTACTTGCTTTCGTCTCAACCTGCGGATGGCTCGGTCTAGGATCTGCACTGGCCACTCGGGGTAGGTCAGGTCGTCGCTCACCTCGACGCTCTCGTGACTCAGTACGTGACTGGAATCGGCCACGTAGTTCCTGAGGTTGGACACATGGAACACGTCGTGCACACCAGAAAGCTGCGGGGGAAGGGCAAGTCTGTAAGCAACGGGTCCAACCCGCTCCAGGACCTCAAAGGGCCCCACGAACCTCGGCGCGAGCTTCCCTCTCACCCCAAACCGCTGTAAGCCCTTCATGGGCGAAACACGAAGGAAGACGTGGTCCCCAACCTCGAACTGCACCTCTCTGCGTCTGCGATCCGCGTAGCTCTTCTGTCTGCTCCTGACAGTGCGGAGTCGTCTGTGGATCTGCTCAACTACCTCCTGACTCTGCCGGTTCAACCTGGGGCCAACCTCCCACTTGGTCCCCACCTCAACCCAACTCAAGGGTGCCGTGCACTTCCGTCCGTACAGAGCCACGTAGGGAGCCATGCCGATGCTCGAGTGATAACTGTTGTTGTATGCAAACTCCGCCAGGGGCAGGTGCTCCTCCCAAGAGCCCCTCCAGTCTAGTACACAGGCACGCAAAAGGTCCTCAAGTGTCTGTATCGTGCGTTCCGACTGTCCGTCCGTCTGGGGGTGGTAAGCCATGCTAAACCTCAACCTCGTCCCCAAAGCCTGCTGAAACTTAGCCCAAAACTGGGACGTAAAGCGGGTATCCCGGTTGGATACGATCTCCCGCGGAACTCCGTGTAGTCGCACCACATCACGGATATACCTCTCTGCCAACTGTGCTGGTCCCAAAGTGACTCGGATCGGCAAGAATCGTGCCGTCTTCGTCAATCTATCCACTATTACCCAGACTGCGTCGTGTCCTCGCTGGGTAACAGGTAAGCCCACCACCACGTCCATGGTGATGCTCTCCCACTTCCACTCTGGCACTGGAAGCGGCTGAAGTGGCCCTGCAGGCCTCTGATGCTCAGCATTCACCTGCTGGCACACTAAGCACTGCTGCACGAACTCACCCACATCCCGCTTCATCCCTCTCCACCAAAACTCGTGTCTCAAGTCATGGTACATTTTCGTGTTTCCGGGATGTATGGTGAATCTGGAACCGTGTGCCTCAGTCAGGAGCTCTCTCAACAGCTCCTCGTCTCTGGGAACGCACAACCGTCCCCTCAAGCGTAGCACCTGGTCTGTGAAAGAGAAGTCCCCTGGGTCCCCTGATAGTACTCTGTCGCACAAAGACTGCAAGTACGGATCGGCCATCTATCCCATGATGATGCGGTCTATCAACTCTGGCCTGGTCTGCCGTGTCACCGTCACTGCCCCACAGTACCCTCGTAACTCTAGAGGTCGCCAACTGCCCACCTCCTCCAAAAGGCTCCAACTCTGTAACTGTAGACTGGCCAAGCGTGCGGGCGCCTTACGGCTCAAGGCGTCAGCCACCACATTGGCCTTTCCCGGGTGGTAGGAGATGCTGCAGTCGTAGTCCTTCAGGAGCTCCAACCAACGTCTCTGTCTCATGTTGAGCTCCTTCTGGTCAAAAAGATATCTGAGGCTCTTGTCTTCGTACAAGTAGTGCCTCCAGGTCTTCAACGCGAAGACAACAGCTGCCAACTCTAGGTCGTGGGTAGGGTAGGTATGCTCATGGGGCTTCAGTTGCCGCGAAGCGTAAGCGACCACGTGACCCCTCTGCATGAGCACACCTCCTAACCCCTGCAAGGAAGCGTCCGTGTACACAACGAACCCGCCACTACTGTCAGAGATGGTGAGCACGGGAGCCGAGGTCAACCTCTCCTTCAACTCCAGAAAACACGCCTCACATGCGTCTGTCCAAGCGAAAGGCACGTCCTTCCGGGTCAACTGTGTCATAGGACGCGCAATTTGTGAAAATCCTCTGATGAACCGTCTGTAGTAACCTGCCAGTCCCAGGAAACTGCGAATCTCAGTGACTGAACGCGGTCTCTCCCACCTGAGCACTGCCTCGACCTTGGCGGGGTCCACCGCCAGGCCATCACCAGAGATCACATGACCCAAGAAGGTCACCTCCCTCAACCAGAACTCGCACTTGCTGTATTTGGCGTACAGCCTGCGTCGTCTCAGAGTGTCCAGAACCATCCGCAAGTGCTGCCCGTGCTGCGTCCGATCTTTAGAATAGATGAGCACATCATCTATGAAAACCACCACGAACTGATCCAAGTACGGTCTAAACACCATGTTCATCAGGTCCATGAAAGCAGCGGGGGCATTGGTCAGCCTAAACGGCATGACCAAAAACTCGTAGTGTCCGTACCGGGTGCGGAAAGCTGTCTTGGAGACGTCGGTCTCCCTGATCCTCAACTGGTGGTATCCAGACCTCAAGTCTATCTTGGAAAACACCGTGGCACCCCGCAACTGGTCAAACAAATCGTCGATCCTCGGCAGCGGATATCTGTTCTTGATGGTGACCCTATTCAGCTGTCGGTAGTCCACACAAAGGCGTAGGGTCCCATCCTTCTTCTTCACAAACAGTACCGGGGCTCTCCAGGGAGACGCACTGGGCCTCACGAAACCTTTCTCCAAAAGATCCTGCAACTGGGACTTGAGCTCTCGCAGCTCAAGCGATGCCATTCTGTATGGCGCGGTGGAGATGGGGCTGGTCCCTGGTACTAGTGAGATCTCAAACTCGATCTCACGCTCGGGCGGTAGTCCTGGTAACTCGTCTGGAAACACGTCGGGGTACTCTCTGACCACCGGGATGCTCTGGAAGTCTGCCACGGGGCTGTGCTCTGCCACCACACAAGCTAGGAAGCCCTCACACCCCTGGCTCAAAAGTCTCTCCGCCCGAAGTGCCGAAATGCACCTGAAACCTCCGTCCACTGGCTGCCCGTGAAACTCGAAAGAAGGCAACTCCGGAATGAAGAAGACAATCTTCCTCTCAAAACAGTCTACCAAGGCGTGGTAAGCGGACAGCCAATCCATCCCCAGAATCACTCCAAAGTCCTCCATCTGTATCATAATCAGGTCAGCTGGCAGGCTATGTCCTCCAACGCCGACCTCACAATCCGTGTATACCTCCTCAGCTACAAATAGCTGACCACTCGGACCTCTGATTACCAACAGATTCTCTAACAGTGTATAATCCTGGTCCAAACTAACTGCGAAACTGGCTGCGACAAATGAGTGCGTAGCGCCGGAATTGAAAAGCGTGTAAATGAGTCTGCCAGAAACTGAAACCATACCTGCTACCACGGATCCCGATGCTCTGGCGTCCCTGTGTGTTAGGGCGTTGATACGCCCCTCAGCTCTAGGTGCGGACGAAGCAACCACACTCTGCGTCGGACGGGTAGGTGCTGGCCGGTACCCTCCTCGTGACTGCTGTCCTCCTCCTCGTGCCTGGGAATCGCGGCCTCCTGCGCGCCCTCCAGTGCTCTGCACGGGAAGTATCTGCTGACCTCCTGCCCTAGATGGGCAGTCCCTGTCCTGTCCCCGAACCGCCCTCCACCACCGATGTGCCGCACTCTCCAGCTGGTACGTGGCAAAAGCCACGCGGCACTCCACCGGGGGGCGAAGGGTGTCGAAGATCTTCTCCAGCTGCTCAAGTCAGTCCTCTGCCTCGGTCGGGTCCTCATCCCCCTTGAAGGAGGGGGGCTTCAGCTTCCGGAACTGTCCGAAAAGCTCGAAGTGGCGCTGTAGGGGAGGTGCTGGTGCACCTCCAGGCGAAGGTGCCTCGGGTACAGAAGTGTCGGAGGAAGGTGGGGGCGACAGCGGCCCATCCCCTCCCTTGTGTCCAGCGCCGTGTCCGTCGCGTGGTCCCACAGAGGACTCCCCCTCTGCAACCCCAGGAGGAGGTGCTCGGGGCGGTGGGTGGAGCTCCTCTCGTACAATATCTCGAATCAGTCTGGCGAGGTCCTGGGCCTGGATGCCAGGGAGTGGTGGCTGGTCCACCGAGACGTCAACGACAGCACGTCCACCTCGCCGACCTCGTCCTCGGCCGCGCCCGCGGCCAGTCTCGCCAGTCCCGCGACGAGGCATCTCCTGCAAGGAGACGCGAAACAAAACGGAAACGTCAAAACAGACGGTACCTAACAAAACTTCTAAGAGCTCATGTCAAGAGATATGTTGTGGTGGCTACTCTAGCTATAAACATGTGAATTAGTTATTTTCCAGTCAGTTGATTCACTTCTCGGGACGACCTTGCTCTGATACCATCTTGTAACGACCCGGTTCCCGAGTCCCTACGAGACACGAGAACCGGACCGACTCGACTAATCCCAAGACCTAATCGTCCAACGAGGAAGTAACCAAAAGACAGTAAAATAAACCACATTCAGCATGAATATAACTAACAGTAAGAAAGTACAGCAGTAAGGAAAGAAACTACTACAGTAGGTACCACCACAACAGTAAAACAGCATTTATCATATAACAAGAACTGCAGGTAAAGAAGGTACAACGGAAACAAAAACTACTCACTAGAACAGAAACAAAAGAGGTACAAAAGGCTGTGGTAACTCTACTGGACCCTACTCGGCCCAGCGTCCTCTGCAGCCGCCGACCCTGGCTGCTCAACACCTGGTCCTGAAAAAGGTAACGAGTATAACACGTCAGCAAAACGCTGAGTAGAGTGGCAGACTAACTAAAGGCAACAGTAGAGTGTACAGTAGCTGTTATGTTCTATTACTTCCTTTATTCACATCCTTCAATTTTTCTCACTATTTCATTTGTTTCTCAGATCCTTTACTTGATCTCGAATGTCCTCGTGGGAACGATCTTGGTTGCAGTCTTTTCCAAAAGTAGAAGTAGCACGTGGTGCTCTCCTGGCTGGGAGAATCCCCCGTGGTGATCCTACCCTCAGTCAACCACCCCAAGGTCACTGACAGACGTAACGGTGACTACGGCACGCGCGATAAACGCACAGGTAGCTAGCCCGCACTGGCACGCGGTCAATCGTTTCCGTTAACGGGTGCGCCCAAAGCACAGCACGAAACCAGGGCAGAGCCCTCTCAGTAACAGGGGTCCAACCCCTCCACAGTAACCAAACCGGGGCCTTGCCCCTCCACAGTCCGCGCACCCTCGCCTGACTACCCTGCTTTGCCCTGGTGGGCCTAACAAGTCGGTGAAGGAGGCTAGCAGAACCCCGGGGCCCGTGGGGTAGCTAGTACTCTCCTAACACTACTAGCTCTCCTCGGTACTACGTACACGAGGGCCAACAAGTCGGTACAGAGCGGCCAATCCTAACCCCGGGTCCCTGGGGCGGCTGGCCCCACTCTGCACTAAACAGGTACAGGTACTTCCCTTGGTACTGCGTACCCAAGAGACAGTACAAACTACATCTCAGTTTCCATTCCTTTTTCCTTCCAGGAGTTCCACTCCTAATTCCCCGTAGGGTTCCAGCTCTTTATCTCAGAACATCATATGTTTCACTTTCCAGATTCACGTTCTCAAAATCCATGATCTCAATCATGTTTCTTTATTCATAACAGACAGCTATTAATTCAAATTACAGGCAGCTTTATATTCCTTTCCATTTTTTTTCCAAGACTGCAGTATTATACATTCCACTAGTTCTTCCATCCTAGGGTTCATGTCACATCCTAGGATCTAGCATACAACTAGTTTTCCAGCCCTAGGATTCATGCATCACCTAGGAGCTATCATTCCATACATTTCTCATTCCTAGGATTCATGCAATGTCCTAGCTTCTAGTTATGGTTCCATACTTTAACAGATTTTATTAATAAACTTAAGCCACTCTACCAGGTACAACGGGAGTAATGGGGGCGTGATCGGGAATCCCGCGTGCCTCCGCGACTCTCAAGACTGCAACCGAACGAGGTCCTATCACAAGGATCAAACACAAGGAGTGTCTCAAAACAGTGTATAGCTACTGTAGACGGGTAGAGGAATTACTTCTGAAAAGAACGCAACTCGAATCGCGGAAAACGGAGCCCGAACGGGCCCTAAACGGGTCGAAAAAGACGATACTGTGCAAAATCAGACGTCTGTAACTCCTTCCAGACGTCTTAAAAAATGGATCAGAGAATTACCTGTTCAGCGTGGTTTCCCAGACGTCCAGAAGTCTGCGGGGACGTCTGCCCTAGATCCCAGACGTCCGATGGTCCCTCCAGACGTCTGGAGGTCACTCCCGCCGTCTAGTACAACTTCCAGACGTCTGATTCGGAAAGGATGGCGAATCAGCGAACCTGCGCACAGCCAACCCCCTCCCTCAGTACGGTCAGTCGACAAGAAGGAAGAAGAAGGCGGAAACTCATCTTTCAGACGTCTGTATGATCTTACAGACGTCGACCTTGCCGTCTGGCTATCAATCCAGACGTCTGATTCTGGAAATTTTTCCAGAATCAGGACCCTGCTCGGCCTCCGCTCGCGACGCCGCCCGCGTCGCACCTCGCGCTCCTGCTGCTCAGACCGCAGCAGGTCCCTCTCCGCGTCGCTCCGCGCCCCCTGTGCCCTCCGCCGGCCGGCCAAGCCGCTCCGGCGAGCTCGCCCTCAAGGCAGAGCTCCGCCCTCGCACGCCGCACCTCCGCGCTCACTGCGGCTGCCACTGCCGCCCTCGCGTCCACTCGCTCTCGCGCACAGGAAGGAGAAGAAGGAGGAGACGGTGGAGGCGGGAGGGGAGGCGTGGCCCTTTTAAGGCCGCGTGAGGAGGAGAGAGAAGGTGGCAGGCCGCCTGCAGCCGCAGAGAGAAAAAGAGGGAATATGCGGTCTGCGCGCTCAGGCGCGCAGGCAACTCGCGTGTGTCGAAAATAACGGATTTCCAGACGTCTGGAAACGATCCCAGACGTCTTATCAGACGTCTGGTTGTGATCCCAGACGTCTTGTCCGACGTCTGAGCCACCTCCCAGACGTCTTAAAAGACGTCTGGGGCACACATTCGTTACAATTAGTCTGGGGGTGGTAAGGAGTCAAGATACGATGCGACACCCCATACCTTTTCATCAGGGACTGGAAGTGCTCATTGTTGGTATGAGACCCTCTATCACTGATGATGGCTTTAGGAACCCCAAATCTGGAAAATATGTTCTCCTGGATGAATCAGAGAACTTTATGATCGCTAGTTCTCATGGGGACAGCTTCAATCCATTTAGAGATGTAATCAATAGTGAGCAAGATGTATTCAAAGTCGTTAGATCCGGGAAAGGGTCCCATGAAATTGATTCCCCATATGTCAAAGATTTCGCACACAATTATCGAGTTCAAGGGCATCATATCCCGCGGGCCCATGTTGTCGAGGGTCTGACAACGAGCGCATGCCGTACAATATGTTTGTGCATCTTTGAACATCGTGGGCCAGAAGAACCCACACTAGAGAATTTTCGCTACAATTTTACATCCAGAGAAATGGCCACCGTAGGCTTGGTCGTGACAGAATGAGAGCACGTCATTGACCTCGTCGTCAGGAATGCATCTCCAAATCACCTTATCATTGCCAATGTGCAAGAGATACGATTCCTCCCAAATATAGTACTTAGCCTTGAAAATCAACTTGTCCGGCCTGGAAGTCGCCCAATCTGACGGGACTTTCCCCGAAACCAAGTAGTTCACTATATCAGCAAACCAGGGGAGACTGTGAAGGGCTAGTAAATGCTCGGTGATCGAACCAGACGGGCCGATGACTGAAGAAGGAAGACGAGACAAATGGTTAGCTACCACGTTCTATTTTCCCACCTTGTCATGAATCTCAAGATCAAATTCTTGCAATAGCAAGATCCAATAGATTAATCGAGGTTTCGCATCCTTCTTCATGAGTAAGTGCCTCACAGCGGTGTGATCTAACTAAATGATGACACGGGAACCCAGAAGATAAGATTTGAATTTCTCCAGGCCAAATACTACTGCCAACAGCTCTTTCTCAGTAATCGTGTAGTTACGCTGAGCCTTGTCCAGTGTCTTACTAGCAAAGTAGATGACCACGAGCTTCCCATCAACTTTCTGCCCAAGCACCGCCCCTACTGCGTAGTCAAACGCATCGCACATGATCTCAAAGGGTAGAGACCAGTCAGAGGATTGTAGGATTGGTGCTTGAGTAACTCGATCACGTAGGCTCTCAAATGCACGAGTGCACTCATCGGTGATCTCGAAAGGGACATCCTTTAAGAGAAGATTAGTCAGAGGGCGTGCAATTTTTGAGAAATCAAGAATGAAATGACGATAAAAATTGACGTGCCCAAGAAAAGAGCGGATGTCCTTGACCAAGCTAGGCATGGGTAGTTGTTGAGCGCGCGAATCTACGCTAACGTGTTTGGTTTTGGAAAAACCCGTCGTTGTAGTTCGAAAGCGAAGGATTCGTGTTCAACAAATAAAATTTATACCGAAATAAGAATTCCGGGTCGAACACAGGGAGGCGAACGTTTGATTTAAAAACTCCGCGTTTCTTTTTATTTTGTCACAAAGAAATTCAATTTAAACTATCTAAGTATCTACAACAAATAAAAGAGAGAGAGGGAGTAAGAGAGAGCTAAGGAATACTATACATGGAAATCAAAATGAGATGTAGAATAGACAAGGAATTTATCATAAAAGAGTTCTTTCATTACAACTAGAAAACATAAAATAATTACTCTAGAAAGCATTAAAAGAATGGAGGGAGAAATGTCCTCCTCGACGATCGCTCGGAGGACGAATAGACTACTCTAGAAAGCAGTAAATCTATACTAGAAAGCAGTAAAAAGAATAGGGAGAGAGAAATCCTCCTCGACGGTCGCTTGGAGGACGAGCCGAACAGGACGACGCCTGGACGAAGGAGAACGAGGTGGGACGAAGGAGGACGAAGCAGAAGAACGGGAACGAAGCAGCACGCCGTCGTCGTCGCGGGATCCACTTCCGAAGGGGGACGAAAATTTGGACTTTATCTCGCGAGAGGCATCCCGGGTGTGGGACAAGCTTCTCTTGAGCTTTGGAGAGGTAGAGAGGAGAAGGAAGGGATGAAAATTTCGTATGGAGGGGGTCTCCTTTTATAGTTGCAAGGAGTGGGGGCAAAATGGACATTACATCTTCAAAATAATAAATAAGGGGTCTTTAGTGACGGATAAAACCGTCGCTAAAGCCCCGCCGTCGCCGTCGCCGCCGCGCCCACGCGCGCCCGCTCGGCTGGCCTGCGCGTGTAACGCAGACGCACGTCCGCGTCGTCTCAGCCGTCCGATCGCGAGATCGGACGGCTTAGATCGCGCCCGCGCCCGCTGCGTAGCGCGCCGCCCGCGTGCGATCGCGCGCCCACCAGGGCGTCCAATTGCGCGTCGGCGCTATCGGGCGCGCGCAGCCGTTGGATCTTCATCCGACGCTCGTGCGCGCCCGCTCGCCCGCGCCTTCGACCCCCCTCTCCGCGGCTCGAACCCGCGACCTCCGCTTCGCCCGCAGCTGCGTAGCCGCTGCGCTACGCGGCGAAATGGTCGCGCGGACGTTTTTAAACGCGCGCGACCGCAGCCGTTGGATCGAGATCCAACGGCGGAGAGGAGACGTTGCGCGGTCTTCACAGGATTCCTGCGGCCGATTGGGCGGCTGGGATGGCGCCACGTGGCGCCATCTTGGCCGTCCATCTTCTGGAAGTTGTAGATGGTGCCACGGATGTCGGATTGACTCGATTTTTGTGTCGTTCGGCTGCGATCGTCGATCCGAATTCATCCGTGTGGTCGGATTTTCCATCTGAAGTGCGGATTTACACCATCCTGGCCCTTGATCTTCTAGGGTTCCCCGGTCTCTATCTGATGCTACGGATGCCTGATTAGGGCGATCTTGGAGTCGTTGAACTCCAATCGTCGCCCTGATCATATCCATACGGTTGGATCTTTGATCCGAGGCCCCGATAAAATATTTGCCCTGTCCAAGCACATAAAAGGAGACAATTAACCTCCATTTTATTCAAACTACTCTAAATGCAAGATGATGCATGTAATGCAATATTTATATCATGAAATGCAATCCTATGCTTAAGAACATGCATAAATAGACATTTTAAGTAGTGTAAATGTGTTTACATCATACCCCCATGCCTATCTTTTGCTAGTCCCTAGCAAAAACTATATGCTATTTATAAAAGAATTAGGTTAGATTATTTGGACCTGAGTTATTTTCAATCATTAAGAAATTGTCTACTTAAGAACTGAACTTTCATAGACACAACAGTGCCCGGGTATCAGCCAAAATGCAGACCGCCTCAAGCCTCGCCTTATTCAAAGAAAAATTTCTTTTTCTGTTTTTACTCTTTTTTTTAGATTTTCAAATTTTAGGGTTTAAGAGTGGCTTTCTACGGCCATTCAACTCACCCAAGATTTGATGAGAACCCTAAGTTTTAAGCATCTTATTGTGATTGTGATAGACTCGTTGACCGGCAATTAAAACGGACTTCGGATTTCTACGCCTCTAGGTGACCTCAAAAAGAATTCTGCCTAAAGGTGTATCTTTACAACCGGTAGCTTTCTCCCTACTTTTATTTTTAACGGGGTCAACACAAGGGTGAATCCAGTGTATATCTCCCCGGTTTATTCTACTTCTCCGCTTCTTCCTAAGTGTTTTGGGAATTTTTAATGCATTTTCTGAGCTGGGTTCTGGACAACCGGTCGATGAGCTGTTACCACCGACAACTTGCCAGCCATACTCGTGCGGCGAAGTGTGGCTTATTTCTTTTTGTTCTTTTCTCCTTTTTGATTGATTTTTTTTTTTTTTTTTTTTTTTTTTTTTAAGTAGGTGGCTTCCCTGGTCTAAGATTTACCTAAAGGCAGCAAAAAGAGAAAGGTCCAGTGACTGGGCTCTGGACAACCTACCTATGGGCTGTTACCCACGATAACTTGCCAGCCATATCACCCTAGAAGGTTCATTAGCTACCCAATTTCCGTTAAAATCACCAAACAACGAGTCAGTGCAAAGAAAGTGTGTAGATGCTTAAGACTCAAAATTCCCTCACATCAGAGGGCGGGTTGACAAGTCGTGTACTTATCACCCAAACTTATTTACTCCAATTATAATAAAATTCAGGTTGGCGAGAACTCGAAAAACAAATCCACATTTTAGTGGATATACGGGCTGATTAAGTCCAAAGACCTGAAGGGTCTTTGTGTTCAGAACATAATATAGTATTTCTTAAGATCGAAAATTTTCTTAAACCCAAATTCTCTTTCCTAATTTCGATTTTTTTTTATTTATTTTTATATAAAATAAAACAAATCTACGGAGCTGACGAATGAATTCAAAGATAAATATCCATCCCCCCATGCCTATCTAATGCAATGTCCTCATTGTATTAAAAAGACATAAAACAGAGTGGAAAAGCGTAGAAAGCACCTGAATTGCGTGGATATCGGGTCCGCTCCGAGATGAAAATGAAAAAGAATGTATATGTGCTGAGTTTAGTGCCTTCAGCTAGGCACACTATACAAAGAAAAGAAATGAAGAATTCACATGTGCAGGTCAGAATTAAAATGAAAAGAAGAATCCTCTGACCTGTCAGCAGAGGTCCACAGATGTGGACCAGATTGTGGTGCAGACCCACACCCCATAATCGAGAATATCTTAGGTTCTGGATAAAAATTACCCAAAACCTAAAATCAGAATGCAAGCGGGGTCGGGCCTGCGATTTGTGAGGATGCAACCCAAGGCCAAAATGTCGGGTTACAGAGAATTGAAGCTCAAAAGGATAATCGTTAAATGTGTGCTTGAGTTTGACATCCTCGAAACAAATGTCGTAAGGGTTCTGATTTGATGGTTTCAGTTTAAAAGGAACCCTTCGACTCAATCTTCCATTTCCTCCAAAATTGACTTCCCAAATCAGAATTTCCCAGCTCCTATCCTCCTCATTCGGCATATCAAATTCCATGACCTCTTGTATATTCATCACCCCGTCTGAAATCTCCAAGTCTAGATGATGTGGCAAAATCAAAATTGACTTGGGTCTAATTATCTCAGAATTAGAATCATCAATAAGCTCAACAGGGTGTAACTGATAATCAGGGCATTGAATTAATTCCTCCAGAAAATGCGATTCTGGATCTGTATCGTGTGCCCTAATAAGATCAGTTTCCTCAGTTATTGGGCTATCAAATGATCTATCAGATTCCTCAGGCCCAATCGTCTCACAAAAATCGTGATCTGAAAACTCGTGTGAGACTTCGCAACTTGAATCTTCACCATCAGGATCCGTATCAATGTATGTCCCAAAATCATTTGTCACTTTGTGTTCCAAGGAGACATACGTTTCCTCGTAACCCGGCTCAGGGATTTCAGGTGAAGAAATCAAATCATCCTTAATTGGTTGTTTTAATTCAATCTGGTCAGCTTCATAACACGTGTCCCCCCCAACAGGTGCCTGAGCGGGTTCTGTCATTGGCTTTCCTGAAGAGAGTTCATCCTGGGAATTATTCCAAGATTGAATCAAAGCAACCACGAATCTCATCCTCAATTTCGCTAATTTCCCAAGTAGAAACTCACCCGGGTTCTTATCCTTAACATCCTGGAGCCAATCCAACAAAGACTTGTTTAAATCATCAATCATTTCAATCAGGGGCTCCAATCTCTCAATGCAAGGTATTGGCTGAACTTCTAAAGATTGAATGATATTCCTTAAGTTAGCCAGAACCTTATCTTGAACCTGATTAACCTGAACCAAATGAGTTGGTTCAGGGTTGGGCGAGTTTGACATCAATGTAGAGGAATTAACGAATTGAGATTCGTTATACCCATCCTGATAATAGGTCATTTCAGATTGTTCAAAAGATGGAGATGACCTAAAGGCAGTGAAATCAGAGGATGGGTAAGGATCAGTGTATCCTTCTTGATTGTAGATCGCATTAAGTTGTTCATGAAAGGAGGACGATCTATAATCGATGCAACTCTGAGAAGGATAGAATTGAGAATCAAAGTGTTCAGGGTTAGACCCTAAACACGGGGGTCCGGAATTATATCCCCAATCCGAATTATCCCAACTAACTGATGGTCGATTACAATACGAGTTGGGATAATCGTCATGTTGAGGATAATTTACAACAGGAGGGAAAGAGCAGGAATGCGTGAAATATGTGGAAGGATTCATGAGACACGGGAGGAAGAAAGGTGCCCTGCAATACAAACAATCAAACCTGTCCTTAAATGGGTTAGCCTACAGACCTACAGACTCTCAAAACCCGTCTTGAGATAAAGGAACGATTTGATCTACTTCTGTCTGATCAATCCAACCAGTTAGAAGGAGGGACTGGGGAGAAGGTTCTTCCTTCGGCTTGCGCCTCCGGTTCCTAGTGTACCCCCCAGCCGCGATCGTTTGACTCTGCTCCCCTAGCTAGACATCAGATTGAACAGTAGAAACAGACTAATCGAAAATAATCTCGTTCTGAGTTCTGAAGAGCGAGTCCAATCCTTAAAGCCAACGTCTACTCTGTTTTATTTAGGGCTAGATTTGAATGTGCTTTGAAATGTGATGGGCCCTTTAAATGGGTTGTGCCCTTAATGATTGATTGCTTTGTGTGTGCGTGCACAACCAGTGGTTTTCAAGCAAGATTATTTTTGATGTGGTGAATTTTAAGGTTCAAATCTTGCTTAGTAGCTTTTAGGATTCAACTTTAGGTGTTTTCAATCAAGTTTCATTGGCACACCAGGTTTTGCAAGCACAGGTGAAGATATTTTCCTTTAAAGTTTAAAAAGAATGTGGAGTGCCTGGTAGATCCCTAAGAGTTGAACCTAATTGGCAGCTACTAGATGAGTTGATTTTATTTGAAGTGGTGCGGCCCAAACAACTCAAACAACTGGCCTGATGCACCACCTAATTAGGCACACAAATGATTACCCAATCTGATTTCTACTCGATTATGTGTTTGGATGTGTGTACCGGCTCCTAAGATTGGTTTACCGGTTGAGTTAGAAAATCAGATGAGGTTGTGTACCTCTGTGAGATTTATTTATTTATTTTTTTTTTTTTAATGTGGGGGTTGGAGTGAGTATGGATGTCAAACAACAAACAATCTAACCTTAGAGTTTATAAGAACACCTAGGTTGATTGATGTTTGAATTATTATGTGATGAAATGAAATCTAATGGGTGGGAGGTGGGGGGTAACTTACAAAACCTTCCACAGCACTTTACTCCGATCTACCGCTTTTGCCTGTCTCAAAAGAGTACCTGCAATTACAATAAGAAAGGAGAAAAGTGAGGTAAATGATTTGTAAGTTACAAAACGTGAAGAGAAATCAAAGATCGTTACCTCCCCGGCAACGGCGCCAAAATGTTGAGCGCGCGAATCTACGCTAACGTGTTTGGTTTTGGAAAAACCCGTCGTTGTAGTTCGAAAGCGAAGGATTCGTGTTCAACAAATAAAATTTATACCGAAATAAGAATTCCGGGTCGAACACAGGGAGGCGAACGTTTGATTTAAAAACTCCGCGTTTCTTTTTATTTTGTCACAAAGAAATTCAATTTAAACTATCTAAGTATCTACAACAAATAAAAGAGAGAGAGGGAGTAAGAGAGAGCTAAGGAATACTATACATGGAAATCAAAATGAGATGTAGAATAGACAAGGAATTTATCATAAAAGAGTTCTTTCATTACAACTAGAAAACATAAAATAATTACTCTAGAAAGCATTAAAAGAATGGAGGGAGAAATGTCCTCCTCGACGATCGCTCGGAGGACGAATAGACTACTCTAGAAAGCAGTAAATCTATACTAGAAAGCAGTAAAAAGAATAGGGAGAGAGAAATCCTCCTCGACGGTCGCTTGGAGGACGAGCCGAACGGGACGACGCCTGGACGAAGGAGAACGAGGTGGGACGAAGGAGGACGAAGCAGAAGAACGGGAACGAAGCAGCACGCCGTCGTCGTCGCGGGATCCACTTCCGAAGGGGGACGAAAATTTGGACTTTATCTCGCGAGAGGCATCCCGGGTGTGGGACAAGCTTCTCTTGAGCTTTGGAGAGGTAGAGAGGAGAAGGAAGGGATGAAAATTTCGTATGGAGGGGGTCTCCTTTTATAGTTGCAAGGAGTGGGGGCAAAATGGACATTACATCTTCAAAATAATAAATAAGGGGTCTTTAGTGACGGATAAAACCGTCGCTAAAGCCCCGCCGTCGCCGTCGCCGCCGCGCCCACGCGCGCCCGCTCGGCTGGCCTGCGCGCGTAACGCAGACGCACGTCCGCGTCGTCTCAGCCGTCCGATCGCGAGATCGGACGGCTTAGATCGCGCCCGCGCCCGCTGCGTAGCGCGCCGCCCGCGTGCGATCGCGCGCCCACCAGGGCGTCCAATTGCGCGTCGGCGCTATCGGGCGCGCGCAGCCGTTGGATCTTCATCCGACGCTCGTGCGCGCCCGCTCGCCCGCGCCTTCGACCCCCCTCTCCGCGGCTCGAACCCGCGACCTCCGCTTCGCCCGCAGCTGCGTAGCCGCTGCGCTACGCGGCGAAATGGTCGCGCGGACGTTTTTAAACGCGCGCGACCGCAGCCGTTGGATCGAGATCCAACGGCGGAGAGGAGACGTTGCGCGGTCTTCACAGGATTCCTGCGGCCGATTGGGCGGCTGGGATGGCGCCACGTGGCGCCATCTTGGCCGTCCATCTTCTGGAAGTTGTAGATGGTGCCACGGATGTCGGATTGACTCGATTTTTGTGTCGTTCGGCTACGATCGTCGATCCGAATTCATCCGTGTGGTCGGATTTTCCATCTGAAGTGCGGATTTACACCATCCTGGCCCTTGATCTTCTAGGGTTCCCCGGTCTCTATCTGATGCTACGGATGCCTGATTAGGGCGATCTTGGAGTCGTTGAACTCCAATCGTCGCCCTGATCATATCCATACGGTTGGATCTTTGATCCGAGGCCCCGATAAAATATTTGCCCTGTCCAAGCACATAAAAGGAGACAATTAACCTCCATTTTATTCAAACTACTCTAAATGCAAGATGATGCATGTAATGCAATATTTATATCATGAAATGCAATCCTATGCTTAAGAACATGCATAAATAGACATTTTAAGTAGTGTAAATGTGTTTACATCAGTAGTTTAGAAATCAAATTAACCTTGACTCGATCAACCTGGATGCCATTTTCAGAAACAAGGTGACCCAGGACAATTCCCTCAGGAACCATGAAATGGCTCTTTTCCCAGGAAAAAACCAAATTCACGTCAACGCAACGCCTGAGGATTTGGACCAAGTGCAGGAGGCAATCGTCAAGAGATTCCCCAAATACCATGAAGTCATCCATGAAGACTTCAAGGTATCTACCTACCATATCTGAGAATATGGCAAGCATGCACTGCTGAAAGGCAGCGGGTGCATTGCAGAGATAGAAAAGCATCCTACGGAACACGTATGTCCCATAGGAGCAGGTGAAGGTGGTCTTCTCTTAGTCCTCGGGATGTATTTCCATCTGATTATAACTGGAGTACCCATCTTAGAAGCAGAAGAATCGATTTCCCACTAGTTTCTCGAGTATCTAATCAATAAACGAAAGTGGGAAATGATCCTTCTTCGTTGAGGCATTCAATCTTCTGTAATCAATGCAGACTCTCCACGAGTTCGCTATACCGGTTGGTATGGTTTCTCCGGTTTCAGTCGTGATCACGATGAGTCCTGCTTTCTTAAGCATAACCTGGATTGGACTCACCCACCGACTGTCGGAGATCGAGTAGATGATCCTTGCATCTAACCACTTGATCTCCTTCACGACCTCCTGCAGATTAGCATTCAGACGTCTCTGCATTTCACGGGATGGTCGTGCGCCCTCTTCGGTATAAATGCGGTGTGTGCAATACGAAGGGCTAATGCTAGTTAAATCATCGAGAGTCCAACTAATGGCTCTCCGATGCTGCTGAAGGATAGAAATCAGACATGTTTCTTGATTAGAGGTGAGGCGAGAATTGATAATCACAGGAAATGTCTGATTGGAACCCAAAAAGACGTATTCATGAAGAGGTTTCAGTTCCATAACGGGATTATCAATAGTAGTAGGCTGTCGGGATGGGCCTCAGAAGAAAAGATGGGAGCTATGGGTGGGTCTAGATCGGTGCTAAGCTCCTCTGTCTACAGGGTATGATCTGCTTGGGGCTGAGGATCAGGAATAATCGGGTCATCCTCAAGAAATGTGTCCTCAACCACAGAACTGATCTCACATACTTGTTCCACTGCCCCGCAGTTAATTCCTTTCTGGGCCTTAAATATTTTAATTTTTAGCATCTTGTTCCCGAATTTCAATTTAATCTGGCCCTCTTCGCAATTAATGTTCGCCCTAGCTGTTGCTACGAACGGTTTACCTAATATAATCGATGTATTCTTTAGATTCTCAGGAGTCTCCATATCCAACACGATGAAGTCAATGGGAAAGTAGAAATAGCGGATCTGAACCAGAACATCCTCAAGAACTCCTCTAGGTGACTTGATCGATCGGTCATCTAACTGTAGAGTCACCTCAGTCAGTTTTAGCTCAGTGTCCTCGAAATGATCTAATAGGGACGTAGGGATCAAATTGATGGAAGCTCCTAAGTCTAAAAGGGCTTTGTCAAACTCTAAATCACCAATCTTGCATGAAATCAAAGGGGTACCAGGGTCTTTTGCCTTATGCGGGAGTCAGCTCAAAATGATGGAGCTGGCTTTCTCCGACAGTACGATTTGATTCCCGCCTTTAGTTCGTAGCTTACGCTTAGGTGTACATATATCCTTCAGAAATCTCACATAAGCCAGTACGTGGCGAATTGCATCCACCAATGAGATGTTTATTTGTACATACTCAAAGAGCTTGACCAGGTCCTTCTCGAGAGCCACGAGTTTGGGTTTCCTTTTTCCTTTGGTCAAGGCCTTCGGAAATAGAACCTATGCAAGTTCCTCTAGAATTGATCCAGGTTCTTGATCTGGGATAAGGGTATCCTGGATGACAAACCTAGGATTTGGGTTTGAACTACCAAGCTAAAAGTGGCTAAGGTAAGGTGGGTCCTGAGTTGTTTTGCCACTACGGATGGTAACAGAGTTTAGTCCTACCTGATTCTAGGTTGGGGTAGGCAAAAGAGGTGGTTCCTGCTAATAACCCGTGTATGATATCGAATCCTCCATCCCGTCAGGTGATGGAGCAAAAGGGACCTGATAGACGTAGTAAGCCTGGCCCTGAGTCGAGTTCATAACACACCTCTAGCTTGACACGTTATTTGGATTGAACAGAGGTTGCGAAGGGAATGCACCAAGTTGGCAGGGATTTGCCATCTGGGCGAGTTGCACTACAGGAAAATATATTAATTGTGACAGGAAATTTCTATCACAAAAACATCCATTACCATCACAAAAACTTTTTTGAGACGTTAAGGTTAAGCATCACAAAAAGTGGCAAACATTTGTGATGGTTAACAATCATCACAAAAGATCTTACGTGACGATTAATAACCATTGCAAATTTGCAATAGTGGTTTCCTACCTTAAATTTTTTTGACGCCATTTCACACAATTAATTTAACACTAAAATTTGTGACATAAAAATCGTCACAAATATGTATAACGTCACAAACTCCTTCATTAACGGTCACAAAAGATTTTTATTTACCTATTTTTAATTACAGTAATATAACATTACAACAATCATAATACCATTACAATTAGATTTTCTTTTGTCATTATTATTATACCTATAATGTTAACAACACGTTATTGCAATATTCACATATAACAAAAGAATATATTCACACACATAAGTGATCAAAAAATACACTTCATTCATTCTTAATTCAAAATATTCAAATTCTTATGAGAAAAAGGTACACACATCTTACAATAGATAAATACATCTCATCCATAATGTAAACTAATCTAATAGCTAATCTTCATCTTCACCCTCGAACTCATTCGTGTTGGTGATCCTTGTTGCCAACAACCCTCCTAAAGTGAGTTTGCCATCTCCCGATGGTGCCTATGGAATTAAATTAAAAAGGTAGTAATCCATCACTGCCATGTATGGGCAAGCACGAGCAGAGGAAACCAATCTAAAAGGGATGTATACACATCCATGTGTGGGATTCGTAGTCGTGTCTTTGTTGGGTCCATGTCAATAACAAACGTTAATCATCCTTGAAAAAAGCAAGCCATTAACAAACATAAATAACCCTTAAGAAAGCAAGCAAAAAAATCAAAAGGTATACTTGCATAGCATTGATGTCTAGTTCCTTGAGAACCTGTTAGGTTCTTTCTTTATCAAACATAGATAAAGGCTCTGGTCTAATGAGAATGCGATAGAAGTAACTAAAATCAAAAGTGTCAAGGAAAAATTACGATTTTGACTAAATTAAAAAGGATGAGCAATAATTCATTAGTGCACACTAGAGAGAATGTAGAGTAGCTATAATCTATAGTCAAAAAAGGATATGAGGTTAATTACAAAATTATAGGCTGAAAGAACCAATGGACATGCTGGTTTTGAATTTTAGAAATATATTCATGTTTTTCACCAGAAACTCATGGCTATGTATAGCATTGAGGTGGGAACAGTTTGGTCAATCCCAACCTAGTTGAGTGCTTTGGTGGTTGAGCAAGTAGGTACCCATCCAAAAGATCAGGTTTGAATCTTACCTTACTCAAAAGTTTGGTAGATCCCATCTGGAACAATCTTTTTGTCATTCCTTTTAACTGAAAAAAGACAACAAAAGTAATTCTTCTAATATATAGTGATAAATTATCTTACGTCTAGTAGCTACGTACAACAGCACCCCAACTATATACATCTGCTACTCTACAGAACTTGAACTCCACAGCCATTCTCACAAATCTTTGTTGCTTCTTTCTCTCCTAAAAACTTAATTGCATACTTTGCTTCCAGATCCTCTTCCTATAAGCACCACTAGATGGGGTTCAAGACACCCAGCTACCATGAAGGTTGAGCTACACGACCTGGATTTGTCACAGCCAACCAATATTTTGGATGTATATCCCAAGTGTACTTTTAGCCTGCATATCATTTACAGTGTTGCAAAAGGATTCATTTGGTAAATTTTACAAAATGAAGGAATACAAATAAGATGATCAATATTTCAAGATTTATAGATGTCTACAATGATGCTTTTATCAGCATTTAAGTGATATGTTTAGATATGTCTCAAATAATAGAATTGTGCAAAGGCTTAATTTTCACTACTAACAATTCTTCCCTTGATTCTGGACATTACAAAGTGAACAAAATAAATCTAAAACCAACTTCAAATGATTCACATAATCTGTAACTCATCTCACCTTCTATGATAGGACTCCTAGGTTCATTCGGGGCATCTGATTCTGTTGACGTCACCCTAGGGAATCCTGCACCACTCTCACTAGCCTTTGAAAATTCAGAAGGCTAGAAATTCTCTCCTTGCTCTATATCTGTAGGCAATCAACCATAAGTCTCTTTGAGTTGTAGAGACTATATTTCACACGGCCAACTAAAAAAGCTATTTACAAGGTTAGAAAAGGATTAATTTGGTATATTTAATTACAAATTAAAGGAATACAAATAAGGTGATCAATGTTTCAAGATTTTTTTCCATGTGATAAAATAGAAACAATTTTAGTCTCAAACTTTCTACAACAAGTTCAAAATTTGCTGGCTTAATCCAATTAGGAAATAGATGGTGCAGGATCGTGTTCTCAATGGGGACAGGTAGTCCAAGAAGCTACAATTGCCAAACAGATGAGCATGTGCCAAAAAGAACAACCAGAACCCAAGTAAGCCAAACTAGATGATAACCAGAAAACTAGATAATAGCCAAGATCAGTATCGCATACCTTCCATGGGATGGTACTTTCCAACAATGCCGAGCTTCACTAAGATGTTGTAATATAGTTTTAGCTTTGTTCTGTTTAATTCCCTCTGCAAAAGAATAGGATAACAATTCCATCACCATTTAAGATAAATTACTCAATAGTAATTTATTTTAACAAACTTAGAACATTCAAGTTTCATGTTAACTACCTCTGGAGCAAGTGACATGCTCTGTATCATCAGCTTCAGCAACCCCTGCCTCAAATTTTGCACAACTGATCCACACCTTGACGTGCTTTGTTCAGTCTAGTAAACGCTCATACAATGATAGGTTCTCTCATACTCGCCTTCTGATATTTCAAAATCAATATAGGCCTATTCAGAATGAGATAAATGTCAAAAAATTGATGCTATGAAAAACTCATCATACTTAAGTTTGACTTATATAAGAATTTCAATGGGTTAGCTTCCAGTAAATCCAAACCAATAACAACTTGCAGGCCTACTACCCACATCCTACCCACTTACTCATCAAGCACTTATTCCAAAACAATGTTCATTCACCCACAAGGTACCCCATTTACAAATTGAGTACATAACTCATGCCACACACACATTTAAATGAAAACTCAAACATATCAAGAGGTTCAGTAATATTCGATCTCCAGATAAAATAATGCAAAGATGTCTAGCACTAACTGAAACTGAATTGTTAATAAGAAATCATTATCAAACTAATAAGAATATCAAAATTGATGATGTCCTGATTCCATGAATGAAACTTTTTTTCTTTTTGAGATATAACCTAGAGAATTCCAAAAGATTCACGTTAGAATGCAATAACCACACTTCGTAATGGTTGATTCCATCAATCACCATTTTTCTTTCCTACAGACTGATTTGAGTAAAAGATTTACAGAGAAATGCATCATGAGAATGTTATACATGACAATTAGTTGAAGAAGGAAAATCTAAAGGGAGAAATCAAGAATTTTGGGCAAAAGAAATAAACTATACCACTTTTTTTTAAAGAATAAACCATATGGGGTCTTTGGGCCTCGAAGCAATTGTTGAGCAAGTTTGTGATGGAAGCACCTTGAGAATCTACTTGCTTCCAGAATTTCAATTTGTTCAGCCTTTTGTTGCAGGGGTTCAAATGCTTAACTAATTAATACTCTCTCTAGAAATATGCAAGTTATGATCTCTCTGATTGCATTTTACATGGCAAGGAGATGTATCACCATTTTGTTTTGTCCCCATCTATGGGAAGATGGCCAGCAATAGAAGCATTTCCTGAGCCTGAGATGCCAACAGATGATGCAAATGGTGAAGCTTCAGCTGAAAGTCAACCCATAACCTCAGCACAAAGGCCTGCAGCTTCATCTATTCCAGAGATGGTAGCAGATCCATTTCTTGAACAATCATTCACTCAAATTATTGAAGGTAGCAATGAATTCAACCAACAAGGTTGTGCCCTTTGCCATAAATTAGTAAAAGAATCGATATCAGTCTTCCTGTGGTAAGATCTTAGGTATTCAAACGAGGTCCTTCTATGATTTGTCATTATTTGTGTGTAGAATCTTTAAGTGGACAATTACAGGCACCAAGGGAGGTACAGATAGCAACACATTTCCAAGTTACTGTTGTGGAATTTGCCTTAATGCAAATTACTGAAGAACATGATGCCTTAATGCTCATAGAAGATATTAAACAAAAAGACGCTAAGCTATAAATTTGCATGGGATTCCCTTCTCCCCCAATAATGTAAATTTTGCCTAACCCATAGTACCAAACCAGAAAAGATGAGAGACAAATGAAGTAGTAATTTATGATTTTTTCAGCAATGACCAGCCAAATGAGGATGATAAATTCCAACAAAGCATTTGGAAATCAATACATCTCCAATGTTTTCATATTGCCTCCTGAATTAGCTTTTGAATAGTTATGAAATGTCCAAATCTTGAGAATTAATGAATTCATAATGTTAACAAGCTTACAGATTATGCAAAATTGACAAGGCACAAACATCCAATGAGAATAAACTGAGAAAATGATTGGGAAAACTTTATCAGTGTTAAGGAGAGAAAGAATAAACCAAACAAGGAGAGAAGATATATTCCAGAAGTGCTGCCCATATCCACTATCGAAGCAATCCACTGCCGTCTGTGGATTCAGCTAACTCTCAGTTACTGAGAGTTATCAGACATAAACCCAAGTTAACTCTCAGTTACCCTGTAAGCTTGCCTTAACCTTCTTTCAATTACTTTCTCCTGAAGCTTCCTTGTATGGCTAATAAATTTAATACATCTATAATTTGAGCAATTGCACATGTCTCCTTTGTTCCATGTGACCAAATTGAAATCCCTACTTGAGGAACATTAAGGCAAATATGAGTGAAAAAATGCCAGGAACATGGACACATGCTTCCAAGATTGATAAAATATGGCAGATGCAGAAACAAGAATATCAAGAGACTTCAATTAAGTCGAAACCCATTTCCAGAGAACAGAAACACTACAACAGGCACCCTTGCATTGATTTTTCTCAAAGAAATTAGGTACATGACTCTACATATGGACCCTCTCATCCCTTCACAACACATCTATAATAGGTGAGGTGGGGACTAGACATAAGATCCATATAAGAACTCCTAAATGGATCCTAACATGATGGATTAACCCAACAACCTCTCTTCTCTTGGCAAATTGCCACACCATGATTTTGACAACCTATTTTAGGTACTTAATTCGCTCAAAAAAAAACTATTTAACATGTTTTTCTGAAAAAAAAAAAATTTACATTTCTTCCAAAGGGAGATAGAAAGTAAGTCTATAATATCATATGACATATTGTGCAGTCATGTCACATCTAATACAAAAAATTTAAAAGCAACAACTAACCTTGAAAATGTTGTAGGAATTCTCCCAATGTCATTGTCTGCAGCCTGATCAAAGTAATATATCTCTAAGATGTAGTCTACTATCATAATGACACATTGGAATGTAACAATAAAACTAGCAACTTACCTGAGGATCTTCAATAGAAAAAAGATAAGGCCGGTCTTTGTTTAGAAACCTGGAAAAAGAAGGACATAATTGCTTGAATAAAGCTTCCAATGCAATTACTAATGTAGAGAATGATGATTGATGCCAGAAAGAAGACAAAGATGTGCTAGACCAGTAGACAAGACCATAGAAAGATGTATGCCCCTTTCTAGTTTTTAAGAAAAATGTGCCAGCTTTGTTGCAAGATACACCAACATCCCAAATGTTTAGTTTGCACCCATATAAGCCAAAGAAATCAACCTGTTCAGAAATATACCATGTTACATGCATATACATGAAAATACAAACATTCACAACTTTTATACAAAAAGATCTCAAATAGTGAGTGCTGCCATTCCAAAGCCAAATTAAAATAATATAACCCTGGTTCCCTAATAAAAATTACTTCTTAGGACCCGAATATCCAGCTCTAGAGTTCAAGAGCTAGGTCCCTGAGAACATTAAGCATCTGACAAGTGCTAATGTTTACGGATGCACATATGTCTAAGAACCTTAAAACTATGGGAGAAAAGACAATCTTGGAGCAGAAAGCACCTCCAAGAAAAGGGGGCAAAGGACAAGAACCTTCCAAGTATTACATTCAAGAAGACACCATTTGGCATCCAAAAACTCCAAGTGGACCTATGAGAGTCTTCTTGGAGAGGATGCAACTAATTCATATTATCTAAGCTGACCTATGAGAACTCTATTCGGAAGAACTCAATACCATGACAATCTAACAAGATCTCAGAGGAGCTTCTTGAGGAAGTTCTTGGAAATGAGACAGAAATTCAAGTTGGAGGTTGATAATGATATCGCACGAAGGGTTACAGAGTAGCAACAGTATCTCAACCATGTACATGAGGCAACAACTGATAGCTTAATAAATGATAACTCAAACAATAAAGGAGGTGGGTGTCGATGTGATCAAAAGATGCAGCAGTAGTGTGCAAGGACGGTAGTGGATGTGATCAGAAGGCACTCCTTTTTAATCTCAGTGCGAGGAGGTTAGGCACGACCGCGACGTCGACGGAGCGCTCTGTTCGCATGGCCCCATACACCCTCTCACAGATGTCCTGCAACCAGACATAGAGGAGGACGAGGGGGAGCAGCGACGAGGGAAGGAGGAGGTGGCGGCGTCTCCTCAGGAGCGTTGGAGCCCTAGGCGGTGGCATCGCCTTGTTTTCACCGGAGCCCTTTCTCCTCCTCCGCCGCTCCTCGCTCGTCGTGTGCTGGAGCCGCCCGTCCTCACCATCCTCACCCTCAACTCCCTTACGCGCAAGGGTGTTGCAGCTTATCGTTGGAGCGGAGGTGTTTGAAAAGGGATCGTTCTAGATGGCGTTGAGGTCCTCCCAGGTTTGAGGAACCTTGGAGAAATCAGAAGATGAGGGTTCAGAGTTCCCCTAACTAGAGTAAACGAATATGGACTTTCCTTTGAACCCTAGATCAAATGGGGGTGGGTATGGATCCATTCCCTGAGAAGATCAGTGGTAGATGTTATGCACAGCCTCCCTCCTAGATGGTGTTGTGCGAACGGGTTTTGCGCAAAGGTGGCTTGCTACAAATGACGAGTCAGCTCATACACCTTCTTCTCAATGATCAAGACCTTGTCCAGGTGACTGGCCATTAACTCCAAGTCGACAGAAGAGGATAGGCCCTACGTCTCATGTGCTTCCCTCGGATTCGTCAATGCATGGGCATTCGTCCTGTCGAACATGCCAATGGTTTCATTATTGATGGAGTTCTCGTACATGTTCTCGAGAATCTCCGATACGGTATCTTCATGTTAACCCATGATATTTCCTCCACATGTCGCATTGACGAACAATCGAATATCCTCACGGAGCCCCTGGTAAAAAGACTAGACTTGTTCCCATTTAGGAACTCCGTGGTGGAGGCACTTTCGCATGAGATCCAGAAAGCAATCCCATGCCTCATGAAGCAGTTCTCCTGCCTGCTACGTGAAATGTGTGATCTGGTACCACAGGGCATTTGTCCAACCAACATGGAAGAACATTTGTAGAAACTCGGATTGTAGTTCAACCCACATATTGATTGGATGAGTTAGGGTTTGATACCAGTGAGCGGCCTTGTCCATGAGAGAGAAGGAAAACATTTTCATGAGCAAGATATTCCGATTTTGAGCTTCTAACCTAAAGGTCTGGGCCAGATGCTTGAGTTTCTTGATATGCTGGAAGGGATCTTTGGAATTAAGCCCATGAAATTTAGGAATAGCATAAATCATGTTGGGCTTGAGTTCATTATTAGGACCTCCAGCCAGAAATTAGACTCGAGGTTCGATCGCCACTGTAGCGGGATTATAAGGATCTCGAAACATAGGACACTGCAGTGGATTCATAAAGGCCTGGAATAGATCGTTGAGGCACTGAAACTGATTCTGGAGATTATTTTCTTCTTCTACTGGGTGTTACATGAGTATGGATTAAGGAGATCTAAGCTTAAATGAATCAGAAGAGATCAATCTGGTCAGGTTGTTACACAAACAGAGAGGTCGAGGCTTGGCCTTGACAAGAGTGAATAGATAATGGAGGCCTCAATGGTGGTCTTAGCGACCTCCTCCCAAACATGCACCGATGGAGAAGACGAGGGATAGAAGGTGTGATGGACCCAATCAAGACACCCAAATATCTTTGGATGACTATAGAGGTTCGGGGCGGATGATACCCCTAAATCAGAAAGTCATCCACCTAAGAATTACCCGTGCAGCCAGAAAGGAAGAGTCTCGCAAAGACCCCTACACGGTAGAGCGCCCCATGAGTTACAGGGTTTCCCTCACCCAACCTTCCTTGTCACTAAGGGTCTAGGTACACCAGAGTGGATAACTTGACCTCTTAAGTCTACCAATTTTAAGTTTAGAGCGTGGGTGCTTAGGATTTCACTTGAACTTTAAGATGTTTTTGTGAGTGGTGACCCAATTTGAAGATTAATTGACCCCGCAAGGTGGGTCAACTACACCTGATTTGTCCTTGATTATTGGGTCCTGCTTTTAGGATTCAAGTGAGATTTAGAGCTTGATTCCTAAGGTTTGCTTGTTTAGGTAAGTTCAATCAAGGCTTAGGACACACATAGTTTGGAAAGATTGAATCTTTTTTTAAGAAAGTGTCTCTAGAACCCTAAAATGGAAACCCTAATTGGCTCTAATTGGTTAATCAATTAATTCCAAATCTGGCACCTAGGGCTCAATCAAGAAGGTGGTAGCCCTAGGTGTCTTAAATCCCTAAATAGGTGCAGAAATTAGCTTTGGGATGTTTCTGGATATGAACCAAATCAAGCAACTTGTTATGATTGAATCTAAGAATAGAATGCAAGTTGATCCTAAATGATTTTTTTTTCTTTTTTTAGCTGTTCAGAATTAGGGGCTTAACGAAGATGGATTCGTGGTTTACCTGCCCATAGAGTGGCTATTGTGCGGTTGATCTTACTCCTTGGCTAAATTCCTACACAATCACAGTCAAAAGAGATAAATCAAGTTAGTATCAAGTAAGGAATTGTAATCAAGAGATCAAATTACATGTTACTCCCCGGCAACGGCGCCAAAATGTTAATGCAAAATCGTCAATGTTTAAGAGATGCATTTTAGTATAAGACAAATCGCATTAAACACTTAAATTTATAACTCAGAAAAGTCTGAGGTTGAACACAAGGAGCAATCAGCCAATCAATCTCATGATCACAATTCTAAGTAAGAGATATAAACAATTGCAATCAAAATTGATTGAAGAATGATATATCAAGATTCAAATATCAATGTGCAAAAAATGATGGGTTAAAATGGTGATTTAAATCACCAATTAACCCCTTTTAATTAAGCTCAAGTATCTCAAATAAATGAACAGCGAATCCAACCAAATATTCCACGTCAACTGTAACGAGCGCGTGCCCCAGACGTCTTTTAAGACATCTGGGAGGTGGGCCAGACGTCGGACCAGACGTCTGGTATCACATCCAGACGTCTGGGAATCAGTTATTTTGGCACAAGTCTTCGTCTGCGCGCCTCAGCGCGCAGGCCCGCGAATATCCGATATTCTCTGCGGCTGCAGACGCTCTGCCGCGTCTCTCCCTCCTCCTCGCGTGGCCTTAAAAAGGCCACGCCTCCCCTCCCGTCGTCTCCACCCCTTCCTCTCCTCCTTCCTGTGTGCGAGAGCGAGCGAGCGCGAGGGTGGCAGCGGCGGCGGCGGTGAGCGAGGAGGAGGTGCTGCGGGCGAGAGCTGGGCTCTGCCGTGCAGGCGAGCTCGCCGGGGCTGCTAGGGCCGGCCGGCGGAGGGCGCAGGGGGTGCGGAACAACGCGGAGAGGGACCTGCTGCGGTCTGAGCAGCAGACGCGCGAGGTGCGACGCGGGCGGCGTCGCGAGCGGAAGCCGGGTGGTGCCCTGTTCTGGAAAAATTTCCAGAATCAGACGTCTGGGTTAATAGCCAGACAGCGAGGGAGACGTCTGGAAGATCATACAGACGTCTGAAAGGTGAGTATTCCGCTTTCTTCTTCCTTCCTGTCGACTGACCGTACTGAGGGAGGGAGTTGGCTATGCGCAGGCTCGCTGATCCGCCATCGTTTGCAAATCAGACGTCTAGCTGTTGTACCAGACGGCGGGAGAGACCTCCAGACGTCCGGGGTAACCATCGGATGTCTTGAAGCTAGGCCAGATGTCCCCGCAGACTTCTGGACGTCTGGGAAACAACGCTGAGCAGGTAATTCTCTGATCCACTTTTTAAGACGTCTGGAAGAAGTTCCAGACGTCTGATTTTGCTCAGTATCGTCTTTTTCGACCCGTTTAGGGCCCGTTCGGGCTCCGTTTTCCGCGATTCGAGTTGCGTTCTTTTCAGAATTAATTCCTCTACCCGTCTACAGTAGCTATGCACTGTTTTGAGACTTTCCTTGTGTTTAATCCTTGTGATAGGACCTCGTTCAGTTGCAGTCTTGGGAGTCGCGGAGGCACGCGGGATTCCCGATCACGCCCCCATTACTCCCGTTGTGCCTGGTAGAGTGGCTTTAAGTTATTAAATTATGAAACCATAAATAGAACCTAGGACATTGCATGAACCCTAGGAATGAGAAATAGATGGAATGATAGCTCCTAGGTGTTGCATGAATCCTAGGACTGGAAAACTAGATTGTATGATAGATCCTAGGATATGGCATGAATCCTAGGATGGAAAAACTAGTGGAATGTATAATACTGCAGTCTTGAAAAATGGAAAGAGATATAAAGCTGCCTGTAATTTGAATTAATAGCTGCCTGTTGTGAATAGATAACGTGGTTGAGAACATGGATTGTAAGAATGTGAAACTGGAAAGTGAAACCTGGATGCTTGAGTAAAAAGGATGGAACCCTACGGGGAGGTAGGAGTAGAACTCCTGGAAAGTGAATGGAATAGTTTTGGGGAAGTGAGCTGGCCCTTGAGTACGGAGTACCAAGGAGAGCGACTGTCCCCCTGTTTAGTGCAGAGCGGAGCTAGCCGCCCCAGGGACCCGGGGTTAGGACTGGCCACTCTGTACCGACTTGCTGGCCCTCGCATACGTAGTACCGAGGAGAGCTACTAGTGTAGGGAGGTACTAGCTACCCCACGGGCCCCGGGGTTCTACTAGCCTCCCACACCGACTTGTTAGGCCCGCTGGGGCAAACCAGGGTAGTCAGGAGAGGGTGCGTGGACTGTGGAGGGGCAAGGCCCCGATTTGGTTACTGTGGAGGGGTTGGACCCCTGTTACTGAGAGGGCTCTGCCCTGGACTGGTTCCGTGCTGTGCTTTGGGCGCACCCGTTAACGGAAACGACTGACCGCGTGCCAGTACGGGTTAGCTACCTATGCGTTTATCGCGTGTGCCGTAGTCACCGTTACGTCTGTCAGTGACCTTGAGGTGGTTGACTGAGGGTAGGATCACCACGGGGGACTCTCCCGGCCAGGAGAGCACCACATGCTACTTCTACTTTTTGGAAAAGACTGCAATCAAGATCGTTCCCACGAGGAACATTCGAGATCAAGTAAAAGATCTGAGAAATAAATGAAATAGTGAGACAATTGAAAGATGTAAATAAAGAAAGTAATAGAACATAACAGTTACTGTACACTCTACTGTTGTCTTTAGTTTTAGTGGCCACTCTACTCAGTGTTTTGCTGACGTGTTACACTCGTTAACTTTTCAGGACCAGGTGTTGAGCAGCCAGGGTCGGCGGCTGCAGAGGACGCTGGGCCGAGTAGGGTCCAGTAGAGTTTACCACAGTCCTTTGTACCTCTTTTGTTTCTGTTATAGTGAGTAGTTCTTGTTTCCGCTGTACTTTCTTTACCTGCAGTTCATGTTATATGATAAATGTTGTTCTACTGTTGTGGTGGTATCTACTGTAGTAGTTCTTTCCTTACTGCTGTACTTTCTTACTGTTAGTTATATTCATGCTAAATGTGGTTTATTTTTCTGCTCTTTTGGTTACTTCCTCGTTGGACGACTAGGTCTTGGGATTAGTCGAGTCGGTCCGGTTCTCGTGTCTCGTAGGGACTCGGGAACCGGGTCGTTACATCAACTAAGTATCTCAATAATACAGTAGCTTAGAACCAGCAATAGAGGTAAAGGCCTCTCTTTTCCTTTAGGCCTCAAGGGAGAGGCACAGGCACAACACAGCAGCACAGAGGCAAAGGCTTCTCAATTTCTCTAAGAATAGAGAGCAGCAGAGGGAAAACCCCCCCTCCTCTCTCTCTTTCTTTCTCTTCTTTCTCTCTCAAAATCAGGCGAACCAGACCAGATCTGGGTATCCGAATAGTTGGACCAAACCCAGACCCTTGAGCACGGGCGAGGGCGTGCGTGAGCGGGGACCTCACCTCCTGTGTGTGCTGAGGCAATGAGTCATAGGCACAAAATTAATTTATGCGCTGCTGCGGCGTCTGCACTATCCAATGTGGAACTATCCCACCCGTCTTCGTCTTAGCGCAACAACAGAAGGTTGAGCTTTCAATTGAGGTAGAAGATGATGCTAGCAACCGCAATTGGGTTCCTGGGAAGACACCTAGGGATGGCCCGCAACTTCAGGAGATGCTTGCGGGTAAGAACGTGGTCGGAAGACTACGTATGAAGTCAGAGGAGTTGAGGAGGCGGTGGAAGTCCAGTGAAGCACCTGAAAGCAAGAATACGGTCTTTTTACCTCATCAAACCAACTCAAAAGGTCCGCCGGAGCACGGTGAATGTAGTGGCAGTGGTGGTGTGGCATGACGATGCCTGTGGTGGTCTGACAACCTCGGGAAGATGGTGCGTAGGTAGTGGTGTTCAGTGGCACTGAGGAGAGGCCAATAGCCTCAATAACCAGAGGGATTTTGCTCTTTGAAGTATGGCAGTGCTAATGGGTGCAGAGCAGTGGTGTTTTGAGTAGTGGCACGGCAAGACGGCTTCGCCAGAGCATTGCTGGAGGCAGGGAAGATGAAGGTCATGCAGGTGATAGTGCGGTTGTGAGTGATTTGTGGGTATAGGGGAAAAGAGTAGAGGGAGAAAGGAAGAAATAAGGGGTTTTAGAGAAGAGGAAGGAGGTCGAAGAGCTCCGACCGTGGCTTAACCAAAGCTGAAGAAGGAGATGGAGACGACGAGGCGGCGATGGCGAATAAGGCAGAGGAACGCCCTACCTTTGACCAGAGAGGTGCGCAAGGAAGAGAGGAAGATGGTGGCACCTCCAATTTGATGGTTGGATTTGTGGAGGAGTAGGATGGAGAGAGGTCGCCGGAGCAGAGGTTCGGTGGTCGGAGAGGGTAGATTAGGGTGATTTGGCTCGCTAAAACTTGCTAAGGAATTCGACCTTGCGACCTGGGTCCTTAAATAGGGCTTAGAAGGGCATTCCAAGCTTGGAAGAACATGGTGCTTGCGCTACAACGAGACCCGAATCTTTGAAAGCTTCACATTAGGTTTTGAGTAGGATTTAGAGCCCAATGTATGGCTCAAAGGGAAGAGGATTTCATCAGGGATCTCGCTTTCTAATTTGGGAGAAATTTGTTAAAAGATCAGAGAGAAATCTCTGATTGAAGGTCACTGAAGTAGGAGTTCCTCCACAATAATGGTAGAGGGACCAATTTGTAAAGAACGAAGATAAAATTGGGGCAATTTGTAATTATTTCAAAAGTTAGGGGCATAAATGTGAGAGAAAAGAGTCAAACAGGACTGAAATGTAAACTAGGTTAAGGTGATCTTTGATTGAGCCCAAATTTTGATACAAACCTAATTTGGACCCAAGAAATTTGATGGTGAAGCTTGATTTAGGTTTTGACCAAGTTTGACTAGGTAAATTGGGTAGAAACCCAAATTATGGCAACTATCTATCTGAGACATTATTTTAGGTCAAATTGGGATCTAATGGTCAAATCAAGGATGCAAAACCCTAAAGAATATTTTTCTATGATTTTTAGAGTTTTTAGGTGAATTTTATCCTGATTAGAATCTCAGTTAATTAAGTAGGTCTATTTTTAGGGTTTCAAATGTCCATTAATTCTTGAAATGCGTCAAAACCCATTTCCGTCTGCACAGACCCACTTATTAGACATTAATGACTATATGCCTTTAATGAACCCCTGGCATACCCCATGGTTATTCTGTATTTATGATAAGAGGGTAAAATTGCAGAAATAACCCTGTTTCCTTATCTTCTTCTCAAAATAGATCATTATGCTTATGACCCTCTAATGGTTATGTAGGATCTTTTATCAACTTTATTAGACCAAATTGAGGTAGTTATGGCTCATGATTGTGTTCCCATCAGATGGTAAGTTGTGGCTATCATCTGATTGACTCCCAAATTTTAGAACAGTCTTATGAAGTGCACGTTCTTGAAGTGAGGTCCTCCATTAGTTATGATCGTCCTTCGGCACCCGTACCGAAAAATGATATTAGCCCTAACAAAGTCCAAGACCATAGAATGGTCATTGGTCCGTGTGGGTATGGCTTCTATCTATTTCGATACATAGTCCACAGCCACAAGGATGTATTCATATCCAAAGGACAAAGGAAAGGGACCCATGCGTCGATGCCCCAAATGTCAAAGATCTCAACGAGGAGAATAGGTTGCTGGGGCATCTCATCCCTTTTCCTGATGGTTCCCATCTACTGGCAACGTAGACATGCGCCCACATATGTATGTGCATCTCAGAATAATGTGGGCCACCAAAAGCCAGACTGAAAAACCTTCTGGGCAGTCTTTTTTCCACTAAAATGCCCTCCACAATGGAGGTCAAGGCAGAAACGCAAAACACTCTTTTGTTCTTTGTCAGGGACACAATGCTGGAAAAGATGGTTAGGGCCTATTCTAAAAAGCTCGGGTTCTTCTCAGTGATAAAATTTAGTGCTAGCAAGAAACCTATCTCGCTTCTGCTTGTCCCAAGTATTGGAGGTAATGCATGTGACCAGATAGTTCACTATGTCAGTGAACCAAGGAGTTTTAGGCTCCATGACCATCAGAGACTCATCAAGAAAGTCTCTTGAATATCACCAGCAGGGGTTGATGCCTCAATAGGGATCCTGGACAGATGATCTGCTACCACATTCTCAACTTCTTTCTTATCTTTTATTTCAAGGTCAAACTCCTGAAGTAGCAGAATCCAACAAATCAAATGAGGTTTGGTGTCCTTTTTAGCATGTAGATGCTTTAAAGCATAATGATCAATGAACACCACAACCTTGGATCCCAATAAATAAGATCGAAACTTTTCCAAAGCAAGCACTATAACAAGAAGTTCCTTTTCAATGACCGTGTAGTTTTGCTGAGGATCCGTAAGGGTCTTCATGGCATAATACAAAACATGAGATTTGCCATCAACCCTTTGACCTAAGATCGCTCCCACTGCGAAATCAGAAGCATTGCACATTAGTGCAATTGGAGGTTCCAATCTAGTGCTTGGAGAATCAACGTGGTAATAAGGGCTTTCCTCAAGACTTGGAAAGCATCGCCACATCTATCATCAAAATCAAAGGAAACATCCTTTGTTAACAGGTCGCAAAGTTGATTAGAGATTTTGCTGAAATCTCTAATGAAGCACCTATAAAATCCAGTATGGCCAAGAAAAAATCTAACTTGATGAACATTGGTGGGCGATGGAAGCTTAGAGATGGAATCAATTTTGGCAGTATCCACCTTTAATCCTCTCTCGGAAACTACATGCCCCAAAACAATGCCCTGCTGGACCATAAAGTGGCTTTTCTCTCAGCTAAGCACCAGCTTTGCCTCTTCGCAACAGGTTAAGACTTTATCAAGGTGCGAAAGGCATAGGTCAAACGACAAGCTGTAAATGGAGAAATCATCCATGAAAATTTCTACAAACTCGTTGATCATATCAGAAAAGATAGCCATCATACAACGTTGGAAAGTGGCAGGAGCATTACATAACCCGAATGGCATTCGATGGAACGCAAATGTACCATACGTGCTCGTGAAGGTGGTACGCTCTTGATCATTAGGAAAAACGTCTATCTGATTATACCCAGAGTATCGTCAAGGAAATAGAAGTACTTGTTCCCCGCTAGTTTTTCCAAAACCTGATCAATGAACGATAAGGGGAAATGATCTTTCTGGGTAACCGTGTTCAAATGGTGGTAATCAATGCAGACCCTCCAACCAGTTGAGGTCTAGTGGTCACCAACTCTCCTTGGTCGTTCTCTTTCACAGTGATTCCTGCCCTTTTGGGCACCACATGTATAGGACTGACCCATTTACTGTCTGAAATGGGATAGATAATTCTAGCATCCAGCCATTTCAAAATCTCCTTTTTGACAAGCTCCAGCATATTGGGGTTAAGCCTTCTTTGCATGTCTCGAAAGGGCTTTAAAAACTCGTCCATGTATATATGATGCATGCAGAGGGAGGGGTCAACACCCTTTATATTAGCTATTGACTAAGCAATAGGTTCCTTGTGCCTTTGTAAACACTCAAGCAAAGCTCCCCCCTGCAATTCAGTTAATGTAGAGGAGATAACGATGGAGAGCGTGTCGTTAGGGCCAAGGAAAGCATACTTTAGTGTGTTTGGGATGGGTTTAAGCTCCAACTCAGGAGCCTTTTGGATTGAGGGTTTAAGTTGAGATGTCCCCGCCTCAGGTAGCGGATCTACCTTCAGGGTCCAGGGTGGGGACAAAGATTCTGTGTGTATTCCTAGCAACTGTTCCAAATCAGGCATATTCCCCTCATTCTCTTCAACATTCGGAGGATGGTCCTTAGATATAACCATTTGAAGGGGATCTCTACATAAGAGTGCTGGAGTAGTGTCCTCAATAATTTCATCAACAACCTCAATCTGAGAATAATCTTCAAATCTGGATTGCTTGTAGGTATCAAAAACATTCAATCGGATCTTCTTGTTTCCAAAGCCCATTTTAAGTGCCCCTGATCTATAATTGATAAAGGCATTGGCTGTGGCCAAGAAGGGGCGTCCCAGAATAATGGACGGCTTGGTGGGCTTATTCGATGGGTCAGTATCTAGTCCAAGGAAATCAATAAGGAAGAAGTCCTCCACTCTTACCAGGACATCTTCCAACAATCCCCACGGTGTCTTAAGTGATCTATCTGCAACTTGGAGGATGACTGGACTAGGCTTTAACTCACCTCCTCCCAAAAGGTCGTAGACAAAGCTCGGTAAAATGTTCATCCCCGCGCCTAGATCGAGCAGAGCCTCATCAATGTGTTGGTTACCTATAACCACTGAAATATACAAGGCCCCTGGGTCTTTCGTTTTGGGGGGTGTTCCATGTTGGAGCATCGAGCTAACATAGTTAGGCAGGATGACCTTGGCTTGGACCTGTCTCCTAGATTGGCATTTCTGGGTGCATAAGTCCTTTAGAGACTTGGCATAGGATGGGTTCTGTTTGATAGCTTCCAATAAAGGCAAGTTGATCTGGACTTGCCTAAAAGTGTGCATGATCTCATCCGTCCTATCCTTATCTCTAGACAAGCCAACGAAAAATTCCCCAGGAGCAGATAGGCACTTTGGATAGGGCACCCTTGGCTTCTGGGTAGAGGGGTCATCATGGTGGGAAAGGGGTGGTGGAATGATGACATCCTCAGGGTCGGTAATTTCAAGCGAGGGAGAGCAGTGTTGCTCTTCCTAGGTGGAGATGGAAGTCGGGTTTGGTGTAGGAGGGGAATCCTGAGAGGTAACCATAGGAATGCTATCAAGCTTGTTGATTTTCTTTCCACTCAGCACGGTCACAGCTTGGGCGTGCTCCTTGATTATGACCCCTTTACCCTTTAGGTTCTCCTCAGAAGAGCTAGGCAATTTCCCGGGATCCTACTGCCTAACTGCCTCAGTAAGATGACCAATTTGGGATTGCATATTAGTGATCATCTTATTCTGAGATTGGATGACCATATTCTGATTCTCTTGCATCGCTTTCATCATGGCTTTTAGTTCATCCATCTTGGAAGGTTTATTCTGAGGAGGGTTTGCATAGGATGGATGGTATATGGGTTGGGGAGGTTGGGGTCTTACATTCCCTAAGTTAGAAGCATCACCTTACTTCCATGAAAAGTTTGGATGCTTCTGCCACCCCGGACTATAGGTATTGGAAAAAGGGTTATTACGAGGAGGTGGGTAGAAACCTTGGGCCACGTTCAGGTCGACCTGAATCAACTCAGGGAATTAATTTTCCTGGTGGCACTCTGCAATGGCCTTCATTGTGCTTTGGCAAATGGAGCATTCACTTGAAGCCTGAAAGATAGAGGCTGCTTACTGGTTAATACCGGGGTTTGCTAAAAACCTCTCAAAATTTTTGTTCAATAATTGAATCTGATAAGCCAAATCCTGAGTAGCCCTGGCTTCATGGGCTTCTATCTTCCTCTGCAAGATTGATGGTTTTCTTTCTTGATAGGCAAAGGACGTATGTATGGAATTTTCACTTAATGTTTCCAATAATGCCCAGGCTTCATCCTCAGTTTTGGTCATGAAAGTTCCTGCACAGGCTACATCGATGGTTTGCCTATGCCTTTCAGATAATCCGTTATAGAACCTTTCAACCAACTGCCATCTTGGCACCTGATGGTGGGGGCATAACCTAGAAGGTCATTAAAGTACTCCCAAGTCTCATGAAATTGCTCCCCTTCCTGTTGAGTAAAACCATAATCTCTCTTCTGTAATGGTTGGTCTTACTCATAGGGAAGTACTTTTTCAAGAATTCTCCCTTAAGGGTGACCCAATCATTTACCCTTTCATCGAGGGTGTGATACCAGTGCTTGGCCTTATCTTTAAGGGAGAAAGGAAATAGAGTCCTCATCAGGGCTTCATCAGTAAAGCCCTGGAGCTTCACCGTGGAACAAACCTCGGTGAATTCCTCAAGATACCTGTAGGGATCCTCTTTAGCAGTACCATAGAAAGAGGGGAGAAAAGATATGGTGCTGCTCTTGATTTCATAAGGATTATCCACTCCAGGTCTTTGGATAGGTAGGGCTTGTTGGGTTGTATGGAGGAAATAGCCTCTCAAGGTTCTCTGATTTTCACCAACCCTAATCTCTTCTTCAAGTCTTTCTTCAGCCATTTTTCTTCTTTCTTGGTTAGCTTTCTTAATAATTCTCTCAGGCTTAGGTTTGAAAAGAAGACTATTTTTAAGAGAGTGCCTACCAAGCATACACCAAGCAAACATAAGGCAAGAGGCCTTTTATTGAGTTAAATCACTTTAAGCCCTCTTCCAACTCTTCAACTTGTCCAAATAGAGTCAAGGAAGTGTTTCTCCATTCCTACGTAAGTGGTATAAGAGAAATAAGGCACTTGAGATTCTTGGTCAATATCTGTTAAGGAGGTTGAGGTTACTTTTAATTATTTTGGGTGATCAATCAAGTTGTCAATCAATTACGTACCCTAAATTGACCTTTGAGTGCCCTAGATTTGTACACTTTGTTGCAATGATATTCTCAAATGCTCAAGTAAAAAGGTACTCCAAGGATGGAACCAAGGGATGCAAGTAGGGCGAACCCTTCCTTTGAGGTGATGCTTTAGCGTGCCTCTTAAATACCCTTGAATTTCTTTATGGGGTGTCCCCCTCCTTAGAGTATCAAATCACTTGGGCAAAAGTTAATACCACCATCACAAAGCAAGATAGGAGGGTTTGCATCGATAAAGAGATCGATGCCTATAACCTTAAGGGTCCAAGTTCTAGTGCAATGCCTATAGTGCATGCTCAATGCAAGAAGTGTGCATCATACCGCAAAAAGTGATTTTTCTTTTGAAAATCGCAATCAAGTTATTCAAACACTTCCTGTATTTTTTATTTTCTTTTCGAGAAGCAATGTGACCACTTGATTAATCGTTTCAAATCAGCTTAAATGGTCTTCTTAAATTATGTCCAGATGCAATGCATGTACAGATAACTAACGCAGAAAGATAGGAGATACGTACCTTGCTCCAGCACTCTTCGATGCAGAAATGCATGCAATGCAATAAAAATATCTATATGCTGCTCAAGCAATCCTAGATGGTCGACCTATGGATATGCAACTTCTAGCAGGCAGTTCAGATTTTTTTAGTTTATATATATATATGTGTGTGTGTGTGTGTGTGCGCGCGCACAATCAAAAGATCTAACTACCACACACAAAATAATCCTAGAATCTAAAGAATCGAGGACACTTCCCCAAAAATTGGCCCCAGAGTATAAGGGCGAGAAACAATTAACTAGACTAAACCTAAAGAGTCTACTCTAAAATGCTAAATCAGAAGTCTAAGAGGAAGAATCCTCCTAGATGGTCCTCCGTGCGTCTCTACACGTGTGGGAGCAAGGCCCACAAGCTCCTGTGGTTATTTTTGAGGTGGCGGCAAGGTCCACCAAGATGAATGTCTGCTGCATGCGCCTTCTCCTTCGATGTACCTTGCACAGAAAAAATGATAGATCAATAATCTCAATCAGAACTTAATGCAAATAGAAAGAATACTCGCGAGTTTACTAGGCCTGTTGCCTCCCTGGCAACAGCGCCATTTGACAAAGAGAATTTCACTTATTTATGAATGATAGCAATTAAATGATATGTCATTGTATTTTATGTGGTGGAAAATCTCTCAATCAAAAATTAAATAATTAAATCTAACCATAGTGGATTAGGTCGTTTCCACAAGGAGGGAGATGCCCAATTAACTCGCTAATTCATCAAAATGTGATGGTCAGATAATTGCCCACAATTATAATATAGCATGTACTTTACGTGAGACTTATGGAATAAAGAGAAAGACATGCATTCAAATGGCAAGAGAAATAGCTAAATCTATAAGGAGCAAGCCGCAATTTCATCCAATACGTATAATAATGAAAATCCACCAAAAATTGTTCTCAATAGCAGCTGAATGTAAATATTAATTCAAATTAAAATAGAGGATTGAGTCTCTCTCTTCCTCGTGCATGGGAAGAAACACGGCGGCCAGAGATGCTCTGCGGGAAGGTCGACAGGCACGTAGGGAGTTCGATGATGGTGGTGGCGTTGATGGTGGAAGTCAAAGGTCACCAGATGGCGAGGAGGAGCCGGCGACGATGGGTTCAGCCGGTGATCATGCAGGTGGTCGACAGTGGCAATCGTGGATGTGGGTGGCCTCGTGAGTGAGAGGCTAGTGCAATGGCATCGATGGAGTGAAGATTGGAGGTCTGTGGAGCTAGCTACGTGTGGAGAAGCAGACATGGGTTTGGATTCTTTTGGAGAAGATGATGAATAGTGCTTTGGAGAGGAGGTTCTGTATGCTGTTGGAGCAGTAGCTCTAGTGCCTACAGGCCGCGAGAGGGGGCGCGGAGAGGCACGCGGAGAAGAGGGGGCACGCGCAAGCGCGCTATTGGCTGCTGGTGGAAGCGCAAAGAGGTGCGGCACGGTGGCTGTTGCTGCTGCACACGTGCGCGAGTGTGGTGATGGTGGTGGGTAGGGAGAAGGTGGTGAAGGTTGGTTGAAGAAGAGGATGGAGGGGGATGTTGAGGGCATGGAAGGTTTGCAAGTGGATGGTGGTCAATAGTGGAGTGGTGATGGGTTGTTGACGAGACATGCTCTATGTTACGACCCGGTTCCCGAATCCCTGCAGGACATGAGATCGGACCAACTCGACTGATCTCAAGACCCAGTCGTCCAATGAGAAAGTAACCGAAAAGCAGTAAAATAAACCACGTTCACCATGCTAGAAACTAACAGTAACAAAGTACAGCAGTAAAGAAGTAACTACTATAGTACACACCACCACAACAGTAGGAAAGTAAACGAGTACAGGAATATAATGTGCAGAACGAAAGAGTATGGATATAAAAGTACAAGAAATTACTCACTACTACAAACAAGTACAAAAGAACTACAACTACTGGGCTCTACTGAGCCCAACACCCTCTGCAACTGTGTGCTCTGACTGCTCAACACATGGACCTGAAAAAGGTTATGAGTACAAAACGTCAGCGAACACTGAGTAGAGTGACAACCAACTATTAAAGCAGTAAAGGTGGACAGGTAGCTGTTGTTTTTCAATTTCTTTCTTTCTTTAACTAATTATTATTCTTTCACCACTTGATTTAATTATCAGGTCTTTTCCTGGATCTCGAATGTTCCTCGTGGGAACGATCTTGATTACAGTCTTTTCCGAAGAGTAGAAGTAGCACGTGGTGCTCTCCTGGCCGGGAGAGTCCCCCATGGTGGTCCTACACCCAGTCAACCACCCCAAGGTCACGGATAGACGTAACGGTGACGATGGCACGCGGGATAAGCGCACAGGTAGCTACCCCACACTGGCATGAGGTCAGTCATTTCCGTTAGCGGGTGCGCCCAAAGCACAGCACGGAACCAGTATAGGGCATAGCCCTCTCAGTAACAGGGGTCTAGCCCCTAAGAACCAAACAGGGGTCTCGCTCCTCCATAGTCCACGCACCCTCGCCTAACTACCCTGGTTTTCCCCGTGGGCCAAACAAGTCGATGTAGGGCGGCTAGCTGAACCCCGGGCCCTGTGGGGTGGCTAGCTCTCTCCCTACACTAGTAGCTCTCCCCGGTACAGTGTACATGAGAGCCAAAAAGTCGGTACAGAGTGGCCAATCCTAACCTCGGGTCTGAACTCAAGGGCGGCTAGCTCCGCTCTACACTAAATAGGGGGACAGTCGCTCTCCTTGGTACTCTGTACTCAAGGGCCAGCTCACTTCCCCACTCACATTTGCAGTTCCATTTCAATTATTTCCAGGAGCTCTACTCCTAATTCCCCATAGGGTTCATGCTCATATTCCTCAAGCCATTCCATACCAGTTTTCATCATTTCTATTTTCATTCTCAGGTTATACACATGCAATTTGTAGCTCTATTCCATATTCAATTTATTCACAGATAGCTCATTTTTCCAACATTCACCTTTTCAATTCAATGTATATACATGCAGCTCATATTATGTCATTTCACTTATGCGACAAGAAAGTTACATGTAATAGTTAACTAGCACAAATACTATATATTTCGTAGGCAACTGTTATTCATTTACAGGCAGTTGTTATCATTCTATCTACTAATTCAAGAGTGCAATTCATTCATTCAATAGGACAGTTCAGTATTTCTAGTCCTAGGATTCGTGTCATATCCTAGGTTCTAATCATTCATTCCACACATGCAATTAAGTTATAATTAAATTAAGGGGAAGCCTCTCTACCAATAAACCCAGGAGTAGTGGGGGCTTGATCGGCAGGTCCACATGCCTCAGCAAACCCCAAACCCGCAACGGAACTAGGTCCTATCACAAGGATCAAACACAAGAGACTACTCAGAACAGTATAAAAAGTATTCCAACAAGTAGGGGAAAACATACAGGAAACAACGGTATCTTACCAGACGTCTGACCTAAAGTATGGACATCTTAAAAAGGTTTAATGGCACGGGTCTTAACAACATAACAAACTCAAAGGAAGTTTCATCCCCGAAACTTGAGCTAGCTAGGGTGCGGAAAAAGATCAACATACGCATAACAAACTTAAAGAGGATCGAAGCCGGTCTGAAAAGACGTACCCTCAAAGAGCTCTGGGTACCGCTCTCGCATCAAGGCTCCCAGGTAGCCTCCTCGTACCTCTAGCTCCTCCACAAGACCTTCACCAGGGGTACCTGCTTCCGTCTCAAACTCCGGACGGCTCTATCTAGTATTTACACTGGCCACTCAGGGTAGGTCAGGTCGTCACCCACCTCGACGCTCTCGTGGCTTAGAACGTGACTGGGATCGACGACGTACTTCCTGAGGTTGGACACGTGGAACACATCGTGCACACCAGAAAGCTGGGAAGGAAGGGCAAGCCTGTAAGCAAGGGGTCCAACCTTCTCCAAGACCTCAAAGGGCCCCACAAACCTCGGCGCTAACTTCCCTTTCACCCCAAAACGTTGCAGGCCCTTCATGGGTGAAATGCGAAGGAAGACGTGATCCCCAACCTCAAACTGCACCTCTCTGCACTTCCGATCGACATAGCTCTTCTGTTTGCTCCTGACAGTGGGAAGTCGCCTATGAATCTGCTCAATCACCTCCTGACTCTGCCAGATCAGCCTGGGGCCAACCTCCCACTTGGTCCCCACCTCAACCCAACTCAAGGGTGCAATACACCTCCGTCCGTACAGAGCCTCGTAGGGTGCCATGCTGATGCTCGAGTGATAGCTGTTATTTTATGTAAACTCTGCCAGGGGCAAGTGCTCCTCCCAAGAGCCCCTCCAGTCCAATACACAGGCACATAAAAGGTCCTCAAGTGTCTGTATCGTGCGCTCTGACTGTCCGTCCGTCTGGGGGTGGTATGCTATACTGAACCTCAACCGTGTCCCCAAGGCCTGCTGAAACTCAGCCCAAAACTGGGACGTAAAGCAGGTATCCCGGTCGGATACAATCTCCTGCGGAACTCCGTGTAGACGTACCACGTCGCGGATTTACCTCTCTGGCAACTGTGCTGGTCCCAAAGTGACTCGAATCGGCAATAAACATGACATCTTCGTCAATCTGTTTACAATCACCCAAATTGCATCATGTCCTCGCTGGGTAAAGGGCAAGCCCACCACCAAGTCCATGGTGATGCTCTCCCACTTCCACTCTAGCACTGGAAGTGGCTGCAACGGCCCTGCAGGCCTCTGATGCTCGGCTTTCACATGCTGGCACACTAAACACTGTTGTACGAATTCACCTACATCCCGCTTCATTCCCCTCCACCAAAAGTTGCATCTCAGATCATGATACATCTTTGTGTTCCTGGGATGTATGGTGAACCTGGAACCGTGTGCCTTAGTCGGGAGCTCTCTCAATAGCTCCTCGTCCTTGGGAACGCACAAACGTCCCCTCATGCGTAGCATCTCGTCGGTAAAGGAGAAGTCTCCAAGGTCCCCTGACAGTACTCTGTCACGCAACAACTACAGGTACGGGTCTGCCATTTGTCCTGTGATGATGCAATCTATCAGCTCTGGCCTCGTCTGTCGTGTCACAGTCACTACACCACAGTGCCCCAGTAACTCTAATGGTTGCCAACTGCCCATCTCCTCCATGAGTCTCCAACTCTGTGCTTGTAAACTGGCCAAGTGGGCGGGCGCCTTCCGGCTCAAGGTGTCAGCCACCACATTGGCCTTCCCTGGATGGTAGGAAATGCTGCAGTCATAGTCATTCAGGAGATCTAACCAACATCTCTGTCTCATGTTGAGCTTCTTTTGATCAAACAAGTACCTGAGGCTCTTATGATCTGTGAAAATCTCAAAAGTCTCACCATACAGGTAGTGCCTCCAAGTCTTCAGCGTGAAGACAACAGCTGCCAACTCTAGGTCATGGGTAGGGTAGCTATGCTCATGAGGCTTCAGTTGCTGCGAAGCGTAAGCGACAACGTGACCCCGCTGCATGAGCACACCCCCTAACCCCTACAAAGAGGCATCCGTGTTCACAACGAAATCTCCACTGCTGTCTGGGATGGTAAGCACGGGAGCCGAAGTCAGCCTCTCCTTCAGCTCCTGAAAACACACCTCACAAGCGTCTGTCCAAGAAAAGGGCACATCCTTCCGGGTCAGCTGTGTCATAGGACATGCAATCTACGAGGAACCCCTGATAAACCGCCGGTAGTAGCCTGCCAGTCCCAAGAAGCTACGGATCTCTGTCACTGTACGTGGTCTTTCCCACCTGAGCACTGCCTCAACCTTGGCTGGATCCACAACCAAGCTATCCCCTGATATCACATGACCTAGAAAAGTCACCTCCCTCAACTAGAACTCGCACTTGCTGTACTTGGCATACGGCCTACGTCGTCTCAATGTGTCCAAAACCATCTGCAAGTGCTATCCGTGCTGCACCTGATCTCGAGAGTAGATGAGCACATCATCAATAAATACCACCACGAATTGATCCAGGTATGGTCTGAACACCCGGTTCATCAAATCCATGAAAGCTGTAGGGGCGTTGGTCAGCCCAAACGGCATGACCAAAAACTCGTAGTGTCCATACCGGGTGCGGAAAGCTATCTTGGAGACGTCGGTCTCCTTGATCCTCAATTGGTGGTAGCCAGACCTCAAGTCTATCTTGGAGAATATCGTGGCACCTCGCAACTGGTCAAACAAGTCATTAATCCTCAGCAGCGGATACCTGTTCTTGATGGTAACCCTATTCAGTTGTCTGTAGTCCACACAAAGGTGTAGGGTACCATCCTTCTTCTTCACAAATAATACTAGGGCTCCCCACGAAGACGCACTGGGCCTCATAAAGCCCTTCTCTAGAAGGTCCTACAACTGGGACTTGAGCTCTTGCAGCTCAAGTGGTGCCATCCTATAAGGTGATGTAGAAATGGGGCTGGTCCCCGGTACTAGTGAGATCTCAAACTCGATCTCACCCTCGGGCGGTAGTCCTGGCAGCTCCTCTGGGAACACGTCGGGGTACTCTCTGACCACTGGGATACTCTGAAAATCTATCACGGGGCTGGGCTCTGCCACTACACAAGACAGAAAGCCCTCACACCCCTGGCCCAAAAGTCTCGCTGCCCGAAGTGCAGAAATGCACCTGAAGCCTCCATCCACTGACCGTCTGTGAAACTCAAAAGAAGGCATCTTCGGTATGGAGAAGACGATCTTCCTCTCAAAACAGTCCACCAAAGCGTGGTAAGCGGACAGCCAGTCCATCCCCAGAATCACACCAAAGTCCTCCATCGGTATCACAATCAGATCAGCGGGGAGGTTTGACAGCGAAAATACGCGGTTTGTTAAAATACGTCGTTGTAACGCGTAAATCCGCTTTCGCTTTTAAAATTTATATCCTAGATAGGGGAGTATCTAGGGTCGTCCAAGGAGGCAATATGGTTGCAAAATTGATTCTCTTGCTTGGAATATATCTCAACTTTCTTTTTGGTAATTTTCAATATACCATTTTTCTTTATTTTTGAACTAAGGCAACATGCGAAATTATGGCGGGAAAAGTGTTTACACTTCCAAATAAGTAAACTACTCTAAAGTGGCAAGTAGAGCCTCTCCCTAAGCTCACTCTAAGCAAGTGAAGGCCTAGAATAATTAGGGAGAGGAAGTGAAGAATGCTGAAAATAAGCAAATAGAAATGCAAACAAAAAAAAATTGCAAAGAAGGCAACTAGATAATTGATAAAGTGTTTTACAAAAGGCCTAGTAGAGGAAAGCTTGTACTACTAGAAAATTGCAAATAAGAAAATAAAACACAAATCCTCTAGATAGATGGTGAAGAAGAGGGCTTCTTGCTCCAAGGTTGGTGGCTCCCAAGCTTGAAAAGAATCCTTCAACTCCTTCCTTGCAGAACTCCGCCAAGGTGATGACCTCCAAGGCAAGCCCTAAGGGGGCGTGCCCTAAGTTTCTCTCCAAGGGTGGATGTCCACCCTAAGCTTTTCTCCTTTGCCTGGCCGTCCTCCTTGAAGTGGGAGAGTCCTCCTTGGCGTGGCCCAAGTTGAAGAGAGTGGGGAGAAGAAGGCACCAAAAGGGCTGGTGGTGTGCCCCTTTAATCTCCTTCTCTACTCCTTCTCCTTGGGCGTAGGTATAGGTGGATGTAGGTAGAAAATACACTAAGGGAGGATGCCTCAAAATGGTGGTAGGTGGTGGCCTTTTATAGAATAGGAGGGGGGCTATGGTGACCTTTGAAATGGATGGCTAAGATGGAAGGAGGGAGGTGGTTAAGGATCCAATGGCCAAGGGTGTTTGGCGCCACCTTAAGGGACACCTAAGGGGTGGTTATGTGTGTTGACATCCCTTGATATTGGCGCCAAAAGGGCTTCTAGAAGAAGGTCTAAGTTGGCGCCAAGAAGGATTCTAGAAGGGGGGTTAGGTGGATGGCTAGGATGGCTTATGTGGGTAGGTGTAGGGTGGATTAAGGGGCTGAAAGTGGCGCCAATATAGAGGTGGTTAGGGGTGGTTTTTGGCGCCAACTTGAAGTGTCTTTTGGTGGAGATAATGGGGTGAAGGGATGGCTAGGAGGTGGTGCCAACTTGAGTAGGGTAGCTAGCTTAGGTAGGCTTGAGTTGGTGGAGCTAGCTAGGGTTGATTTTGGAGGTAATGAATGGCCAAGGAGCTGGTTGTTAGCTAAGCTAAGCTAAGCTAAGATAAGCTAAGCTAGCTTAGCTAAAGGTGGAGTAGAGGAGAAGGTGTTGGAGCTAGGGTTTGGAGCAAGGAGCTGAGGAGAAGAAGTCTGGAGCTGGAGCTGGAGCTGACTGCTGCTGAAGAGGCTGGCATGGGGCTACTCTAGCTGGCTTAGCTTGCTAGTTCTTTGCTAGCTACTAAGCCAAGCTAAAGTGAGCTAGCTTCTACCAAAATGAGCTGAGGTGAGCTAGGTCTGGTGCTTCCGGGGAGAATCAAGCTGGTTGAGGCAGCTAAGGTAGCTTAGCTCAACTGAGTTGAGCTAAGCTGAGTCCCCGGGAGCTGGACTTGAGCTTCCTGAGCTGAGATGAATTCTTCTTCAGCTGGCTGGAGTTGAGTGGAGCTGGATGTAGCTGGATCTGAGCTGGGGTGAACTCCTGTCAACTCAGCTGAGCTAGCTAGAGCTCCCTGTGAACTAGTGGGAGCTGAGGTGAGCTAGACTCAGCTAAGTTGAGCTGGATCTGAGCTGACTTGAGCTAGGGTGAGCTAAGGTGAACTCTCTTGAGCTGCCATCCAGCTGAGATTAGCTAAATGGAGCTGGGATGAGCTAACCCTAGTTCAAGTAAGCTAGGTTCCAGCTGCGGTGAGCTAGATCAAGCTGAGGTGAGCTGGATTAGGCTGAGTTCCAGCTAGTCTAAGCTTCTCCTTCACCAATTGCCTTCTTGAGTGCTAGGGTTTTAGGGATCTGTGCATCTGTACATCCCTAACACTCACAAAAACTTATTAAAATGACAATAAAAAATGCAATGCATGCCTATCCTAATTTATGCCTAAATGCAGCCCAAAAACCCGTTTGCAGAGTAAAATCCTAAGAGCTAGGTTAGTTTTAAAGCATAAAAATGATGATAAACTGGCGTTTATCACACCCCCATGCTTATCTTTTGCTAGTCTCTTAGCAAAACATTAATTTTTTTGGAAAACGGAATTTTTGGGAAATCTAATTTTTTTTTTTTTTTTTTGACTTTTGAGGAGAAAAAGAGATTAAGGGACCTTGGTAGATTAAAACACAGGAGATACGGGATTTGTTGAAGAGAAACATCAGGATTTGTTTTTGGATCCAACCATTAGATAGAACGGGATCAATATATCCTCAGAAAATTCACAAATCAACCCCTTGTTAATTCAGATGACTTGAAATGTTTGTTTTTAGGATTTTTCTGGCTCGTGAATCTGATTCGCAACTTGCAAATTCCTTTAAAACCTTGTGTCTGTGCTTGTGAAAAGCCAACCTTTATAAGGACGTGTTATTATTATTATTATTATTATTATATATATATATATATATATATATTTTTTTTTTTTTTTTTTTTTTTTTCTCCCCCGTGCTTATTTTTAGCTTAGTCTTACAACAGATGTGTCGGTATCATCATTCCCATTACCATTCCTCGAGGGGGCTCTGGCGCCAGTACTTCGGGATAGCACTGTCCATGACACCACCCAGGAGCTCACAACCCCAAAACACGATGCGGTGAAAAGGGGCGCTCCAAGCAAACTCAAGCTCTTGCTCCGACGCTATAGGTAGAGCACCGTCCAAGACACTTGAGCTGCTGAAATGCGCTTTAATGCTCCGTCTAAAGATATGAAATATAGATATAGAGCAGCGCCGAGGCGGTAACATGTTGACATCGCGTCCTCAAAGAAGGTTTTTTTTCTTCTTCTCGACGGTGGGAACTCAAACCAATGATCTGCTTCAGACTTTTACTAAATCCAAACAAGGGAGTTTTTTCAAATTTTTAGTTGTTGGCTTGTGTGTAAAAATTGACACAAGAAGTTTCTCAAGAATCGCAGGTTTTTGAATCAAAAACTAAGTCAAATACTTTCCATATTACAAAATAGGATCAAGTCACCTGAACTATCATGAGTTCAGGTGGAATTTTAGAGAAGGATATCTGATCTAGTCTAAAATAGACCCTGGAATTCTAATGATCAGATCCATATCCTTATCCTTAGTTTGTTAAGGATTAAATCCCATTGTACCAGAAGTGAATTTTTCGACCTTAGTCCTGATTTCAAAATTTTTCCTCAAAAAGTTTTCAACAATTTTTTTTTTTTTTTTTTTTTTTTTTTTGGGTATGCAAGCAGGAAATAAATTAAAGAAAATTGCATATTTTTAGGTTTTAAACATCCTAAATCGATCGTAAAAATTTAAAAACACCCCCCCCATGCTCAAGATATGCCATGTCCTCATGCATTAGGGGGGAAAAGGAATCACCTTAGTGAAGAACGGTCAGGTTTAGGATGAATAAAACCTGGAAAAAGAAGAAAAAAGGAAAGCAAGAAAATGATGGGTTACCTCCCATCCAGTGCTATCTTTTACGCCATTCAGCCGGGCGTGAAGGTATGCACAGAAGACGGAAAATCATGTAAATAATTGGACACTTGAATGCCCGCAAAAAAGGTGTCTTCGTCTAGATCCCTAGAAAATTGATTAGAAATAATATTGGGATCAAAGTGAGATGGAAATTGATAAGTGTGGCCCGAGTCTGGCCATGGTTTTAATTCAGGTTGGGTGCCAAACTCGGGCGGGGTTGGTGGCAGGTCCGTAAGAAAGGGGTCGGGGAAGGAATGGTGAGTTAGTGTGGAAAAATTAGGTGCGTTAATAGTGGGTGGGTCAGGGGGGGTATCAGGAACAAATTTGGAGTCAAGACAAGTTTCCGGATCACAGATCTCGCCGACCACTAAGTTTGAATCAGAGTCCTCAAAAAAACTGTGGTCGGTAAGGGTATCTATTAACATTGTCTCCTCCACCATATTAGAAATTTCAGTATCTGAGTCCTCAAAGAAGTTATCATCATGGAATCTCCTGGAGGATTTAAAAATATCTAAGGTGATAGTTTGGCCTGCACAGTTGATATCCATTTTGCCTGTGTGGCAATTGATATTTGCCTTTGCAGTAGCCAAAAAGGGGCGTCCAAGGATTATCGGGGAGTCCAGTAATGATTCGGGTGCCTCAATGTCAAGAACCAGAAAGTCTGCAGGGAAGACACAATTCTGGACCTTGACTAATACATCCTCAACAATCCCACGAGGTTTGATTGTAGATCGGTCGGCTAATTGCAGGGTAACCTCGACGGGTTTTAATTCACCGATCTGAAATTCTTCGAATAAACTTGTGGGAATAATATTTACAGAGGCACCAAGATCAAGGAGGGCGCGATTAAATGTAGTGTCATCAATAATTACAGAAATTAAAGGCGCCCCCGGATCTTTCATCTTAGGAGGCAGCTTACTCTGTATGACAGAGCTTACTGTCTCTGAAAGATGCACCTGTCCTAGATTTTTAGCCTGCCTTTTAGGAGTACAAATATCCTTCAAAAATTTAGCATAAGCAGGTATATATTTGATGGCATCTAGGAGAGGGATATTGATATGAACTTGCCCAAATAGCTCCATGAGTTCTTCTGTAGTGGGCTCAGATTTCTTTCTTTTGTTGGTGGTAGGGTAGAGAGCTTGTGGGAAAGGGATAGGAATCTTGTCTTGAGATTGTTGTTGTTCTTTTTCTTCCTGATGGGGAGGTGGGGAGTCAACTTGCACATGTATCTTACCAGGTTCGTGCGAAGGCTCGGGGTCAGTGGTGGTTTTCCCACTCCTCAAGGTAACTGCATGTGCAGTCGGATTATTATTTGGAGGAGGTGGGGGGGCCTGTGATTGCAGGAACCTGGGCGGCTGCTGAGGTGGATTAGGAGGAGGCTGATTTGGATAATGTGGATTTCTACCCATATAATGGTTCCCTTGGTGATTGGGATTGGGTATGGGTTGGGACGGAAGATGTCCTACAGGTCTTTGCGTGGGAGCAACCCCAATCTGATTGTTCAGATTTGTGATGTTGCGGGTTACTTCCGTCATTTTTGTTTGCATATCCTGCAGGGTCCGTAGCATCTGGGCATTGATATCTTGTTGGGATGGCCCAGGATGGAAATTTGGATTCGACCCATACCCATTAAAATGATATGGTTGGGAGGAAACTTGATTATTCCAGGAGTAGTTCGGGTAATTTTTCCAATTGGAAGAATTTTTAAAGGGCTCCTGGATGGCAGAAATATTTTCGGTGGGGTTAAGATCTGGATAATTGAAATTCCCCAGTGAATCATGGGCAACCTCAGAATAATCAGCAGGAGTGGTGTTGAGATTGTGCAAATTTTCTCTTCGTGGAAAGTTAGGTTGGGTTAGATGTGGGTGTGGAGCTTGAGTTGAAGTGGCTAGTCTTTCCTCAATTTTCTTTTGATTAATATGCATCTGGTCGAGTTTTTGAGCAATCAATTGAAGATCGTCTTGGGTGACAGGGATAGATTGAGTGCCTATTTCATGAACACCGAACTGCGGGTTTTGGGTTCTGCAAAATGTGTTCATGGAAGCTTGATTAAATGAGTTTTCACTCATTTCTTCGAACAGGTCATAGGCACTTTCTGCATCTTTATTTAAAAAGTTGCCGCCACACGAGGCGTCGACAAACTGTCGGATTTGATCTTCTAATCCATGATAGAAGATTTGCACGAGCTGCCATAAAGGAATCTCGTGGTGCGGGCAACTTCTTAAAAGGTCTTGAAATCTTTCCCAAGAATCATGGAAAGTTTCACCAGATTTTTGGTGAAAGGTCGTAATAGATCTTCGTAAGGAATTGGTACGACCTATGGGAAAGAATTTCTTGAGGAAGGCACTCTTGAGTTGAGGCCATGTTGTAATGGGTCGGCCAATGGTCCTGAACCAATAAGCGGCCTTATCTTTGAGAGATAATGGAAAAAGCCGCATCAGCCATATGTCTTCTTGCACATTTCGGGAACGGGTTGTCTGTGCAAGAAGAGTTAGTTCTTCAAGGTGGCTGAAAGGGTCTTCCCTAGGAAGGCCATGAAAGTGTTTAATCAGGTTCAGGACGGCTGGCTTGATCTCAAAGTCCCCCTCAGGTATGACCACCCCTGGTCGTTCCTCATAATAAGACGGATCATAGAAATCTTTTAGAGGAACAACAGGCTGCTGACGGGGTGGTGGGTTTGGCCTTGGATTGGCTAGGTTTTGGATGTTCCTAGTCAATGTTTGTTGATTGGAATTTAATTTATTAATTTGATCGGCCATCAATTTTAAAAGATCAGGTAGGGGGTCTTGATGTTGTGTGTGGGGCAACTCAAGATTGGGGAGCTCCAAGTGTGGAAAGTTACTGGTGGTTGGGTTTTGGGTGGAAGGGTTAGAATTAGGGTTAGAGGTGGGGTTAGAGGTAGACGTGGAAGGGTCAGTGGACCTATTTTGTTGTGTTTCCATTTTTTCAGGAGAAGACAGAAAAAGTGGTCTTTTTACGTGGGGGGCGAAATCAAATGGTCCTTCCAAATGCGGATTTTGAGACCGTCGCCCGTGCATAAAATGGAAGAACGGGGAGGGGAGGAGAAGAGAAAGAGATGAGAGAAAGTGTGCAATTCAAACAAACAAAAACTAGACCTAACTTGATTGTGACTCCCTAATAATAACCTAAGACTTGGTCTATATAGGAAATAAGTAGTCAATAGTGAATACCCGTTCTATCAACAAATCTAGCCAGGTTGCTTAAGGGGAGGTTTGGGCCCAAACGTTTCCCAGGGAAAACCCCAGGTGCTTGTACAAACCCGCGCCTGGTCGTTTGACACGGCCCCTCAGCCTGAACACCAGATACAGATGACAGAATTGGTACTAACTAAAGAAAACTTAAAACCTAAATAGCAAGCCTAAGTTGATAAAGCCTTAGGGGTCAAGTTGCTACAAATTTTAATTAGGTCTAGGATTCTACAGTGCACACGGAATGTGGAGGGCGTTTATTGGGTTGTTGCCCTGTTATTTGATTTTTTTTGTGTGTGTGCAGGAATTGGAGAGTGGCTCCAATGAAAATCAAGTTGTCACACAATTTTTTTTTTTTTTTTTTTTGTATTTTTGTCTTTTAGGATTTGATTTAATTGAATGTATTTTAGGGTTTCTTTAGTTAAGTTTTCAAACAAGTTTGAAAGTTCACAATCAAAGGAAAGACCAGTTGTATGTGTGATTGTATATTTCCTTTTAATTGAGTCTCTAAAGAGAAAGAAGAAACCCTAAGCCAATTATCCCTAAGACAGAAATTTAACTACCAATGAATTATTTTTAGCTTTCAGAATTAAGTAGTGGTCCAAACAAGTCAAACAACACCACTACTTTGAAGAAAATCAAACAAGGATTCCAGAAAAGATTTTTGTAAGATTTTAGGAATTTGTTTGATAATAGTTTTGAATTTTTAATTGTACTGGTGTCAAAGTCCAGAAATAATACCCGTGGGTATTATAGATTTTTCAGTATTACCACCGACCTCAGAAAATTTTTATTATTTTATATGATATGTAAAATTTCACAGGGATTCCAACAAGATAAATTTCACAAAAATTGGATGAGTATAAAAATTCTGAAAATTCGCGGACAGAAGCAAAACAGGAAGATTAGAGGGTGTGACCCCTCTGTAATCCACGAATTTTTAAAAATTAAATACAAATCCAATTGATCTGAAATTTGGAACAGATGTTCCAAACTTAATTGGGAATCACTCTATGAAAGTTTATGATTTTAGGAGGCCTGTGGTGTTAGGAATCAATTTTTCAAGTCTGGACAGAAATCTAGACCCGAAAAACAGAACACCAATACTTGCAATGGAATGGTGCTAAAGAAGCATACAAGCAAACAATGGATTTTAAAATGCACCACTTCACTTAATTTAAGTGTTTATGGTCCTGAAAGACAAGTTTAATATATTTTTGGTAGTTTTAATTATTTATGTGACCAGAAAGAGGAACCAACCTGAATTTTCGCGGGAAGAAAAGGATCTTTAAGCTCTCGCTTCCAGATTCCCGCTTTCCCGCTGTAGTTCCTGCACACACAAAAGAAAGAAAGAGAAGGGGATGAGATCCACTTCAAGCAAGAGAAAATGAGTTAATGCAAAGCCGTGCCTCCCCGGCAGCGGCGCCAAAAAGTGACAGCGAAAATACGCGGTTTGTTAAAATACGTCGTTGTAACGCGTAAATCCGCTTTCGCTTTTAAAATTTATATCCTAGATAGGGGAGTATCTAGGGTCGTCCAAGGAGGCAATATGGTTGCAAAATTGATTCTCTTGCTTGGAATATATCTCAACTTTCTTTTTGGTAATTTTCAATATACCATTTTTCTTTATTTTTGAACTAAGGCAACATGCGAAATTATGGCGGGAAAAGTGTTTACACTTCCAAATAAGTAAACTACTCTAAAGTGGCAAGTAGAGCCTCTCCCTAAGCTCACTCTAAGCAAGTGAAGGCCTAGAATAATTAGGGAGAGGAAGTGAAGAATGCTGAAAATAAGCAAATAGAAATGCAAACAAAAAAAAATTGCAAAGAAGGCAACTAGATAATTGATAAAGTGTTTTACAAAAGGCCTAGTAGAGGAAAGCTTGTACTACTAGAAAATTGCAAATAAGAAAATAAAACACAAATCCTCTAGATAGATGGTGAAGAAGAGGGCTTCTTGCTCCAAGGTTGGTGGCTCCCAAGCTTGAAAAGAATCCTTCAACTCCTTCCTTGCAGAACTCCGCCAAGGTGATGACCTCCAAGGCAAGCCCTAAGGGGGCGTGCCCTAAGTTTCTCTCCAAGGGTGGATGTCCACCCTAAGCTTTTCTCCTTTGCCTGGCCGTCCTCCTTGAAGTGGGAGAGTCCTCCTTGGCGTGGCCCAAGTTGAAGAGAGTGGGGAGAAGAAGGCACCAAAAGGGCTGGTGGTGTGCCCCTTTAATCTCCTTCTCTACTCCTTCTCCTTGGGCGTAGGTATAGGTGGATGTAGGTAGAAAATACACTAAGGGAGGATGCCTCAAAATGGTGGTAGGTGGTGGCCTTTTATAGAATAGGAGGGGGGCTATGGTGACCTTTGAAATGGATGGCTAAGATGGAAGGAGGGAGGTGGTTAAGGATCCAATGGCCAAGGGTGTTTGGCGCCACCTTAAGGGACACCTAAGGGGTGGTTATGTGTGTTGACATCCCTTGATATTGGCGCCAAAAGGGCTTCTAGAAGAAGGTCTAAGTTGGCGCCAAGAAGGATTCTAGAAGGGGGGTTAGGTGGATGGCTAGGATGGCTTATGTGGGTAGGTGTAGGGTGGATTAAGGGGCTGAAAGTGGCGCCAATATAGAGGTGGTTAGGGGTGGTTTTTGGCGCCAACTTGAAGTGTCTTTTGGTGGAGATAATGGGGTGAAGGGATGGCTAGGAGGTGGTGCCAACTTGAGTAGGGTAGCTAGCTTAGGTAGGCTTGAGTTGGTGGAGCTAGCTAGGGTTGATTTTGGAGGTAATGAATGGCCAAGGAGCTGGTTGTTAGCTAAGCTAAGCTAAGCTAAGATAAGCTAAGCTAGCTTAGCTAAAGGTGGAGTAGAGGAGAAGGTGTTGGAGCTAGGGTTTGGAGCAAGGAGCTGAGGAGAAGAAGTCTGGAGCTGGAGCTGGAGCTGACTGCTGCTGAAGAGGCTGGCATGGGGCTACTCTAGCTGGCTTAGCTTGCTAGTTCTTTGCTAGCTACTAAGCCAAGCTAAAGTGAGCTAGCTTCTACCAAAATGAGCTGAGGTGAGCTAGGTCTGGTGCTTCCGGGGAGAATCAAGCTGGTTGAGGCAGCTAAGGTAGCTTAGCTCAACTGAGTTGAGCTAAGCTGAGTCCCCGGGAGCTGGACTTGAGCTTCCTGAGCTGAGATGAATTCTTCTTCAGCTGGCTGGAGTTGAGTGGAGCTGGATGTAGCTGGATCTGAGCTGGGGTGAACTCCTGTCAACTCAGCTGAGCTAGCTAGAGCTCCCTGTGAACTAGTGGGAGCTGAGGTGAGCTAGACTCAGCTAAGTTGAGCTGGATCTGAGCTGACTTGAGCTAGGGTGAGCTAAGGTGAACTCTCTTGAGCTGCCATCCAGCTGAGATTAGCTAAATGGAGCTGGGATGAGCTAACCCTAGTTCAAGTAAGCTAGGTTCCAGCTGCGGTGAGCTAGATCAAGCTGAGGTGAGCTGGATTAGGCTGAGTTCCAGCTAGTCTAAGCTTCTCCTTCACCAATTGCCTTCTTGAGTGCTAGGGTTTTAGGGATCTGTGCATCTGTACATCCCTAACACTCACAAAAACTTATTAAAATGACAATAAAAAATGCAATGCATGCCTATCCTAATTTATGCCTAAATGCAGCCCAAAAACCCGTTTGCAGAGTAAAATCCTAAGAGCTAGGTTAGTTTTAAAGCATAAAAATGATGATAAACTGGCGTTTATCAAGGTTGTGTCCCCCAACACTGACCTCACAGCCTGTGTAAACCTCCTCAGCTACAAACAGTTGACCACCTGGACCTCTGATCACAAACGGATCCTCTAACAACACACAGTCCTACCCCAAACTAACAGCAAAACTAGCAGCGACAAACGAGTGCGTGGCACCGAAATCAAAAAGTGTGTAAACTAGTCTGCCGGAAACTGTAACCATACCTGCCACCACTGAACCTAAAGCTCTGGTGTCTCTATGTGTCAGGGCGTTAATATGCCTTTCAGCTCTAGGTGCGACGAAGCAGTCACACTCTGCGTCGGACGGGTAGCCGCTGGCCGGTACCCTCCCCATGACTGCTGACCTCCCCCGCGCGTCTGGGAACCACGGCCTCCTGCTTGGCCTCCTACTCGTCCTCCAGTGCTCGACGAAGGGAGCATCTGCTGACCTCCAGCCCTAGACGGGCAGTCCCTCCTGATGTGGCCCGGCTGGCCACACTGGTAGCAAAGGGGAACTCGACTCCCGCCCTCGGTAGGTCCTTGCTGACGGTTGGGCGGGGGTATAGTGCTAGCAGCTGGCCCCTGTCAAGGGTCCCCAAAGGCCACTGACGGCCCCGCAAAGCGTGACGGCTCTCCTGCAGGCGCCGCATGCCTCCTCTCTCGTCAGCCCTGTGAGTAGTCTGGCTGGTAGGGCCTCTTCCGTTCGCTGTCAGTGTCACTTGCGGCAGGGTTGGTCTCCTCATATGTCATAGCTGCCTCCACCACTCTAGAGAACGTAGGCAGCTTTAGGGGTTTGACATACCCCCAAATAGCAGGCCAGAGCCCCTCGGTGAACCTCCACAGGCACTCCTCAGTAGCTACAGCTGTCGCGGTGAAACGAGACAGCTCAAGAAAATGCGTGCAATACGCGCTTATGGTCATCGTCCCCTGGCGGAGAGTGTGGAACTCCCGCCTCCTCTGATCCTGCCACGTCTGGGGAAAGTACTGCTCGCAGAAGAGGGTGACAAACTGGTCCCAAGTCGGCTCGACCCTCTCCTGACCTCTGACCGCCCTCCACCACCTGTGTGCCATGCTCTCTAGCTGGTACATGGCAAAGGCCATGCGGCACTTGACGTGTCTTTGTGCGTGTGTGTTAAGAGGTGTCGTTATAGTCGCACTTGATACGTCAGTTTTAAAAGAAGTAAACGGAGGTGAGTCCGAGTGTGGGTCTCAGGGAGGCGTGGAAATTGGATTTTTGTTTATCACTTGTTGTCACGGAATAGGCAGAGTTTTGCTTGCGAAAGATGCAGTTTTGAAAAGCGAGAAAGAGAGATAGAGAGAGAGTTTAGGGCTAGAAAGCTCTTGGTTTTGATCATGAAACTTGAACAGAAATTAAAATGGCAATTGAATGGAAAATAACTTCATTAAACATGCATTCGTAGTTCATAACTTACAACATTAAATACATGCTTCAACAAAAGTAATGGAAAGCTTAAGAGAGAGAGAGAGAGTGGAGAGCGACGAGGCAGCCACGGCTGTGGAGGAGGCTCCGTCGGCGGCTCGTCGTCTCCGGCAATTACAAGAGTGCCTAAAGCTAGCTAAGAGAGGAGTGGAGTAGTTGCAAGGGGGAGTGAATGCCTTGAATGGTGGTTGGAGGGGGTTTAAATAGAGTAAGGGCTTCCTAAAAGAAGAAGGGGCTTTAGCGACATCCAGAGCGTCGCTAAAACCGCTTCCAAAAGCATCGGTGTAGCCCTCTAGCCGTCGGTCAGCCGCCCGCCCCATTCCTTCTCCTCGCACAATCCGTGGCCGCTGAATGAGAGCCGTCCGATCGAAGATCGGATGGCTGAGAGTCTTCCTCGCCCACGCTGAGATCGCGCCTCGGGCACGCGTGTGTGCGCACGTCTTCTCCCGGTGTGCGCGCGCGCGTGGGCGCTCGTGTGCTGCGGTTGCGCCGCGTGGCGAGATACTGGCCGCCCGCTGCTGATCGGGCGGCCCAATTTCTCCGCACCCTTCGCCCGCCTTCAAATCCCCCCCCGCGCGGCTCGAACGCGCGTCGCGTGGATGCGGGCGTGCGTGCTAACCGTTGCGCCACGCCCGCGCTTTTGTTGCGGCGACCGCGGGCGAGCGCGCGGATCTCAGCCGTTCGATCGAAGATCGAAGGTCGAGATTTGTCCTTGGATGGCTGAAGGCATGTGTGCAGTGGGGGCGGGGCTGACGTGGCACAATCTGAGCCGTTGATCTCCAAATCAACGGTCAGAACTTCTTGGGCCCATTGTAGGAGCTCCGGATGTCGGATTTTGCCGATCTTGAGTCCGTTGGACTCCGTTCGTAGTTTTGAATCCATCTGTGTGGTCCGATTGCTCATCTGAGGTCTGCTTTGACAAATGCTTACACAAATGGCCATTAATATAGTTTATAAGCAATCTTGGTACATGATGCATGCAATGCTCCTATTCTACTTATGTTGTGCCTTTTATTCTAAAGATGGGCCATATTCAACATAATTATTACCCCCTTGTGTGGTGTTATCATACCCCCATGCTTACTCTTTGCTAGTCCCTAGCAAGGTTTATTCTAGTCTTTATTTCCTTGCAAAATTCAAGAAGTAATTGCTTAGGCACTTCGTTACTTGTCAATAAGAGGAAATATACGCAGATCTTAATCTACAAGGACTAAGCAGCGCCCCGGGTGTCTGCCAAAATACGAATCGCCCGAATCCTTGCTTTAATGTATATATAACTATACATACGTATATATATATATTTTTAAGAATTTTTTTTCAGAATTCAGTGTGGGTTGGTAACTTTTTATGGCTCCCCAACCCACCCAAAACTCGGTCAAAACCCTAAGTGCTAAGCATCTTGGTGTGAATGTTGTGATAGACTCACTTAACGGTAATTGAGACAGACTTCGAGTTTCTACGCCTCTAGGTGACCGGAAAAGGAAACAAATTTTCCTGAAGGTGTATTTGTTCGATTGGTAGCTTTCTCCCTACATTTGTTTTAATTGGGGTCAACACAAGGATTTTTCCAGTGTATCTCCCCGGCTTGTACTACTTCCCCGCTTCTTCCTTAGGTGTTTTGGTCTTTTTTGTGCAATTATTGAGCTGGGCTCTAGACAACCGACCAATGGGCTGTTACCCACGATCACTTGCCAGCCATACTTGTGCGGTGAAGTGTGGTTTATTTTCTTTTCTTCTTGTCCTTTTTTTTTTGTAGGTGGCTTCCCTGATCTCAAATGTACCTAAAGGCAACGAAAAAGAAATGGCCTATGGCTGGGTTCTGGACAACCTGCCAATGGGCTGTTACCCACGACAATTTGCCAGCCATACCACCCTAGAGAGTTCATTAGCTACCTAATTTCTGTTAAAATCTCCGAGAAGTGAGTCTGTGAAAAAATGTGTGCAGATGCTTAGACTCAAAGTTTTTCTGAGTTAGAGGGTGAGTTAATAAATCGTATACTTATTACCTTATTTAGTAGGTGGATTAGAATAGCTTAAGGTTGCAAGGATTCGCCACTAAATCCATATTTTAACGGACACCAGGGATGATTAAGCCTGAAGGCCTGAAAAGTCTAAGTGTTTAAGTTCTTTCTGTATTATTTCCCATTATTGACAAGTTTCTAATGCCTAAGTTTTCTTCCTGAATTTTTTTTAATTAATTTATTCATTCAGACTGATTAATTGAGCTCAGGATTATGCAATTTACCACCCCCCCATGCTTAAGTTGGACAATGTCCTCATTGGCAGATACATGATGCAAAAGGGTTCAAAAAGATAGTACCTGAGTGACGTGAACTACCAGATCAGTCTGAATCCTCTGGGTTGCCTCCCAGGAAGCGCTGAGTTTAACGCCCCCAGCTGGGCGGTGCTCGGTGTCAGCCCTCAACGAGGGTGACACTTTCCTTGGGGGGTACCTGGGCCAGGAAATGCTTCAATCTTTGACCATTAACTGTAAAAGTGTGCCCAGTGTCAAGATCAGCGATTTCAATCGCCCCATTAGAATAGGGCTTAACCACCCGAAATGGTCCTGTCCATTTGGACCTGAGTTTCCCTGGGAAGAGTTTTAGGCGTGCATCAAACAGCCAAACTTGCTGGTTAGGCTCAAAGGTTTTTCTATGAATGAGTCGGTCGTGGACGGCTTTCATTTTCTCCTTATACTGTCGACTATTGTCAAAGGCGTTCCGACGGATTTCTTCGAGCTCAGATAATTGCAGCGTCCTCTACGCATCGGCTAACTGGGGATCCATGTTACACTGCTTGACAGCTCAGTAAGCCCGGTGTTCCAATTCGACAGGAAGATGGCAGGCCTTGCCGAAGACCAGGCGATAAGGCGACATGCCTATCGGGGTCTTGAAAGCGGTCCTGTATGCCCATAGGGCATCATCAAGTCGTGTGGACCAGTCTTTCCTGTCAGGTCTCACAGTCTTTTGTAAAATGTTCTTGATTTGTCTATTGGAGACCTCAGTCTGCCCATTTGTTTGTGGTTGATACGGGGTGGCAATGCGGTGGTTTACCCCGTATTTTCTAAGTAGGGCACGGAATTGGGAATGGATAAAATGGCTTCCACCATCACTGATCATGGCCTTGGGTATTCCAAATCGGGAAAAGATGTTCTTCTTCACAAAGTCCATGACAGTCTTGTGATCGCATCATTGGGTGGCGACGGCTTCAATCCATTTGGAAACATAGTATACTGAGACTAGGATGTACTCGAAGCCGTTGGATGGTGGAAAGGGGCCCATAAAATCGATACCCCAAATGTCGAAGATTTCGACAATCAAAATAAGCTGAAGGGGCATCATATCTTTCTTGGTCATGGTCCCCAGTGTTTGGCAACGTGAGTAAGTTTTGGCAAAGATGTGTGCATCCTTAAATAGGGACGGCCAGTAAAATCCAGACTACAACACTTTTGTAGCTGTTTTCTTTCCAGAGAAGTGGCTGCCACATGCTTGGTCATGACAAAAGGAAAGCACACTCTGAACTTCATCTTTAGGTATACACCTTCTGATGATCTGATCAGCACAGAGGCGAAACAGCATGGGATCATCCCAGAAATAGTGCTTGGCCTCAGCCAAGAACCTGTCCCGTTGCTGTCTAGACCAGCTGTGCGGGGTTTGTCCTATAACCAGGTAATTGACGTTGTCAGCATACCATGGCATTTTCTTGTCTTGCACAGCTAGGATGTGTTCATCAGGGAAGGTATCAAATAGAGGTAGGGAGGGTCCAATGTGGTCTGGATGAAGTCTCGACAAGTGGTCAGCCACCACATTTTTCGATCCGACCTTGTCTCGGATTTCCAGGTCAAATTCCTGCAAAAGCAGGATCCATCTGATGAGCCTGGGCTTTGCATCCTTTTTGGCCAACAGGTGCCGGATGGCTAAATGGTCAGTGTAAATAGTCACGTGGGATCCCAGCAAGTATGAGCGGAATTTTTCAAGTCCAAATACTACAGCGAGCAACTCTTTTTCTGTGACGGTATAATTACGTTGGGCCTCATCCAATGTTTTGCTCGCGTAGTAGATCACCACGGGCTTCTTGTCTTGCCTTTATCCCAGGACAGCGCCTATGGCAAAATCTGATGCATCACACATAATCTCAAAGTCCTGGGACCAGTCTGGGGGTTGAAGTACAGGTGCGGTGGAGACTAAGTCCCGGAGAGTGTGATAAGCTTGGATGCAATCAGGAGACATGTGGAATATGGCGTCGTTGGCTAGAAGGTCGATCAAGGGTTTTGAAAGCTTGGAAAAGTCTTTGATGAACCTTCGGTAGAAGCCAACATGTCCTAGGAAGGAGCGAATCTGCCGGACCGGACTAAGTGGAGGAAGTTTGGAAATTAAATCAACCTTAGCTCGATCTACCTCGATACCCCTATGAGAGACGATGTGACCGAGGACAATTCCTTCTTGAACCATAAAATGGCTCTTTTCCCAACTTAACACCAAGTTAACCTCGATACATCATTTCAGGATTTTCTCCAAGTTTCTCAGACAATGGTCTAATGAATTCCCGAATACAGAGAAATCATCCATAAAGACCTCCAAGTATTCACCCACCATTTCTGAAAAAATGGCTAGCATGCAACGCTGGAAGGTCGCAGGTGCGTTGCATAACCCGAATGGCATTCGACAGAATGCAAACGTGCCATACGGGCAAGTGAATGTGGTCTTTTCCTGATCTTCTGGAGCAATTGTGACTTGGTTATATCCTGAATATCCATCCAGGAAGCAAAAATACTTCTGCCTTGCCAATCTTTCAAGGATTTGGTCAATGAATGGAAAGGGGAAGTGGTCCTTCTTAGTGGATTCATTAAGCTTCCTATAATCAATATACACCCACCATGCGGTAGTGGTGCGGGTGGGGATGGATTCACCATGATCATTGGTGACAACAGTGAGCCCAGCTTTCTTTGGAACCACTTGAGTGGGGCTCACCCAGGGGCTATCGGAGATAGGGTAGATGATGTCGGCATCAAGCCACTTGATGATTTCTTTTTTAACGACCTCCTGCATGTTAGGGTTTAAACGTCTCTGCATCTGGCGGGAAGGTCGGGCCCCGTCTTCCAGGTAAATCTTGTGGGTGCAATAGGTGGGGCTAATTCCTCTTAAATCCGAAATAGTCCAACCAATGGCAGCCCGATGTTCTGAAAGGGTCGTAGTCAACCTGAGTTCCTAATCCTTGGTTAGATGAGAATTAATAATCACTGGGAAGGTCTGGTCAGGTCCTAAGAAGACGTACTTGAGATTCTCGGGCAATGATTTAAGTTCGGGTGCGGGTGGACCATAGTTGATGGGAAGGGAAAGGGCGGTAGTTGATCAAGATTGATCTCTTCAAATGGTGTCATGTGATGATACTCAGCCTTACAAAGGTCCACGGGTAATGATGGTGACGGGTTAGAACTACGGGTTCGGTGGTCTGAGACAGAACTGAGGGTGAGGCATTCCTCGATTAAAGTTTCCACGGGATCATGTTCCTCAATGTAATCGCAATCAAAAGACTTTGTCGCCCGGAAGATATCCAATTGCAATTTCCTGTCCCCAAAGGCGATTTCCATACATCCCGTGTCGCAATCAATGTTTGCTTTAGCCGTAGCTAAGAAAGGTTTGCCTAAAATTATGGGTGCATTCTATAATTTTTCAGGGACTTCCATGTTGAGCACCAAAAAGTCGACCGGGAAATAGAAGTCCTTGACCCATACAATTACGTCCTCGACAACCCCCTTCGGGGTTTTCACAGATCTATCAACCAGCTGGATGGTGACAGGGGTTGGTGTCAGCTCCCCAAAACCAAATTGGTGGTATAGGGTTGTTGGAATTAAATTGATAGAAGCACCTAGGTCCAGGAGTGCTCTATCAAACGTCATGTCCCCGATATTGCAGGAAATCAGGGGCGCTCCTGGGTCAGTTCGCTTGAGTGGAAGGTTGCTTGATATCACGGAACTTGCTTGCTCAGAAAGTATAACCTTCCTAGGTGCTTGCGGTCTCGGCTTACGCTTGGGTGTACAGGCATCCTTTAAAAACTTGGCATAAGCAGGGATGTGTTTGACGGCTTCTAGGAGCGGAATATTAATCTGTACTTGCTTAAAAATTTCCAACAGCACCTCAGTTTCCACAGTATTCTTCTTTTTCTTGATTGTTTCCAAGGCCTCAGGGTAGGGTGTCTGAATGTGGATTGGTTCCATGTTTGGGTCCTTGGTTGGTGCCTCTTTTGAGTCGGGTATTTCAACAGGTAAAGTCTCGGGGGGAGTCGGCCATTTGGGATCCTGGGTTTTGGTGCCGCTTCTCAAGGTCACCGCATTCACAGAGGCATTGGGGCCATGGGGTGATCCTTGAGAAGATGAGGACGAAGAAGCGCCAAACCCAGGAGGTGTTTGCAGGGCTGGCTGGACCATGTGAGCCTGCCCGGCGTTGCTTTGGAACCCTTGCGAATTGGGGTCTCTGTTAATTATATTTCACAGGTTCGGTTGTGGTTGGGAAGGTAGGGATCCTTGTTGTTTACAGTCCAAGAGTTGGCTTAACTGTCCCTTTACCAAGGCCATTTCCTCCTGATGTTTCTGGTTCATGTCAGCCATCATCTTTATTAAGGTATCCATTTGGTTTTGTGGGGGAGGGGCCGCCCTATTCTGGTTATATTGGGGTCTAACCGGAGGTCCTTGCTGATAGGGGGGCAAGTGTGGTTGCTGGTTTGGCCTGAGCTGGTTTTGGAATTGCGGTGGTTTTTGGTTTGTCCAACCAAAGTTGGGGTGGTTACGCCAACCGATGTTGTAAGTGTTGGAGAAAGGGTCAGGTTTTGCATATCCTTGGATGGCTTGCACATCTTCTAGGATAGCCGATGTTGATGAAGAGGGAAGGGAGTAATCAAGGGTCGAGGGAGCAAAGGTCCCTCCCTAGAACGTGGTCAGGGGTTGTTCCAGGTTCAGTTGGGTGAAGGGCTGGACCAGGTCAACATTATGTGCTCCCTTTGCTAGGGAGAAAGTCTGCAAGGGGTTCCTGGTCTGATTCAGTAGCTCATAAATCTTTTTGTCCACCAATTCCACTCGATCCAACTTTTTGGCAATGATGTCCATGTCAACCATTCCAGAATTTGCTTGCACCTCATAAATCCCGCCACGGGGTTGACTGGACCTGTTAAACTGGTTCATGGAGGCATTGTTGAGCGAATTCTCGCTCATAGACTCAAAGAGCTCAAACGCACTCTCCTCATCTTTGTTTAGGAAGTTTCCCCCGCATGAGGCATCAACGAAGTTCCATAGGTTGCTATCCAGACCGTGGTAGAAGATCTGGGCCAAATGCCACCTTGGAACTTCGTGGTGTGGGTATTTCCTCAAAAGTTCATTAAATCTTTCCCACGCCTCATGAATTTGCTCCCCACCCTGGAGTGTGAAGGTAATGATAGCTCTTTTGAGGGCATTGGTCTTTCCTATGGGGAAGAATTTCTTTAAAAATGCATGCCTCAGTTCTTCCCAGGTGGTGATGGGTCTACCTAGGGTTCTAAGCCAATGAGAAGCCTTGTCTCTTAATGAGAAAGGGAACATCTTGATTAGAACAATGTCAAGGCTAATGTTCCTAGGTTTCACCGTTCATGCTATACGGTCGAGATCCTCTAGGTGCTGAAAGGGGTCTTCATTTGAGCTTCCATGAAAGTGGCTCTGGATCAGACTTAAGACATTCGGTTTTAGCTCAAAATCATCTCCCCCTTCGGGGATCCTAAGGTGTGGCTCGACTCTAATAGCAGAAGGGTTATAGAAATCACGGAGGGGTCTTGGCTGGTCCTGAAATGGCGGTAAATCAAGTGGTGGTTGCCCCGGTATGTCGTGGAAAGGTGGTGGTGGTTGTTCTTGTGGGTTCTGTAACCGTTGTATGGCTTGCATGATGGTGTGGATTTGTTGTTGCTGAAGCCGATGGTTAGCATTGATTTGAGCTTGGATGATGGCCATAGCATCTGGTGGGGGTTGATCTTTAGCCTCATCTACCCTAGGTTCAGCCATGTTTTCAACAGAATTACGTCGCCTAGATTCCTTCCCCAAAACACACAACTCGAGATGTAGTGAGCGCCTCCCGTGCATACACTAGAGAAGAACAGGAGGGGATGCGGAGGGCGACAGATGCGGGAAATGTGTTTCAATCAAGCACCCAAGGCTAGTCCTTATGGTGTATTCCTCAGGAAACCTAGAAATCTCACAAAGGGTGATTAAGTACGTAAGCACTGGACTCCCCTTCCCAAGGCTAATTTGGCCAGGTTGATTACGAGGGGGTTGCAGGGAAGGTTCTTCCTTTGGCTTGCGCCTCCGGTTTCATAGACCCCACAACCGCGGTCGTTTGACACTGCCCTGCAGCCTAGTCACCAGATTCTACCAAGGGAATGAAAGCCAAGTGCCTAGCGGACAAAACCTCACCTTTTGAGACTTAACTCAGTCCTGCCTAGGGCACGTCTACTCAGTTTTAAAGGGTTAGGATAGTGCTTGTGCTTAGGGTGATGTGATGAGGCGTTGATTGGGGTGGTGCCTCTTAATTTTCCACTTTCAAAGTGTGTGCTTCTAGCAAAACATGGTTTTCAAGCAAGGATTGGTTAAGATGTGGTGTCTTTTAGTGTTTCGTCCTTACTTTAGTACTTTTTAGGGTTAACGTGTCTTAATGTTTTCAAACAAGTTTCAGTGGGCACGTCAAGTTCTGCACACAACTTGGTGAAAGTAGATTTTCTTTTCTTTTGTAGAGGCTCTAAAACCCTAGTATACTCATCCTAATGATCATGCAGCTTCTATTAGATGAGTCAGTCTTAGGGTTGAGTGGTGCGGCTCAGGTCAATTCACGGTGGCTTCGCAAACACCACTCAAGAAAAAGAAAAGAACACTCCAAGAATTTATTCAGAATGTTAGAGTGTACATTTTTTTATGGGGTGATGTGTTAAGGATGTGGGTCAAGCAATCATACACCACGCCAATTTTTTTTCAGTTTTTACAATTTTTTTAGCTTTTTCACGCAAGCAAACAATGAGAGACAGGTTACTCACTATCGGTCCTCGAGGCGCCTACTCCCTTGCTACCATCGTGGAATGCGTCGCTTCGCCGTCCATGCACCGAATTCCTGCAACCGTCAAGTAAAAAGGAAAATAGGGCATTAGACAATGTGAGAATGAGTGTGGAATGGAGGTGATAAAACAAATCCGTTGCCTCCCAGGCAACGGCGCCAAAAACTGCCGTGTCTTTGTGCGTGTGTGTTAAGAGGTGTCGTTATAGTCGCACTTGATACGTCGATTTTAAAAGAAGTAAACGGAGGTGAGTCCGAGTGTCGATCTCAAGGAGGCATGGAAATCGGATTTTTGTTTATCACTTGTTGTCACGGAAAAGACAGAGTTTTGCTTGCGAAAGATGCGGTTTTGAAAAGCGAGAGAGAGAGATAGAGAGAGAGAGTTTAGGGTTAGAAAGATCTTGGTTTTGATCATGCAACTTGAACAGAAATTAAAATGGCAATTGAACGGAAAATAACTTCATTAAACATGCATTCGTAGTTCATAACTTACAACATTAAATACATTCTTCAACAAAAGTAATGGAAAGCTTAAGAGAGAGAGAGAGAGAGAGTGGAGAGCGACAAGGCAGCCACGGCGGTGGAGGAGGCTCCATCGGCGGCTCGTCGTCTCCGGCGATTACAAGAGTGCCTAAAGCTAGCTAAGAGAGGAGTGGAGTAGTTGCAAGGGGGAGTGAATGCCTTGAATGGAGGTTGGAGGGGGTTTAGATAGAGTTAAGGGCTTCCTAAAAGAAGAAGGGGCTTTAGCGACATCCAGAGTGTCGCTAAAGCCGCTTCCAAAAGCGTTGGTGTAGCCCTCTCGCCTCCGGTCAGCCACCCGCCCCGTTCCTTCTCCTCGCACGATCCGTGGCCGCTGAATGAGAGCCGTCCGATCTGAGAGTCTTCCTCACCCGCGCGTGTGCACGAGCGTCTCGGCCCGGTGTGCACGCGTGCGTGGGTGCTCGTGCGCTGCGGTTGCGCCGCGTGGCGAGATCCTGGCCGCCCGCTGCTGATCAGGAGGCCCAATTTCTCCGCACCCTTCGCCCGCCTTCAAATCCCCCCTGCGCGGCTCGAATGCGCGTCGCGTGGATGCGGGCGTGTGCGCTAACCGTTGCGCCATGCCCGCGCTTTTGTCGCGGCGACCGTGAGCGAGCACGCGGATCTCGGCTGGCTGAAGGCGTGCGTGCGGTGGGGGCAGGGCTGACGTGGCACAATCTGGGCATTGATCTCCAGATCAACGGTCAGAACTTCTTGGGCCCATTGTAAGATCTTTAGATGTCGAATTTGGCCGATCTTGAATCCGTTGGACTCCGTTCGTCGTTCTGAATCCATCTGTGCGGTCCGATTGCTCATCTGAGACCTGCTTTGACAAATGCTTACACAAATGGCCATTAATGCAATTTATAAGCAATCTTGGTACATGATGCATGCAATGCTCCTATTCTACTTATGTTGTGCCTTTTATTCTAAAGATGGGCCATATTCAACATAATTATTACAGTGGGGGCGGGGCTGACGTGGCACAATCTGGGCCATTGATCTCCAGATCAACGGTCAGAACTTCTTGGGCCCATTATAGGAGCTCCGGATGTCGGATTTGGCCGATCTTGAGTTCGTTGGACTCCGTTCGTCGTTCTGAATCCATCTGTGTGGTCCGATTGCTCATCTAAGGCCTACTTTGACAAATGCTTACACAAATGGCCATTAATACAGTTTATAAGCAATCTTGGTACATGATGCATGCAATGCTCCTATTCTACTTATGTTGTGCCTTTTATTCTAAAGATGGGCCATATTCACCATAATTATTACCCCCTTGTGTGGTGTTATCAGCACTCCGCAGGGGGGCAAAGGGTGTCAAACACCTTCTCGATTTGCTCGAGCCAGTCCTCCGTCTCGGTCGGGTCCTCATCCCCCTTGAAGGAGGGGGGCTTCAGCTTCCGGAACTGTCCGAAAAGCTCGTAATGGCGCTGAAGTGGGGAAACTGGTATGCCTCCATGCAAGGAGGGCTCGTGCTCGGAAGTGTCAGAGGACGGTGGGGGCGGTGGAGGGCCACTAATAATGGTCGATATTGCGTGTTTCGTCTTTATGTTTATTTATATTCGTTGTAGTATATGACAAAACAGCTACCAGATTACTACAAATTTTTTTACTCGGAATAACAAGTTTTCCCGAGGTCAAACTCAGGGAGCAACTATGATTCTAGAAGTATAAATGTTCACAATTATGTTACAAAAATAATAAGAGAGAGAGAGCTAAAGTTTTGTTGGCTTCTTCTTCTTTCTTCCTCTTCTCTCTTTTCTTCTTCTTTCTGCTGATTTTCTTCTCTTTTTCTTCTTCTACTTTGGTTGTTCCTCTTCTTCTTCTTTCTTTTCTTCCTGCTGCAGAGTCTTCCTTTCTTCTTCTTTCTTCTTTAGCCTGCGGCAGAGTTGATCTTCTTCTTCTTTCTCTTCTCTTTCTCAGCCTGCCTTCTTCTATCTTCTTCTTTTTTTCTTCCTTGCATGTAACGACCCGATTCCCAAGTCCCTACGAGACACGAGAACCGAACCGACTCGACTAATCCCAAGACCTAGTCGTCCAACGAGGAAGTAACCAAAAGAGCAGTAAAATAAACCACATTCAGCATGAATATAACTAGCAGTAACGAAAATACAGCAGTAAGAAAAGGAACTACTACAACATGTACCACCACAACAGTAGAACAACATTTATAACATAATATGAACTACAAGTAAGGAAAAGTACAGAGAGTAACAAGAACTACTCACTACAGTGGAACAAAAAGGGCACAAAAGAACAGTGGTAACTCTACTGGACCCTACTCGGCCCAGCGTCCTCTGCAGCCGCTGACCCTAGCTGCTCAACACCTGGTCCTGAAAAGTAACGAGTGTAACATGTCAGCGAAACGCTGAGTAGAGTGGCAACTAAAACTAAAGAAACAGTAGAGTGTACAGTAGCTGTTATAGTTTGTTACTTTCTTTATTTACGTCTTTCTATCATCTCACGATTTATTTATTTCTCAGATTATTCACTTGATCTCGGATGTTCCTCGTGGGAACGATCTTGATTGCAGTCTTTTCCGAAAGGTAGAAGTAACACGTGGTGCTCTCCTGGCCGGGAGAGTCCCCCGTGGTGATCCTACACTCAGTCAACCACCCCAAGGTCACTGACAGACGTAATGGTGACTACGGCACACGCGGTAAACTCACGGGTAGCTACCCCGCACTGGAACGCGGTCAGTCGTTTCCGTTAACGGGTGCGCCTCAAAGCACAGCACGGAACCAGTATAGGGTAGAGCCCTCTCAGTAACAGGGGTCCAACCCCTCCACAGTAACCAAACAGGGGCCTTGCCCCTCCACAGTCCGCGCACCCTCCCCTGACTACCCTGGTTTGCCCAGTGGGCCTAGCAAGTCGATGTAGGTGAGCTAGCAGAACCCTAGGGCCCGTGGGGTAGCTAGTACTCGCTCTACACTAGTAGCTCTCCTCGGTACTGTGTACACGAGGGCCAAAAAGTCGGTACAAAGTGGCCAGACCTAACCCTGGGTCCCTGGGGCGGTTGGCTCCACTCTGCACTAAGCAGGTAACAGGTGCTTCCCCTGGTACTACGTACCCAAGAGACAACACACTTCCACGTCTTTCTTTCTCAGTTCCATTTCATTCTCTTTCCAGGAGTTCTACTCCTAATTCCAAGTAGGGTTCCAGCTCTTTTAACTCAGCACATTCAGGTTTCACCCCTTTCAGTTTCACGTTCATACAACCCATATTCTCAATCATGTTCATTTATTCATAACAGGCAGCTGTTAAAATCAATTTATAGGCAGCTATTATTTCCTTTCCACATTTTCCAAGACTGCAATATCTATATTCATATCACCAGTTTTCCAGTCCTAGGATTCATGCTGTACCCTAGGATCTATCATTCAATCTAGTTTTCCAGCCCTAGGAATAATGCAATACCCTAGGATCTATCATTCAATCTGGTTTCTCATTCCTAGGATTCATGCAATTCCCTAGGTTCTATTAATTGTTCCATAATTGTAACAAATTATGTTAATAATTTTTAAAGCCACTCTACCAGCTACAACGAGAGTATTGGGGGCGTGGTCAGAAATCCCACGCGCCTCCGCAACCCCCGGGACTGCAATGGAACGAGGTCCTATCACAAGGATCAAACACAAGGAGTTTCTCAGAACAGTATATAATTACTGTAGATGGGTAGAGGATTTTATTCCAAAAAGAACGCAACTCGAAACGCGAAAAACGGACTCCGAACAGGCCCTAAACGGTTCGAAAACGACGAAACAGTCCAAAATCAGACGTCTGAAACCTCTTCCAGACGTCTTAAAATGTGGGTCAGATGGTACCTTTGTTCTGCGTAGTCTCTCAGACGTCCAGAAGCCTGCGGGGGTGTCTGGCCTAGTTCCCAGACGTCCGATGGTCACCCTGGACGTCTGGAAGTCCTTCCCGTCATCTGGCACTGCGGCCAGACGTCTGATTCGCGTTGGATGGCGAATCTCAGAATCTGCACGTACCCACTCCTCGTTCTCAGTACGAACTGTCGCAGAAAAGGAAGAAGGACGAAAATAACTCACTTGCCAGACGTCTGGACAGTCCTCCAGACGTCTTCACCGTCGTCTGGTTGGAAGCCCAGACGTCTGATTCTGGAAAAATTTCCAGAATCAGAGCTCGACTCGCTCTCCGCCCGCGACGCACAGCCGCACCCGCCTCGTCCGCCTGCTGCTCGAGCTGCAGTAGTCCTCCCGCGTCACTCCACGCCCGTTGCTCCCCCCGCCAGCAGGCTCTAGCTGCCTGGCAAGCTCGAGCCCTCACGGTCGAGCTTCTCCTCCCTCGCACAACACCTCCTCCCACAACTCGCGCTCGCGCTCTCGCACTGGCTGGAAGAAGAAGAAGAAGGAAGCGGAGGAGATGAGAGTGAGGGAGAGGGCGAGGGCCTTTTAAGGCCGCGCGAGGAGAGAGAGAGGGAGCGCAGCCTGCACCTGCAGGAGAAGAGAGGGAAAAAGAGGGTGTTTGCAGGTCTGCGCGCGCAGGCACGCAGACGCAATCCTGCGTGCCGCAGAAATTAAATCCCAGACGTCTGGAAGGGGTTACAGACATCTGGTCAGACGTCTGGGCCACCTCCTAGACGTCTTAAAAAGACGTCTTGAAACCGCGTTCGTAACATTGCGGCTGTGTCTTCTTTCTCTTTTCTTCTTCTTTTGGCTGTTGCCCTTCCGACGTCTGATGCGGAACTCAGACGGCTTATCTACGCATTTGCTACAGTTCTTTCCTTCCTTCTTCTTCAGCTCCTCTCCTTCCTTTCTTCTTCTTCAGCTGCTTAGTGTGGCTAAGGCTTCGACCGCTCCTCCTTTCTTCTTCTTTCTTTCTTCCCTGTGCGGATACACACCCATTAGTGCAAAACCTACCCCTACCCCTTCCCCACGCCTCTCTTTCTCTCTGAATCTCTCTTAGGAATGCTCTCCCAGAGTCGGGTAATCGGGTTCGGGTAGCGCGCCCAGGACCAGGCCCACTGGCGGTGGTGGTGGGCGAGGAGTGCTTGGTCAGGTAGTCGGATCCAGCCTTGACCCGTGGGGCGTGAGCGCGGGCGAGGGCGAGTGAGCGCGTGGCGCACCACGTGCGTGTGAGGGACCTGACCCCTGTGTATCGAAGGCAAACAGCCCGATACACTTTTGCAATTTAAGTGTGGGCGCGAAGCCACACACTAACGAGGTGGGACTAAAATCCCACCTCCAGATTATGCGTCTACAAGCGAGGGAGTTGTTGCCTATTGGGGCAGCTGCGAGGCTCGCGACCCAAATCGCAAGCCTGGGCGCCTTCGCGGAGTCAGTCAGCGCTGCCTGGGACTCGCGCCTGGGCTGGAGAAGGCCTAGAGCTGCAAGTGAAGGAGCTGCAGCAGCTCAACAATGGCGGCGAGGGGGTGCTGACTTGAAAACACAGTGACGGCCTCTCAGCCAAGTCAGATAACGTGGGAAGCTTTGCTGGAGTGCGGCGAAGGCAGTGTGGTGGTCAACGAGGCATGAGAGAGCCTGTGGAGGTGGATCTAGGTCAGATTGTGTGCGTGAAGATGGGTTTGTTCGGGGGGTGGTTGGTCGGTGATTGGCAGTGAATGGAGAGGGGGCAACGGTTGAGTGGAGTGAGGGGGAGCCTCTGGGCTAGTCGGCGAGGGAAGAGGTGGTCTGTGGAAGTGGAATGGATTCACCGGAGAAGGTGATCGGAGACGGAGCAGATGGAGGTGGAAGTGGCGGTCGGTGGAGTAAAAGGGAAAATGTAAGGGAGAGAGAGGAAGAGTTCTACCTATTTACTCGACGAAGGGGGAGAGGGAAGCGTCCGGCTCGTGCCTGCCGGAGCTGAGGACGAAGATGCCCAGGAGGAGGGTATCAGCGACGAGGAGGCGGTCTGAGGGTGCCAGCTGGTACGGCCTGGCGCGGACGATAGGGTAGAGTAAACTCTGCTGCAGGTAGGGCAGCAAAGCAACGAGGAAGAGGAGAAGATCGTCGGAAGCTCGGGCGCTCTGACCGGAGAGGGAAGGAATGAAAAGTAGGGTTTTTCTCCGTCAGAGGAAGCTTGAAGGAGACGGCAGACCCTGTCGCTCCTTATAAAGACCTAGGAGAGGAGAGGGGACCGAGGAGGAGACGTGCCTGCCTCGTCGGAGAGTGGCTGGAAAGGATACCCATGCCTTTCGTGCATTCACACGAAAGGCATGGTCGGTTGCAGAGGTCATGGGAGGGTCCTTGCAACAGAGGACGTCGTAGGGAACCCCCCGTCTGTTTTAGAGGACGGCTGCCCTGCCCTGCGCGGCGCCATCCTCCGCGCAAGGTCGCCGAAGGTATGGCGCTGCGCAGAAATGGCAGGGAGGACCGTTCTGCAAAGAATGATGAGAAGTTAGGGGGCTAAACACAGGGGTTTCAAAAGTAAGGGTCAAAAAGTAAATTAAGAGGACCAATTTGTAAAGTTGGTCAAGATGGTCTTTTCTTAGGCCTAAATTTTTATACCAGACTAATTTGAACCTAAGGACTTTAATGGTGAAATTTTATTTGAGGTTGGACCATGTTTGACCAGTCAATTTGCTTAGAAACCCAAATTAAGTTATAAATTGGGCATGGTTCTCATTTTAGGTCAAAATAGGTTGCAAAGGCCAAATTGAAGGTTCTAAACCCTAGAGAATATTTTTTTATGAATTTTAGAGGGTTTAGTTGATTTTTATCCTACCTCAAACCTCGTGAGTTAAAGTTGATTTGTCTTAGGGTTACAGAATGTCATTTTATTCCTAGAAGTTGCTATAACCCTTTTCAAATCAGATCATCCCACTTCCCTCCTTGTTAAGCTTGTTTGACCTGTGTTTGGACCCTTAATTACCCTGTTTGCATACTGCATTGGTGAAACTGTAGTTTTACCCCTTATGGTTTGTTTTATTCTTTAACTCAGAATTCTCTGAGTTAGGCCTCTCTTTAGGTCTTGTAGGAGCTTTTTCACACATATTTGGATTAGATTGTGCTAGTTAGGATTCATGATGAGGTTCTCATCATACCCCCATGCCTAGCTTTTGCTAGTCCCTTAGCAAAATTTTAAGGTCTCAACCCTTGTTCTAGACCATGAAGTTCTTAATGAGTTTAGATAAGTGCTTTTTCTTTTGTAACCTTGATTAGGTCAGAATGCCATCCATAGGCCTAAAAGGTACTCTAGTACCAACCAAGATCTAGATCTGTCTAGCCTCAGCCTCAGTCCTTAGTAAAGGTTTTTAAGGCCTACAAGAACTAACCTAAGGTTTATTGGACTTTGTGGTTAAAGCACCCGTGCTTGAGATAATTTTTAGCCCTAGCTCAGTTCGCAGTACGTTTTGTAAGAAAGAGAGGTAGAAGATTTATATGTTTGGAGAGTTTTCTCTCTCTTTTTCTTTTTAATTCTAGATCAGGATTGGCTTCTCAACACAATCTGTATCAGATTCCTTGTCCCCATCATCAATCCTCAAGGGTTCCTGACAGTCGATGCTTCGAGATAGCACCGCCCATGGTAACCCCCAGAATCCTGGCTATTGAGATTTTGAGATGATCCCATCCATGGTATTCCGTGGCCGAATTTAGACCCTGGCAATTGACATTTCGCGATAATGCCATCCATGGAATCTAAACCAGCAGAGTGCTTACATGCCCCCAGTAGGACATGTAAATATCCTAAGAGACAAGCACCAAGGAGATGATATTTTGTTACGCATCTTCGAGGGGAATTTCCCACCTCTCCGCACTGGGAACTCGTCCAAATCAACTTGTGTTGATCGGCCGCTCCTACTCTAGGTGTCATTTTCAGAATTTTTGCAACGCTTCTGCGTGATTTTGATTTTTATGCTTACTGAACCAGCCTGTGTGTGAAGTTAGGGTACTTAGGTTACTGAGTCCCGTAAACCAAAAGTTAGTTAACGAGGCCAAATACTCCATAAGCCTTGGACCTAGCACTTAAGCTTTTCATTTTCCTCAACCTCTTGAGGAATGTCTAGATCTTAATGGGTACTAAGAGTCTATCCAAGAATGCCTAAGGTTTGCGTTCTTACTAATCTTACTGTGTACTTTCCGTTTCTTTTCCTGAATGAGGTCTATAACTTAGGTTAACTCCTTAATTTCTTACTAATGACTATCTCTTTTCTTTCATTTTGTGCTCCTTTTTATTTTGTTCCTTTTTCTCCTCCTCCTTTGTAGAGTTCACAAAATTTCTTTCCTCCTCTCATTTTATTATTTTTTTCAAAAAAAAAAATTTTTAATTTTTGTGGTATTTTTGGCATATGTGAATTTTTTTGTTTAAAACCTTTTCTTACAAGTTTTGCACTTTCATACCCCTCCATGCCTAAGATTTGCAATGCCCTCATTGTAACTTAGGGGATTTTTATTCAACTTGGTTCATACATTTGGACAGATGTTTTGATGAGTGAATGGGTCGGGGTGACTATTGCGGACGATTTCTAATCTCAAATGCAAGCACCTGAGGTGGAGTCGGCTGTCCTAAAGGGTGAACTTTAAGTGCAACAAGGTGTCAGAAAAGGTTTCGGGTTTTTTCAAAAAGAATTGCGGGCTGTCTCCTGTTGAGTGCTGAGTTTTACGCCATCGGCTGGGCGCAATGTGCTTAGGGAAAATGGAGGATAAATGATGATTCAGCCAAATCAGTAGAGGTTACATCAATGAACGGTTTGAGTCGCTGACCGTTCACGATGAAAGGTTCGGAATCATGGCTGAGCGGACTGATTTCGATAGCTCCATTTCCAAAAATCTGTTGGACAAGGTATGGTCCAACCCACTTGGATCGCAGTTTCCTAGGGAAGAGTTTGAGTCGGGCATCAAAGAGTAGGACTTTCTGATCAGGATGAAAGATCTTTCTAGATATGTGCTTGTCATGGAAGGCTTTAACCTGTTCTTTGTAGATTCGCGAGTTCTCGTACGCATCCAGGCGTAACTCATCGATCTCGCTTATCTGAAGCTTTTTGTGGGTTCTAGCCTTAGAAAAATCTAAATTACAGCTCTGTACTGCCCAGTAGGCTTTATGCTCTAGTTTGACGGGAAGGTGACACGCCTTCCCGTATGCCAGTCTAAAAAGAGACATGCCTAATTGGGTTTTGTGGGCAGTCCTATACGCCCACAAAGCTTCCGGAAGTCGAGGCGACCAGTCCTTCCTGTCAGGCCGAGCAATGACCTGCAGGATTTTCTTGATCTCCAGATTTGATAGCTCAGCTAGACCATTAGTCTGGGGGTGATAAGGAGTGGAGATTCGATGAGACACCCCATAATTGGTCATCAGTGACCTGAACTGAGCATTTGTGAAATGGGTCCCCCCGTCAGAGATGATAGCACGAGGAATCCCGAACAGTGAGAAGATATTGTGATGAATGAATTTGAGAACGATTTTATGATACCAAGTTCGGGTCGGTATGGCTTCGATCCATTTGGACACATAGTCCACAGCAAGCAGGATTTACTCGAAGCCATCCGAAACAGGAAAGGGGCCCATAAAATCAATCTCCCATATATCGAAGATTTCGCATACGAGAATCGGCTGCAAAGGCATCATGTCGCGATGGCTCATGTTGCCCAAAGTTTGGCAACGACTGCATGTCTTGCAGTGATTGTATGCGTCCTTGAATAGAGTGGGCCAATAAAAGCCACATTGGAGGATTTTCGATGCGGTTTTGTGCCCAGAGAAGTGGCCACCGCATGCTTGGTCATGGCAGAAGGAGAGAATATCATTGATTTCACCTTCCGGAACACATCGCCGGATGATTTGATCAGCACCTATGCGAAAGAGGTATGGATCTTCCCAAATGTAGTACTTGGCATCAAAGCGTAATTTGTCTTTCTTGGCCTTTGGCCAATCAGACGGGATCTGATGAGATGCCAAGTAGTTTACTATATTAGCAAACCAGGGAAGTCTAGTACCAATAGTCAGTAGGTGCTCATCAGGAAAATGCTCTGTGATGGGTCCAGAAGGGTTGATGATCTCAGAAGGAAGGCGAGACAGATGGTCAGCTACCACGTTTTGTCTTCCCTCCTTGTTGCGAATCTCGAGGTCGAATTCTTGCAACAGCAAGATCCATCGGATTAGTCAGGGCTTCACGTCCTTCTTGGCAAGGAGATGCCTCACAGTCGTGTGATTCGAGTAGACGATGACGTGGGAACCTAGGAGATAAGATCGAAAATTTTCAAGGGCAAATACTACGGCTAGTAGCTCTTTCTCCGTAACTGTATAGTTACGCTGAGCCTCGTCAAGTGTCTTGCTAGTGTAGTAGATGACCATGGGTTTCCCGTCAACTTTCTGCCCCAGAACCGCTCCTACTGCGAAATCAGATGCATCGCACATGATCTCAAAGGGTTGAGACCAATTAGGGGATTGTAGGATCGGGGCCTGGGTGACTTGGTCACGGAGGTTTTCAAAGGCTTGCGTGCATTCCTTGGAGATCTCAAAGGGTACATCCTTAGAGAAAAGAGTAGTCAGGGGGCGCACGATTTTCGAAAAATCAGGAATGAAACAACGGTAAAAACTGACGTGCCCCAGAAAAGAACGGATGTCCCTGATCGAGCTAGGCATAGGAAGCTGAGAAATTAGATCAACCTTGGCTCGATCCACTTGGATGCCTTTCTCAGAAATAAGATGTCCTAGGACGATCCCCTCAGGCACCATAAAATGACTCTTTTCCCAGGAAAGAACCAAATTAACATCGATGCAACGCCTGAGTATATGAACCAAGTGATGGAGGCAATCATCAAATGATGTCCCAAAAACTGAGAAGTCATCCATGAAGACTTCCAGATAATCACCTACCATATCAGAGAATATGGCAAGCATGCACCGCTGAAAAGTCGCGGGTGCGTTGCAGAGACCGAAAGGCATCATTCGGAATGTGTAAGTTCCGAAGGGGCAGGTGAACGTGGTCTTCTCTCAGTCCTCAGGATGAATAGCCACTTGGTTATAACCGGAGTACCCGTCAAGAAAGCAGAAGAATCGATTTCCCGCTAATTTCTCGAGAATCTGATCAATGAAAGGTAATGGGAAATGATCCTTCTTCATGGAGGAATTGAGTCGTCGGTAATCTATGCAGACTCTCCACAAGTTGGCTATTCGGGTAGGTATGACTTCTCCAGTTTCAGTCGTAATGGTGGTGAGCCCTGCCTTTTTAGACACGACCTGAATTGGGCTCACCCAACGACTGTCGGAGATCGGGTAGATGATCCCTGCATCTAACCACTTAATGATCTCCTTTTTCACGACCTCCTGTAGATTGGGGTTTAAACGTCTCTGCATCTCACGAGAAGGTCGTGCGCCCTCTTCTGAATAAATGTGGTGTGTGCAATAAGAGGGACTTATTCCAGCCAAGTCATCGAGAGTCCAACCAATGGCTTTGCGATGTTGCTGGAGAACATCAATCAGATGGGATTCCTGATCTAGAGTAAGCTTGGAATTTATAATCACAGGAAAAGTCTGATTAGGACCCAAAAAGATGTATTTCAAATGATCGGGAAAGGGTTTTAGTTCAAGGATGGGGTTATCAGCAGCAGCGGGTGGTTCAGGGTAAGTGTGAGGTTCAAGGATAGGAGTTATGGGTTTGTCTAAATCAGGGTCTGACTCCTCTAATTGCGGTTCAAGATCTTTCTGTGGTTGATGAGGTATAATCAGGTCATTCTCAAAATGCGTTTCATCAAACAAAGCCCTAATATCACAGATTTGTTCAATGACACTGCAATTGATTTCTTGTTGGGCCTTAAAGATGTCAATTTTGAGGGTTTGATTTCAAAATTTTAGCTCTATTTGGCCCTCCTCACAACTGATGTTGTCTCTAGCAGTAGCCAGGAAAGGTCTCCCTAGAATGATCGGTGTATCCCTAGGGTTTTCAGGTGTGTCCATGTCTAAGACTATAAAGTCTATAGGGAAATAGAAATCCTGCACTCTTACAATAACATCCTCAAGAATCCCTTTAGGTGACTTTATAGATTGATCTGCTAATTGTAGTGTCACCTCAGTTGGTTTTAGCTCAGATTCTTCTAGGTGGTTAAGTAAGGATGTGGGTATCAGATTTATGGAAGCACCCAAGTCTAGCAATGCTCTGTCAAACTGGGTTTCACCTATTTTGCAGGAAATCAGGGGAGTACCTGGATCTTTTACCTTGAGTGGGAGTCTACTTAGGATTACAGAGGGGGCCTGGTTCTCGGCTTACGCTGAGGTGTACACACATTCTTCAAGAATCGTGCGTAAGCTGGTACGTGGCGAATTACATCCATCAAAGGGATGTTTATTTGGACCTACTCAAAGAGCTTGACCAGGTCCTCCTCAGGTGCCACGGGTTTTGTTGTCTTCTTTCCCTTGGTCAAGGCCTCGGGAAATGGAACCTTGGTTGGTTCTTCTAGGATAGGTCTAGGTCTTTGATCTGGGATAGTGATAGGAATGTCCTGGATTACTATCCTAGGGTTTGGATCACTACCAGGCTTGGAGTGGTTTGGATAGGGTGGATCTTGGGTCTTCTTACCACTACGGGTGGTTACAGAATTCAGTCCTGCTTGGTTTTGGTTAGGGTTTGATAGGATGGGTTGCTGCTGATAACTCACTTAAGAAGTCGAAGCCTCCATCTCGTCAGGTGAAGGAACAGAGGGGGCCTGATAAATCATGTGTGCTTGGCCTGGGTTTGGGTTCATAACCCGCCGCTGGGTCAACACGTTATTCGGGTTATGAAGAGGTTGAGAAGGAAGTGTGCCCAATTGGCAAGAATTTGCCAACTGGACCAGTTGGTTTCAAACCTCTGTAAGTTTATCCTTGTGTTGTTTCTGAATAGCCGCATTCGTTCTTTGAATGTCAGCCAAAGTCTGAAGGATGAGGGACATTTGGTCTTGGTTTGGCCCTGATGGATAAGTTGGGTTGGGCCGAGGCTGAGGCGGCTGGTAAGGACGAGATGGTTGTGGACGGGGCTGAAAGGGTGGTCTTTGAGTTTGGGAATTTCCCGCCCAATGGAAGTTGGGATGGTTTCGCCATCCAGGATTGTAGGTATTGGAAAATGGATCATTCTGGATGACGTTGAGGTCCTCGCAGGTCTGAGGAACCTCCAAAGAGTCAGAGAATGGGGGAGTGGAATTCTCCTGGCTAGTATAGAAAGGATCGGAGGATCCTCCGATCCGAGAATCAGATGGGGGCGGATACGGATCCATCCTAGGAGAAGGTCTGTGGAGAATGTTTTGCACAGTCTCCCGTGTGGAAGGAGGCTATGCAAAAGAATTATGCGCAAAGGTGGCTCGCTGCAAGTGCTGAGTCAGCTCATCCACCTTCTTCTCAATGATAGAGACCTTGTCCAATCGATTGGCCATCAATTCCAGGTTGACTGATGCGGACAGGCCCTGCGTCTCATGTGCTCCCCTAAGGTTCGTCGATGTGCGGGTATTCGTCCTGTCGAATAATCCCATAGAGTCATTATTGATGGAGTTCTCGCACATATTTTCGAGAATCTCCCACACGGTGTCCTCATGCTGACCCATGATATTCCCTCCGCAAGTTGCATTGACGAAAAGCCTAATATCCCTGGTAAAAAGACTGGACTTATTCCCACTTAGGAACTTTGTGATGGGGGCACTTTCTAATGAGATCCTGAAAGCGATCCCATGCCTCATGGAGAGTTTCTCCCATTTGTTGCGTGAAGTGGGTAATTTGATGGCGCAAGGCATTAGTCCGACCAACGGGAAAGAACTTCTTCAAGAATTCGGACTGAAGTTCCTCCCAATTGTTGATTGGCTGGGTCTACGTTTGGTACCAATGGGTGGCCTTGTCCATAAGGGAGAAGGAGAACATCTTCATGAGGAGAATATCCCGATTTTGTGCATCTAACTCAAAAGTCTGGGCCAGATGCTTTAGCTATTTTATGTGCTAGAAGGGGTCTTCAGAATTAAGCCCATGAAATTTAGGTATGGAATGAATCATATTGGGCTTTAATTCAGAATCAAGTCCTCCAGTCAGGATTCTGACTTGAGGCTCAATAGCCACCGTAGTAGGATTATAATGGTCCCGCATCATAGGACCCTGCGGTGGGTGCATGAAGTTCTGGAAGAGGCCATTGAGTCGCTGGAGCTGGTGCTCCAGATTGTTCTCTTCCTCAACTGGCTGAGCCATTGTGGAAGAAGAAGGTGAGTTGGGTTCGGAGTCAAAGGTGAGGTCTATGTGAAGTGTTGTTTGCTCAAACAAGGGTATTGAGGTTCGGCCTCGAGGAGAGTGAATTTCTAAAGGAGGTTTCAAGGACCTCCTACCAAACATGCACTGATGGAGAAGATGAGTTTAGCAGGTGCTGGACCCAATCAAGACACCCAGAATGTTTGGTGACTATAGAGGTTCGGGGCAGATGGACCCCTTAATCAAAATATCATCCACCTGAGAATTACCTGGGCAGACAGAGAGGGCGAGTCCCGCGAAGACCCCTACACGGTAGAGCGTCCCCATGGGTTACATGGTTTCCCCCACCCAACCTCTCTTGTCACTGAGATTCCAGGTAGACCAAAATGGGGATCTTGACCTCTTAAGTCTACCATTTTTAATTAAGATCAACGTGCTTAGGTTTTCACTTGAACGTTAGCCTTTTGAGTGCAAAGAATGACCTAAGTTGAAGGTTGATTGACCTAAGGGGTCAACTTTACCTATTAGTTCCTTAGAGAGCTTATTAGGTCCTGTCTTTTTAGGGTTCAAATGTTTTTAAGAGCCAAATTGGTTAGGGTTTCTCTGAATAGGTGCTTTCAGACAATGGCTTAGGCACACATCTTTTGGGATTTTTCCTTTTTTTGCTTGGAAAAGTGTGTCTCTAAAACCCTAGCTTTTGAATCTTATATTGGCTCTAATTGGTCCAGTTAGTTGCCTTTTGATTTGGTAATTAGGGCTCAGGCAAGAAGATGTTAGCCCTAAATACCCTTAATGGATGTGCAGAAATAGTGAGTTGAAACTGAAAACATGCAGCTTTGCTGATTTACTAGATATAGAAGACAGGTTATGCCTAAGTTGCTTTTTCTTTCTTTTTCCTCGTCTTTAGAATTTAGGGGTTAAAATGAGAGGATAGAAAATTACTTATCCTCGGTGTGGTTGTTGTGCGGCTGCTTGTTGTTCTCTAGATTTCCTGTGCCTGCATAAAAAGAAAAGAGATTAGTAGAAACTCAGAAATAGAGAATTTATGGCTTCTAGAATAGCCGTTGCTCCCCGGCAACGGCACCAAGAATAATAATGGCCAGTATCGCGTGTTTCGTCTTTATGTTTATTTATATTCGTTGTAGTATATGACAAAACAGCTACCAGATTACTACAAATTTTTTTACTCGGAATAACAAGTTTTCCCGAGGCCGAACTCAGGGAGCAACTATGATTCTACAAGCATAAATGTTCACAATTATGTTACAAAAATAATAAGAGAGAGAGAGCTAAAGTTTTGTTGGCTTCTTCTTCTTCTCTCTTCCTCTTCTCTCTTTTCTTCTTCTTTCTGCTGATTTTCTTCTCTTTTTCTTCTTCTTCTTCTACTTTGGCCGTTCCTCTTCTTCTTCTTTCTTTTCTTCCTGCTGCAGAGTCTTCCTTTCTTCTTCTTCTTTCTTCTTTAGCCTGCGGCAGAGTTGATCTTCTTCTTCTTTCTCTTCTCTTTCTCAGCCTGCCTTCTTCTTTCTTCTTCTTCTTCTTTTTTTCTTCCTTGCGGTTGTGTCTTCTTTCTTCTTTCTCTTTTCTTCTTCTTTTGGCTGTTGCCCTTTCGACATCTGATGCGGTACTCAGACGGCTTATCTGCGCATTTACTACAGTTCTTTCCTTCCTTCTTCTTTAGCTCCTCTCCTTCCTTTCTTCTTCTTCAGCTGCTTAGTTCGGCTAAGGCTTCGACCACTCCTCCTTTCTTCTTCTTTCTTTCTTCCCTGCGCGGATACACACCCATCAGTGCAAAACCTACCCCTTCCCCGCGTCTCTCTTTCTCTCTGAATCTCTCTTGGGAATGCTCTCCTAGAGCCGGGTAATTGGGTTCGGGTAGCGCGCCCGAGACCAAGTCCACCGGCGTGCGGTGGTGGGCGAGGAGTGCTTGGCTGGGTAGTCGGATCCGGCCCAGACCTGCAGGGCGTGAGCGCGGGCGAGGGCGAGCGAGCGCGTGGCGCACCGCGTGCATGTGAGGGACCTGACCCCTGTGTATCGAAGGCAAACAACCCGATACACTTTTGCAATTTAAGTGTGGGTGCGAAGCCACACACTAACGAGGTGGGACTAAAATCCCACCTCCAGATTACGCGTCTGCAGGCGAGGGAGTTGCTGCCTATTGGGGCAGCTGCGAGGCTCGTGACCCAAATTGCAAGCCTGGGCGCCTTCGCGGAGTCAGTCCGCGCTGCCTGGGACTCGCTCTTGGGCTGGAGAAGGCCTGGAGCTGCGAGTGAAGGATCTGCAGCAGCTCAACAATGGCGGCGAGGGGGTGCTGACCTAGAAACATAGTGACGGCCTCTCGGCCAAGTCAGATAATGTGGGAAGCTTTGCCGGAGTCCGGCGAAGGCAGTGCGGTGGTCGGCGAGGCGCGAGAGCACCTGTGGAGGTGGACCTAGGTTAGACTGTGTGTGTGAAGATGGGTTTGTTCGGGGGGTGGTTGGGTGGTGATTGGCAGTAAATGGAGAGGGGGAATGGTTGAGTGGAGTGAGGGGGAGCCTCTGGGCTGGTCGACGAGGGAAGAGGTGGTCTGTGGAAGTGGAATGGACTTGTCGGAGAAGGTGATCAGAGACGGAGCAGATGGAGGTGGAAGTGGCGGGCGGTGGAGTAAAAGGGAAAATGTAAGGGAGAGAGAGAGGAAGAGTTCTAACTATTTACTCGACGAAGGGGGAGAGGGAAGCGTCCGGCTCGTGCCTGCAGGAGTTGATGACGAAGATGCCCAGGAGGAGGGTATCGACGATGTGGAGGCGGTCTGAGGGCGCCAGCTGGTACGGCCTGGCGCGGACGACAGGGCAGAGTAAACTCTGCTGCAGGTAGGGCAGCAAAGCGACGAGGAGGAGGAGGAGAAGATCGCCGGAAGCTCGGGCACTCTGACCGGAGAGGGAATGGATGAAAAGTAGGGTTTTTCTCCGCCAGAGGAAGCTTGAAGGAGACGACAGACCCTGCCGCTCCTTATAAAGGCCTTGGCGAGGAGAGGGGACCGAGGAGGCGACGTTCCTGCCTCGCTGGAGAGTGGCCGGAAAGGATACCCATGCCTTTCTTGCGTTCGCACGAAAGGCATGGTCGGTTGCAGAGGTCATGGGAGGGTCCCTGTGACAGAGGACGTCGCAGGGAACCCCCCGTCTGTTCTAGAGGACGGCTGCCCTGCCCTGCGCGGTGCCATCCTCCGCGCAAGGTTGCTGGAGATATGGCGTTGCGCAGAAATGGCATGGAGAACCGTTATGCAAAGAACGATGAGAAGTTAGGGGGCTGAACGCAAGGGTTTCAAAAGATAAGGGTAAAAAAGTAAATTAAGAGGACCAATTTGTAAAGTCGGTCAAGATGGTCTTTTCTTAGGCCCAAATTTTTATACCAGACTAATTTGAACCTAAGGATTTTAATGGTGAAATTTTATTTGAGGTTGGACCATGTTTGATTGGTCAATTTGCGTAGAAACCCAAATTAAGTTATAAATTGGGCATGGTTCTCATTTTAGGTCAAAATAGGTTGCAAAGGACAAATTGAAGGTTATAAACCCTAGGAAATATTTTTCTATGAATTTTAGAGGGTTTATTTGATTTTTATCCTGTCTCGAACCTCGTGAATTAAAGTTGGTTTGTTTTAGGGTTACAGAATGTCATTTTATTCCTATAAGTTGCAATAACCCTTTCCAGATCAGATCATCCCACTTCCCTCCTTGTTAAGCTTGTTTGACCTGTGTTTGGACCCTTAATTACCCTATTTGCATACTGCATTGGTGAAACTGCAGTTTTACCCCTTATGGTTTATTTTATTCTTTAACTCAGAATTCTCTGAGTTAGGCCTCTCTTTAGGTCTTGTAGGAGCTTTTTCACACATATTTGGATTAGATTGTGCTAGTTAGGGTTCATGATGAGGTTCTCATCAGCCACCCCCTCCCACATGTCTAGTGTTGTGTCTGTCTTACGGTCCCACAGAGGACTCCCCTTCCGCAGCCCCAAGGAGAGGCGCCCATGGAGGCAGGTGAAGCTCCTCTCATACGATCTCCCGTATCAGCTAGGTGAGGTCCTGGGACTGAATGCCAGGAAGTAGTGGCTGGTCCACTGAGACGTCAGGCTCGACACGACCGCCCCTCCGACCTCGACTGATAAACGACTTTTCACTTTTGCGTTATAGTATTTAAGTGGTGGAAAAATCAACTAATAAAAAATAATGAAAATAACCACTCGCAGAAGAGCGGGTCGTGTCCACAGGAGGCAATGATGCAATCAATACTTAATTCTTTACTGTTATTTTGGATAGTGCGAAATCCCTTTTCAAATCGGACTTAAAATGTGAAGGAAAGTAGATTTGCAATAACCTAAAAAGTTAAGGGTGTAAGTGCAGTTTTCCCTCACAGAAATCCTAAATAAATTTAGGATGAATTCATTCAGTTTTCACGTGATGTGTACTAAAGACAATTAGTACTTAAATTAAGTCCAAAATCAATCTTTAAACTAGCCAATATCAATACCATGCAATTAGAAAGAACTATGAGTGTTTGAATGCAATTCTGCCATAATATAATAATAATAAAAAAAAATCAATTTGGTGCCAATGGCATTGAATGTAAATTTTAATTAAGATGGAAACAGAGCCTTCTTCCTCTATCCTCCTCGCGAGAGAAAGAGAACCGCGGGGGTCGATGCAAGGATCAAGAGGATGGCGAGGTCGAGAGCTTTCCGAAGGTGGCAGCGGCGGTGGCCGGAGGTGGCCAGCAGCGGTGGTCGAAGCTCCGGCCTGTCGAGCAAGAGGGCGTAGCTGCTGCTGCAGCTGTTTGAGCGGGCGCGCACGCGTGCTGGTGCACGGGCAGAGAGCGCCTGCAGGCTGCGGATGCAGGGAGGAGTGGCGCGACGTGGATGCGCGTAGGCAGAGAGCGCCTGCAGATGGCGATGGAGCATGCTTGCAGATGGGCGGCGGTCTGCAGGAAGGTAGAGCGGCGGGGTGCGCTAGTGCGCGCGCTGGAAGATGGCGTGCGGGCAGGGTTGAGGCGTGGGAGATGGCGTGCGGGCGCCTACTTGAGATGTTGGGGCACGCTGGAGGAGAGGCGTGGGCTTGTGCGTGAGCGCTTGCTCTGGCGTGGGGTTGCAAGGACGCGCATCCACGCGGTTGGATTTCTACCTGCAGCAGGAGGCACTGGTGATGGCGCCTGCTGTGGCTTGGTGGATGCAGCAAGGAGGCGCAGTAAGGGAGAGGCACGCTGGCTGGGTTGTTGCACCTGCTGTGGCTGGAGATGGCACACGGTTGCCTACAGCAGGGGGCGCTGGTGCGGGCAGTTGGTGAGCGGTGCTTGTGGCAGGAAGAGGCGCACGGGCGAAGGCGTGCGCACTGGTGAGGGTGCGCTGAACTGCAGGAAAGAGGAGGCGCGCAAGGATGGTGCGCCGGCGGAGGCGTGCACGCTGGTGGAGGTTTTTCCCCGCAAGGGGGAAGAGGACACAGTGCATGCTGCAATTGTTCCCCGCAAGGGGGAAGATGGATTCTTTGTGCACGCCGCCTCTTCTCTTTTTAAGTCCTCTCTCTCCCTCCGTGCGCCAATCCAGGGATTTGCAAATTCCTTTTCTATTTTTGGCCAGCGAGCGTTGGAGGAGACGGCCGGAGGAAAGGGAAAAGTTCCTCTAGTTGTTGGGGAAATTTGCTCCCCAACCCTTGCTCTTTCTGAATATAATACCTGCACATAAAAATAATAAAATCATTACATATTAAGTTATAGAATGTTATAACGTAATTCATGATGCATGCAATTCTTCTACATCTTAATTGTAATTATTAACACACCTACAAGGTACGATTAAAGGTACTTAGGCTTAATATTAGTCCATTAAATTGGACTCATCATCGACCTCGGCCCCGTCCGCGGCCCGCCTTACTGACTCCACGTCGAGGCATCTCCTGCAAAGAGACGTGAACACAGAATAGAAAGACGTCAATTCCATAGACATTCAGCAACAGAACCTCAGAACAGATATCAAAAGGTACGTTGTGGTGGTTACTCTAGTTGCAAGCACGTGAATTGGTTATTTTCCAGCTAATTGGTTCACTTCTTAGGACGACCTTGCTCTGATACCATCTTGTTACGACCCGGTTCCCGAATCCCTACAGGACATGAGACCGGACCGACTCGACTGATCCCAAGACCCAGTCGTCCAACGAGAAAGTAACCAAAAAGCAGTAAAATAAACCACGTTCACCATGCTAGCAACTAATAGTAACAAAGTACAACAATAAAGCAGTAACTACTACAGTACACACCACCACAATAGTAGGAAAGTAAACGAGTACAGGAATATAATGTGCAAAACGAAAGAGTACAGAATATAAAAGTACAAGAAATTACTCACTACTACAAATGAGTACAAAAGAACTACAACTACTGAGCTCTACTAGGCCCAACACCCTCTGCAGTTGTGTGCTCTGGCTACTCAACACCTGGACCTGAAAAATGTTATGAGTACAAAACGTCAGCGAACGCTGAGTAGAGTGGCAACCAACTACTAAAGCAGTAAAGGTGGATGGGTAGCTGTTGTTTTTCAATTTCTTTCTTTCTTTAACTAATTATTCTTCTTTCACCACTTGATTTAATTATCAAGTCTTTTTCTGGATCTCGAATGTTCCTCGTGGGAACGATCCTGATTGCAGTCTTTTCCGAAGAGTAGAAGTAGCACATGGTGCTCTCCTGGCTAGGAGAGTCCCCTGTGGTGGTCCTACACCCAGTCAACCACCCCAAGGTCACGGACATACGTAACGGTGACTATGACATGCGCGATAAGCGCATGAGTAGCTACCCTGCACTGGCACGCGGTCAGTCGTTTTCGTTAGCGGGTGCGCCTAAAGCACAGCACGGAACCAGTATAGGGCATAGCCCTCTCAGTAACAGGGGTCTAGCCCCTAAGAACCAAACAGGCGTCTTGCCCCTCCACAGTCCGCGCACCCTCGCCTGACTACCCTGGTTTGCCCCGTGGGCCTAACAAATCGGTGTAGGGCAGCTAGTTGAACCCCTGACCCCGTGGGGTGGCTAGTTCTCTCCTTACACTAGTAGCTCTCCCCGGTATAGTGTACACGAGGGCCAAAAAGTCGGTACAGAGTGGCCAATCCTAACCCTGGGTCTCAACTCAAGGGCAGCTAGCTCCGCCCTACACTAAACAGGAGGACAGTCGCTCTCCTTAGTACTCCGTACTCAAGGGCCAGCTCACTTCCCCACTCACATTTCCAGTTCCATTCCAATTATTTCCAGGAGCTCTACTCCTAATTTCCCGTAGGGTTCATGCTCATATTCCTCAGGCCATTCCATACCAGTTTTCATCATTTCTATTTTCGTTCTCAGGTTATACACATGCAATTTGTAACTCTATTCCATATTCAGTTTATTCACAGATAGCTTGATTTTCCAACATTCACCTTTTCAATTCAATTTATATACATGCTGCTCATATTATGTCATTTCACTTGTGCGACAGGAAAGCTACATGTAACAGTTAACTAGCACAAATACTACATATTTCGCAAGCAACTGTTATTCATTTACAGGCAGTTGTTATCATTCTATCTACTCATTCAAGACTGCAATTCATTCATTCAATAGGACATTCTAGTATTTCTAGTCCTAGGATTCGTGCCATATCCTAGGTTCTAATCATTCATTTCACACATGCAATTAAGTTATAATTAAATTAAGGGGAAGCCACTCTACCAGTAAACCCAGGAGTAGTGGGGGCTTGATTGGCAGGTCCACGTGCCTCAGCAAACCCCAAACCTGCAACGGAACTAGGCTCTATCACAAGGATCAATCACAAGAGACTACTCAGAACAGTATAGAAAGTATTCCAACAAGAAGGGGAAAATATACGGGAAACAACGGTATCTTAATTGCGGAAATCGAACCTTAAACGGACCCTAAATTGGTCAAAAAAAGTAATTCTGACTCAAATCAGACGTCTGGGACACCTTCCAGATGTCTTAAAAGAGTTCAGAGCCATACCTCAAGTCCTGCGCCACTCCTCAGACGTCCAGGAACTCCGCTGGACCGTCTGGACCCAATTCCAGACCTTCGACCACCTCTCCGGACGTTTGGAAATGCTTCCCGTCGTCTAGTGCCTCGCCTAGACATTCGAACTGCGTGGGAGGGCATGTCTCGCGCCTTCCCGAAGCAACCTCTATGCAAATCAAGTGAAATCTTCTCAATAAGGCATGAAACAACGCCTCGGCGGAACGGCCTGCGTGGCCGTATCCGTAAAGGAGACGTACAATCGCGAAGCTTACCTCTCAGTCGTCTGGAACCTCCTCCAGACGTTGGCTACGTCGTTTGGACGTCTCTCTAGACGTCTGATTTTGGGAAAAACCCAAAACTAGAACTTGCTTCCGCCTTCTCGCGCCGCGCGTGGCTGCGCCGCTCCCTCTCGCCTGCTGCTCTGGCTGCAGCAGTGTTGGGGAGGACCTCCCCGACATGCTCCTCCGCCTCGCGCACGCGCCGACCGGCCGTGAGCTCACCGGCGAGCTCCCACGTAGGCTCGCATGCTTGCTCTCCTCTCTTCCCCTCGCTGCTCCTCCTCTCCTCCCACGCTGCTCACGCTTGCTGCTCGCTACTCGCTGCTCTCGTTGGAGGAAGGAGAAGGGTGGCTGGAAGTGGGGGTGGTGTGAGGGAGAGGAGGGGGGTTATATAAGGTGTGGGGTTAGGGTTTGCATCTGGTGAGAAGAGAGAGAAGGAGAAGAAAACGAGGGTCGTGTACTGTCTGCGTGCAACACGCGCCCAGATGAGAGCTTGTACACGAAAATTTTGATTTTTAGACATCTGGGAATGAGTCCAGACGTCTTGTAAGACATCTAACCCTCCGTCCAGACGTCTTACCAGACGTCTAACCTAAAGTACGGACGTCTTAAAAAGGCTTAATAGCATGGGTCTTAACACTCTATCACCGCACAGTAGTAGCAAGAGGAGATGTTGCGCATGCTTAAACCAAAATGTTGGCTCCTTCCATGGTGCGAGCTCTATGCACGGTGAAGGTTGAGAAGGCCACGGTGGAGAGCGAGGAAGAAGATGATTCCCCCCACGGATGGTCGGCTGTCCCTTCAAAGCAAGTTCTCCATCTGTTTTTCCATTAGCCACAAACTTCTCCAACCACTCGCAGCAGGTAGTGAGTGGTTGGAACGGCAAGATAAGTCTGGCACTAACTTTATCAGACATCCAGGTTAAGTTCTTGACATCTTAAAAGTTGTAACCAACAGTGGGTCCTTCAAAGAAAAATTAGTTATTTATATAAAAACCCAACAGAAAGTTACATTCTATTTTTGTAACTAATGTATGCATGCCAATGTCAACTAAATTATAATCTAATCTACTTATATTCTAATGCATACTATCCTTAATTATATTTACATACGCATGAAATATGCATGCAAGAAATTTTATAAGCTAAGCTATTTACATGTTAGAGTATGCTATGTACATGCAAATATTAATCTAGTAACTAAACTTTTAAGTATTTAATTAATCCATAAATGTGGTCTCATCACTTACTCCCTGAGCCAATCTCTAACGCTAACAAGTATACCTAGCCCTGCCGTTGATACTTGGCATCAATACTAACTTTCCATACATGTTTCCAACATTTTTCTATTCCAACAGAGTAATTATCTTTATTTCTTTCTTTCTTTTCAATCCTTTCAGAAGTCCACAATAATTTCATCATTCAGTTCATCATATAATTTGACAGGTATTCCTCGTTTTACTTTCAATTTTGATTCGCCAATCCCTTGCATGAAAAAATATGATACTTGAGTAGAATATAAACATTCTCAGTCAATTATTCAACTCCCACATTTATTTGGTTCAACTTTCTAATGCATAACCAATTCTCTATTTAACAAGTCAAAAATAAGAGTTTATGTTCAAAGAAGAAAGACAATTAACTTTCATACAAAGAATTCGACCACGGTTCCTATCAAGCATTATAATTATGTTTTAATTAATGTAGTACCCAAAATCACAACATCAATACACAAGGAGACTCAGTACTCAACAAAAGAGGTGTAATGTTGTGCATAACATAAATAAGTACTTAATGATCATTAATATTGCTGCTCAAGGAAAGGAGGTAGAGCTTGGGGCCACTGGGTCACTGGGGGGTCATGGTGACTCCGAGATACGCGTCGAATGTTTCTCGAGTTCCGTTCATGTTTCGTGTACCCATTTCTAAGTTAAGTAAGAAAGAATAATGTCAAATATGTAACTAATAGGAACTCGAGGGTATACTCATAATTTACCAATTCTGATGGAACATTGGATCTTATCACATTGAAGTATGTCTCGACATGATTCCAACGACGAGTGGCTCGCCAAAATCAGACTTCGAATGCTCCCTAAATCAATGGATTAAGGAAAGGCACATCAAGGACCTAATCGTAATAATAGAAACTTGATATTTTTCTTATACATTTTCCCAACAATCACACCCCTTCATCTTCTTCCTCATGCCCTCCACTCTTTTTGCATGGTATTGTTCACTCCATGTGAGAACAGTGCAAGGCTCCTCCCCGCCGGCGCTCCACTCCTTCTTCGGCCACAACTGCCTTAACAGACTTCTCCAATGACCCTCCTCCTTTTGGAGACCCTCACACACAACAAAATAAATTACCAACATTAACGGAGAACCTATAAAGGCTTCCTATAAGCACTGCTATAGGTCAATCAAAGATGTCAATGTTGTTCTTATCTACACCAACGGTGATGAGAGCGAGAAATATGAGCCTTCGCTCCCCTCTTTCGAACCAGACCTCTCACACACATCTTCATTGTTCTTCACCATCTCGATTGGAGTGCAACAACTCTTCCCTCCTCCCCCTATAAATACCGCTTTCCTTTATCATGCTCCTAGCTCGTTCTTTGAGAACTCCCCTCCCCCTCTGTCGACTCAGCCACACCTCTCCTCCCCCCACACAAAATCCCACTTCCCAAACCCTAACCACATTATCCAGTTATGGTTTCCTATCTAGCTCGCGCGAATCGTCATCCTTCTCTATTGATGTTGCATCTCGTTCCTGCGATCCCTAGGGTTTCCATGGTGTGATCCAACTCGATCAGAGGATGGAGGCCGCCGTGGTGGTGATCTGTGGGGTGGTCATGGTACAACCACCAAGGAAGAAGTGGGGCGTTGTGGCGAGGGATGTGTTCTAGAGCAACAAGTGCGAGGTAAGGTCTCAGGGTTCTCTTAGTGTTCTGAAGGTTTCATCATAGTGACTTGTATGGCTTGCAGTGTAGGAGGCAAAGTGTGGGAAGATGGGGCAATCAAACAAGAGGGAAATATATGAAGTTAGGAGAGGAGGGAAAATTTCACGCTTTGTGCATTCTCTGATGATTAAAGGATTGGTGATGGGTGAATCACGAGGTGGTTCATCATTATCTAGTGTAGAGGATGCAGAGGTGATTCAAGAGTTTGCTCAAGTGATTGTTCTTGATGTTGTTATTATTGTGCACGAAGGAGAATTTTGAGGGATAAGGGATTCAGGCTATTTGGCAAATTGCTCTGATTCAGGTGATTCTGTTACATTGGGAATGGGAGGTATGTTTCTTTACAAGTGATTTGTGTTATTGGTTGGTATTTGTTTGTTCTGTTGGGATTGGAGAAGGAGATTGTTGTTACAAATCTAGAAACATGAAGGGGGAAGAGTATGCAGGTTATGAGAAAAGAAGTTATGCAAAGGTTGTTCTAAAAAAATCTTTTGCTGCTATGATTCTTGGAAAATATCATCGCAAAGGTTGTTATGCATGGTATCATGGTTGCATGGGACAATATCACATAATGAAAAGGTTTGTGTGATATATAGATCTCTTCACAATCATTCTCCAATTTCATTACTTATAAAACAAGGCTCCTATTCTAAGCCCCTAGGAAGCTGAACCAAGTTTGGAGCATTTCCTTGTAAGAACTGAAGAATTTCCAATGAATATATAATTCAAACTCCAGAAAATAAAAATGTCTTAAAACTATCTTGTGGGGATATGCTTAGAAATCTAAGATTTTATTTTTAGTGATTGACTTAATTTTAGGTATGAAAATGCAAATGTCTAGAAGATTTTCACTAATCTCTTTGATTATTTTCCTTTGACTGCTCTGGTAGGTTTTCCTTTCCCATGTAGGTATTAGGTTATTGATAGTCTGTAAGACCTTACATGTATTTACTCCATATGAAAAACGTAATGTAATCCAGAAGATATACCAGTCTTGTTTTTCTTTTGAAAGCTCGTGAACATTTTTTCCTCACTTATAATTTTACTTTGTTTATAGTCCCATGACTTTGTATATACTATGCCTCTTTAATTTGCATCAGCAAAAGATGCCACTTTAATTTTGTAATTGTCACTATTTTGAATTACAATATAATGTAGACAATTTCACATTATAGATATACTTTCATATTTGCATTCAAAATAGTATACAATTACATGTAATTCAAAAAGATGTTAAAGATGTAGACAATTTTACTTTGTTTATGCATATTTGCATCAGCTAATTTCTTGTAATTAGACATGTATAGAATTTGATTGTATGTACATTCAAAAGCTTATTCAAAATGGATAAAAATGCATATTAAACAACTGTAATGTCTAAATCCAAAACAAATTGAAAACCAACTCTTTTCCACATTAGTTGGAGCAACCTCCATGGATACCCATTAAAAGTTAAACATAAAACCATGAAAGCTTGAATAATGAGCATTTCTTAGCATTATGAAATTAATTGTGCTATCCAATGCATCTAAAATTCTATATGCTGTTTTCATTTCTTAGAATTTTTAGATAGCTTGAATTTTGATTACAATCTAAAATTAAGTTTGAGTAAGTCTTTTTCTTCTCTTGCCCTTCCTATTTCCCAAGATTTGAGCTCGAACTTGTTTTCTTTCTAGTTTTATTGGTTTGCATTAAACTGATATGCCAATTGGTAGTGGGTTGCATTAAAATACCAATCATTTTTAGTCCAAATTCTAATGTAGGTGCCTTGTTGGTCAATTAAAGTTATAGACATATATAAGATGACATCCTTCCATTTTTCTTTATGGAAGTCTTCCTTGGTATGTAATTCAAGCCTTATTAGCATTTTCTTTTTCCTTAGCATTATAAATTCTACTTGCTATAGTACATGAATCTTGTCCAAAGGAGGGATACTAGACTTCTTGGAATGGGAGAGGGGAAATTTCATTGTGAAAAAGGCCCATCTTATCCTCCCTAGCAATGTACGGGGGCTGATGTGGAGTTGGCTATGGTTGTGTTACTTTTTGAAAACTAAGGTTCTCCTTAAAAGTGAAGATTTTTCTCTGATTCCTCAGGAGGGGACTAGTAATGAAGGTTTAAAGGAGAAGATGGGTGTAGGTTGTTGATTCCTTGTGCTCGCTTTTCGTGATGGGGAAGAGGATGCTTCACATCTCTTCTCTTGTGGCTTTACCAAGTTGGTTTGCCAGCACCCCTACATTCTTGGAACCAATGTTGACCTAGTGGACGATTCCTAGGCTAACTTTAGAAGTGGCATTCAAGTTAACTCCATGGCTTGGATTAAGACTTTCACTTCATTGTGGTCAATTTGGTTGCAAGAGAAATGAAGTTATTTTTTAAGGGGAAAAGGCTTGGTGTGGAAATATTGTAAGGGTTGATTTGATGTACTTTCACCATTGGACGATGGATGTGTAGCTCTTTTTCTTTGAAGGAAGTAATGAAATGGATGGCTTCTAACCTCGTGTAGCCACCTTTTTCTTTTCAAAATAAAGGGCATATGGTATAATCCCTATTTTTATTTGGTCGGTTAGTGGCTAGTAGTTTCAAAATAAAGGGCATATGTAGTTTTCCTTGATTACTAGGAAAACTACATAAACAAGATGATAGGTAAAAAATATTCCTAGGCATAAAGTTTAATCCCAATCATTTTTATCCTCATTAGTTGGGGCAAAATCCTTTCTAACATCCTCCATAAAGTACCAAAATGCAGGCAACAAGCAAGTGTCAATATATCCACCTTGGATACCTAAGTCGTCTGCCATAGTAGTAGCAAATGAACAAAGTCAAGAAACATATGATCCACTGATAAAAATGATCCCAGTCTTTAGCCTCCACCTAAATCCAATTTCTATTGCATGATCATAGAGGATTTGACACATTAGAATCGAACACTTGACTGTAGATCACCATGGGTATTGCTCATAGGAAATATAACCAACATTAGGCCTTTTCCCACATCAACTGGGCTTGATGCATGGTGGGGTTGATTACATGAATTCATTCCCTCTAGATACATCCTTGGTTGTAGGCAAACCTACATTGAAATTTCAAAAGATGCAAGATTATTTCTAATAATTTCCTTCAAATGCTTCTTTGGTTTTTTTCCCAACATCTTGTAAAGTTCATCAATTGGTCTTCTCTATAGATCCTCCTCAACCACATTAAACATATTTATCCCTTTTCAACTTAAGAAAATGAAGCTGAAGTTGCTAGTAATCATGAATTCGCATGTCCTGTTGGATTCATTGAATCACTTTCCTGTTGGATTTGTTGATTGGTTCTCGTAAAGTTGATACTTTCAACCTTTCCAATTATTTTTTCATGTTAGTTGCCAGAATGCCCTGCCATTCAAGAACATAGATGCTATAAGAGGATTTGTTTGGAAAGGGGCTTCCCCTTTATGCTACTGTTGCAGCAGTGTGGATAAGGAGGGGGGGTCGAGAGTGCTTTGTCTTAGAATTGTTAATAAAATAAAGGGCATATGGTGTGGATAAGTGGCTGGGATTTAACATGTCACTACTTTATTAGTGAAACAAAGTTTGTGGTTCTCAAAGTTTTACTAGTTGGATTTCGGATATGACAAGAAAAAAATTTGTAAATCTACCCAAAAGAAAATGTCAAGCAGTTAATCATACCATCTGAAAAATGGGTTACAATCACACGTGGGTTCAATTTGTAAATCTTTTGTCTAAAATTTTGCACTGCCATGTCAACTGTAGATGATACACAACAGCATTTTGAGTCCACTTAAGTAGAAATATTAAGTGAATTCTATGCAAGAGTAAAACACACCTGGCATTGTTAGCTTAATAATAGGAAGATACATAATGGTGTAGCTGACGTTCCATGTTGATTCCACGTCCATGTATATAGACCTCATAAATAAGCGATTATTTTGTGCAAAACTGAAGCTCGTTCTAGTCTTGGTATCATAATGATGATGTACATATATCTTGGATGCCAGTAGGAGGTTTTCTCCATTACAAGCACAAAAGATGTACATCTATCTCCTACATAACCATTGGAAAACTTTTTTGTGATGAGTTAATGAAAAACATTTTACATGCTTCAAAATTCCCTTGAGTCTGAAATTTTTCTTTGTTTGAAAGTATTCACATTAGTGACACTCTTAAGTTCCATTTAGTTCTCTTGCTTAGTTTCTTAAACGCTTACATTCTCCAACAAGCATCTTGTGCTTGCACTTATCTGCAATTTTTTTTCGAGAAGTAGCTGAATATATATGCATCTTCCATCTAACCTATCAGCAGATGTAAATTGCAATTATTATGCCTATGACTTGATAAATAGGTTCCCATCCTCTGCTTTGGATGGACAAGTACCTTTCCCAACTCTCCATATGCAAAAAACCATCTTTACCTTGTCAAAAAAAAGCTTGAGTTAAACCCAGAACTTTTTAAATTACTCCCTTCTTTTTTTTTTTTGAACTGAATAGGAATGCTATCGAATCGCCGATAGCAATCCATGAGAGCTTTTATTGATTAAGTGATAGCAAAAAAAATTGCATGAGTGAACCCCATTGATGTATGAGAATCCAGCAATTGTTTACAATATTATCCACATTCACTGGTCTCTCCTAAAACAAACACTCATTTCTATCTCTCCACACCGACCATAATACTGCCACCATGGGCAAATAGGGCTTATTCACCCTCAAGAAGGAACTCCAAAGACTCTCCCACGTGGGAATAGTTTCCCTACACACCTTCCTCCAAACGCAATCTGTAATCATGCAAGTGGAAAAAATATGAAGACTGGAGTCATTATGCATCCCACACAAATGGCAGAAGTGAGCGGGGGTGCCCATTCTCCTATGCCTCAAATCTCCTGTTATCAGGCCATCTCTTCTGCATAACCACAAAAAAATTTGTACCTTCAATGGTACCTTCAATTTCCATAACTTCTTCCCAATCTCATCAACCTCAGCCATTCTGGACGAAGTGATAAGCTTATCATAGGCAGTCACTGAAAAGAAAGCTCCCTCCCATTTGTATGTGTCGCACTCCTCAGGTGTGGGTCTGAAAGCAGCAAGTTCCTGCATAAGATGTTCATTTTCTGCCTGTGTTCTTGTTCCATGAGCATTCCCCACCTCATTGTTCAAAGTCCAATTCTCAGAGATCGTGTCCCAGTAGTCATATACCAAAGCATTTTTATCAGTAGCAGCGGAAAATGCAAGAGGGTACTTGTCTTTTATCACCCCACCAGGCAGCCATTTTTCCAACCAAAATTTGAAGCTTTTCCCATCTCCCAAGACAGACTTGAATAGACTCCAATTATCTGCCAAAGCACGCACCATAGATGACCAGAAAGGAGATGGCTTATGAGGATTTAAGTGGTTCTTCTCATCATTGGCCACCCCATAGCTATCCTGGATGATCTCTGTCCACATTTTTTTTTCTCCTTGGAGCAGTCGAATAGCCCATTTCAATAACAGGGCGTCATTAAATTCTTTGAGTGACCTGATTCCCATGCCACCATACTTCTTTGGCGAAGAAATTGAGTCCCACTTTACAGGTTGGAGGAAGGCACCTTGATGGGAAGCCCCTTTCCAGAAGAACCTCTTGCACATCACGTCAAGTTTTTTCCAAATTGACTCCCTTCTTAAAACAAGAGGATCAATAGAAAGTTAAATCTACAATTTATATCACCTTTTTGTTCTAACTTACCTTCTCCTTATTAATCATCTTGATGGCTATATGGTCTTGAAGCTTCTTACAATCTTCATTTTCAAGACAGATCAGAGGTAAAACTTTTATTTGAGAAAGAAATTGAAGTATGATCTTGCACATTCTTATATAAAATCCTAATCAAACTAGAATTATCCTAAAGCATGATTCATTTCCTTATGGACAGGACAAGAGCTTTACTTTTATTTTGAAGACTCCATTTGCACCTATTCTCCTGCTCCAGGTTACAAGCTAGTTTTCTTGTTGGCAGTTCATCCAATCCATGCTTGCTAAAGGAAAAACAATGTAAATCACTTAGTCTTGCTGTAAAAAACCTTTTATCTTTTCTTGTTCATACTTAGGCCATTTGATTTTTAGTATCTTGCTATGAATTTATTGGATTTTGCAATTAGAAAGGTTTCTCAATGTTGCCTTTTTTTGGTAAAAAACAATGTAAAAATGTTCATTGCAGGAATATCCATAAGTGCATAAATCACAAACAAGCCTGTAGCATCAGTGCAACTCTTTTGAAGGATTAGGATATTGCTCTACTTTGAGTTTGTACTCTGCAATGCCATGTAAGAACACATGAAGTTAGATGTGTTTGCTACTTCAGATGATCTAGCTAGTAGAGGTCTTAATTAATTAATTATGGTCTTGGGCTTACATTTACATCCAATAGTGAGATGTAGTTCCCTTGTTCGCAACCATTTGCGATGTGAACCATTTATTAAAGAACACTTTGAGTGGAGAGGATATCCCACTGAAATAGGACTAGTTACGAAGCCTTTGTTCATTGCTCATGGTATGCATCAATTGATAACATGTCACATGATTCCAATATAAGAGTTTTAAATTCATTCATGATGCATTGTCTAATGAATTTGAGAAATTAAATTGGAACAGTTGCACATGAGCTTTAGTACTTGTTGTACTTGTAGTTGGTTGGTTGTTTAAAGAGGCGCAATCTAATCAGTTACAAAAGATTATTATTGCACATGAGTTTTGTATGTGAATTCTATTGTGTTTAAAAGAAAGAGGAGATTTTTGTTATTGTAGTGAAGAATTTTGGTGTATCGATTTTCTTAGCTTGAATGGAAATGGGTGGACCATGGATTTGGTGAAGGGAGTTGCAACACTCCATTCTAGTGGTCCATTCATAATTTTTTGAAAAGGTAGTACCATTTATAAGGTACTTACAACTATCTGCACTCAATTTTTTGTCTACAATTGATTTGATTCCTTCTTTAAATGAAAAAAAACAATTGATTTGATTCCCTTTACATTGTTTAATTCCTTGGCTGATGACTGACGTAAGCTAACCCTCTTATTGTTAGTGCTGGTTATTTCAATATGTTGCTTAGTGGGCATTTTAACTCAACTTATCATCCTCTGAGTGCTTCTTTCTTATTGATCATATGATGCAGAAATGATTTGAATGTTCATTCTTCGCTTATGGTTATAATTTGCATATATCCAAATGGAACATGCAAAGATTTCGCAAGTAATTCACTGAAACGTTCTATACCTTCATGCACGGATTGCCTTTTGCAAATGCAGTCCCTATGAGTATCATAATTGAAGTTGAAGATATAGGTTAACTTCATAAGGTGCTACTTTTGTTTACATATTCTTGTTCTTTGGAGTTGACTTTTTTTCCCTATGTATATGGATTATAGGCTTTTAGGGTGTATTTTTTATAGTGCTACCTTTTAGATTATAGTTATTTTTTATGGTTAAGTGGCTTGAGTCCAAAAATTTGCAAATGCTCAACCATTGCATATATTAATTACTAAGAAGATGGATTCTTGGTACATGTAATGATCAGGACATATGATAATGTTTACCTTAGGGTATGGAGGTGATAATTCTAATGTAAAGTAGGCAGTTCTGGAAGATGATATAAAGTAATTCTTTTTATAAACTTTTAAGTGATATTTTGGACACAAATGATGTAGTTCCAAAAGATAATCATAAAGTAATTTTCTTTATAATACTTTGCATGTGCTCTCTCATAAAGCTAGCTTTTCAAGCTGCTTGTCTAGATAGTGCTTAATTGAGAACCAACAATTGAGCCAAAATAATAATGATTACTTATCTTCATGTGCCAGTTGTAGTTGATTGTGGGGTGTACCTACCATATTACTTCTTGGTATGCATGCACAGGTCCCTTTTCAGTTACAGAACTTTGGGAAAAACATAATTAAACAAGGGAAACTCCGCTGAATTTTTAGCAGATTTTAACCTCTTAATTAAATAAGTAGCCCCTACTTGTACCTTTATAATGGATTATTATAACCCTAACTAACCTAGAAACTGGGACCCTTATGACGTCGCACCTGCTAATCTACTCCTAAATCGTCAGAGGGTTAGCGGGGCGTGACACTTCCAATGGAGTATTATGTTCATAATATTGAGTCATACTTAATTTTGATTTTGACTTTTAAGATCAAGTGCTTTTATACTAGATTTCAACAAGAGTGTAGATACATTAGTTGCCTCCTTTTTGGTAAGGTTCTCCAAATCATCTTGTTGGCTACACTTTCTTTTAATGAACTACAAGTAGTTGGCCATGTGATTTTTTAGTATGAATTTTTTCCATGAAGTTAGCATTAGCTTCCATTGCAATGGTATGAAGTTATTTTCTTTCTACCAGCGTAAATTCAATTTTATGCTTTTCTAGATGATCATTGAGCATGCAAATACTTCGAAAATGATATATGATAGAAAGAGCTATTTTTCAATATAGAAGTATAAATATAGATGAGTTGATAAATTTGGTCTATTGATACACATTATGCGCATACCAATGATATAAATTTGATTTATGAATATAAATCTAGATGGTCTATGATTTTGGTCTATCTATATACCAATGTTTGTTTCTTACTTGACTTCTATTTTATTTGGTAATTTCTTTTTCTTTATCCTTTTTCTAAGTACTTCTAATAATGATAATTTTGATTTTTTCTTAAGAAATGCCAGGATTAGTGACATTCATGGAAGTTGGGGATTTAAGGATTACTTCAAGTGAAGAATTATTTTTTCATATTTTGTTGTATATATCATTTTAGACAAAAGTTTGTATTTGAAAAAATTTTGCATAGATAGTAGTCATGAAACTTATGCACTTCAAGTTAAAAGAAATATTTGTTGATGATTAAAATCCTTTTTCCTTGTTATTAATGCTTAATGTTTCTAAAATATGTCTTATTTGGATTAAATGATTTGTAACTTTAATTGTTTGTTTGCATGCTTAGTTGATCTTATAAGAGGAGGAATTTTCATTTATGCATGATATATAATAAAAAATTAAATATTAAATACAAGGACATCTTAATGATGATGCACTAGGGATATATTTTTTTTATATTCATCAAAGACTTACATTGACGGTAGCATTAATATATATATATTGCGAAGGGGATGACTTGTTTATCTATAGTGACAGTTTTACCAATGACTTTTTCATTGGTAAAGACTACTGCATTACATTTGCAAAGGTTTTCGTTAGCATTATAGGTCTATACTAACAGTCATAAGCGTCACTGTTGGCATTATTAAAGGCTCTTGGAAACACGACTATCGCTGTGCTTCAGGTACAACACCGATAGTTTTAACCGTCAGTATACCCTACAATGATGCCTCCTAAGAGAATAGCTTAAATGACCGTTGGAATAGCTCCTTGGACCTATAGCGACAGTAATGTTATCCGATACCGACGATTATTGATCGTCGGTGTAGGTGCAGACTATTGTTGTGACATCATCCCCCAACCCTCTTCTTCCTTCTTCTCTCCCGTCCTCCTTGGTTTATGGGTGCAACATCCACCAATTAACCATGTCGACGCAGTGCCGTCGCCGGCGTGCGCCACCCCATTCACAAGCCATCTCGATCCCCCGCCTCTCACGCTCCAAGGTCAACATTCTTGACCTCGACCTATGCACGCAAGGCATGCTTTGTCCCGGTAATCACGACTTCCTCTGTTAATCTGCCATAGCATCTCACCATCAACGTCCCCTCTCCTTCCAACTCCAGCGGCCATCAACCTCCTCCATCTCTCCCTCTCCTCTTCCCACTGCTCTTCCTCTCCCGATCGAACCCATATTCATACGAAAAGAAAAGAACGCAAGGCGGGAAGAAGAAAATGGAGGAGGAGGCACTCACTGGTCGTCAATCGTCGTCTGTCCCTCCCTTGATGACGTGCAGGGGGAAGGCAAAGGAGGGAGGTGGAGAATAGGGAAGGAGAGGCCTCCTTCGTGTGCTCCCTCTCTGGCTCTCTCCCTCTCCCTCTTTCTCTCTCTCGTGGAGGGTCTTGCACCATGGGTTGATGGCGATTGGGGGGGAAAATATAATGATTTTCTAGGGTTCCGGTTGGGTGAAATTAAGGAGGGAAGAGAGAGAATTTGTTAAGAAAAATGATAGAATTAGTACTACAAGATATCAAATTTTGTACTTTCCTGAAATTAGATCAAACAATTTTTTATTTTTCCGAGAGACGTCTCGTTGGAAAGCCTTTAACAAGGGGAACACATCGGTGCCACTTATGACGCCACCTATGAACATTTCCTCATAGTTTGACCAGAGTTGACTACGACTTGAAACACGCCCTATAAGCTACGGCAGTTTCATCTTGACACGTTTTAATGTAGACTCTGATTTGGATCTAAATTTTGGGTCGTACCATCTACAAAGTTTCTTGTGTCATCATGGAGCCCAAGATAGAAGATATGAACCTATTGCCAGCATGGGACACCATGGTGGGGACACTTATGCAGAAGCTCGTGAAATCGCTCCCAAGCCTCATGCATCTATTCTCCTGAATTTTGCGTAAATGTGGTGATAGCACACCTCAAAGCATTTGTGCAGCTTGCAGGGAAGTACTTCTTAAGGAACTCATGTTCCAAAGAAGCCCATGTCTCTATTAGTGTAGTTCATGCTAGTGTTCTATACCAAAAGGGGGCTTTGTTTTTCAATGAAAAGGAGAACATTTTCATAAGCAACATATGTTGACTATGGCCCTGCGAACCCAAGGTCTAGGCGAGATTTTTCAACTCTTCTAGATGTTGAAAAGAATCCTCAGAAGCAAGACCATGGAAGTGAGGGATAAGGGTAATAATGTTCAGCTTCAATTCAGTAGCTCGACCCCCAGTGGGATATCGTACCGCATGCATAGGTGGTGCAACCGCAATATTATAGTAATCCCATAGTTGCGGTCTACAAGCCTAGGGACAGGGGTTTGCAAGTAAATTAACAACTTGAGTAAGTTGTTGCACCTGTCATGTTAAGGTATTCATTTGAAGTTGTGTATTATAAAGGTGTTGTGGGTTAGGTTGTAGACCTCTCTCCGGGTGTGGTTGATTAGGAAAGTTTGGATAGGGAGGAGGTTGGAACCTATGATGTGAAGGAGGTGGTGGTGGATGTGCATAAAGATGAGGAGGATCTTCTTTGAAGTCCTCGAATTGTGTAGAATCGTGATCATCCTCCGGATGGATGGAATGGTGGATGGGAGTTTGAGACTCTGGGGGTATAGGATTAGATGTGAAAAGCATAGAAGTGGAAGTAGTAGCTTGGGCATAACACCCAAGGGAGGTACTAGGATGGGTTTTGGGATCTCCTACCATCCATGAGTCAATTTTTGAAAAACTCGTGTCGAAGCAGTCACAACTCACAACGACAATCACAATCTCAATCTCCAATCAAATCAAAAAACCAGAAATCCCAATATCAATCTCACAATCAAAGACTGATCAACAATCAAGAAAGAAAACTCGAATTTTTCCTAGGAGTTTGCTATGCTTAAATATATAGTACGCAAACATCTCGATACAATTATACACATCCCAAAATAAGACCTAGCAAGGTGCAGACATCTAAAATCCACCCGAAATCTGGATAAGACCGGCATAAAAATCCAAACCCTGTGGTTGTAGAAACCTATGTGTTTATGTACTTAAATGATTGTGTAGTGTGTACACGATAATCAAGCAACAGAGGGTGATGAAAATGCAATAAGGGTTTAAAGCAAAGTTATTATGTCTCCTTTTGAATCATGTTTGAATATTTAGAAGTGAATTCAAGGCAATTGGTCTCACTTTTTAATCTTTTTTTTTAAACAAGTGATGGTCTTTTTAAGCTTAGTCAAATGCAATATGGCAGGAGTTCAAGAGTGATTGAAAGTTGTACCTGACTCCAGCACTCAACAGTTTGATGCAATTTGACTGGAAAAGAAATCTAGTAGGAAGAATGCAAACCTAAGTATGGAATGCCTATATCATGCTGCTGCTAAATAAGAGATGAGATATTTTTGGTATTTTTTATTTTTATTTTTATTTTTGATTTTCTAATGCAACAACAAAAAAATCAAATCAAAAAAGAAATCGATACAGAAAATCGAATCGATGAGAGATGAGTAGAGAGAAAGAACACTACTACAAAATGCGTAATTTGCAACAGTTTGTTAGGGATGGTTTTATAACCGTTGCTAATGGATACCTTTAGGGACGGTTATCCAACGAACCGTTTCCTAAAGCATCTACCCTCCTCCCCCTAACCAAACTTAACTCAGGGTAAGATTCAGTGACGATTTTACAAATAACCGTTGCTAATTATTACTAGGGAGCACAGGTTGTTTGTGTGCCATTCATGAATTATTTGGGAATTGGTGACGATTTTTTTAAAACCATCGCCAAATGTGCATGGAATAGCATGCCCCTCTGTTTATTATGCGTAGAGCACGTTTTTGATAGGAAAACGTTGTAGTATAGTGCGTAATACGGTCAAACAAAGATTTTTAATAAAAGATAACCAGACTTGAGTCCCAGTCGTTCATCTCTGGGAGGCGTTTGTTTAGCTCTGAAATCAATCTTTATCGCTCTACTTTATTTAGAATCACACGTCAGTTTATATTATTACGTATTGAAGTACCACATGCTTAGTTGCAAGTATATCAGGAATTAAAAGCAGGCAACATTAATCACACAAAAGATATTGCAATGACCTCATGGTGATTCTCAACACATAAACATATATATATAGAAAATATATTTTTCATTCATTCATTCAGAGGATGTTTGCAACATGGATGTAGAGGAAAGCTTGTACAGGAATGCTTAAAAATGTAAATCTAGCTACCAAAAAATGATCGCATACAGGAATCTACGGGGGGATTTTGCATGCATCATTGGGGGAGAATAAGGACTACACTACTAAGCAGTAAATAGAAGCAGTAAATGTAAAGAGCTAGCTACTAATCTATCAGAAGTGCGGGCATTCGGAGGTGGGCTCCGATGGCATTGGAGTGGTGGAGAGGAGAAAGAGGGGCGGCCAGTGGAGCTTAGGTCGGCCCTTGGAGAGAGGTTGGAGGAGTGATCCAGCACCCTGGCATGGTGTCCTTCATGGTGGTGCTTAGCTCATGGAGATGGTGGTGGCTAGCCTAAGTGAAAGTGGATGGAGCCAAGCAAGTATGGCCAAAAAGTAGATGGGTGCAAATGGCCACCCCTTAGGTCTTTTTATAGACCTAAGGGAAGCTCTCTAAAGAATTATGGAATTCTCTATAGAGGCCTATGGTGGGAGCTCATGGGAGAGAGAGAGAGAGGATGGATGGTGGTTTTTAGATCCACCAAATGTGGATCTAAAAATTCAATGGCTCTTGGTTGCTAATTTTAGCAACCAAGGCAACCACACATGGTAGAGAGTTCTAGAGAACTCTAGGCTAGGTATTTTCGTATGGATGGTGTGTGTGGGTCAAAACTTAGGTGGCTAGGTTGATTAGGTTAGGTTCTAGTGGGTTTAGGTCAAGGTATGTCTCAAATTAGGGTTATAAACCCTAATTCACTAAGGTAAAGTGAAATTAAACTTAATACAAGTTTAATTGGGTGTGTGGAAACTTAATTGAGAGTAAAAAAACTCAATTAATTTAGGTCTAGGTCAATTGGACTCTTACTGAGTCCAATTGGACAGTGTGTTGAGATTAGGGCTTAATTGGACTCAATGAGTCCAATTGAATAGGCTGATGGAATTGACTAAGATCCAAGTCAATTAGGTTTAGTGAGGACCTAATTAGGTCCTTAGGGAGGTCTAGAGGTGATGTACTAGGGTTAGGGCACCTTAATTTAGGTTCCTATGGGGTTGGAATTGGGTTTAGGGACCTAGAGATCCAAGATCAAGGCTTGAATCTCAAAACAGGAATTGGAGAGCAGTATCAGACATCTAATAATAGTGTCAGATGTCTTATACTAAAAAATCAGAAGTCCAGACTTGTTGTCTGGACGTCCAATCAGAGTCAGGAAGGATTCAAGGTTCTGTCTTGGGTATTCTGCAGAAATTGAACGTTTAACCAAGTGTCTGGACGTCCAATAACACTGCAGAAGTGGGTTTAAGGTATGCGGAAGTTGGCTAAGGGTTCTGGACGTCTTATAATTCATCTGGACGTCCAAATAAGGGTTGGAACTAGGGTTTTGGGCCTTCCTAGGGTGCTGTGACCTAATCTAAGGGTGGTTAAGGCTTAGAGAAGTCTCTAAGCTATCCTAAGGCTAGGATGGACCTAAGCTCTTCACATTTTACTGCTTTATTCCTACTTAATAGAATAGAAAATCTTAACTCCCTCACATCATTATTCCTACATCTAATCTAAGTCTTCTGCTCCGACTCTGCTACAACACCCGTTATTCCTGATCCAGCTTCAGATCCTGCTCCAAATCCAACTCCAGATCTAGCTCCTGATCAACTTATTGCCTGCAATCGACATAATGCACTTAATCAGCACATTATAACATTATTTTATGCATAGCTAAATTAAAGCAGTAAAGATGCAGATAATGCTTATGCATGCATGAATTACCCTAACTTATGCTAAGTCCTAGCCTAATTTAGGTCAATTAAAACCTATGATTGCTGCACAATCACCCTCCAAATTTCCATGTCCACAAAAAATATAATTTAAATTCAATTGGCAATGGTCATGGGTAAAATTGTCTCCACGTGCGCCCCCATGATGTCATTTGGCAATTGTTTTGGCAACAGTTTGAAAAAAATCATCGCCGAATCTGGAGATATTTTGCTAGGTCGATCAGCCTTCTCTTCTTCTCCCTCTCTTCTCCTCTCTTCTTTGACACCTGTGCACCTCCTCTACAGCCTCACCGTGTCGTTGACCACATGGTGGTCATCATCGTCATTGTCACCCCTACACACCCTAGAGCTCACCATCGTCATCGGTATCGCCTCCTCCTCCTTCACCTCGACCTCGTCGCTCTGCAGCCCCCCCTCCTTGTCGTCCTCCCTACCCCTCCCTGCAACACTCCTAATCCCTTTTTTTAAAAAAATTAAATTAATTGTATGTTTTAGTTCTTTTGTAATTGTGTTTTAGTTGTGTTTGTTTGTAATATAAAATCAAATGAAAATTATTGATGAATTAATTTTGCACGTAATTAATTGGATGTAAAGTACTTTGCATGGAAATTAAATTTTGTCAAATTTGCATGTAATCTATTGTATTTAGTTACTTGTTAGGAATTTGTATGAAAATTGTTAATTAACTAGTTATTTGATTTATATGTTAAATGTTTGGTGTGCCCACATGTTTAATTGTGCTAATTATTTCATTTAAATGTGGGGTGTGTCCACATGTTTAATTCTTTCCATTAATTGAGTTAAAAATGGGGTGTGCCCACATATGTCATGATGTGTTATTTGCAGGAAATGGAAAGTGTTTAATGTTATAGGGTAAACTCTGCTGAAAATTTTTTGACTTTGAGTTTAGCATCTACGTTTAGGGTTTAGGATATTGGGATTGACTTTAGCATTTATGATTTTAGGTTTAGGCTCTTTGATTTAGGTATTAGGTTTCCGATTTATGAGTTTTTGGTTTACAGTTTAAAGTATTGGGTTTTAGCTTTTCGAGTATAAAGTCTTGAGTTTTATGATTTTAGGTTTAGTGGTTAGGTAAAATCGTCTCCAAGTGAGCCCCCATGATGTCATTTGGCGACGATTTTGCCAACAATTTGAAAAAAATCATCACCAAATCTGGAGATATTTTGCCAGGCCAATCAACCTTCTCTTCTTCTCCCTCTCTTTTCCTACCTTCTCCGATACGCGCGTACCTCCTCCGTAGTCACTACCGACCTCCTCCGCAACCTCGCCGGGTCGTCGACCATGTCGTGGTCATCGTCGTCGCTGTCACCCCTCAATGGGGATGAAATTGGACAAACAACCTTTGCCTTGTCCTTGATCGGTCAATTCCTCATCTTTGGTATGGCCTTCTCCTTCACCTTGTTGATGAGAAAGAAGAGGAACCTATAAACAATGAGCATCCCAAAGAGCACCCCAAGATCAACCCATTTGGAGTAGCCAACCTCCAACTGGTACTCATCTCGTATTATTTGCACGCCTGTCAATCTAGGCAGGAAATCTCCATCCCTGTTAGGGAACGTGAAGCCCAAGAACTCGTTCTTGAAGAATCCTTGGAAGGTGAACTTGTGGAAGGCAACGTAGTGCAATGGATACTTCCACAGGATATGGAGGATGTTGTTCGGCAGACGAAAGAGGCCACTGGTGAGCATGTAGATGCCTTGCACCCCCACACCAAGTATGATGTCATATGGGAAGTTTAGAATGAAGGAGGCGATCACCATCATCAAGCTCTCGACTAAGGTCATGACATGAGGAGGACGAGAGAGTAATAGATGAAGCGGCAAATGGTGAACTGGAGGTCGACCATGAAGAAGGTTACGACTCTGGGAATCCATGACACCAGTGCCAAGAAAGGTGAAGAGGACAGCGTGTGTGAGATAACATAGGCTGCCACCCCATAGTGCCTATTCAATCTATCCCTTTCGAAACTCTAAATAATTAAGATTAAACATAAGAAATGCTTCTATATATATATATGCATGACCTTAACTACTGGAGGGATTCGAATGTAGTTTAAGAATATGTCAGAGCATTAGCTAAGGAATGAGGTATGCCTTGACATCTTCTACAAAGGATGGAAATCTTCCAATGGTCATGAAAGTTAGGAATCCAGCCAGAAACTTGAGCACCGAAGAGCATTCTTGAGAGGAGCAAAACAAATTAATAAATATTTGGAGGGGAAAAAAGATATATGCCCATTTTTTCCCCAAAAAGAGGGGAGAAAGAAAATTGTGAGCATGACCCTTAAGTAGTCAAATTGATCAAGTAATTGGCCTTTCATGGCGCAAACATTTTCCTTCTCCAAAGAATAAATTAAAAAAAAGAAGTGTGAGATGAACTTAGTCGTGATGTTTGTATAATTCCTTTCAATTAAATATTTGAACTTAAGTTATTTTCGAGTATTACTTATTTGTTATGTGTAATTCTAAAATTAATTATTTTTTAAAAAAATTTAAAGTATTTTTAGCGACGGTTATAAACCAAACCATTCTAAATTACATTCGACAGCCATTTTACAACCGTCGCCAAAAGTCCATTAGGTTAGTGCGAGGTATTCCATATCTTTCAGTGACCATTTTTTTTAATTTTTAGGGAATTTCATATTATTTCTTTAACCTTTTTAGAAGAGTAGAGATTCACCTAAAAGTAGGGGGAAAATTGCAAACTAAGGGTTGAAATACAAAAATACTAGGAAATAATTTTACAAAAATTGAAAATTCTAAAAAAATCATAAGAAGGAAAAATACCTTATAAACACATTTAATTAGATAATTGTAAAGACCCGTTCTGTTCTGAGCCCTTGAAGATGTCTGGACGGTTGGTCAGACGTCTGGTCGGACGTCTGGACACACTCCCAAACGTCTGGAAATTGAAAAAGTTGTACGTAGTTTTGCGTCTGCACGCTGGCTGCGCACAGACTACCTTTCTCCCTCTTCTCTCTCCTTTTCTTCTCCCTCACAGAACCTTAGTGCATCCTTATAAAACCCCTCTTCCCCCCTTCCTTTCTTCCCCACTCCACCACAGCCACCTTCCCTCCTTCCTCTCCACTGCAACGAGAGGGGCGAGTGCGAGAGAGAGCATGAGAGCGAGTGACGAGGAGGAGAGGTGGCGTGAGGAGAAGAGGAAGAGCTTGAGCTCGCAAGCTCGTGGGAGCTCGCCGGAGGGTGCATGGCCGGAGCGGCGCATGCGGGAGGAGGAGTGTGTCGGGGGAGCCATCCTCGACACTTGCTGCAGTCGAAGCTGCAGGCGAGGAGGCGAGGCCACGGCTGCGCGCAGCGAGGAGGAGCAGGAGGTGGTTCTGGTTCTGGGATTTTCCCAGAATCAGATGTTTGGCGTGCCGTCCAGACGACATATTGGATGTCAGGTGACGATACCGGACGTCTGAAAGTAGTGTTGCCGGAAGGTATGTTCCTTTTGCAGTTACGGCCATACAGGCCTCACCGCAGCTTCGATCTGCATGGCTAAATATAGGTGATTTTCCTGTCGTGTGCAAAGATAGCTTCGGGAAGGTGCGGGGCATGCCCTCCCACGCGTTTCGGACGTCTGGACAGCTTACCAAACGACCAGAAGCACTCCTAGATGTTCGGAGGAGAAGTTGGACGTCTGGAGCTGGGTCCAGACGGTCAAGAAGAGGTTCTGGACGTCTGAGGTCGACGCAGAACCTGAGGTGAGACTCTGGTTACTTTTAAGACGTCTGATTTAGGTCTGTAGACCTATTTTTGACCCGTTTAGGGCCCGTTTGAGGTCCGTTTTACGCAAACAAGATATTGGTGTTTTCCTTGTGAGTTCCTCTACTTATTAGAAGGCCTTTTATACTATTTTGAATATTCCGTTGTGTTATGTTCTTTGGTATAGGACTTCGTTCTATTGTGGGTTCGGGGCTTGCTGAGGCATGTGAGCCTGCCGTTCGAGCCCCCAATACTCCCGGGTCGTCTGGTAGAGTGGTTTCCCCTTTATTTAATTATTAAACATGAATGCTTATGTGAAATTGGATAACTAGAAACCTAGGATGTGGCATGAACCCTAGGACAAGAAGTACTTGCACTGTTATGTGCGTGTTTGAGATTGCAGTCTTAAATGAATGAATAGAAATATGAACATCTGTCTGTTAATAAACAAGAGCTGCCTGTGAAATATGAAATGTCTATGCTAGTTAGACAGATATCTATGACATTTCTTGTTGTATATGTAAATTGTGGAAATACAAGCTATATATGTAAAATATGAAAATGAAAATGTGAATGAGGGAACCTAGTATGGAATAACATGTGAAATACGAGCATGAACCCTACGGGGAATTAGGAGTAAAGCTCCTGTGGATAAATGGAATAGATTGGAAATGTGAGTGGGAAGTGTGCTGGCCCTTGAGTACACGGTACCAAGGAAAGCGATTGTCCCCTGTTTAGTGTAGAGCGGAGCTAGCCGCCCTTGGGTTGGGACCCGAGGTTAGGATTGGCCACTCTACACCGACTTCTTTAGCCCTCGTGTACACTGTACTGGGGGGAGCTACCAGTGTAGGGAGAGAGCTAGCCATTCCACGGGGCCCGAGATTCAGCTAGCCACCCTACACCGACTTGTTAGGCCCACTGGGCAAATCGAGGTAGTCAGACGAGGGTACGCGGACTATAGAGGGGCGAGACCCCTGTTTGGTTCTAAGGGGCTAGACCCCTGTTACTGAGAGGCTAGGCCCTATACTATTTCGTGCTATACTCTGGGCGTACTCGCTAGCGGAAAGGACTAACCGCATGCCAATGTGGGGTAGCTACTCGTGTGCTTATCGCGCATGCCATAATCACCGCTACGTCTGTCCGTGACCTCAGGGTGGTTGACTGGGTGTAGGATCACCACAGGGGACTCTCCCGACCAGGAGAGCACCACGTGCACCTTCTACTCTTCGGAAAAGACTGCAATCAAGATTATTCCCATGAGGAACATGAGAGATCAAGAAAGAGATCTAAAAAGTAAACCGATGGGTAAAAAGGAATAACTTGTAAAATAAAGTAATTGGAAAAGATAAATTACTTGTTAGCTTTTACTGCTTTAGTTAGTTAGTTACCACTCTACTCAGCGTTTGCTGACTCCGCTTTTCCCGTAATCCTTTTCAAGTCAAGGTGTTGAGCAACCCGAGTCACCGGCTGCAAAGGGTGCTGGGCCCAGTCGCGGCCAGCAGTAGTCTTCTTGTTGTTGTACTTTATTTTGTTAGTGAGTTCAGACTCTTGTTACCATTGTGCTTCTGTACTTTGTTTCCGCTTTACTATTGTGGTGGTGATATGTACCGTTAGCAGCCTTTACTTCCTTTACTGCTGTACTCTTTTACTGTTAATTACTTAGCATAGTGAATGTGGTTTACTTTCCTACTTTTTGGTTATTTCTTGTTGGACGACTGGGTCTTGGGATTAGTTGAGTCGAACCGGTCCCGTGTCCTATAGGGATTCGGGAACCGGGTCATAACAATAATTAATGCCTAGCTTATGTTGGTTTGAGGGTATTTTAGGCATAATTGCATTAAGTTAGTACATTATAGTCATTAATGCATTTTAGGTTCAATTATTGTATGTTATAGTATAGTTTTATATTCCACATTGATGTGCATTTGTTCATTTTTGCAAGAGCCAATTTAGGTCTTAGATGGAGCTCCACTTCAAAGGCAATGCAATTGGGCTCAACCATCTTCAATTAGACTCACCCAACCTAATATAGCCTACACCTTAATTCTACTCAACCTAAACCTATTTGACCAGCCAACACACCCTCTACCATTCAATTATCATCTAAAAGCCCTAAAAAATCTAACCTAAATCCACCCTAATTAACTTCCCTACATGGTCAGCCCTATATCCCTTCAAAACTACCTATTATGGTCAGCTACCTAGTCCTAAATCCCTATCATTCATTTATCATCTAAGGACTACCAAAAATTTCTCCTAAAACAACCTATTGGCCGACCATTAATCCTTCCAAAAACAAATCCCTATGGTCAGCCAAATACCCACCTACTCTCTACCCTTGATCCACCATCTAAGGGCTTATAATTAGCAATCCTAACCTAACCCTAAACTAACCTAATAGCCGACCACATAAATCCCCAACAAAACCTCATGGCCAGCCATCTAGTGCCATCTCCACCCTCCATTTATTCCTCCAATTAATTCCAACTCTTCATCATAAACCCAAGTAATCGAGGCCTACCTAAATTCCACTCCAACCTAAACATTTGATCATGGTTGTCTCTGTTCTAATCTCCAATGGTGATCATCCAATTCCCTTAATCCAAGGTTCCATGTCTTCGCCAATCATTTGCATTTCCTACATCTATACAAGGACCATATGATCAGCCACCTAGACCTATCTCTCTCCATTAATCCCTTACCTCTCCATGCCACCCTCCCTCCTTCCAATCCCTAGCCACTCCATCTTCATCTTCGGCTTCGTCTCCATCTCTGCAGGATCTTCATTTCTTCACCTTGGGTAAGAGGACTGGGTGAAAATCTCCACCACCACTCTAGCGCCCGATGAACGATCTATCTAGATTGCTAATTGTTATAAATAAATTCTCGTCGTTATTATTGTAGTATAGTCACAATCCAGATAGAGTTAATCATTTTATTTATTTACATAATTTTTACTGATTTATTCCAGCTCGTTCACTTGGAGCCAGTTACTGATGTACATTACTCTCTATGTTCCAAAAATGTTCTTTTATTCCAAAAATGTCTATTATATTTACAAATGAACCAATAAATCAAAGAATGAACGAATTGAGTTAATTATGCATAAAATGAATCAATACCCATAGGAGTAGGACCAGACCGCTACTACAAACTGCCCCCTAGTTGTTATTTAGGTAGCTTATGGTGTATTCTTTTGACTCAATACCCGGGTCAATCAAACCGGGCAAAGTCACTATTTACAAATCGGGCTCCCAGCCCCACACAAATCTCAAATATATATGCTCAAAGGGTATGGTTAGAGGATCTTGTATGTGCACTGAGTGCTGACGACTGAGTAGCTACTAGGCACAATTCATTATATAGTGCAGCGGCTACTCGCAATCCCATGATGTAGGACAAAATGTAGTAGCTGCATTGGTGCATCAGCGTATCTGAATTCAAGATTTTGGGCCTCGATTTAAGTGCCCTACAGATGTCCAAATTCCAAATAAATTATATGGTTTGAAAGCCTTTATATAAGGCTACATAATTAAATAATTATTTTTATAAAAATAACTTATTTAATTATATTTAAAAATTACTTAAAGTTAGTGTTGTATACACGTTAATTTATGGTTTAATTACTTAAATTATTGTATAAATTAATAGTTTAATGATTCAATTGACTTAATCAATAGTTAATTTACATAATAAGGTATTTATTAAATATTTTTAATTTATTTTATATTATTTATTTTAATTTATATACATTTAATTACATGATATACATAGATATACATATAATTTAGTTATAAATACTAATATATAATATTAGTATATTATAAATAGGTTAAAAATAATTAAAATTAATATATACAAGTGTACAATATAGATTACTTTAGGATTAAGTTAAATTACAATTTATTTATTTTCACTGAATAATTTACCTAATTAATTTAATAATCTAAGTATCTACAATAAATACATAAATAAATCAATATACAAGTATAATATAGTATATAATAAATAATTAAATACGTATGTATAGTAATAGGTATGATTATACATATATACATAGTTACATGTATTTACTTAAATATATGTACATATAATATAAATAGATAGATAGATAATTATATAATTACAACATATATAGTTTAACTTAACATTACTACTTATCTAAATAGATATAATATAGATATAATTTATTTGCATATATTTAAGTTATATAAGTTAATATTTACATTTAGCTTAGTATTAAATAGTATATACAAGTATAAATACAATATACATGTGATTTTTGTGTATTTTTGGGTATTTTTAAGCTTTTATGGTATTTATATATTTAATAGAGGTAGGAGAAGAGAGAGAAAAGGTGAGATGAGAGAAGAAGAATTGTGTTTTGTATTTTTTGAATATGTTTCTTTTATTAAGTTTTAGAGTAAACCGAACCGTAGGCTGATATGTTTTACCAGCCGAGGGATTAGGAATACTTTGAAACTTTGTACACACTAAAACAAATATCTAATCCTAATCAAGACAGGTTTCTTTTATTTATTTACAAATTTTTTATATTTTTTTCTATATTTTCGATCTCATCCAAATCAAGCCTTAAAGGAAGATGCAACCAGGACCTAAGGCCTCTAAATGTGTTTTAAGGGTTGGAAATGAGATGTAAACATTCCAAAACATCTAGCACATTACAAGAAAGGTGTTTCATCATTTAAACCTAATTTTCACTGTGAATTTCACTAAAATTTCATATTAGACAATTAATCTCATTTCATTCTTGCATGCTACTGGCAAGAACTTGAAGCATGGATTACAAGCTTTCAAAATCAGTTTGAAGATCTGGAAATCATATATTAACCCTATGACACATTTAGCCATCCATATAAAACATGTTCAAGCATGAAAACATAATTTTTAACTTTGAATTTCATTCAACTTCAACTTGTACACTTTACACTGTTACAAACTAACAATGCTTTCTAACATCAATTTCAAGCTAGTTTCAAGCAGATTTGAGTCAATCAATTGTACAAGAATGCTTGTTCACTAAGTTTTAATCATTACAAATCACGAATGACTCATTCAACCTCATAAAACTCAACTCAACACACTATGAAGTTCTTCCAGAACTAGCTACTACATTCACTTTCAAATCTGTGCATTACAAATCTTCATCAAGTGCCTTTGGAATCCACATCTCATCTCATATCAGGATTGTAAAATTACATCCTAGATCTGAGATGGATGATTAAATCCCAAGAAAATTCATCTCAAACTCTTTTTTAACGTCTTGAAAACCAAGGGAAACCAAACTCCACTCCTAAAAAAAAAAATCCTTGAAATCTTAATTTGATTTCCATCTTACTCTACAGACAATGTAAGATGGAAATTCATATCAAGCTTTCAGAACCATGAAAACTCAATCCAATAGTGTTTCAAAAGTTCTTTGATAGATCTATGAATCATTTAAAGCTGGATTGAAGCTTGAAGAACGAGATGAATTGTAACGACCCGGTTCCCGAGTCCCTACGAGACACGAGAACCGGACCGACTCGACTAATCCCAAGACCTAGTCGTCCAACGAGGAAGTAACCAAAAGACAGTAAAATAAACCACATTCAGCATGAATATAACTAACAGTAAGGAAGTACAGCAGTAAGGAAAGAAACTACTACAGTAGGTACCACCACAACAGTAAAACAGCATTTATCATATAACCAGAACTGCAGGTAAAGAAGGTACAGCGGAAACAAAAACTACTCACTAGAACAGAAACAAAAGGGGGTACAAAAAGGCTGTGGTAACTCTACTGGACCCTACTCGGCCCAGCGTCCTCTGCAGCCGCCGACCCTGGCTGCTCAACACCTGGTCCTGAAAAAGGTAACGAGTGTAACACGTCAGCAAAACACTGAGTAGAGTGGCAAACTAACTAAAGGCAACAGTAGAGTGTACAGTAGCTGTTATGTTCTATTACTTCCTTTATTCACATCTTTCAATTTTTCTCACTATTTCATTTATTTCTCAGATCCTTTACTTGATCTCGAATGTCCTCGTGGGAACGATCTTAATTGCAGTCTTTTCCAAAAGTAGAAGTAGCACGTGGTGCTCTCCTGGCCGGGAGAGTCCCCCGTGGTGATCCTACCCTCAGTCAACCACCCCAAGGTCACTGACAGACGTAACGGTGACTACGGCACGCGCGATAAACGCACAGGTAGCTAGCCCGCATTGGCACGCGGTCAGTCGTTTCCGTTAACGGGTGCGCCCAAAGCACAGCACGGAACCAGGGCAGAGCCCTCTCAGTAACAGGGGTCCAACCCCTCCACAGTAACCAAACCGGGGCCTTGCCCCTCCACAGTCCGCGCACCCTCGCCTGACTACCCTGGTTTGCCTTAGTGGGCCTAACAAGTCGGTGAAGGAGGCTAGCAGAACCCCGGGGCCCGTGGGGTAGCTAGTACTCTCCTAACACTACTAGCTCTCCTCGGTACTACGTACACGAGGGCCAACAAGTTGGTACAGAGCGGCCAATCCTAACCCCGGGTCCCTGGGGCGGCTGGCCCCACTCTGCACTAAACAGGTACAGGTACTTCCCTTGGTACTGCGTACCCAAGGGACAGTACAAACTACATCTCAGTTCCATTCCTTTTTCTTTCCAGGAGTTCCACTCCTAATTGCCCGTAGGGTTCCAGCTCTTTATCTCAGAACATCATATGTTTCACTTTCCAGATTCACGTTCTCAAAATCCATGATCTCAAACATGTTTCTTTATTCATAACAGGCAGCTGTTAATTCAAATTACAGGCAGCTTTATATTCCTTTCCATTTTTCCAAGACTGCAGTATTATACATTCCACTAGTTTTTCCATCCTAAGATTCATGCCACATCCTAGGATCTAGCATACAACTAGTTTTCCAGCCCTAGGATTCATGCATCACCTAGGAGCTATCATTCCATACATTTCTCATTCCTAGGATTCATGCAATGTCCTAGATTCTAGTTATGGTTCCATACTTTAACAGATTTTTAAAAAAATAACTTAAGCCACTCTACCAGGTACAACGGGAGTAATGGGGGCGTGATCGGGAATCCCGCGTGCCTCCGCGACTCTCAAGACTGCAACTGAACGAGATCCTGTGACAAGGATCAAACACAAGGAGTGTCTCAAAACAGTGTATAGCTACTGTAGATGAGTAGAGGAATTAATTCTGAAGAGAACGCAACTCGAATCGCGGAAAACGGAGCCCGAACGGGCCGTAAACGGGTCGAGAAAGACGATACTATGCAAAATCAGACGTCTGGAACTCCCTCCAGACGTCTTAAACGGTGGATCAGAGAATTTACCTGTTCAGCGTGGTTTCCCAGACGTCCAGAAGTCTGCGGGGACGTCTGTCCTATACCCCAGACGTCCGATGGTCCACACGGACGTCTGTAGATCACTCCCGCCATCTGGTACAACTTCCAGACGTCTGATTCGCAAAGGATGGCGTATCAGCGAACCTGCGCACAGCCAACCCCCCTCCCTCAGTATGTTCAGTCGAGAAGAAGGAAGAAGAAAGCGGAAACTCACCTTTCAGACGTCTGTATGATCTTACAGACGTCGACCTTGCCGTCTGGCTATCAACCCAGACGTCTGATTCTGGAAATTTTTCCAGAATCAGATCCCTGCTCGGCCTCCGCTCGCGACGCCGCCCACGTCGCACCTCGCGCGTCTGCTGCTCAGCCCGTAGCAGGTCCCTCTCCGCGTCGCTCCGCGCCCCCTGCGCCCTCCGCCGGCCGGCCAAGCCGCTCCGGCGAGCTCGCCCTCACGGCAGAGCCCCGCCCTCGCACGCTGCACCTCCTCCGCGCTCACTGCGGCTGCCGCTGCCGCCCTCGCGCTCGCTCGCTCTCGCGCTCAGGAAGGAGAAGAAGGAGGAGACGGTGGAGACGGGAGGGGAGGCGTGGCCCTTTTAAGGCCGCGCGAGGAGGAGAGAGAAGGTGGTCGCAGCGCGCCTGCAGCCGCAGAGAGAGAGAGAGAGGAATCGCAGGTCTGCGCGCACAGGCGCGCAGACGAATCTCCCGTGCTAACATAACTGTTCTCCAGACGTCTGGAAACGATCCCGGACGTCTGGTCAGACGTCTGGATGTGATCCCAGACGTCTGGTACGACGTCTGGGCCACATCCCAGACGTCTTAAAAGGCGTCTAGGGCACGCGTTCGTTACAATATAACAAACTCAAAGGAAGTTTCGTCCCCGAAACTTGCGCCAACTAGGGTGCGGGAAAAAGATGTCCAACTAACCATAACAAACTCAAAGAGGACCGAAGTCGGTCCGAAAAGACGTACCCGCGAAAAGCTCCGGGTACCGCTCCCGCATTGCCGCCTCAGGCTCCCAGGTAGCCTCCTCGTACCGCTGGCTCCTCCACAAAACCTTTACCAGGGGTACTTGCTTTCGTCTCAAACGGCGAATGGATCGGTCTAGGATCTGCACTGGCCGCTCGGGGTAGGTCAGGTCGTCACTCACCTCGACGCTCTCGTGACTCAGTACGTGGCTGGGATCGGCTACGTACTTCCTGAGGTTGGACACGTGGAACACGTCGTGCACACCAGAAAGTTGCGGGGGAAGGGCAAGTCTGTAAGCAACGGGTCCAACTCGCTCCAGGACCTCAAAGGGCCCCACGAACCTCGGCGCGAGCCTCCCTCTCACCCCAAACCGCTGTAAGCCCTTCATGGGCGAAACACGAAGGAAGACGTGGTCCCCAACCTCGAACTGCACCTCTCTGCGTCTGCGATCTGCGTAGCTCTTCTGTCTGCTCCTGACAGTGCGGAGTCGTCTGTGGATCTGCTCAACTACCTCCTGACTCTGCCGGATCAACCTGGGGCCAACCTCCCACTTGGTCCCCACCTCAACCCAACTCAAGGGTGCCGTGCATTTCCGTCCGTACAGAGCCTCGTAGGGAGCCATGCCGATGCTCGAGTGATAACTGTTGTTGTATGCAAACTCCGCCAGGGGCAGGTGCTCCTCCCAAGAGCCCCTCCAGTCTAGTACACAGGCACGCAAAAGGTCCTCAAGTGTCTGTATCGTGCGTTTCGACTGTCCGTCCGTCTGGGGGTGGTAAGCCGTGCTAAACCTCAACCTCGTCCCCAAAGCCTACTGAAACTCAGCCCAAAACTGGGACGTAAAGCGGGTATCCCGGTCGGATACGATCTCCCGCGGAACTCCGTGTAGTCGCACCACATCACGGATATACCTCTCTGCCAACTGTGCTGGTCCCAAAGTGACTCGGATCGGCAAGAATCGTGCCGTCTTCGTCAATCTATCCACTATTACCCAGACTGCGTCGTGTCTGCTGGGTAACAGGTAAGCCCACCACCAAGTCCATGGTGATGCTCTCCCACTTCCATTCTGGTACTGGAAGCGGCTGAAGCGGCCCTGCAGGCCTCTGATGCTCGGCTTTCACCTGCTGGCACACTAAGCACTGCTGCACGAACTCACCCACATCCCGCTTCATCCCTCTCCACCAAAACTCGCGTCTCAAGTCATGGTACATTTTCGTGTTTCTGGGATGTATGGTGAATGTGGAACCGTGTGCCTCAGTCAGGAGCTCTCTCAACAGCTCCTCGTCTCTGGGAACGCACAACCGTCCCCTCAAGCGTAGCACCTGGTCTATGAAAGAGAAGTCCCCTGGGTCCCCTGATAGTACTCTATCTCGCAAAGACTGCAAGTACGGATCGGCCATCTGTCCCGTGATGATGCGGTCTATCAACTCTGGCCTGGTCTGCCGTGTCACCGTCACTGCCCCACAGTACCCTCATAACTCTAGAGGTCGCCAACTGCCCACCTCCTCCAAAAAGGCTCCAACTCTGTAACTGTAGACTGGCCAAGCGTGCGGGCGCCTTACGGCTCAAGGCGTCAGCCACCACATTGGCCTTTCCCGGGTGGTAGGAGATGCTGCAGTCGTAGTCCTTCAGGAGCTCCAACCAACGTCTCTGTCTCATGTTGAGCTCCTTCTGGTCAAAAAGATATCTGAGGCTCTTGTGATCTGTAAAAATCTCGAAGGTCTCACCGTACAAGTAGTGCCTCCATGTCTTCAGCGCGAAGACAACAGCTGCCAACTCTAGATCGTGGGTAGGGTAGGTATGCTCATGGGGCTTCAGTTGCCGCGAAGCGTAAGCGACCACGTGATCCCTCTGCATGAGCACACCTCTTAACCCCTGCAAGGAAGCATCCGTGTACACAACGAACCCGCCACTACTGTCAGGGATGGTGAGCACGGGAGCCGAGGTCAACCTCTCCTTCAGCTCCAGAAAACACGCCTCACAGGCGTCTGTCCAAGCGAAAGGCACGTCCTTCCGGGTCAACTGTGTCATAGGATGCGCAATCTGTGAAAATCCTCTGATGAACCGTCTGTAGTAACCTGCCAGTCCCAGGAAACTGCGAATCTCAGTGACTGAACGCGGTCTCTCCCACCTGAGCACTGCCTCGACCTTGGCGGGGTCCACCGCCAGGTCGTCCCCAGAGATCACATGACCCAAAAAGGTCACCTCCCTCAACCAGAACTCGCACTTGCTGTATTTGGCGTACAGCCTGCGTCGTCTCAGAGTGTCCAGAACCATCCGCAACTGCTGTCCGTGCTGCGTCCGATCTCTAGAATAGATGAGTACATCATCTATGAAAACCACCACAAACTGGTCCAAGTACGGTCTAAACACCCGGTTCATCAGGTCCATGAAAGCAGCGGGGGCATTGGTCAGCCCAAACGGCATGACCAAAAACTCATAGTGTCCGTACCGGGTGCGGAAAGCTGTCTTGGAGACGTCAGTCTCCCTGATCCTCAACTGGTGGTATCCAGACCTCAAGTCGATCTTGGAAAACACCGTGGCACCCCGCAACTGGTCAAACAAATCGTCGATCCTCGGCAGCGGATATCTGTTCTTGATGGTGACCCTATTCAGCTGTCGGTAGTCCACACAAAGGCGTAGGGTCCCATCCTTCTTCTTCACAAACAGTACCGGGGCTTCCTAGGGAGACGCACTGGGCCTCACGAAACCTTTCTCCAAAAGGTCCTGCAACTGAGACTTGAGCTCTCGCAGCTCAAGCGGTGCCATCCTGTATGGCGCGGTGGAGATGGGGCTGGTCCTTGGTACTAGTGAGATCTCAAACTCGATCTCACGCTCGGGCGGTAGTCCTGGTAACTCGTCTGGAAACACGTCGGGGTACTCTCTGACCACCGGGATGCTCTGGAAGTCTGCCACGGGGCTGTGCTCTGCCACCACACAAGCTAGGAAGCCCTCACACCCCTGGCTCAAAAGTCTCGCCGCCCGAAGTGCCGAAATGCACCTGAAACCTCCATCCACTGGCTGCCCGTGAAACTCGAAAGAAGGCAACTCCGGAATGGAGAAGACAATCTTCCTCTCAAAACAGTCTACCAAGGCGTGGTAAGCAGACAGCCAATCCATCCCCAGAATCACTCCAAAGTCCTCCATCTGTATCATAATCAGGTCAGCTGGCAGGCTATGTCCCCCGATGCTGACCCCGCAACCCGTGTACACCTCCTCAGCTACAAACAGCTGACTACTCGGACCTCTGATTACGAACGGATTCTCTAACAGTGTATAATCCTGGTCCAAACTAACTGCGAAACTGGCTGCGACAAACGAGTGCGTAGCGCCGGAATCGAAAAGCGTGTAAACGAGTCTGCCAGAAACTGAAACCATACCTGCTACCACGGATCCCGATGCTCTGGCGTCCCTGTGTGTTAGGGCGTTGATACGCCCCTCAGCTCTAGGTGCGGACGAAGCAGCCACACTCTGCGTCGGACGGGTAGGTGCTGGCCGGTACCCTCCTCGCGACTGCTGTCCTCCTCCTCGTGCCTGGGAACTGTGGCCTCCTGCGCACCCTCCAGTGCTCTGCGCGGGAAGTATCTGCTGACCTCCTGCCCTAGATGGGCAGTCCCTCCTGACGTGGCCCGGCTGGCCACACTGGTAGCAGAGGGGAACCCGACTCCCGCCCTCAGTGAGTCCCTGCTGTCGGCTAGGCGGGGGTACGGTGCTGGCGACTGGCCCCTGTCGAGGGCCCCCAAAGGCCACTGATGGCCCTGCACAACGTGACAGCTCTCCTGCGGATGCCACGTGTCTCCGTTCTCGCCGGCCCTGTGAGAAGTCTGGCTGAAAGGGCCTCTTCCGCCCGCCGTCGGTCTCTCGCGCGGACGGGTTGGTCTCCTCGTAAGTCATAGCTGCCTCTACCACCCTCGAAAACGTCGGCAGCTTCAGGGGTTTGACATACCCCCGGATCGCCGGCCGGAGCCCCTCGGTGAACCTCCAAAGGCGCTCCTCCTCAGTGGCTGCCGCTGTCGCTGCAAAGCGAGACAGCTCCAAGAAACGCGTGCGGTACGCGCTCACGGTCATCGTCCCTTGGCGGAGAGTGTGGAACTCCCGCCTCCTCTGGTCCTGCCACGTCTGGGGAAAGTACTGCTCGCAGAAGAGGGTGACGAACTGGTCCCACGTCGGCTCGTCCCTCTCCTGTCCCCGGACCGCCCTCCACCACCGGTGTGCCGCACTCTCCAGCTGGTACGTGGCAAAAGCCACGCTGCACTCCACCGGGGGGCGAAGGGTGTCGAAGATCTTCTCCAGCTGCTCAAGCCAGTCCTCTGCCTCGGTCGGGTTCTCATCCCCCTTGAAGGAGGGGGGCTTCAGCTTCCGGAACTGTCCGAAAAGCTCGAAGTGGCGCTGTAGGGGAGGTGCTGGTGCACCTCCAGGCGAAGGTGCCTCGTGTACAGAAGTGTCGGAGGAAGGTGGGGGCGGCAGGGGCCCATCCCCTCCCTCGTGTCCAGCGCCGTGTCCGTCGCGTGGTCCCACAGAGGACTCCCCCTCTACAACCCCAGGAGGAGGTGCTCGGGGCGGTGGGTGGAGCTCCTCTCGTACAATATCCTGTATCAGTCTGGCGAGGTCTTGGGCCTGGATGCCAAGGAGTGGTGGCTGGTCCACCGAGACGTCAACGACAGCACGTCCACCTCACCGACCTCGCCCTCGGCCGCGCCCGCGGCCAGTCTCGCCAGTCCCGCGACGAGGCATCTCCTGCAAGGAGACGCGAAACAAAACGGAAACATCAAAACAGACAGTACCTAACAAAACTTCTAAGAGCTCATGTTAAGAGATATGTTGTGGTGGCTACTCTAGCTATAAACATGTGAATTGGTTATTTTCCAGTCAGTTGATTCACTTCTCGGGACGACCTTGCTCTGATACCATCTTGTAACGACCCGGTTCCCGAGTCCCTACGAGACACGAGAACCGGACCGACTCGACTAATCCCAAGACCTAGTCGTCCAACGAGGAAGTAACCAAAAGACAGTAAAATAAACCACATTCAGCATGAATATAACTAACAGTAAGGAAGTACAGCAGTAAGGAAAGAAACTACTACAGTAGGTACCACCACAACAGTAAAACAACATTTATCATATAACCAGAACTGCAGGTAAAGAAGGTACAGCGGAAACAAAAACTACTCACTAGAACAGAAACAAAAGGGGGTACAAAAAGGCTGTGGTAACTCTACTGGACCCTACTCGGCCCAGCGTCCTCTGCAGCCGCCGACCCTAGCTGCTCAACACCTGGTCCTGAAAAAGGTAACGAGTGTAACACGTCAGCAAAACGCTGGGCCGAGTAGGGTCCAGTAGAGTTTCCACAGCCTTTTTGTACCCCCTTTTGTTTCTGTTCTAGTGAGTAGTTTTTGTTTCCGCTGTACCTTCTTTACCTGCAGTTATGGTTATATGATAAATGATGTTTTACTGTTGTGGTGGTACCTACTGTAGTAGTTTCTTTCCTTACTGCTGTACTTCCTTACTGTTAGTTATATTCATGCTGAATGTGGTTTATTTTACTGTCTTTTGGTTACTTCCTCGTTGGACGACTAGGTCTTGGGATTAGTCGAGTCGGTCCGGTTCTCGTGTCTCGTAGGGACTCGGGAACCGGGTCGTTACATGAATCCTAATTTAACCTTTGTCAAATGCTATGGATAGCATGAAGAGAAAAATCAGATCAAGCAATGAAATCCCTTGAGATTGAATCCCAAATCTTCAGACTTCTCATTCTGAATTAAAACCCAGATGAACACACTAAAATCCATTATAGTGAAATCTAAATCTGATCCATATGAGCATTTGAATCATTGCTCGAGCCTCAAATCGGGAGGACTGATCATCCTTGGCTCTAACTCTCATTAAAGAACCAAAACTCTGATCAATATCAAATCAATACCAAATCTGAGAAAATCTACAAATCAGCTCATTCAAAATCAGAATAAGGCGATTGTGAACAAGTGTAATGAATGGAATGACCCTTAGATGATTTTTGGTGCTCAAATCAGATCTGAATGCTTAAGGCATCAAATCTGATTTGCTGCCTTGATGCGTGGGTGACTGACGATTAAAAACGTAAGGAAAACACGAAGAAGTGAGTGTGAAGTAAGGGGGAAGATCAGATGAACATGATGAAGGGGTGAATTCATCTCCTCTAATCTAGATTAATCAAAGGAGATGGAATGGTATTACGCTAATCTACTGCTATCTTACTACCAAATCTGTGAATTCGCTAGCTAATTCTACTCCTAATTGATCTATACTACACTAACAAATACTACAACTATCCTAGAAAGAAGTAAATTCTAGTCTAATTGGAGGAATGGGTTGCCTGGATCCACAGCAAGTTGCTGTGGTGACGAAGGGGGATGCAAGGATCTTCAACTAAAGAATGAGGTCCCTGGATTGCAATTGGTTGCTGCAATGATGAATCGAAGGGGAAGACACCGCCCCTGTCATCGGCGGTCAACGAAGAAGGAAGAAGAGCTGAAGACGTAGATGAAAGGACCAACTCAAATGGGGAGAGAGCTGGTCATGCGTGTGTGAGGGATGATGAGTGCTTAAGTAGAGGCCTAAGTGAATCAAGGCACGACTAAGGTGAGATTAGGCATTTAGAGCTTCAATGGTAGGATGAACTCAAGAGGAGTGCGGGAAGATTCAAACTCAATCTCCACCGCTAGATTAGAATTGGGGCTGCAACGATACTTTGTGTGGGAGCGCGAAATCAAGGAAGCAAGATCCATCGTCAGATGAATGGATCAATGAATCAACGGCACCTGTACATCGAGTTCTTCGTGGTGAATAATGCTCACGCGAGACAGAGGTGTGCTAGAGATTTTGTAAAGAGGTCCTTGAAGTGAAACGGTGCATAATTTGCATAAAAACCCATAAGTGGCTAAAAGTGAATCAGAGCAGTCCAAAAGTCCTTATAGAAATGCCCCTGTGGGTTTTCAAATAGGTCCTTGAAAGGTTTTGGCTTAAGAAAATGTATATAAATGAGGACCTAAATGTAAACAACTAATTCTAAGGTCTTATTGATGTTCAAATGCAATATAATTTTTATGATAGCTTAATTAAACATATTAGAAGTTAATTCAACCCTTGATTTTAACTTTTGAGCTTAGGAATGTGTTCAATTGGCAGTTGGATCATCAATTTGTATTTATTAATAGAATATCTCATGAATTTGACCTAATTATGCATTTTTAACATAAACGTTATGTTTTCGATCATTTTTCTTAAATCCCACACTTAACTTATTTAATATGTTAATTAGATAGTGTTTAACTAGGTTTATAGCTTAACTTGGACATTTTAGCTATGATGAGACACACCTCATCAGCACCTCTACACTTGCATCTCTACTCTCTCTCTATCTCTTTTATATTTCTAATTACCCTTGTTCAAATTACTCTTATTCTAGTTAATCTTTGTTCTAGTTGTTTTCTAGTTGTTTTAGTTCTAGTTGTAGGAATTCTTCTTTTCATACTAGTTGTAATCAAACATCATAGATTAATAAAAGTTCATTTTTTATTTCATCTATTTTGATGTTCTATGCTTTCAATTACTTAATTCAAATTTTATTCGCATTCGTAGTTAGATCTAGAAATTAGGCGCTTCAATTATTGTATTTTGATCTCCATTCAAAAATCCAAAAAAAACTAGCAAAACATAAAATACCTAAAAAAATACTTGAACGTTTTGAAAAGCGACAAAAACTCTAATCACCTCCCTAAGATGACTTGAACTCCCAATATTATTTCAAACATCTTTCAAGTTCGGCTTTACAAATTTTAAAATAATCCGGACTTTCTCATTACAATGACCATGTTTTATCTTAGGAGACTTTCAGTGATCAATACACAACTAAGAATTCTATCAAAACTCACTGCAAAATTTGCATTGTAGTGCACGCAACAAAATCCTAAAGAACTATGAGGTATCAGGCTACAACAATCTAAAAATCGAACTATAAATGAAATTTATTTTTTTTTCAATGAATATAAGTATGAAATTTAATAGAGAACTAAATCTACCATACAATGAAATTTATCTTTTTACCAACAATATCTTGAGAACTTAAATAAATGTGGCAATTTAAACTTCCAATTTTATGGTTAACCAAACTTTTAGGATTTAAACTATGTTTACCAACATGGGAATTACTGAATTTAAAAATTAACTTTCCATGGTGATAAAATTTCAAAGAATCATTCCAATGCAATTCGAGAGTATTATGATTAGAATCACCATTTGAAAATTGTCGATTTTGCTCAAGAAAACAAACTGAATAAGAAAACCTCATAGTAAGGGCTTTTCTCAGGAGTGCAAAGTGACATGCTTTAAAGAGCATAGAAGAATGAGCATGAAAGCACGAAAAGTATGTAAGTAGAAGCGCTTTTTCTTTTAGAAAATGATTTGGAAGTTGTGCTGAGAAAAGGTTGCCAAGCGATCCTATTTATAGGTGAAAATCGAGCAAGAAAGTTTTTGAATTCTTTTGGTTGATCAAATTCTAGTTATTGATTAATGAAATTGACACATGATTGATCAAATTTTCTCTTTGATCAATTAATGATTGGCCAATTAATTTTGTTTTTGATCGACCTAACTACAACTTAAAAAGGATTTCTTAGTTTGGCTCAAAGGTTGATCAATTTACCTATTTTAATAGATCAAATAGTTTGATTGATCAATTGACTAAATTTGGTTGATCAATTGAAGATAAAACTTAGTCGTCTTAGAAAAGCATCTATTAAATCTTGAGATTCCTTACATAAATTCTAGATTCAAGAAACATAAAAAGATTTACAATTGCACTTGAATAAGAATTCTTTTAACTTGATCCATTATTAGAATTGAGCTTCAAGAGCGTAGTCCTGAACGATTAGTCCATAATAAAATGTAATTTTGTTTTCATCAAGATAGAAGTCTCAACATGTACAAGGTGACCAATTTCCAAACACCCCAAACGGCAGAAGGAAACCTTTTCATAAATAACATGCTGTTGAATCTTAACGTCCCCATTTAAAATACAAACAAAATCCTTATGAAGAGCAAATAGATCCAACTCCACACAAACCCTAATATAACTAGGGTGGAAGCCTTGAACTATTCTATGGCCAACACAAACAAGGTAACCTAGTTTGTAAGCTAGAGAGACTAAAGCATTTAGATGTAAGAGGTAGAGATTTAAACCAAGAAAATTGATCCATATTGATGCTCGAGTGGTTGGAGTATCCGTGAGGAAGGAGGAAGACTATCTAATAAATTATATTTACATTTTGTTGAGAGTAGTGGATTAAAGCGAGAAGACTTGACATAAATCCAAATAATAGCTCAATGGATAGCCCAATGCCTAGCATCAAAAGAAACAAAATGAAATCCAAGGGAAAGATTCAACCTTTTCACAAGAATGCCATTAAGAATGTGGGGGGAGGTTTCACCCCTAAGATGTTAGATGGGAGGAGAGGGCAATGACTTCTTTCATGGTGAAGATGGTAGAAGCTTGCCCATCAATCTGCATGGGTGGAATGCAAAGAAAGATGCAAAAAGGAAATAGAAAATGGGCCTTTAGCTCCTAATCCTGCAACTGCCAAGGCGAAGGATGCCCTAAGTGACGGAGGCAAACCTCCAAGCCTTGATTCAGGCTATAGTAGGGGATCAGGAGGCTGAGGCTTGTCAAGAGCATGATGAAGATCAACAAATGGGGGAAGAAGAGTAAGGGTCCTCAGGCAAAAGGCCCTCTCCTGAAGGTTGTTGCCCTTTGTCCGACGTGTAGCATCGACCACCAAAAGAAGAAAACCAAAAAACTAATGAAACAAAAAAGTATAACAGCATAAGTCACAAAGTCAATAAAGGTGCAACGATACATACTTTATGCTATAATTAAGTGCATCTTGAATATTAATATATCATTCTAAATTGAAAATATTTTGATTTAATTAATTTAAATATTAAAGGTCTATATTTTTGCATATTTTCTCCTTTAAAAAATAACATATTTCATTTAAAATACTTTTGCATATATGCCAACTAAATTGTCAATATTACTTAAGAGGTTCTGTATATTTATGAATTTTGCTCAAGAATATCATCGGGCATGTCATTTACATAGATATATAGCTAAAGCGATATGGTTCTTAATTTAGTTGATTTCTAGCAAGAAAATTTTCATTTTTTAGGAAACAATCCAAAACAATATGGAGATAGCTTTCCCCCTGCCTTCATATCATAATATTTAACCTATATATTTTTAGCCAAAAAAAAATCTCCATAATTTTGAGCTAGCTTGTGTAACACCCTACCTAGATCTCGATAGCAAGATTTTGCAAAGTTTTAGTAGGAGTTAATCCATGCCTTGATTAACCATTGTATTGATGTAAGATAGCTTGCATACATGATGGATTTGTAATTAGGTTATATCAATGGAGGGGCATGAATGGGAAATGAAATAACTTTGTAGAAAATAACAAAGGACATACATATAATATTACATATTAATGTGGAAGTATGGATGTAAAAATTATTTTCCTCGATCCATCCGAGCATACACCACCAAACTAAATGAGCGAGAGAGAGAGAGAGAGAGAGAGAGAGGAGTCCTATCTAAGTAGGAATATATAGTAGAATCTCGTCACTAATCCTGTTTACACATATTCGTATTTTCCATTAATCCTGATACGGAATGATATATATATATCGTGAGTAGAGCGATCGAGTTCTATCTCCGAAATGATCGAAGCACGTGTGCGTCAACGATCCCTTCGGTGCAGCATCCAATCGAAATAATTAAGTAACGGCGAATCTCTCATTCGGTACGTATGACGTCAATGAGCATCATCGACTCCTTCATAGACCACCAAACATATAATTATGTACCGATTCAAGAAGGCGTACGTCGACACCAACTACTGGCAATAATATTAATGATTGAGCATCAGTTTGCAAATATTTGTATGATCAACATCGATTTCCATGCACTTCCTGTGAATGGGTGTCCTGTGTCCTCACACGTACATTTGGATTGTAGGCTCCTTTTTTTTTGATGAAATGTGAGTTATGACAAATGTGACCTTCAATTACATTTTTCTCATTTCTACCGATTGCATGCAATTAGGTTACCGCTTTGTACTTTTGTTTCAAAATTTGTAGATGTCAATTTTCAAGTACACTCAATCAATCAATAGGTATATTCATTTGGACTTTTTTGGGAACCATGCATTTACCTACGTTGAAAGTATTGCGTGCGTGTGTGTATATATATATATATATATGCATTGTTCACGAGTTTTTTTCTTTTATAGTGACATGATCGAATGCATGATTTTGACGTTGATCAGCATTCCAAATCACTAGGAGAGGACCTTCTGAGTTGCAACGACGATGCTGTTAAGCTTAAAGTACGAAAATTTCAAGATTAAACAAGCTTGTCTTCAGAAACTATATACGTACGGTGATATATTATCGACCTCTTCTATGACGTATGAATCGAACCGTTGGCTCTTTTTCTAGAAATGGAATCTAAAAATGTTTTATTCTTATCTTTTTTCTTTTATTAATTGTAATCCAAACAAAAAAGGACGAGAAAAGAAAAGGTAGAAAGAAATCAATGAACAAATAAAAACAGTTGAGCATTATCAAACTCAAGTCTCAATCACGAGAAATAGCTACGCTTAGGCATCACCGTACATCAAAAGCCATCCAATGGCAGTGAGTAATTGTCAATCCAAGAAGACACTGCCTTTAAAATGTGGAAACCGTAACCATATGTGATATGTACCCTTTAGCAAATAGTCTTTTATACACAGGTGACAATGCAAGTGTACAACATATGTTTTATAAATAACAATAGCAGATCTGTGAGTACGGTGGTTCAGGAAAAACTTTCCACCGAAAGCATTGAGAAGGTATCAGAGCTTAGGGCTCCAAGAGGCGGGGGGCTCCTTATGACAACCTTTCTTCTTCATCTAAAATCGATATTATTAAGGATGTTCGTTGATTGGAGTAACTCCATGCTGTGATTGCCCTTTCTATTTTCTCCTTTCTTTCAGTTTGTTGCATTTCAGAGATAGGCTGCAGTTAAATATCGCGCGTCGTTTCAGTTTTTCTTCATATATCAAACGTTGTTTCTCTAGTTGTCAATTGCTCTATTTTTCACTTTATTGTTCGGTTCTGCTGTTCTTGCTCTTTTCTACAGTTTTGCTCTATTCGACAATGTTGTTTCAACTTGTTTTCTGATGGCTGATTCAGAAGGTTCAACATTCATGTTTGAATCTTAAAACTATCTTCCCTACAACTGCAATGCCTAATATACACCATAGTATTCCATATAAATTAAATGCCTCCAGCTATGCTTTATGGAAAGCACAACTCATTCCTATTTTAAATGCATATGACTCAGTTGGTCTGATCTATGGTACTTGTCTGCCTCCACCAAAGTTTATCTCAGATTCAAATTCAGATGCACTTATTCCTAATGAAGAATACATGGTCTGGTATAGGGAAGATCAGCTTGTATCTTTAATCTCTGATGATATTTGTTCTGAAATACTTGATCTTACTTCTGCACATTCAGTTTGGGTTTTTCTTGACAATTATTTTTCCACTCAAACAAAGGCCAAGAATTTTCAATATAAAACAGAACTGACTGCTCTCAAGAAGGGGGACAGGTCCATTACCGATTACGTCAATAAAGCCAAGTTGACCTTTATTAATCTAGCGACTTCTGGACGAAACATTGATCGTGAAGACCTTTTACTTGCTATCTTAAATGGATTAGGGCCTGAATATGACCTAGTTGTTGCTTCATTAATGACCAAAGCTAACCTAATGTCCTACGAAGAAACTGTAGGCCTCTTACTGTCTCATGCACAAAGGTTGCTCAAAAATAAGCCTAAGCTTGAAGCTAGGATTAATCAAGTCAATACTCAATCGAATGATCAGACAAATTCTGGCTACTTTTACAAGAGGTGGCAAACGTGCAAATCAAGTAAGGGGAGGTTTATAATACAAAGGTGGTCGTACGGGACAAGAGGCCGATTCAATCCACAATCTGTTGGGCGACATTACTATGGTAACAATTTTAAATTGTTTTATCATACAAAGGTGGTTGTACTGGACAAGAGGCCGGTTCAATCCACAATATGTTGGACGACATTACTATAGTGGCTGCAGTAACAATTTTAAATTGTTTCATTCTTCAGGTCAATGCCAAATTTGTGGAAAATATAACCATATTGGTTTAAATTGTTACCATCAATTCAACCATGCTATTGCACCTCAAGCTCAATTGATAGAATCATCTAAAAACTGCTATCAACCATGGCATCCTAACTCGGGTGCAACCCATCATGTCACAAATTCTCTGGCCATTCTTGATATTAACTCTGAATACTCTGGAACTGAAGATATTCAGTTTGGAAATGGAGATGGTGAGAAAATTTATCATATTGGTGCAAAACATGCTAACATAAATAATCAGCTATTCTATTTAAAGCATATTCTTAGAGTTCCTCATGCATGCAAAAAATTACTCAGTTAGAAAGTTTGCAAATGAAAATAATTGTTATTTTGAGCTTCATTCGAATTTTTTTGATATCAAGGACGAAGCCACCAAAGCTCTTCTATTCTAGGGACAAGTACGTGATGGTCTATATCAATTATTGCTGCCCAAGTCTCTGTCTACACAAAAGAAGAAGGAGGTTTTCACATCTTCATCAGTTTCAGTAAATGCAGCATCTATGCCTAGGCTTCCTCTTTCCATATGGCATGCTCGTTTGGGTCATGCAAACATTTCTTTAGTCAACAAGTTGCTTTCCTCTTGTGGGTTTCAATTTTATGATGATATGAATGAGCACCTATGTGATTAATGCATGCAAGGGAAAACACATAAAATTCCTTTGTATTGCACTGACACAATTAGCGAAAGTCCATTTGATATTATCTTTACTGATGTATCTATTACTAGATATGATGGTACTAAATATGCAGTTACTTTTATAGATGACTTCACTAAGTTTGTGTGGATATATCCTCTACAACAGAAATCAGATGTCTATTCCATTTTTCTTCAATTTCCAAATTTGTTCAGACACAATTCAATAGGAAAATCAAAGCAGTTCATTCGCTTTCCTATTGGCTGAAGAAAGAAGGCATTTGTCGTAGGGTTTCTGCACCATACACTCCAGAACAAAATGGGTGTGCCAAACGGAAAAATCGGCATATAACTGAAATTGCAGGAGCTCTCATTGCTCAATCAAAGGATCCTTTGCATTTTTTGTTCCTTGTATTTCACACAGCTATGCGTCTTATAAATATGCTTCCTTCTATGGTTACCTATTGTCCTATTCCTTACACGTTATTATTTAGGAAAGACCCTGATTATGATTTTTTGAAATCCTTCGATTATGCTTTTTATCCCTTACTAAAACCATATACATCTCATAAGCTACAACCTAGGTCACTATGCCATTTTTATGGGATACTCTTCTCAGTACAAGGCTTATAGGTGCTACAGTCCTGTAACTCCAAGTTCATAATGGCTAGACATGTATATTTTGATGAGACTGTTTTTCCTCTCCCGCATCAACAGTCTTCTTCAATTGCTCCAACATTACCTCAAACATCTCATGTTTTACTACCTGTTAAATATTTGATCTCTCAACAGGGATCAGCATCAAGTTCCTCTGGTATCACAAATAAATCTCCCACTACCACATCAACTCAACAACTTGTGGCCCCCTCCACCATCGATAACTCCGCTGGAAATTCATCTCCAGCACATGAGGCTTCCTCACAAACAAAAAATGTTGCTTCTTCTTCACAACTGGCTGCACCTGTTTCTACTTCAAAAAACGCAGCATCTACTGATACCTTTTCACAGCCTACGACAGTGTCCACTCCAATTCAGCGGTAACATCATATGGTAACTAGATCTATGCTTGGGATTTTTAAGAAAATAATCTTTTGCAATACTTTATACCCTCTACCGACAGCACTTCAACTTCAAGCACATGAGATAGAGCCTACATGTTTCACATAAGCCACCAAACATGCTTGTTGGAGAAAAGCAATGACAGAGGAAATAAATGCCTTATTATATAATCAAACTTGAATATTAGTTCCTTGTAAGGCCCATGTGAATATTTTGGGTAACAAATGGGCATATAGAATCAAAGGAAAATTAGATAGGTATAAGGTACAATTGGTTGTCAAAGGATATAACCAATCTCATGGGATTGATTATTTTGAAACCTTTAGTCCTATTATAAAAATCAACAGTTCATGTTCTACTTGTTTTGGTTGCCTCAAATGGATGGCACATGAGGCAACTCGATGTTCAAATGCCTTTTTACATGGAAACTTAAATGAATGTGTTTACATGAGTCAGCCATAAGGGTTTCCGCATCCAAATTTTCCCAATCACATTTGTAAACTACAAAAATCTTTATATGGCTTAAAGCAAGCACCACGTGCCTAGTTTACACGTTTAAGTAATTTTCTTCAAGGGCATGGTTTTCCACCATCAAAAGCAAATCCATCTCTTTTTATTTTTCAATCTTAGACATTCACATATATTTATTGGTCTACATTGATAATATCATGGTTTTCATCTCTAACGCTCAAGCTCTTGAAAAAATAATTTCAATTTTGCAAATTGAATTTCCTATTCGGAATCTTGGAAGACCATCATATTTTCTAGGAATAGAAATTCAATACAGTGCTACAGGTATACATCTCTCAGAAGAATGTTATATTGCTAATTTGCTGCATAAATTTCCCTTGGACGATGTAAAAGCAGTTAAGACACCTATGACAATAGAAATATTATCCATCAATGACTCCTCTTCACTTCCTAATCCACAAATTTTTTGTCAATTAGTTGGAAGTCTATAATATCAAGGCCTGATGTTCTTTATGTTGTAAATAGTCTTTCACAACTTATGCATAAACTAATTGTGCGGCATTACGAGGCTACAATGTGTGTTCTACATTACCTAAAAGGCATAATTGATTATTCAATACAGTTATCCTTCATATCACACATGAATTTGCATGCTTACTCAGATAGTGATTGGGCAAGTTGTCTAGAGGATTGTCGATCCACCACAAGATTTGCTATTTTTCTTAGTTATAGTCTTATCTCTTGGAGCACTAAGAAACAATCTACAGTTGCTCGATCTAGCACTAAAGTAGAGTACAGGGCCATAGCTAATGCTACTGTTGAGGTTACAATCCTTACGGCAAGAATTACATATTTAGTAACAACAAGCCACAGTTTATGATGTGATAACCTACATACCTTGCGGCTAATCCCCTCTTTAATGCCAGAACAAAGTATATAGAAATCGATTTCCATTTTGTCAGAGATAAAGTAACTAAGAGAGATCTTTCAGTTCAGTTTCTTAGTAAAGACTAGGTGGCAAATATTCTAACCAAAGTTTACCATGGAAAATCTTCTATTAGATGTGTCACAAGCTAAACCTTATTTCTAAGACTTAGTTTGAGACGAGGTGTTAGCATATATAATATATACCGTTTAGCAAATGGCCTTTTGTACATAGGTAACAATGCAATTGTACCACATATGTTTTATAAATAGCAATAGCAAATCTGTGAGCACTGTGGCTAAGGAAAAGCTTTCCACCAAAAGCGTTGAGAGAAACAACGACCCAAGAAACCAAAAGAGAACGATAGATAAAAGCAACCAAGAACCAAACTTTGAGAGAGTCACCACTTACTAAGAGATATATCATTGTGGGTCTGTGATCTACTTCAACAGTAATAGAGAGGCAAGGTGAGGCGGCAACTCTGAGGTTCCAAGTGCATGCACTAGAGAAAGATTAGGGTGGCGATGAGTGGAGGTGATCCATCGAGCACGGGGAGGAGGCAACGAAGTTTGTCCATATCAAGAACCATCTCGCTTTGGCCATAATGGCAGGTGACAATTTCGAGGGAGGGACGAGGGGATAAAGAATCTCAAAGGTAGAGGTTTGGGAGGGGAAGCTGAGTGGGGATGGTGAAGGAAGGGTGTGAATGGGGGGAACCGAGGGATGCCATTAGACATGATTTTCTTGACAATCACTAGAATGCCATTGGGGAAGTCCTTCTACAGTAATGTGAACAATGCCTATTCCACTTCCCTTCATTGTATTTATAGATGCCATTTTTTCAAGACATCAAACAATAGTTTACTTTATGCAAATCATCTAAGTGAAGGTTCCAACTTCACTATTGTCAATGTAGATCATGTAACTATGGCTTTCAAGATTCACGAGTCATTATCATAACTTTTCCCATTTCCACCATCTAGGTGCTGCATCATCAACTTTTAGCACGTACACTATTCATTTGAAGGAACTTCACAAAGTTCAATATTGGGAGTTACTCTTGTCCTACAAGTCTGCAATTGTTTGACAATGCCACAATCCGAGTAATTTTAGGTTTTATTTGTGCAAAGAGTACATGTTTCTTTAAGCCATGCTCATAATGAATTTCTTTTTTATGCTTTTAAAGGACTTCACTGGTTTAAACAATTAATCACTTCTTGCTATCGCCGCTATTCTCTTTTTTTTTGGAAAGGAGCTTCCTTCTCTTGGAAATGCACATAATTGTTCAGAACTATATGACCTATATTGTGAGACAACATGTAATTTCATAGTTAATTAAGATTAATCATGCAATTAACCCTTCTAATTGTAAATTAGAGTCCTAGCCACCTCAATTGAAATATCAAGGGATTTAGGAACCTAGGAGACCTAAATCTTGAGTTCCATGCATGGTGATGCCCAAAATTTGATTTAATGGTGATTGGCTGTAACGAGCGCGTGCCCCAGACGTCTTTTAAGACGTCTGGGAGGTGGCCCAGACGTCTGTAAAGACGTCTGGGATCACATCCAGACGTCTGACCAGACGTCCGGGATAGTTTACAGACGTCTGACGAACAGTTATGCTCGCACGGGATATTCGTCTGCGCGCCTGTGCGCGCAGACCTGCGATCGCATCTTCTCTGCGGCTGCAGGCGACTGCGATCGTCTCTCCCTCCTCTCCGCGCGGCGTTAAAAGGGGGAGGGGGCGCGCCTCCCCTCCCGTCTCCACCATCTTCCTCCTTCTCTCCTGCCTGTGCGCGAGAGCGAGCGGACGCGAGGGCGCAGCGGCAGCGGCGGCCGCAGTAGGCGCGGAGGAGCTGCGGCGTGCGAGGGCGGGGCTCTGCCGTGAGGGCGAGCTCGCCGGGAGCGGCTTGGCCGGCCGGCGTAGGGCGCAGGGGGCGCAGAGCGTCGTGAAGAGGGACCTGCTGCGGGCGGAGCAGCGGACGCGCGAGGTGCGACGCGGGCGGCGTCGCGAGCGGAGGCCGAGCGAGGTTCTGATTCTGGAAAAATCTCCAAAATCAGACGTCTGGACTGATATCCAGACGGCAAGGTCGACGTCTGTGTGATCATACAGACGTCTGAAAGGTGAGTTCCGCTTTCTCCTTCTTTTTTTGTCGACTGACCGTACTGAGGGAGGAGGGTTGGCTGTGCGCAGGTGTTCGGATTCGTCATCCTTTGCGAATCCGACGTCTGGAAGTTGTACCAGACGGCGGGAGTGACCTCCAGACGTCCGGAGAGACCATCGGACGTCTGGGATCTAGGAGAGACGTCGCCACAGACTTCTGGACGTCCGGGGAACCAAGCCGAACAGGTAATTCTCTGATCCACCGTTTAAGACGTCTGGAAGGAGTTCCAGACGTCTGATTTTGCACAGTATTGTCTTTCTCGACCCGTTTAGGGCCCGTTTGGGCTCCGTTTTCCGCGATTCGAGTTGCGTTCGTTTCAGAATTTATTCCTCTACCCGCCTACAGTAGCTATACACTGTTTTGAGACACTCCTTGTGTTTGATCCTTGTGATAGGACCTCGTTCGGTTGCCGTCTTGAGAGTCGCGGAGGCACGCGGGATTCCCGACCACGCCCCCATTACTTCCGTTGTACCTGGTAGAGTGGTTTTAAGTATTAATAAAATCTGTTAAAGTATGGAACCATAACTAGAACCTAGGGCATTGCATGAATCCTAGGAATGAGAAATGTATGGAATGATAGCTCCTAGGTGTTGCATGAATCCTAGGGCCGGAAAACTAGATTGTATGATAGATCCTAGGATATGGCATGAATCCTAGGATGGAAAAACTAGTGGAATGTATATTACTGCAGTCTTGGAAAAATGGAAAGGAATATATAAGCTGCCTGTGAAATTAATTAACAGCTGCCTGTTATGAACAAAGAAACATGTTTGAGATCATGGAAATTGAGAACGTGAATCTGGAAAGTGAAACATATGATGTTCTGAGATAAAGGGCTGGAACCCTACGGGGAATTAGGAGTGGAACTCCTGGAAAGAAAAGGAATGGAACTGAGATGTAGTTTGTACTGTCTCTTGGGTACGCAGTACCAAGGGAAGTACCTGTACCTGTTTTAGTGCAGAGTGGGGCCAGCCGCCCCAGGGACCCGGGGTTAGGCTTGGCCGCTCTGTACCGACTTGTTGGCCCTCGTGTACGTAGTACCGAGGAGAGCTAGTAGTGCTAGGAGAGTACTAGCTACCCCACGGGCCCCGGGGTTCTGCTAGCCTCCTTCACCGACTTGTTAGGCCCACTAGGGCAAACCAGGGTAGTCAGGCGAGGGTGCGCGGACTGTGGAGGGGCAAGGCCCCGGTTTGGTTACTGTGGAGGGGCTGGACCCCTGTTACTGAGAGGGCTCTGCCCTGGTTCCGTGCTGTGCTTTGGGCGCACCCGTTAACGGAAACGACTGACCGCGTGCCAGTACGGGCTAGCTACCTGTGCGTTTATCGCGCGTGCCGTAGTCACCGTTACGTCTGTCAGTGACCTTGGGGTGGTTGACTGAGGGTAGGATCACCACGGGGGACTCTCCCGGCCAGGAGAGCACCACGTGCTACTTCTACTGTTGGAAAAGACTGCAATCAAGATCGTCCCACGAGGACATTCGAGATCAAGTAAAGGATCTGAGAAGTAAATGAAATAGTGAGAAAAATTGAAAGATGTAAATAAAGGAAGTAATAGAACATAACAGCTACTGTACACTCTACTGTTGCCTTTAGTTAGTTTGCCACTCTACTCAGCGTTTTGCTGACGTGTTACACTCGTTACCTTTTTCAGGACCAGGTGTTGAGCAGCCAGGGTCGGCGGCTGCAGAGGACGCTGGGCCGAGTAGGGTCCAGTAGAGTTGTGATGAGAACCTCATCATGAGCCATAACTAGCTCATTTTGACCCAATACAAAGGATAAAAGCTCCTACATATCTCAAGGAAAGGCTTAACTCAGAGAATTCTGAGTTTGAGAAGAAAACCAGTCATAAGGGGTAAAAGTGCAATTTTACCAGTATAATCTGCATACAGGGTAATTCAGGGCCCAAACACAGGTCAAAACAGCTTAATAAGAATAAAAGTGGGATGAGATGATCTAGCAAGGGCTACAGCACTTCCAAGAAACCAAATGATAATCTGTAACCCTAAAACAACCCACTTCAATTCACAAGGTTCGAGGCAAAGTAAAAATAGAATAAACCCTCTAAAATTCATAGAAAAATAATCTCTAGGGTTTAGAACCTTCAATTTGGCCTTTAGAACCCATTTTGACCTACATTGAGAACCATGCCCAATTAATAACTTAATTTGGGTTTTTGCGCAAATTGACCGGTCAAACAAGGTTTAATATAAAAATAAAATTCACCATCAGATTCCTTAGGTCCTAATTAGTCATGTATAAAAACTTGAGCCTAAGAAGAAACCTCCTTGACCGACTTTACACTTTGGTCCTCATATATTTACTCTTTGGCCCTCAACTTTTGAACCCTCGCATTTAGGCCCCTAACTCTCCTTCGTTCTTTGCAAACAGGTCCCTCCTGCAAAACCCTGCCAGCACCATGCTCCGGCGACCTTGCGCGGAGCATGGCGCCGCGCAGGGTAAGGTGGAGGACCTGGCATGTGTACCGGGGGTGCCCTGCGTCGTCAGCCGTCGCAGGAGCACCCCCATGGTCCTTGCAGCCCCCCATACCGGCCGTGCGAACGCACGGACGGTATGGGTTCGAATTCCGACCATTCTCCGGCGAGGGAGACACGTCGTCTCCCTCCGCCTTCCTCCCTGCTTCAACCCTATAAATACCCCCCGCCGCTCCACCGACCAAGGCAGCTCGGATCTGACGGAGAAAACCCCCAATTTTCCTCTCTTCTCACTCCGGCAGACGCCCACCAGCTCCGGCGGTTCTCCTTCCTCCTCCTCTTCGCTCTGCCGCAATACCAGCAGCAGAGACCTCTTCCCCTGCTCTTTCCGCGTCGCGCAATACCGGCGCGCGCTGCCTCTGCCCCGTCGTCACCGCCGTCCTTCCCCCACTGGGCACCGTCTTCTCCGGCGACAGTCGATACGACTGTCGCCCTGTTCCTCCCCCTTCGTCCCTGCAGTTAAGTTAGACTTACTCCCCTTCTTCTCCTCTTTCTTTCCCCGCTTTCGATTTAGTCAATTAAGCCCTCTACCGACCCTGTTCACCCTCATCCTCTCCGCCTCCGACCACCCTCCGGCGAGCCGCTCCCATCACCTCAGCGACCCACACGGCTCGCCGACTACCGCAGAACCTCCGCCTCCTCACCCTGATCCTCTTCCGCCCCTCCACTTCCCACCAAACACCCTCTGCAGACCCACCGAACACACCCACTCCCTCGCTCACAGTTTGACCTAGGACGACCCGACAGCTCCATCTCGCCCCCTGCAGACCCCCTGACCACCTTCGCCGTGCCACGGCGAAGGTCCCCCGCCTGTCTGATTTGGCCGAGAGGCCGTGCCATTGGTTTCAGGTTCCAGGCCTTGACCGCCATTGGCGAGGAAGCTCGAAGCCTGCTCGAGGTTGCTCCAAGCCGAGATATCCCAGATTGAATAGCCACGGCCAGCGCGGAAGAGTCTCACGCACACACCCTGGCCCTCGATTGGAGCTGTACGCCTCAACAGCCGATGCAATTGGGAGCACCATCCCTGCTGCAGGCGTAAGAGAATTGGGGTGGGACATTTAGTCCCACCTCGGAATCTCTCAAAGGCGCGCGGATGCATAAAGGCAAAAACTGCCTTATGCTGTTTGCCTCAGTTACCACGGGGTGAGGTCCCTCTCACCCGACCCGACCCGACTCGGCCTCGTCCGTGACCACGCTCCGCGGACCTGGCCCGACCCGATTAGACTGACCTGCACTCCTCGCCCACCACGCACGCCGGTGGGCCTGGACCCGGGCCTGACCCGAACCCGATTACCCGGTAGCGCTCTGGGAGAGCTTCCGAAGAGTGATTTCAGAGAGAGAGATACGCGGGGGAGGGGGGTAGAGTAGGTTTTTGCCTCTTGACGAATAAACTCTGAAGTGTGCAGGCCAAAGAAGAAGCAGACCCGCTGAAGAAGAAGGAGCTGCTGCACTGTAGCGAAGGCATTGTTAAGTCGTCTCAGCACCGGGGCAGACGACGGAAGGTCAGCAGCCAAAGAAGAAGAAGACCCGCTGAAGAAGAAGGAAGAGCAACGGCCATCGCGAAAGAAGAAAAAGAGAAGTCAAGGCAGGTGAAGACAAAGAAGAAGAAGGAATGAAGAGAAGCAAGAAGCAAGAAAAGAAGAAGATGATCTGACGAAAAAGAAAGAAAGGAAACAAGAAGAAGAGCACGAGGGGAAAATCTGAAGAAAGCAGAAGAAAAAGAAGAAGAAGAAGAAGAAGAACAGGAAGAACCAAAGACAAAGAGGAAGAAAGAAGAAAAGAAGAAGAAGCCAATTTTTCATCTCTCTCTCTCTCTCTTTATTTTTGTAATAGAACTTGTATATCTCTAGAATACAACTTGCTCCCTGAGTTCGACCTCGGGAACTCTTTTATTTTTCCGAGTAAAAAATTTTATATGATACGTTGGTAACAACCGGCTTTACTACAACGACATAACACAAACCGGTCGACGAACCGACGCTATCATCATTTTGGCGCCGTTGCCGGGGAGCAACGGCTATTCTAGAGGTAAACATTCCTGTATCTTTTAAGTTCTAATAATCTCCTCTCTTTTGTGCAGCTATAGGAACTCAAGAAGACAAGCAACCACACAACTACTCCGAAGACAGGTAAAATCTTTTCTCTCACTATTAACCCCTACACTTTAAAGAGGAAGAAAAGAAAAGAACAAGCAATATAGGGCTAACCTGTCTTCCATATTTAGTAACCCTAAAAGTTGCATGTTTTCAACTCATTATTTCTGCACACTATTAAGGGTATTTAAGGGCTAACACATTCTTGCTTGAGCCCTAATTACCCAACAAAGAATTAACTGGACCAAGTAGAGCCAACCTAGGATCCAACACTAGGGATTTAGAGACACACTCCTTAAGCAAGAATTGAGAAAACCAAATGAAGTGTGCCCAAGCCCTTGTCTGAAAATACCTATTCAAAGAAAATCTAAAACAATTGGCTCTCTCTAAACACTTGAACCCTAAAAGACAGGACCTAAAAGCTCTCAAAGAAAACAAGAGGTAAAGTTGACCCCTTGGGTCAACCAACCTTAAATTAGGTCACTCTTTGCACTTAAAAGACTAAAGTTCAAGTGAAACCTTAAGCACCCTGATCTTAAAATTGGTAGACTTAAGAGGTCAAGATCCCCATTCTGGTCTACCTGGAACCGCAGTGACAAGAGAGGTCGGGTGGGGGAAACCCTGTAACCCGTGGGGACGCTCTACCGTGTAGGGGTCTTCGCGGGACTCTCCCTCTCTGGCTGCCCAGGTAATTCTCAGGTGGACGATCTTTCTGATCAAGGGGTCCATCTGCCCCGAACCTCTATAGTCACCCAACAATTTTTGGGTGTCTTGATTGGGTCCAGCACCTGCTTATCTCATCCAGCCCTTCAGTATTTTTCAGGAGGTCCTTGAAACCTCCTTTAGGAATTCACTTGCCCTGAGGTTAGGCCTCAGTTCCCTTGTTTATGCAGCACCACCACATTAATCTTTCCTCTGATACTCCCTTCTTCCATCTTGGCACAACATGAGTCTACATCGAAGCCTTTGATTCCACATCTTGATTCCACCACCTAATCCAAATATGCAGCCAAACCACCTAAGACTACCATTCAAGAAACCTGAATATCGGAGATCTATGAAAGATAAAATGATCGAGGATGCCATAAAATTCTATGAAAAAGAAGAAAAAACCTCAACACCAATAGGAGATATTCAGGTTGATGTCCCAACAACCACAGCCTTCATCATAAACTGTGCCCAAACTCTATTGGCAGGAGCCATAAAAGGATCAACCCGAGATATGCTCATGACAGGATACATTGAGATGGAAAAATTACACCAATCTGAATACCTTCAATGCTTGACAAATCCTGTACTTTGGGAACAACACCAAGATGCCCTTATGAAACGGGTAGAAATGATGAAATCAGTAGAACAAATTATCAACCAGAAATACCCGTATATACCAGAAACAAAGGATGAGTCATCTTGGAACAGTACTAAGAATCAATCCAGTTTCCCAGACCTCGGGATTGAGACACAAGGTGGTTGTCGACTCCCAACCCAAATAGAAGATAGCATTAAAATAGGTTGGGAAGTTGCAGGAGAACACAATGCTGAGCCAACCCTAGGTCATAAATCACCAAGCTTAGAACTCCAAGACTCCTGCAATAACGAGATTAGAATTGAACCTCTGGAGGGTATAAATTCCGCCCCTTGTTTTGATAAGGTAACCCTCGAAGGTTATTCGGACTTAGGTTCTAATAATTCTACCCACATCCTAAGCCTAGAACCTAGATCTGAAACTTATTGGGAAGATTATGAGGCCCCTTATAAGAAAGATCAAATTTTTACAGAATATGATTCCGGGCCTTTATTTGATGAATGTCCTTTTCCAACATCCTCAGGAAATCTGATTGATTTTTCAGAAAACATGCCAATTTATGATACAGAAACTGAGGAGTTGGATGAGCAAGGTTTTAATGGGGTCTATCCTACCAGCTTAGAGCTTGAACAGAACATCTTTTTGAGCCCAGAATTGACATATAGGCTAGAACCCAGTCAGGCTGCTGATTCCACATCTGATGATTTCTGCTGTGGTGGAATTCATGATCATTTTCGCCAACTCTCCGACAATTTCAGATCTGACTATAATTGCGGAGAGATTCCCCTTCCTGAACGTGCCAGGCCTATCTACGACCTCAGTTCACATGATTCTGACTCTGACTCTGACTCTGAGGTCCTGATTCCCGAGATCACCGATAACACAGAATCATTCCTTTTCGATCCTCAGGAACCAAAAACAGAAAATGCCAAGAGTGATTGCAACCCAGAATCCAAATTTTTTCTCGAATCCGATTTCTTTCATCCTACAAACACTCTTCCGGCATTTGATAGTTACCCAGAGGACTCTCTACAGAAAATCACCTATCATCTGTTTCTAGAAGAGCCCTCGTACACAATGGCCACCTCATCCGCACACACAGAACGGATCAAAACCTCTTCCAAACCCCGACCCGCAACCGGACTCAATTTCTATGCGGATTCACCTCTCACCGAGCCGATTGCATTTCCACATCGGGTTTCGAACATTGATCAGACTACATACCATGCTCTATCATTCTCTGATCACCCCTGTAGGGTTCCTGCATCAACCACTGATTATCCTACGGGTCCCTACTCTGACCAGGCTGATTCGGCTCAGCCAAACCCTGCGTTTACACTTCCACATCCATCTGAGCCTCATAGTTTATGGTGGGTTCCACACTTTTTTATACACATCTATCAACCCACCAGATTGATTGGGTTTGGGCTGCATCATCAGCCTGTTGATCTGAACAAGCACCTGGTTGGACCAACCAGGCTCTTAATCAAGGTGCTTGTCTTACAAAACTCTGCTGATTTGACCATCCCTTCTCCATCGCATTTCCCGCTTGGCTGAAGGCATCAAATTTAGCGCTCAACGGGAGGCAGCCCGTCATTCTCTTGGAAAACCTGAAACTTGTTCTGACAGCTTTTTGCACTTGAAGTTCACACTTTAGGACAGCCGACTCCACCTCAGGTGCTTGCATCTGAGATTAGAAATCGTCCGCAACAGTCACCCCGACCCATTCACTCATCAAAACAGCTATCCTAATGTATGAACTTAGTCGAATAGAAACCCCTAGGTTACAATGAGGACATTGCAAATCTTAGGCATGGGGGGGTATGAAAGTGCAAAAACTCGTAAGAAAAGGTTTCAAACAAAAAAATTCACATATGCCAAAAATACCATAAAAATTAAAAAATTTTCGAAAAAGAATAAGAGGAAAAGAGGAAAAGGAAAATTTTGTGAAGGAGAAAAGAAACAAAATGAAAAAGGAGCACAAAATTATAAGAAAAGTTGATAGTCATTAGTAAGGAACTAAGGAATTAACCTAAGTTCTAGACCTCATTCAAGAAAATAACTGAAAAGTGCACAATAAGATTAGTAAGAATGCAAACCTTAGGCATTCTTGAATAGACTCTTAGTACTCATTAAGATCTGGACACTCCTCAAGAGGTTGAGGAAAATGAAAAGCTGAAGTATTAGGTCTAAGGCTTAGGAAGTATTCGGCCTCGTTAACTAATTTTTGGTTTACGGGACTCAGTAACCTAAGCACCCTAATCTCACACACAGCCTGGTTCAGTAAGCGTAAAAATCAGAATCACGCAGAAGCGTCGCAAAAATCTGAAAAGAACACCTAGAATAGGAATGGCCGATCAACACAAGTTGATTTGGACGAGTTCCCAGCGCGGAGAGGCGGGAAATCCCCTCGAAGATGCGTAACAAAATATCATCTCCTCGGTGCTTGTCTCTTAGGATATTTACATATCCTACGGGGGGCATGTAAGCACTCTGCTGGTTCAGATTCCATGGATGGCATTATCTCGAAGTGTCAATTGCCAGGGTCTGGATTCGGCCACGGAATACCATGGATGGGATTATCTCGAAATCTCAATAGCCAGGGTTCCGGGGGTTGCCATGGGCGGTGCTATCTCGAAGCATCGATCGCCAGGAACCCTTGAGGATTGATGATGGGAGCAAGGAATCTGATACAGACCGTGTTGAAAAGCTAATCCTAGGCTAGAACTAAAAAGAAAAAGAGAGAGAAAACTCTCCAAACAGAAAAAACTTTCTATCTCTCTCTTACAAAACGCACTGCGAACTGGGCCAGGGCTAAAATCATTTCAAGCACGGGTGCTTTAACCACGAAGTCCAATAAACCTTAGGTTAGTTCTTGCGGGCCTTAAAAACCTTTGCTAAAAGACTGAGGCTAAGGCTAGACAGATTTGGATCTTGATTGGTACTAGAGTATCTTTTAGGCCTATGGTCATCATTCTAACCTAATCTATGCTCAAATAAAAAGGCACTTATCTAAAACCATTGAAAACTTCATGGTCTAGAACAAGGGTTGAAACCTTAAGTTTTTTGCTAAGGGACTAGCAAAAGCTAGGCATGGGGGTATGATGAGAACCTCATCATGAGCCATAACTAGCTCATTTTGACCCAATACAAAGGATAAAAGCTCCTACATATCTCAAGGAAAGGCTTAACTCAGAGAATTCTGAGTTTGAGAAGAAAACCAGTCATAAGGGGTAAAAGTGCAATTTTACCAGTATAATCTGCATACAGGGTAATTCAGGGCCCAAACACAGGTCAAAACAGCTTAATAAGAATAAAAGTGGGATGAGATGATCTAGCAAGGGCTACAGCACTTCCAAGAAACCAAATGATAATCTGTAACCCTAAAACAACCCACTTCAATTCACAAGGTTCGAGGCAAAGTAAAAATAGAATAAACCCTCTAAAATTCATAGAAAAATAATCTCTAGGGTTTAGAACCTTCAATTTGGCCTTTAGAACCCATTTTGACCTACATTGAGAACCATGCCCAATTAATAACTTAATTTGGGTTTTTGCGCAAATTGACCAGTCAAACAAGGTTTAATATGAAAATAAAATTCACCATCAGATTCCTTAGGTCCTAATTAGTCATGTATAAAAACTTGAGCCTAAGAAGAAACCTCCTTGACCGACTTTACACTTTGGTCCTCATATATTTACTCTTTGGCCCTCAACTTTTGAACCCTCGCATTTAGGCCCCTAACTCTCCTTCGTTCTTTGCAAACAGGTCCCTCCTGCAAAACCCTGCCAGCACCATGCTCCGGCGACCTTGCGCGGAGCATGGCGCCGCGCAGGGTAAGGTGGAGGACCTGGCATGTGTACCGGGGGTGCCCTGCGTCGTCAGCCGTCGCAGGAGCACCCCCATGGTCCTTGCAGCCCCCCATACCGGCCGTGCGAACGCACGGACGGTATGGGTTCGAATTCCGACCATTCTCCGGCGAGGGAGACACGTCGTCTCCCTCCGCCTTCCTCCCTGCTTCAACCCTATAAATACCCCCCGCCGCTCCACCGACCAAGGCAGCTCGGATCTGACGGAGAAAACCCCCAATTTTCCTCTCTTCTCACTCCGGCAGACGCCCACCAGCTCCGGCGGTTCTCCTTCCTCCTCCTCTTCGCTCTGCCGCAATACCAGCAGCAGAGACCTCTTCCCCTGCTCTTTCCGCGTTGCGCAATACCGGCGCGCGCTGCCTCTGCCCCGTCGTCACCGCCGTCCTTCCCCCACTGGGCACCGTCTTCTCCGGCGACAGTCGATACGACTGTCGCCCTGTTCCTCCCCCTTCGTCCCTGCAGTTAAGTTAGACTTACTCCCCTTCTTCTCCTCTTTCTTTCCCCGCTTTCGATTTAGTCAATTAAGCCCTCTACCGACCCTGTTCACCCTCATCCTCTCCGCCTCCGACCACCCTCCGGCGAGCCGCTCCCATCACCTCAGCGACCCACACGGCTCGCCGACTACCGCAGAACCTCCGCCTCCTCACCCTGATCCTCTTCCGCCCCTCCACTTCCCACCAAACACCCTCTGCAGACCCACCGAACACACCCACTCCCTCGCTCACAGTTTGACCTAGGACGACCCGACAGCTCCATCTCGCCCCCTGCAGACCCCCTGACCACCTTCGCCGTGCCACGGCGAAGGTCCCCCGCCTGTCTGATTTGGCCGAGAGGCCGTGCCATTGGTTTCAGGTTCCAGGCCTTGACCGCCATTGGCGAGGAAGCTCGAAGCCTGCTCGAGGTTGCTCCAAGCCGAGATATCCCAGATTGAATAGCCACGGCCAGCGCGGAAGAGTCTCACGCACACACCCTGGCCCTCGATTGGAGCTGTACGCCTCAACAGCCGATGCAATTGGGAGCACCATCCCTGCTGCAGGCGTAAGAGAATTGGGGTGGGACATTTAGTCCCACCTCGGAATCTCTCAAAGGCGCGCGGATGCATAAAGGCAAAAACTGCCTTATGCTGTTTGCCTCAGTTACCACGGGGTGAGGTCCCTCTCACCCGACCCGACCCGACTCGGCCTCGTCCGTGACCACGCTCCGCGGACCTGGCCCGACCCGATTAGACTGACCTGCACTCCTCGCCCACCACGCACGCCGGTGGGCCTGGACCCGGGCCTGACCCGAACCCGATTACCCGGTAGCGCTCTGGGAGAGCTTCCGAAGAGTGATTTCAGAGAGAGAGATACGCGGGGGAGGGGGGTAGAGTAGGTTTTTGCCTCTTGACGAATAAACTCTGAAGTGTGCAGGCCAAAGAAGAAGCAGACCCGCTGAAGAAGGAGCTGCTGCACTGTAGCGAAGGCATTGTTAAGTCGTCTCAGCACCGGGGCAAACGACGGAAGGTCAGCAGCCAAAGAAGAAGAAGACCCGCTGAAGAAGAAGGAAGAGCAACGGCCATCGCGAAAGAAGAAAAAGAGAAGTCAAGGCAGGTGAAGACAAAGAAGAAGAAGGAATGAAGAGAAGCAAGAAGCAAGAAAAGAAGAAGATGATCTGACGAAAAAGAAAGAAAGGAAACAAGAAGAAGAGCACGAGGGGAAAATCTGAAGAAAGCAGAAGAAAAAGAAGAAGAAGAAGAAGAAGAACAGGAAGAACCAAAGACAAAGAGGAAGAAAGAAGAAAAGAAGAAGAAGCCAATTTTTCATCTCTCTCTCTCTCTCTTTATTTTTGTAATAGAACTTGTATATCTCTAGAATACAACTTGCTCCCTGAGTTCGACCTCGGGAACTCTTTTATTTTTCCGAGTAAAAAATTTTATATGATACGTTGGTAACAACCGGCTTTACTACAACGACATAACACAAACCGGTCGACGAACCGACGCTATCATCAAGTTGCCACAGCTTTGTACCTTCTTTTGTTTCTGTTCTAGTGAGTAGTTTTGTTTCCGCTGTACCTTCTTTACCTGCAGTTTTTGTTATATGATAAATGTTGTTTTACTGTTGTGGTGGTGCCTACTGTAGTAGTTTCTTTCCTTACTGCTGTACTTTTTACTGTTAGTTATGTTCATGCTGAATGTGGTTTATTTTACTGTCTTTTGGTTACTTCCTCGTTGGACGACTGGGTCTTGGGATTAGTCGAGTCGGTCCGGTTCTCGTGTCTCGTAGGGACTCGGGAACCGGGTCGTTACAAGATGGTATCAGAGCAAGGTCGTCCCGAGAAGTGAATCAACTGACTGGAAAATAACCAATTCACATGTTTATAGCTAGAGTAGCCACCACAACATATCTCTTGACTTGAGCTCTTAGAAGTGTTGTTAGGTACCGTCTGTTTTGACGTTTCCATTTTGTTTCGCGTCTCCTTGCAGGAGATGCCTCGTCGTGGGACTGGCGAGACTGGCCGCGGGCGCGGCCGTGGGCGAGGACGGCGAGGTGGACGTGCTGTCGTTGACGTCTCGGTGGACCAGCCACCACTCCCTGGCATCCAGGCCCAGGACCTCGCCAGACTGATACGGGATATTGTACGAGAGGAGCTCCACCCACCGCCCCGAGCACCTCCTCCTGGGGTTGCAGAGGGGGAGTCCTCTGTGGGACCACGCGACGGACGCGGCGCCGGACACGAGGGAGGGGATGGGCCCCTGCCGCCCCCACCTTCCTCCGACACTTCTGTACACGAGGCACCTTCGCCTGGAGGTGCACCAGCACCTCCCCTACAGCACCACTTCGAGCTTTTCGGACAGTTCCGGAAGCTGAAGCCCCCCTCCTTCAAGGGGGATGAGGACCCGACCGAGGCAGAGGACTGGCTTGAGCAGCTGGAGAAGATCTTCGACACCCTTCGCCCCCCGGTGGAGTGCCGCGTGGCCTTTGCCACGTACCAGCTGGAGAGTGCGGCACACCGGTGGTGGAGGGCGGTCCGGGGACAGGAGAGGGACGAGCCGACGTGGGACCAGTTCGTCACCCTCTTCTGCGAGCAGTACTTTCCCCAGACGTGGCAGGACCAGAGGAGGCGGGAGTTCCACACTCTCCGCCAAGGGACGATGACCGTGAGCGCGTACCGCACGCGTTTCTTGGAGCTGTCCCGCTTTGCAGCGACAGCGGTAGCCACTGAGGAGGAGCGCCTTTGGAGGTTCACCGAGGGGCTCCGGCCTGCGATCCGGGGGTATGTCAAACCCCTGAAGCTGCCGACGTTTTCGAGGGTGGTAGAGGCAGCCATGACTTACGAGGAGACCAACCCGTCCGCGCGAGAGACCGACGGCGGGCGGAAGAGGCCCTTTCAGCCAGACTTCTCACAGGGCCGGCGAGAACGGAGACACGTGGCGTCCGCAGGAGAGCCGTCACGTTGTGCAGGGCCATCAGTGGCCTTTGGGGGCCCTCGACAGGGGCCAGTCGCCAGCACCGGACCCCCGCCTAGCCGACAGCAGGGACTCACTGAGGGCGGGAGTCGGGTTCCCCTCTGCTAGCAGTGTGGCCAGCCGGGCCACGTCAGGAGGGACTGCCCATCTAGGGCAGGAGGTCAGCAGATACTTCCCGCGCAGAGCACTGGAGGGCGCGCAGGAGGCCGCGGTTTCCAGGCGCGAGGAGGAGGACCGCAGTCGCGAGGAGGGTACCGGCCGACACCTACCCGTCCGACGCAGAGTGTGGCTGCTTCGTCCGCACCTAGAGCTGAGGGGCGTATCAACGCCCTAACACACAGGGACGCCAGAGCTTCGGGATCCGTGGTAGCAGGTATGGTTTCAGTTTCTGGCAGACTCGTTTACACGCTTTTCGATTCCGGCGCTACGCACTCGTTTGTCGCAGACAGTTTCGCAGTTAGTTTGGACCAGGATTATACATTGTTAGAGAACCCGTTCGTAATCAGAGGTCCGAGTGGTCAGCTGTTTGTAGCTGAGGAGGTGTACACGAGTTGCGGGGTGCCACGGTGTTCTCCAAGATCGACTTGAGGTCTGGATACCACCAGTTGAGGATCAAGGAGACCGACGTCTCCAAGACAGCTTTCCGCACCCGGTACGGACACTACGAGTTTTTGGTCATGCCGTTTGGGCTGACCAATGCCCCCGCTGCTTTCATGGACCTGATGAACCGGGTGTTCAGACCGTACTTGGACCAGTTTGTGGTGGTTTTCATAGATGATGTACTCATCTATTCTAGAGATCGGACGCAGCACGGACAGCACTTGCGGATGGTTCTGGACACTCTGAGACGACGCAGGCTATACGCCAAATACAGCAAGTGCGAGTTCTGGTTGAGGGAGGTGACCTTTTTGGGTCATGTGATCTCTGGAGACGGCCTGGCGGTGGATCCCGCCAAGGTCGAGGCAGTGCTCAGGTGGGAGAGACCACGTTCAGTCACTGAGATTCGCAGTTTCCTGGGACTGGCAGGTGACTACAGACGGTTCATCAGAGGGTTTTCGCAGATTGCACGTCCTATGACACAGTTGACTCGGAAGGATGTGCTTTTCACTTGGACAGACGCCTGTGAGGCGTGTTTTCTGGAGCTGAAGGAGAGGTTGACCTCGGCTCCCGTGCTCACCATTCCTGACAGTAGTGGCGGGTTCGTTGTGTACACGGACGCTTCCTTGCAGGGGTTAGGAGGTGTGCTCATGCAGAGGGGTCACGTGGTCGCTTACGCTTCGCGGCAACTGAAGCCCCATGAGCATACCTACCCTACCCACGACCTAGAGTTGGCAGCTGTTGTCTTCGCGCTGAAGACATGGAGGCATTACTTGTACGGTGAGACCTTCGAGATTTTTACAGATCACAAGAGCCTCAGATATCTTTTTGACCAGAAGGAGCTCAACATGAGACAGAGACGTTGGTTGGAGCTCCTGAAGGACTACGACTGCAGCATCTCCTACCACCCGGGAAAGGCCAATGTGGTGGCTGACGCCTTGAGCCGTAAGGCGCCCGCACGCTTGGCCAGTCTACAGTTACAGAGTTGGAGCCTTTTGGAGGAGGTGGGCAGTTGGCGACCTCTAGAGTTACGAGGGTACTGTGGGGCAGTGACGGTGACACGGCAGACCAGACCAGAGTTGATAGACCGCATCATCACGGGACAGATGGCCGATCCGTACTTGCAGTCTTTGCGCGACAGAGTACTGTCAGGGGACCCAGGGGACTTCTCTTTCACAGACCAGGTGTTACGCTTGGGGGGACGGCTGTGCGTCCCCAGAGACGAGGAGCTGTTGAGAGAGCTCCTGACTGAGGCACACGGTTCCAGATTCACCATACATCCCGGAAACACGAAAATGTACCATGATTTGAGACGCGAGTTCTGGTGGAGAGGGATGAAGCGGGATGTGGGTGAGTTCGTGCAGCAGTGCTTAGTGTGCCAGCAGGTGAAAGCCGAGCATCAGAGGCCTGCAGGGCCGCTTCAGCCGCTTCCAGTGCCAGAGTGGAAGTGGGAGAGCATCACCATGGACTTGGTGGTGGGTTTACCTGTTACCCAGCGAGGACACGACGCGGTCTGGGTAATAGTGGATAGGTTGACGAAGACGGCACGATTCTTGCCGATCCGAGTCACTTTGGGACCAGCACAGTTGGCAGAGAGGTATATCCGTGATGTGGTGCGACTACACGGAGTTCCGCGGGAGATCGTATCCGACCGGGATACCCGCTTTACGTCCCAGTTTTGGGCTGAGTTTCAGCAGGCTTTGGGGACGAGGTTGAGGTTTAGCACGGCTTACCACCCCCAGACGGACGGACAGTCGGAACGCACGATACAGACACTTGAGGATCTTTTGCGTGCCTGTGTACTAGACTGGAGGGGCTCTTGGGAGGAACACCTGCCCCTGGCAGAGTTTGCATACAACAACAGTTATCACTCGAGCATCGGCATGGCTCCCTACGAGGCTCTGTACGGACGGAAATGCACGGCACCCTTGAGTTGGGTTGAGGTGGGGACCAAGTGGGAGGTTGGCCCCAGGTTGATCCGGCAGAGTCAGGAGGTAGTTGAACAGATCCACAGACGACTCCGCACTGTCAGGAGCAGACAGAAGAGCTACGCAGATCGCAGACGCAGAGAGGTGCAGTTCGAGGTTGGGGACCACGTCTTTCTTCGTGTTTCGCCCATGAAGGGCTTACAGCGGTTTGGGGTGAGAGGGAAGCTCGCGCCGAGGTTCGTGGGGCCCTTCGAGGTCCTGGAGCGGGTTGGACCCGTTGCTTACAGACTTGCCCTTCCCCCGCAGCTTTCTGGTGTGCACGACGTGTTCCACGTGTCCAACCTCAGGAAGTACGTAGCCGATCCCAGCCACGTACTGAGTCACGAGAGCGTCGAGGTGAGTGACGACCTGACCTACCCCGAGCGGCCAGTGCAGATCCTAGACCGAGCCGTCCGCAGGTTGAGACGAAAGCAAGTACCCCTGGTAAAGGTTTTGTGGAGGAGCCAGCGGTACGAGGAGGCTACCTGGGAGCCTGAGGCGGCAATGCGGGAGCGGTACCCAGAGCTTTTCGCGGGTACGTCTTTTCGGACCGGCTTCGGTCCTCTTTGAGTTTGTTATGGTTATTTGGACATCCTTTTTCCGCACCCTAGTTGGCGCAAGTTTCGGGGACGAAACTTCCTTTGAGTTTGTTATATTGTAACGAGCGCGTGCCCCAGACGTCTTTTAAGACGTCTGGGAGGTGGCCCAGACGTCTGTAAAGACGTCTGGGATCACATCCAGACGTCTGACCAGACGTCCGGGATAGTTTACAGACGTCTGACGAACAGTTATGCTCGCACGGGATATTCGTCTGCGCGCCTGTGCGCGCAGACCTGCGATCGCATCTTCTCTGCGGCTGCAGGCGACTGCGATCGTCTCTCCCTCCTCTCCGCGCGGCGTTAAAAGGGGGAGGGGGCGCGCCTCCCCTCCCGTCTCCACCATCTTCCTCCTTCTCTCCTGCCTGTGCGCGAGAGCGAGCGGACGCGAGGGCGCAGCGGCAGCGGCGGCCGCAGTAGGCGCGGAGGAGCTGCGGCGTGCGAGGGCGGGGCTCTGCCGTGAGGGCGAGCTCGCCGGGAGCGGCTTGGCCGGCCGGCGTAGGGCGCAGGGGGCGCAGAGCGTCGCGAAGAGGGACCTGCTGCGGGCGGAGCAGCGGACGCGCGAGGTGCGACGCGGGCGGCGTCGCGAGCGGAGGCCGAGCGAGGTTCTGATTCTGGAAAAATCTCCAGAATCAGACGTCTGGACTGATATCCAGACGGCAAGGTCGACGTCTGTGTGATCATACAGACGTCTGAAAGGTGAGTTCCGCTTTCTCCTTCTTTTTTTGTCGACTGACCGTACTGAGGGAGGAGGGTTGGCTGTGCGCAGGTGTTCGGATTCGTCATCCTTTGCGAATCCGACGTCTGGAAGTTGTACCAGACGGCGGGAGTGACCTCCAGACGTCCGGAGAGACCATCGGACGTCTGGGATCTAGGAGAGACGTCGCCACAGACTTCTGGACGTCCGGGGAACCAAGCCGAACAGGTAATTCTCTGATCCACCGTTTAAGACGTCTGGAAGGAGTTCCAGACGTCTGATTTTGCACAGTATTGTCTTTCTCAACCCGTTTAGGGCCCGTTTGGGCTCCGTTTTCCGCGATTCGAGTTGCGTTCGTTTCAGAATTTATTCCTCTACCCGCCTACAGTAGCTATACAATGTTTTGAGACACTCCTTGTGTTTGATCCTTGTGATAGGACCTCGTTCGGTTGCCGTCTTGAGAGTCGCGGAGGCACGCGGGATTCCCGACCACGCCCCCATTACTTCCGTTGTACCTGGTAGAGTGGTTTTAAGTATTAATAAAATCTGTTAAAGTATGGAACCATAACTAGAACCTAGGGCATTGCATGAATCCTAGGAATGAGAAATGTATGGAATGATAGCTCCTAGGTGTTGCATGAATCCTAGGGCCGGAAAACTAGATTGTATGATAGATCCTAGGATATGGCATGAATCCTAGGATGGAAAAACTAGTGGAATGTATATTACTGCAGTCTTGGAAAAATGGAAAGGAATATATAAGCTGCCTGTGAAATTAATTAACAGCTGCCTGTTATGAACAAAGAAACATGTTTGAGATCATGGAAATTGAGAACGTGAATCTGGAAAGTGAAACATATGATGTTCTGAGATAAAGGGCTGGAACCCTACGGGGAATTAGGAGTGGAACTCCTGGAAAGAAAAGGAATGGAACTGAGATGTAGTTTGTACTGTCTCTTGGGTATGCAGTACCAAGGGAAGTACCTGTACCTGTTTTAGTGCAGAGTGGGGCCAGCCGCCCCAGGGACCCGGGGTTAGGCTTGGCCGCTCTGTACCGACTTGTTGGCCCTCGTGTACGTAGTACCGAGGAGAGCTAGTAGTGCTAGGAGAGTACTAGCTACCCCACGGGCCCCGGGGTTCTGCTAGCCTCCTTCACCGACTTGTTAGGCCCACTAGGGCAAACCAGGGTAGTCAGGCGAGGGTGCGCGGACTGTGGAGGGGCAAGGCCTCGGTTTGGTTACTGTGGAGGGGCTGGACCCCTGTTACTGAGAGGGCTCTGCCCTGGTTCCGTTCTGTGCTTTGGGCGCACCCGTTAACGGAAACGACTGACCGCGTGCCAGTACGGGCTAGCTACCTGTGCGTTTATCGCGCGTGCCGTAGTCACCGTTACGTCTGTCAGTGACCTTGGGGTGGTTGACTGAGGGTAGGATCACCACGGGGGACTCTCCCGGCCAGGAGAGCACCACGTGCTACTTCTACTGTTGGAAAAGACTGCAATCAAGATCGTCCCACGAGGACATTCGAGATCAAGTAAAGGATCTGAGAAGTAAATGAAATAGTGAGAAAAATTGAAAGATGTAAATAAAGGAAGTAATAGAACATAACAGCTACTGTACACTCTACTGTTGCCTTTAGTTAGTTTGCCACTCTACTCAGCGTTTTGCTGACGTGTTACACTCGTTACCTTTTTCAGGACCAGGTGTTGAGCAGCCAGGGTCGGCGGCTGCAGAGGACGCTGGGCCGAGTAGGGTCCAGTAGAGTTGCCACAGCTTTGTACCTTCTTTTGTTTCTGTTCTAGTGAGTAGTTTTGTTTCCGCTGTACCTTCTTTACCTGCAGTTTTTGTTATATGATAAATGTTGTTTTACTGTTGTGGTGGTGCCTACTGTAGTAGTTTCTTTCCTTACTGCTGTACTTTTTACTGTTAGTTATGTTCATGCTGAATGTGGTTTATTTTACTGTCTTTTGGTTACTTCCTCGTTGGACGACTGGGTCTTGGGATTAGTCGAGTCGGTCCGGTTCTCGTGTCTCGTAGGGACTCGGGAACCGGGTCGTTACATTGGCTAAGGAGAGGGGCATTTATGTAATGGAAAACAAGTAGAGGTAAGGGAAACTCAAAGAAACAAAAGAAGGCAAAGCACCTAAGCAAAATGCCTAGGCAATAAAGAGAATAAGTGAGGGTAGCCCACCATATCCCCCTCATTCTTCCTCTTCATCCTCTTCTTCCCTATTTCAGCGAGTGAGAGGAGTGGGCTAAGGAAGGGAGCTCCATTAGCAGCAGAAGGAGGAGTTTAAGAGATGAGCTATCACATTTAGAAGTTGGATTCATGGAGGAGAATGCCTCCATCCCCTCCCTACGACCCATTTTCAGGTGGTATGCCCTCCTATCATTGTACATTTGGGTTCCTGATGAGGTGTGACTGATCATAGCTAAAATGCCTAAGTTAAACTAGAAACTAAGTTAAACACTATCTAATTAACATAATAAATTGGTTAAGTGTGGGATTTAAGGAAAATGACCTAAAACATCAAATTCACGTTAAAAATGCATAATTAAGTTAAAATAGTGAGATATTCTATTCATAAATGTAAATTGAAGATCCAATTGCTAATTAAACACGTTTCTAAGCTCAAAATTACAAATCAAGGGTTGAATTAAGTTCTAATATGTTCAATTAATCTATCATAAAAATTCCATTGCATTTGGACTTTAATAGGACCTTGGAATTAGCTATTTACATTTAGGTCCTCATTCGTTCACATTTTTCTTAAGCTAAAACGTCCATGGACCTATTTGAAATGTTGCAAGGGCCTTTTTGCAAGCAACCAGGGATCACTCTGACTTCTTTTCAACCACTTATGGGCTTCTTCACAAAATGTCTATTGTTTCAATATAAAAGCACCTTTGCAATTTACCCAAACACACCTAAGCTCCCATGAACACTATTCACCACGAAGAACACAGCACACATGCACCATCAATTCTTTGATCCCCTGATCCTACGGTGGATCTAGATCCAAACTTCGCATGCTCCTGCGCATAGCCTCATCTTCCCACTTAGATCTGATCCAACGAAGCATATTTGATTTAAAAGTCCTACGCACCCATCTTCTTCATCTCCACCGTACGCCCTAATCAAGTTTAAACTCACTCTACGGTCACCTGCTTCACTCGCGTGACTACTTAAGCTCACCCCTGGCCTTACACGCAAAGGATCGGCCCCCTCCTACATTTCTCGAGGCAGTCCTTGTTCCTCTCTAGCTTCTTCTTGCCCGTTCACTCACTCCATCGGTGACAGAGGTGGAGTTCTTCCTCCTCAATTCATCCACGTCGCTAAGGATGATGTAAGCCTAAGGACGTCTGTAGAGCTTCACTAGTAAGCTCTTCACTCACTGGAGATCTCCCTCATTTCATCCTCTTCAGTCGCCGACTGTTGATCCAGGAGAGTTCCATTCTTCCTGTTAGAGTAGGATTTACTGCTTTCTAGGTAGATCTAATGCTTTCTAGATTAGTTAGGAGTAGAATTAGTTAGTGATCTCATGGATTGATTGTTAGATTTAGGAGTAGATTAGATTAGTATCGATCCTACCCTATCTAATCAATTCAGATCAGAGAGGTGTTTTTCAACCAACGTTTCATTCACTAATCTCCCTCTTCACCTTATGATTTCCTTCACTTATTCTCCTCGCATTTTAATCACCGTTCACCCCTCCATTTAGGCCATTAGAAGATCTGGAGCTCTATAGTTCTCAAACCTACTATATGCACCAAATCCATCTGGGGGGCCTCCCATTCAATCCATCAATTCATAAAGACCCCCTCCCCTTCTATGTTAATTGTGAAGATTCACTCGATTACCTTGGTTTTGATTGCCACGCCTGATTTGCAAATCAGTGGTTCAATTCGAGTTAAATTGTGTTTAATCAAGTGAATTAATTGTTTTAGAGTTCAATTGAGCTTATGTCAATGAATTTGAACTCATTGAAATGGATTTTAATCAAGTATGTTCTCTCAAGCTCAATTTTAACTCGATTCACTATTTTTGGGTGTTGTTTGAGGTAGTAGGAGTCTAGATTTTTTATGCACTATTTTAAGGCTCTTGTGATGACCTGATGAATCTGAGAGCATTGCCTAGAGATCCTGAACACGAACCAATGGTGTGTAGGACTTTTAGATGCTCAGATCACCTGGGCATGCTCATATCAATAGCCACTTGGGCGACAAGGTGTTCATGCATCTAATCGTTTTAATCTGCACATGAAGAATTGGTTTAGATTTGAAATGGTTGAATGAAGGTTTGGAGATTATTTGAGGTTGATTTTAAGGTCTGATATGATTCTTTACCTCCACCTTGTCTATAGTGTGAGGCAAATACCATATTAGAGATTTTAGGGTTTTTGACCTCTGAATGGATTGCAGTGATTCCCAAATTTTATTTGAAGATTTACAATGGTTGGATCTTTATTTTTCAAAGTTGAATAAGATCTGGAGAGATATGATCAGCAAATGTCTAATTGCTTTGGTCTACTGTTTGATTTTAACTTATTCTAGAATATGAAGTTGTTTTCTAAGTTTATGGCCCTTAGATCTATTTTTTTTTAGATTTGAGGTGATCTTCTTGAACATCAGATCAGGCTTCAAGGCTTGATCTAGTAGCAACATTGGTTGCTGAGATTTCAGCTACAGTAGAAATACCTAATTTGCTGAACTACAACATTAGTTGCAACCATTGTTTGGATTTGTTTTGAAGTTGATTTGAAAACTGAAAGGAACTGATAGGGTTTTGTAATGTTATAACTATAGAACAAGCATTCATGTACAATTTAGTGTTTTTAAATTTAATTTTGAATGTCTTGTAATGTTTCTTAATTTCAATGTCAGCTCATTCAATGTATGCAACTATCCAAATAATGCTTTTAATGAAAATTCTGGGTGAAAATCATGTTTAAATGTTCATATATCTTTCATGTGATATGCTAAATGTATTAAAGTGTTTAGACTGATGTTTCAGCTATCAAAACTGATTTTTTAAGGCCTTAGGTTAGTTTCAATTCATTTTAGGCCTCTCTTGTGTGAGATTTGTAAAATATAAAAAAATTATAAATAAATAAAATAAACCTGTCTTGGGTAAGATTAGGTATTTTCTTATGTGTATGCAAAGTTTCAAAGTATTCAAAATCCCCGGGCTAGTACAACATACCAACCGACGATTTTATTTACTTTGAAACTCAATAAAAGAACCTTATTCAAAAATAGAAAAAGAAGTTGTTCTTCCATTATCTCACCTTTTATCTCTCTTCTCCTACCTATATTAAATATATAAATAACATAAAAACTTGAAAATACTAAAAAATATACAAAAATACCATGTGTATACTATTTATACTTGTAAATATAACTTAACACTAAGTTAAATGTAAATATTGTAATATATGTAAATAATGTATATAAATAACTCATAAATGTATTATATATATTTAAATAAGTATTTAGGATGAGTTATTGTATATATAACTTTATTATATAATTACCTATTAACTTATAATAGATTAATGTATGTAAATTAAGGTAATTATTAATAAGTATTTAAACATGGACCATAGTATCTATTACTGTACATACGTATTTAAGTAATTATTATATAACTAATTATACTTGTATATTGATTTATTTATATTTATTGTAGATAATTAGATTATTAAGTTAACTACGTAAATTATTAAGTTAAAATAATTTAAATTAGTAAATTAACTTAATACTGAAGTAATCCATGTTGTACACTTATATATATTAATTTTAATTATTTTCATCATATTTATAATATATTTATATTGTATAATAATATTTATAACTAAATTATATGTATATATATTTATAACGTGTAATTAAATGTATATAAATTAAAATAAATGTTCTAAAATAAATTAAAAATGTTTAATAAATACTTTATTATGTAAATTAACTACTTATAAAGTCAATTGCATCATCAAATCATTAATTTATACATTACTTAAGAATTTAAGTTGTAAGTTAACTTATACACAACACTGACTTTAAGTAATTTTTAAATGTAATTTCTTTTTTTTTAAAGAGAAAGGACAGCTACCAGCATTAGTAGTTGTCCATAATTTTATTAATAAAAAAAAATAATGGAACCACTATAGAAGAGAAGGCCAAGCATCAGCCCAAGATTTTAAATCTACACAGATGTTTTCAATCCACAGCCTCCCATTATTAAAGACTACATCATTCCTAGCCTTCCAGATTGCCCACATGACAATCGTAATCCTCTCCCTCGATCTGGATGCATTAGCTAACTGAATGCAAAGGTCGTCCCAAGAAGGCATATCCGTAGAAAAGGACCGTCTCCACACCTCGTTGGACACCAAACATGTGCCAAACAGGTGTTTAACGTCATCATTGCCAAAACCGCAAAGAGGACATGTGGTATGGGGTGTTCCCATGATGTGAGCTCTCAATGCCGCAATCACCAGACCATCTCTTGTAGCCATCCAAATAAACACCTACACCTTTAGAAGAACTTTCATCTTCCAGATCATCGCATACTGATGTTGGTGTCTCTTGGTCATTGTCCTCAATCATGTGTTCATATGCCTTGGTAGGGGAGTAAAGATCATTTTTCCACATGAAGTTGTCCACCCCTTCACACGGTTTGAAAGCCTCCAACATTTCCCTTAGCCTGCCCTCCTCTACCCCAGATCTGAGGGCATAACGCTCATTCTGCATCACCATCTTCCAACACTGGTTATCTGGATCCCACCAATCCACCACCTTGGCCTCCTTCTGGACTGCCCTGTGAACAGATCTAGGAAAAAGATCCTTGAGACGTCCTTCACCACTCCAATCACACTCCTAGAAGCGAAACCGCGTACCATCCCCCAACCTAGGTGCAAACAGATGTCGTTGGTTATTGACCACCGTTGCAACCGAGGACCAGAACGGGGAAGGTTTGAGAGGTCTCAGCACATCCTCCAGAGCTTCTCCCCCATACGAATCTGTGGCCAGTTCTTACCACATCCGACCTTCTCCTTTGAGGATCTTCACCCCCCACTTCAACAGTAGGAAATCACCAAATTCCCTAAGTGCTCACACTCCTAGACCCTTCTTTTTCTGTCTACAAATGCTGGACCACTTCACAAGCTGCATGAATCTTCCATTGTGTCCAGCGCCCTTCCCAAAGAACTGCTTCCGCATTAGTTCCATCTTCTTAATCACCATCCCAAGTGGCCTAAAAATAGAAAACAGAAACACCGACACGACAGACAAAACAGAGTTGAGGAGAACAAGTCTTCCCCCTTTAGAGAGTAGCTTCCCACACTAGCCCACCAATCGTGTTGATATCTTCTCCAGAAGATCTTTCCAGTCGCTTGCCAACATTTTCTTCACCCTCAACGGTAGATCAAAGTAACAGATCGGCAGGTGCACCATAGGTGTCTCTAAAGTGGTAGAGATGGCTTCCTAGTTGGCGGTCTCTGCCTTGAAAACTATAAGCGATGAATTGGCTCCATTTATCCTTAACCATGTGATCTCTCCAAAGATCCCCACCAGGTGCTTCAGATATCTGGCCTCCTTCTGTCTCCCTTCAATGAAAGACTGTGTCATCTGCATATTGTAGGGCAGGCGTGAAAGTGCGGTTATTCATTAGCAAGTACCCATGTAGTAACCCTCCATCACATGCCTTAAAGGCAAAGCATGCCAGCGTATCCACTGCCAGAACAAAAATCAGTGGGGCCAGTGAGCATCCCTACTTCACTCCCTTCTGCGGTTGGATCCATTTGCCAGACTGTTTGCCATTTACCAATGGCGAGAAGGAATATGTAGTAATGTATTGCTTAAGCCATCGAATCCACGTCTCCAAGAACCCCCTCCTTCTAGAGATTTCCCACAAGTACGACCAGGAGATTGACTCTTAAGCTTTGGAGAAATCCACCTTCCACAGAAATGTGCTCTTCTTCCTTCTCACCCAACCGAAGACCATCTCCTATGCCAATATGGACTCCTGGAGAGCTCGCCCTTTTAAAAAGGCAACCTGAATTGGGCTAATGAGCTCTGGAAGCACCACCCGCAACTTGTTACCAAGTACCTTGCCAATTATCAAGAAGATCAAATTAGACAAAGCAATGGGGAGAAAGTCCGAACACTCCACCACACACTGCTTTTCTGGCAGAAGGAAGAGTAGAGACCTGTTGATTTTTTCTAATCCATTATTTCCCTGCTAGAATTCAGCCATCACTTGCATAACATCAAGCCCCACCATAGGCCAAAATTCTTTGTAAAATAACACCGGGAATCCATCTGGACCCGGGGAACCTTCAGCCTTAAGGCCCTTTAGCACCCCCACCACCTCTTCTTCACTAATCTACCAGAAAAGTCTGTCTCCATCCTCTTCCCCAACACATGGCATATCTAAAGAGTTTAGGTGCCACTCACCCCTCGACCTGATACGAGTAGCATAAAAAAAATACCGATTCACTAGTTCGCACATCCCCTACACGGAGTCTGCTCTCTATCCTTCATAAGCTAACACTAATAATAGGTTGGATCTTCTACGTGCATTGGCGAAGCAATGGAAGAACTTTGTATTTGCATCACCCTCTTTCAACCACAATTACCAAGAATGCTGACGTCAATCTATTTCCCTCTGTAGATCTTCCTTAGAGATGATTGCATGGAGCTCTCTTTTTTGTTGTGTTTCTTCTGCAGATAGTGGCCCATCTTCCTCCTTGGCATCAAGCAACCTTAACCCCTTAAGAGCCTACTTCCTCTTTCTATTCCTAGTGGTTGCATTGGACTGCTTATACTCAAACAATAAGAGGCGTAACCCCTTCAACTTCGTAGCTAGTCATTGGGTGGTCATTCCCTGTAGCTCCTAGGTCTCCCACTAAGAAGTAACCATCTCGCTAAAGCCTTCTTCATTCATCCATGACCGCTAGAATTTAAAATACGTATGCGACTTTACCCCCTCATCACTCTCCCAAAGAATGGGCATATGATCAGAGAAGGGACGTTCCAATGCCACCACCGAGGCCATATGAAAGGAATCCAGTAGGTTCACGTTGCACAAGAACCTATCAAGCCTGGACAACAACCCACTACCACTCCTCCAAGTGTACATAGTTCCAAATGTTGGCAGATCCAGTAGGTCTAGCTCCGATACTACTGATTGGAACCCAAAGGTGGAGGAATTTGTGTGCCATTTTGGTCTTTCAGCAGAGGATAACACTGCATTGAAATCTCCTATCAGCCAGGCTTCCCCCTGTTATTCCCTACTTGGAGGGGGTGAGGTATGTGTGACATATAATAAATTGCGGAATTAAAATAGACAATCTCACAAAGATAAGCAATCACACAATTACACAAGTAATTTTAGGTGGAAACCCAAATCGGGTGAAAACTACCACCTAACCCTCTCGAGTTAGGATTTCCCAATCGATCTAGTCAATCAAATCCACTATACGAACTACTTAAACGAGGGTAGTTCAACCTCAATTACAACCACGCTACAAGTACGAGGGTAGCGTTCCTCAACCGCTCCTTTTCATAAGGAGGATTTTGTATCATGAAGGAAACGGGAATTCGCAATGTGAATACTCAACCAATAATAAAGAACAATTACAACACAACCTATAGATTCAACAAAGATTAACCTAGCTACTATAGGTAAAGAAACTTCCCTTTGATGAAGGGAGTGCGTCGGCATGACGACACGGGTGCGTGAACCACGTGGGGGCACCTCGTCGCTCTCATAATCGCGGAGGGAGAGTGGGTGCGCAACTGGATTCAAGCTTTCTAGATGTGGAACAAAAGCTTGGAGAGCTAGAGCTTCTTCTAGATGATCTTCTACTTCTTTTTGACACAAGAGATATGAAAGTGTGTTGCTTGGTGTGTCATGGTGTATCTTTCAAGCCAAGGGGTCCTCCTCTATTTATAGAGGGCTTAAGAAGGCTTTGGAAGGCCTTAGAAGGCTTCCATAACTGTTACGACCCGGTTCCTGAATCCCTACAGGACCCGAGACCGGCTCGACTCGACTAATCCCAAGACCCAGTCGTCCAACAAGAAAGTAACCAAAAAGCAAGAAAGTAAACCACATTCACTATGCTAAGCAACTAATAGTAAAAAGGTATAGTAGTAAAGAAGTAAAAGCTGCTACAGTATATATCACCACCACAACAGTAGAATAGTAACAAGGTACAGGAACATAAAAGTACGAAAACGTAAAGGTACAGAACATAAAGTACAAGAGTCTGAACTCACTACTACAAAAGAAGTACAACAAAAGAAGCTACTGCTACTGGGCTCTATTGGGCCCAGCACCCTTTACAACCGTAGACTTGGGCTGCTCAACACCTGGACCTGAAAAGGGTTATGAGTACACAAAGTCAGTGAACGCTGAGTAGAGTGGCAACCAACTAACCAAAGCAGTAAACTAACTATTCCAATTCTTTAATTTATAAGTTATTTCTTTTCACCCATTGGTTTATACATTTCCAAATCTCTTTCTTGATCATGATTGTTCCTCGTGGGAATGATCTTGATTGCAGTTTTTTCTGAAGAGTAGAAGGCACATGTGGTGCTCTCCTGGTTGGGAGAGTCCCCCGTGATGATCCCACACCCAGTCAACCACCCCAAGGTCACAGACAGACGTAACGATGACTACGGCACGCGCGATAAGCGTATGGGTAGCTACCTAGAACTGGCACGCGGTCAGTCATTTCCGTTAACGGGTGTGCCCAAAGTATAGTACGGAATAGTATAGGGCCTAGCCTTCTTAGTAACAGGGGTCTAGCCCCTTCACAGTCCGCGCACCCTCGCCTGACTACCTTGGTTTGCCCAGTGGGCCTAACAAGTCGGTGTAGGGTGGCTAGCTGAACCCTAGGCCTCGTGAGGTGGCTATCTCTCTCCCTACATTAGTAGCTCTCCCCGGTACAGTGTACACGAGGGCCAAGAAGTCGGTGCAGAGTGGCCAATCCTAACCCCGGGTCCCAACCCAAGGGCGACTAGCTCTGCTCCACACTAAACAGGAGACGGTTGCTCTCCTGGTACTTCGTACTCAAGGGCCAGCACACTTCCCCACTCACATTTTCAGATCCATTCCATTTATTTCCAGGAGCTCTACTCATAATTCCCGTAGGGTTCATGCTCATATTTCTCATGTCATTCCATACTAGGTTTCATCATTCCCATTTCCATTCTCAGGTTATATACATGTAGCTCGTATTTCATCATTCACATTTCCATTCTCAGGTTATACACATGCAGCTCGTATTCTAGCATTTAACGTATAAAACAAATAAGGTCACATGTAACTGTTAACTATAACAGGTAATTCTTATTTCACAAGCAGCTCTTGTTTATTAACAGGCAGTTCTTTTCTATCTACTCATTCAAGACTGCAATTCAATCACGCATACAGACATTTCAAGTATTTCTCATCCTAGGATTCATGCCATATCCTAGGTTCTAATCATTCATTCCACACATGCATTCAGGTTTATAATTAAATTAAGGGAAGCCACTCTATTAGTCAACCCAAGGAGTATTGGGGGCTCAAACGGCAAGCTCATGTGCCTCAGCAACCCCCAAACCCATAATGGGGCGAAGTCCTATAACAAGGAACAATCACAATGGAACATTCAAAACAATATCGAAAGCCTTCTAACAAGTAAAGGAACTCTCAAGGAAAACACCGGTATCTTGTTTGCGTAAAATAGACCTCAAACGGACCCTAAACAGATCAAAAATAGGGTTACTGACTCAAATTAGATGTCTGGAACAACTTCCAGACATCTTAAAAGTGTCCAAAACACACCTCAAGCTCTGCGTCGACCTCAGACATCCAAGGACTCTTCTGGACGGTCAGGACCTGGCTCCAGACGTCCGACCTCCTCTCTGAATGTCTGGAAGTGCTTCTAGCCGTCTAGTAAGCTGCCCAGACGTCTGAAATGTGTGGGAGGGCGTGCCCTGCGCCTTCCTGAAGCAAATCCTGCATGTGACCATAAAATCTTCTCAAAATAGCCACGCAAAGTGTAGCTGCGGAGCGGCCTGCATGGCCGTATCCGCAAAGGGAACGTACCTTCACGAGGTTCTCTCTTTAGACGTCTGGAACCGCCTCCAGACGTCTGCTCCGTTGTCTGGATGTCACTCCAGATGTATGATTATAGGAAAAACCGAGAACCAGAACTTGCTCCTGCTTGCTCTCGCCACGCGCGACCGCAGCTCGCCTCCTTGCTTGCAGCTCCGACTATAGCAGTGTCGGGGATGACTCCCCCGATGCACACCTCCTCCTCCCGCACGCGCCGCTTCGGCGATGCGCCCTCCGGTGAGCTCCCACATGAGCTCGCGAGCTCAACTCCTCCTCTCCTCCTCGTCACCGCTCCTCCTCGTCGTCGCTCTCGCGCTTACTCACTTGTGCTAGCTCTCTCGCTGGGGTGGAGAGGAAGAGAAGAAAGTGGCTTGGGTGGGGAGGACGAGAGAGGAGGAAGGGGGGTTTATAAAGATGCGGGTTAGGGTTCGCTGGAGGGGGAGAGAGAGAGAAGTGAAGAAAAAGAGAGGGTACTATCTGTGCGTAGCTCGCGCGCAGACGCGAGTTCGTACCCAAAAATTTTGATTTCCAGACATCTGGGAAGGTGGCCAGACGTCTGACCGACAGTCCAGACGTCTTAAAAGGCTTAGAATAGCACGATCTTTACAATAACCGTTGGGGTTGAACCCAACGCAAAACAGGTCGTAATCAGAATCAATCATGATTCTAACAGGGTCATCAGAAATCTGGTTCGGGCATTAGACATCTGGAAAACCTGTTTAAGACGTCTGGGAACTAAGTCAGATGTATGATTCTAGGCGGGTTTTGTAACGACCCGGTTCCCGAGTCCCTACGAGACACGAGAACCGGACCGACTCGACTAATCCCAAGACCCAGTCGTCCAACGAGGAAGTAACCAAAAGACAGTAAAATAAACCACATTCAGCATGAATATAACTAACAGTAAGAAAGTACAGCAGTAAGGAAAGAAACTACTACAGTAGGCACCACCACAACAGTAAAACAACATTTATCATATAACAAAAACTGCAGGTAAAGAAGGTACAACGGAAACAAAACTACTCACTAGAACAGAAACAAAAAGAAGGTACAAAGCTGTGGTAACTCTACTGGACCCTACTCGGCCCAGCGTCCTCTGCAGCCGCCGACCCTGGCTGCTCAACACCTGGTCCTGAAAAAGGTAACGAGTGTAACACGTCAGCAAAACGCTGAGTAGAGTGGCAAACTAACTAAAGGCAACAGTAGAGTGTACAGTAGCTGTTATGTTCTATTACTTCCTTTATTTACATCTTTCAATTTTTCTCACTATTTCATTTACTTCTCAGATCCTTTACTTGATCTCGGATGTCCTCGTGGGACGATCTTGATTGCAGTCTTTTCCAAAAGTAGAAGTAGCACGTGGTGCTCTCCTGGCCGGGAGAGTCCCCCGTGGTGATCCTACCCTCAGTCAACCACCCCAAGGTCACTGACAGACGTAACGGTGACTACGGCACGCGCGATAAACGCACAGGTAGCTAGCCCGTACTAGCACGCGGTCAGTCGTTTCCGTTAACGGGTGCGTCCAAAGCACAGCACGGAACCAGGGCAGAGCCCTCTCAGTAACAGGGGTCCAACCCCTCCACAGTAACCAAACCGGGGCCTTGCCCCTCCACAGTCCGCGCACCCTCACCTGACTACCCTGGTTTGCCCTAGTGGGCCTAACAAGTCGGTGAAGGAGGCTAGCAGAACCCCGGGGCCCGTGGGGTAGCTAGTACTCTCCTAACACTACTAGCTCTCCTCGGTACTACGTACACGAGGGCCAACAAGTCGGTACAGAGCGGCCAAGCCTAACCCCGGGTCCCTGGGGCGGCTGGCCCCACTCTGCACTAAAACAGGTACAGGTACTTCCCTTGGTACTGCGTACCCAAGAGACAGTACAACTACATCTCAGTTCCATTCCTTTTTCTTTCCAGGAGTCCCACTCCTAATTTCCCGTAGGGTTCCAGCTCTTTATTTCAGAACATCATATGTTTCACTTTCCAGATTCACGTTCCCAATTTCCATGATCTCAAACATGTTTCTTTGTTCATAACAGGCAGTTGTTAATTAAATTCACAGGCAGCTTATATATATTCCTTTCCATTTTTCCAAGACTGCAGTAATATACATTCCACTAGTTTTTCCATCCTAGGATTCATGCCATATCCTAGGATCTATCATACAATCTAGTTTTCCGTCCCTCGGATTCATGCAACACCTAGGAGCTATCATTCCATATATTTCTCATTCCTAGGATTCATGCAATGCCCTAGGTTCTAGTTATGGTTCCATACTTTAACAGATTTTATTAATACTTAAAACCACTCTACCAGGTACAACGGGAGTAATGGGGGCGTGGTCGGGAATCCCGCGCGCCTCCGCGACTCTCAAGACTGCAACCGAACGAGGTCCTATCACAAGGATCAACACAAGGAGTGTCTCAAAACAGTGTATAGCTACTGTAGGCGGGTAGAGGAATAAATTCTGAAACGAACGCAACTCGAATCGCGGAAAACGGAGCCCAAACGGGCCCTAAACGGGTCGAGAAAGACGATACTGTGCAAAATCAGACGTCTGGAACTCCTTCCAGACGTCTTAAACGGTGGATCAGAGAATTACCTGTTCGGCTTGGTTCTCCGGACGTCCAGAAGTCTGTGGGGACGTCTCTCCTAGATCCCAGACGTCCGATGGTCACTCCGGACGTCTGGAGGTCACTCCCGCCGTCTGGTACAACTTCCAGACGTCTGATTCGCAAAGGATGACGAATCAGAACACCTGCGCACAGCCAACCCCCCTCCCTCAGTACGGTCAGTCGACAAAAGAAGAAGAAAGCGGAAACTCACCTTTCAGACGTCTGTATGATCTCACAGACGTCGACCTTGCCGTCTGGGTATCAATCCAGACGTCTGATTCTGGAAATTTTTCCAGAATCAGAACCTTGCTCGGCCTCCGCTCGCGACGCCGCCTGCGTCGCACCTCGCGCGTCCGCTGCTCCGCCCGCAGCAGGTCCCTCTCCGCGACGCTCTGCGCCCCTTGCGCCCTCCGCCGGCCGGCCAAGCCGCTCCCGGCGAGCTCGCCCTCACGGCAGAGCCCCGCCCTCGCACGCCGCAGCTCCTCCGCGCCTACTGCGGCTGCCGCTGCCGCTGCGCCCTCGCGTCCGCTCGCTCTCGCGCACAGGCAGGAGAGAAGGAGGAGGATGGTGGAGACGGGAGGGGAGGCGCGCCCCCCCCCCTTTTAACGCCGCGCGGAGAGGAGAGAGAGACGGTCGCGGTCGCCTGCCGCCGCAGAGAAAGAGGCAGGATCGCAGGTCTGCGCGCACAGGCGCGCAGACGAATATCCCGTGCGAGCATAACTGTTCGCCAGACGTCTGTAAACTATCCCGGACGTCTGGTCAGTCGTCTGGATGTGATCCCAGACGTCTTTACAGACGTCTGGGCCACCTCCCAGACGTCTTAAAAGACGTCTGGGGCACGCGCTCGTTACAGGTTTCCTTACTGACTTGATTCTGACCTAAACAGGGTTCTAGTGTATGGCCATCATACGACATACAGGACATCTGTCACTAGGTCTGGATGTCTGGAAACCTATTTGTTTTGCGGAAATGGATTGCAAAGAAGAGTAACGGCTAGAAAATCTCACAAAGGAGATTTTGGGTTAGTCGAGGAAAAATGGTTACGTATCAGACGTCTGGGGTCCTCTACGAATGTCTGATATAAGGCTAACGGTCATTTTCCTCAATGTGTACTAAGGCAGCCAACGTTTCACTAATTGGACGTTTGGAACAACTATCAGACGTTTGAACTAAGGTCTAGACGTCTGATTTCTTCAGACAAAAGCTACAAAGTCCATCTTAAGTTATTGGACGTCTAAGTCAATAGTTAGACATCTTAAAAGTCACTATCAGACGTCTGATTTCCAGATTAGACGTCTAATTAGGCTGTCAGAATCCTATTTTAATTTTCTAAGTTCTCTATAAAAAATCTAAGTATCCTAAAGTAGTGCAGGTGTTCCTAGGACTACTTCAGGGGTTCTTTCAGGCTCTTTAACATAAGATCTAAGAAAGAAATAAAGAGCAAAACAAAAATTACATATAACAAAAAGGAAATCTATCATATTCTTGTCTTCACGCTTCTTCAGGCTATCGCACCTCGCGAAGTTCCTCTGTTCTCTGTCAAACTCCAATCCGCCATGGATGCGAGCTCGAATTCCATCTAAACACGTCTCCATTTGCAATTATCCTGAAATCTAAGGCTTTAAGTGTAAATGTTAAATAACACATGTTTTGTTATCATCAAAATAAATGATTGTGGTGCTCTAGCACCAACAATCTCCCCCTTTTTGTTGATGACAAAATCATAAATAATAATGCATAAACATTCTTCCTCTTTTTGACATTATCAAAAGGGTGCTAGAATTTTAATTCTCCTAAACTCCCCCTTAAAACATGCTCTTCTAGTTTTTGGGTTAAATTTCTTTTAATCAGGAGTAATGTTCTCCCCCCCTTTTGTAATAACAAGATGGCTATATATTTTTCTCCCTCTTTCTAAAGGAAATATAGCTAACTTATTTTAGAAACTCCCCCTTAAAGATGGACAAATAGCTCGTTTATTTTAACTCCCCCTATCTATATGCTAATGATAAAAGGATAAGGTTAAGGGTTTTACCTCACATACCATGGCCAATAAAATGGCCCAAATGGAGGTGGATGCCAAATCGGATGGAGTTCCCATTCGTAGCTTAGAGGCTCGGGCATCAGTGCCGGTCTCCAATCTGGCAGTCGATGTGCGGTGGGTTCATCATTTGTTCGCCGTCTCGTCAAATCTTCTCGTTTTCCTCCTTGGTCTACTCCTTGGTCCTCCCAACTCAAGTTGACTATTCTTGAGCTTGTAGGTCCAGTCCTTTACGTTGATATCTTCTTTGAAACCTACAAAACAGGATTCCAATTCTTTCTTCGATATCCAAGTGAGCTTGGATCCAGATCTGTTAGCGAGTCTCCTTGACGGAGATCCTTTCTCAATCTTAAGGCTATAAAATTTATCTACCTTGTTGATTAAGTTAGAATTTTCCCTAAGACATGCAATTTCCTCTTCTATGACATGCATCTTAGTTTTTAAATCAGAAATTTCTATTTTTAAAGTAGCATTTTCTTCAATCAACTTATTATTTTCAATGATTAGGTTATGATTTTCTAACAATAAGTCATCATTTTTAGGACTAGTTTCTAGGTTCTTAAGTAGCTTGTCTAACCTATCATTTTCAGATTTTAACATACTAAGTTTCTTTTCCATGCTTTTATTTTCTACTTTTAATGATTGACTAGCATCAAATAGTTCATTAAAAGCTTCTTGTAAATCTAAGTTTACCTCATTGTCAGAGTCGCTTTTGCTGTCGCCTATTGTCGCCATGAAGCCCATGCAGGCGATTTCTTCCTCAGGGTTCTTTACTTTTTCATTCGAGCTTGAGTCGTCCCAAGTTGCTTGGAATGCCTTCTTCTTCTTCTCCTTCTCCTTCTCCTTCTTCTTCTCCTTCTTGAGAAGAGGGCACTCTGGTCGTAAATGACCTTTTTCGTTGCAGTGGTAGCAACGTCTCAGGCTATCCTTCTTCTCCTTTTCTTTCTTTGAGTCCATACAAAACCTTGAAAATTTCCTAAGTAAAATTTTAATGTCTTCGTTGTCGGAACTAACCTCGTTATCTGACAAAACTTTGAAGGCAAGAGTCTTCTTAAACTTCGATTTTAGTGTGTCCTTCTTCTGCTTTAGTTTCGTCTCATAGGCCATTAGGTTGCCTAGGAGATCCTCCATATTGAGCTCCTCCACTTCATTTGCCTACTCGATCGCGTTGGCCTTCTGCTCCCATTTTGGTCCAAGGGAATGGAGTAGCTTTCCTTGAAGCTCCCTCTTGATGAAGGTCTTACCTAAAGCTTTTAAACTATTTACAATGAGAGTGAACCTAATGTTTATCTCACTTAGAGATTTGTTAGACTTCATTGAAAAGGACTCAAATTCTTGAGAAAGTAAATTGATTTTAGAAGTCTTTACCCTAGAGTTACCCTCGTGAGTTACCTCGAGTGTGTGCCAGATCTTGTATACGGTGGCGCATTGAGAGATTCTATTGAACTCCTCCGGGCTAAGCGCGCAATACAACGCATTCATCATTTTTACGTTGAGCGAGAGTTCCCGGATCTACTTCTGTGAGTATCCTACGGCGGATCTCTCCAGGATGTCGAAAGGGGTCTCACATCAGGCCCATATTGTGAAGTCATTGGCTTGAAGCCATGTCTTCATCTGCAGCTTCCAGTACAGATAGTTGTTCCTGTCAAAGAATAGTGGATGGGTAGTAGACTGCCCCTTAAGAATCCTCGTCGCAGAGCTGCTTCCCTCCGTGATCTTCTTGCTGGGTGTTACTCCAATCTTGCATGAACCTGCTCTGATACCAATTGTTATTCCTTACTTGGAGGGGGTGAGGTATGCATGACGTAATATAAAATGCGAAATTAAGATAGACAATCTCACAAAGATAAGCAATCACACAATTACACAAGTAATTTTAGGTGAAAACCCAAACCGGGTGAAAACCACCACCTAACCCTCTCGAGTTAGGATTTCTCGATCGATCTAGTCGATCAAATCCATTATACGAACTACTTAAACTAGGGTAATTCAACCTCAATTACAAACACGCTACAAGTATGATGGTAACGTTCCTCAACCCCTCCTTTTCATAAGGAGTATTTTGTCTCACGAAGGAGATAGGAATTCGCAATACAAATACCCAACCAATAACAAAGAACAATTACAACACAACCTATAGAGCTAACAAAGATTAACCTAGCTCCTATAGGTAAAGAAACTTCCCTTTGATGAAGGGAGTGCGTTCGTGTGACGACGCGGGTGCGTGAACCATGCGGGGGCACCTTTTCGCTCTCATAATCACGGAGGGAGAGAAGGTGCGCAACTGGATTCAAGCTCTCTAGATGTGAAACAAAAGTTTGGAGAGCTAGAGCTTCTTCTAGATGATCTACTTCTGTTTGACATGAGAGATGTGAAAGTGTCTTGCTTGGTGTGTCATGGTGTATCTTTCAAGCCAAGGGGTCCTCCTCTATTTATAGAGGGCCCAGGAAGGCTTTAGAAGGCCTTAGAAAGCTTCCATAGTCGTTGGGGTTGAACTCAAGGCAAAACAGGCCGAAATCAGAATCAATCTTGATTCTGACAGGGTTATCAGACGTCTGGTCCGGGCATCAGACGTATGGAAAACCTGTTTAAGATGTCTGGGAACTAAGTCAGATATATGATTCTAGGCGGGTTTCCTTACTGACTTGATTCAGAGCTAAATAGGGTTCTAATGTATGGCCATCAGACGACATACAGGACGTTTGGCACTAGGTCTGAACATCTGAAAACCTATTTGTTCTGCGAAAATGGATTCCCTAGAAGAGTAACGACTAGAAAATCTCACAAAGGAGATTTTGGGTCAGTTGAGGCAAAACGATCACATATCAGACGTCTGGGGTCCTCTACGGACGTCTGATATAAGGCTAACGGTTATTTTCCCTAGCGTGTACTAAGGCAGCCAACGTTCCACTAATTGGACGTCTGGCACAACTATCAGACATCTTCTAAGACGTTTGGACTAAGGTCTGGATGTCTGATTTCTTCAGACAGAAGCTACAAAGTCCATCCTAAGTTATTGGACGTCTAAGTCAACAGTCAGACGTCTTAAAAGTCACTATCAGACGTCTGATTTCGAAATTAGATGTTTGATTAGGCTGTCAGAACCCTATTTTGATTTTCTAAATTCTCTACAAAAAACCTAAGTATCCTAGAATAGTGCAGGTGTTCCTAGGACTACTTTATGGGTTCTTTGAGGCTCTTCAACATAAGATCTAAGAAAGATATAAAGAGCAAAACAAAAATTACATAGAACAAAAAGGAAATCTATCATATTCTTGTCTTCACTCTTTTTGTTACGAACGTGGCATCAGACGGATTTTTAAGACATCTGGGAAGTGGCCCAGACGTCTGTCCAGACGTCTGGAACCCTTCCCAGACGTCTGGTAATAAATCTTTTCGGCGTACCGGGTTGCGTTTGCTCGTGTGCGCGCTCAAACTGCGCCTGCCGCCTTCGTCTTCTTTTTTCCTCTCTCTTCCTGCAGATGCACCGTCTCTCTTCTCTCTCTCCCCGCACTGCCTTATATACACCGTCGCCCTCTCCCTCACCCTCATCTCCTCTGGCTTTCTCTTCTCCTTCTCCCTGCCAGTGCGAGAGCGCGAGCGAGCGGGTGAGCGGCGGCGGCGACAGCGACAAGTGTGCGGGGAGGAGGGTTGCGAGCGGAAGGAAGAAGCTCAACCGCAAGGGTGTGAGCTTGCCGGGGCAACTAGAGCCGGCCGGCGGGGGAGCGGCAGGCGTGGGGTGTTGCAGAGGGGCTGCTGCAGCTCGGGTAGCAGGCGGACGGGGCGCGGCGCGGCCGTGCATTGCGGGTGGAGAGAGAATCGGGCTCTGGTTCTGGAAAATTTTCCAGAATCAGATGTCTGGACTTACGTCCATATGACGCCGAAGACGTCTGCAGGACGGTCCAGACGTCTGACAAGTAAGATATTTCTTACCTTCTCCTTTTTCGCGTGTACGGCCATGCAGCCGTCCACCGCGATTTCTTCTGCGCTTCGTCGTGCTGAGAGCAGGTGTGTGTGTGCGCAGGTCCTACTCGGGAGGGCGCGAGGGCTCGCCATCCCACGTGAATTAGACGTCTGGCTGCAGTGCCAGACGACGGAGAGAACCTCCAAACGTCCGGGGTGACAATCGGACGTCTGGAAACCAAGGCCAGACGTTCCAGCGGGCTTCTGGACGTCTGAAGGACTGCGCAGAACTGAGGTACGACTAATCCACCTTTTAAGATGTCTGGAAGAGGTTCCAGACGTCTGATTTTGGACAATTTCGTCGTTTTTGACCCGTTTAGGGCCCGTTCGGAGTCCATTTTCCGCGTTTCGAGTTGTGCTCTTTCCAGAATAAATTCATCTATCCGTTTACAGTAATTGTATACCATTCTGAGAAATTCCTTGTGATTGATCATTATGTTAGGATCCCATTCCGTTGCAGTCTTGGGGGTTGCGGAGGCGCGCAAGATTGCCGACCACGCCCCTAGTACTCCCGATTTCGCTGGTAGAGTGGCTTTTTAATTTACTTATCAAAATTTGTTACAATTGTGAAACAATTAATAGAGTCTAGGGCATTACATGAACCCTAGGACTGAGAAACTAGATTGAATGATAGATCCTAGGGTATTGCATGAATCCTAGAACTGGAAAACTAGATTGAATGATAGATCCTAGGGTACGGCATGAATCCTAGGAGTGGAAAACTAGTTGAATATATAAATATTGCAGTCTTGGAAAAGTGGAAAGGAAATGATAACTGCCTGTAAATGGATTAACAGTTGCCTGTTATGAATGAATCAATACGATTAAGAACATAGGGTATATAAGTATAAAGCTGGAACGGTGAAACCCAAAATGGCCAAACAAAAAGAACATGAACCCTACGGGGAATTAGGAGTAGAACTCCTGGAAAGAGAATGGAATGGAATTGAGAAAGTGAAACGTGGAAGTGTGTTGTCTCTTGGGTACGTGGTACCAAAGAGAGCACACATTACCTCTTAGTGTAGAGGGGAGCTTGTCGCCCTCAAGTTGAGACCGGGGTGGGTTTGGCCACTATACACCGACTTGTTAGCCCTCGCGTACGCAGTACCGAGGAAAGCTACTAGTGTAGGGAGAGCACTAGCTACCCCATGGGCTCCGGGGTTCTGCTAGCCCTCCTACACTAACTTGTTAGGCCCACTGGGCAAACCAGGGTAGTCAGGCGAGGGTGCGCGGACTGTGGAGTGGTTGGACTCCTGTTACTGAGAGGGGTTTGCCCTATACTGGTTCCGTGCTGTGTTTTGGGCGCACCCATTAACGGAAACAACTGACTGCGTGCCAGTGGGGGATAGCTACCCGTGCGCTTATCGCGCATGCCGTAGTCACCGTTACGTCTGTCAGCGACCTTGGGGTGGTTGACTGAGGGTAGGACCACCACGAGGGACTCTCCCGGCCAGGAGAGCACCACGTGTTACTTCTACTTTTCGGAAAAGACTGCAATCAAGATCGTTCCCACGAGGAACATTCAAGATCAAGAGAAGGATCTGAGAAATAAATCAATAGTGAATAAATAGAAAGACATAAATAAAGTAAAATATAACAGCTACTGTACACTCTACTGCTTCTTAGCTTTTAGTTGCCACTCTACTCAGCGTTTCGCTGACGTGTCACCCTTGTTACTTTTCAAGACCAAGTGTTGAGCAGCCAGAGTCAGCGGCTGCAGAGGGCGCTGAGCCTAGTAGAGCCCAGTAGTGTTACCTGTTGTACTTTCTGTACTTTCCTTTCTGCTGTAGTGAGTAGTTTTCTGTTATTTCCTGTACTCTCCTTATTGTAAGCTTTATGTTATGTACATGTTTATTTCTCTTTTGTTGTGGTGGTGCCTACTGTAGTATTTCCTTTCTCTACTGCTGTATTTTGTTACTACTAGTTATATACATGGTGAATGTGGTTTATTTTACTGCTCTTTTAGTTACTTTCTCGTTGGATGACTGGGTCTTAGGATTAGTCGAGTCGGTCCGGTTCTCATGTCTCGTAGGGATTCGGGAATCGGGTCGTTACAAGATGATATCAGAGCAAGGTCGTCCCGAGAAGTGAACCAACTGACTGGAAAATAACTAATTCACATGTCTACAACTAGAGTAGCCACCACAATATTTCTTTTGACATGAGCTCTTAGACTTCTTCGTTAGATATCGTTCCATTTTGACGTGTTTCCGTTCTGTTTCTCACCTCCTTGCAGGAGATGCCTCGTCGCGGGACTAGCGAGGTGGGTCGCGGGCGCGACCAAGGACGAGGTCAGCGAGGTGGGCTTGTTGCGGTCGACGCCTCAGTGGACCAGCCACTGCTCCCGGGCATTCAGGCCTAGGACCTCGCCCAGCTAATACGAGATATAGTGCGAGAGGAGCTCCACCCACCGCCCTGAGCGCCTCTCCTTGAGGCTGCGGAGGGGTGGTCCTCTGTGGGACCACACGACGGACGCGGCGCTGGACACGGGGGAGGGGATGGGCCGCCACCACCCCCACCTTCCTCCGATACTTCTGTGCACGAGGCTCCTTTACCTGGAGGTGCACCAGCATCTCCACTGCAGCGCCACTTCGAGCTTTTCGAGCAGTTCCGGAAGCTGAAGCCCCCCTCCTTCAAGGGGGATGAGGACCCGACCGAGGCAGAGGACTGGCTCGAGCATCTCAAGAAGGTGTTCGACACCCTTCGCCCCCCGGTGGAGTGACTCGTGGCCTTTGCCACGTACCAACTGGAGCTTGTGGCACACAGGTGGTGGAGGGCGGTCAGGGGACAGGAGAGGGACGAGCCGACTTGGGACCGGTTCGTCACCCTCTTCTGTGAGCAGTACTTTCCCCAGAAGAGGCAGGACCACAGGAGGCGAGAGTTCCACACTCTCCGCTAGGGGACGATGACCGTGAGCGCGTACCGCACGCATTTTCTTGAGCTGTCACGCTTCGCAGCGACAGCGGTAGCCACTGAGGAGGAATGCCTTTGGAGGTTCACCGAGGGGCTCCGGCCTGCGATTCGGGGGTATGTCAAACCCCTGAAGCTGCCTACATTTTCGAGGGTGGTGGAGGTAGCTATGACCTACGAGGAGACTAACCCGTCCGTGCGAGACACTGACGGCGGGCGGAAGAGGCCCTTCCAGCCAGAGTTTTCACAGGGCTGACGAGAGAGGAGACACATGGTGTTCGCAGGAGAGCCATCACGTTTTGCAGGGCCATCAGTGGCCTTTGGGGGCCCTCGACAGGGGCCAGTTGCCAGCACCGGACCCCCGCCCAGCCGACAGCAGGGACCCACTGAGGGTGGGAGTCGGGTTCCCCTCTGCTACCAGTGTGGCTAGCCGGGCCACATCAGGAGGGACTGCCCGTCTAGGGCAGGAGGTCAGCAGATACTTCCTGCGACAAGCACTGGAGGGTGCGCAGGAGGCCGCGGTTCCCAGGCGCGAGGAGGAGGACAGCAGTCACGAGGAGGGTACCGGCCAGCCCCTACCCGTTCGACGCAGAGTGTGGCTGCTTCATCCGCACCTAGAGCTGAGGGGCGTATCAACGCCCTGACACACAGGGATGCCAGAGCTTCGGGATCGGTGGTGGCAGGTATGGTTTCAGTTTCCGGCAGACTCATTTACACACTTTTCGATTCCGGCGCTACGCACCAGTTTCGCAGTTAGTTTGGGCCAGGATTATATGCTGTTAGAGAATCCGTTCATAATTAGAGGTCCGAATGGTCAGCTGTTTGTAGCTGAGGAGGTGTACACGGGTTGCGAGGTCAGTATCGGGGGACATAGTCTGCCAGCTGACCTGATTATGATATAGATGGACTTTGGCGTAATTCTGGGGATGGACTGGCTGTCCACTTAACACTCTTTGATGGACTGTTTTGAGAGGAAGATCGTCTTCTCCATACCGGAGTTGCCTTCTTTCGAGTTCCACGGTCAGCCAGTGAACGGAGGCTTCAGGTGCATTTCGGCACTTCGGGCGGCAAGACTTTTGAGCCAGGGGTGTGAGGGCTTCCTAGCTTGTGTGGTGGCAGAGCCCAGCCCTGTGGCAGACTTCCAGGGCTTCCCGGTGGTCCGAGAGTACCCTGACGTGTTCCCAGACGAGTTACCAGGACTACCGCCCGAGTGTGAGATCGAGTTTGAGATCTCACTAGTACCAGGGACCTGCCCCATCTCCACCGCACTATACAGGATGGCACCACTTGAGCTGCGAGAGCTCAAGTCTCAGTTGCAGGATCTTTTGGAGAAGGGCTTTGTGAGGCCCAATGCGTCTCCCTGGGGATCCCCGGTACTGTTTGTGAAGAAGGATGGTACCCTACTCCTTTGTGTGGACTACCGACAGCTGAATAGGGTCACCATCAAGAACAGGTATCCGCTGCCGAGGATCGACGACTTGTTTGACCAGTTGCGAGGTGCCGCGGTGTTCTCCAAGATCGACTTGAGGTCTGGATACCACCAGTTGAGGATCAGGGAGGCAAACGTCTCCAAGACAGCTTTCCGCACCCGGTACGGACACTACGAGTTTTTGGTCATGCCGTTTAGGCTGACCAATGCCCCCACTGCTTTCATGGACCTGATGAACCGGGTGTTTAGACCGTACTTGGACCAGTTCGTGGTGGTATTTATTGATGATGTACTCATCTATTCTCGAGATCAGACGCAGCACGGACATCACTTGCGGATGGTTCTGAACACATTGAGACGACGTAGGCTGTACACCAAATACAGTAAGTGCAAGTTCTGGTTGAGGGAGGTGACCTTCTTAGGTCATGTGATCTCTAGAGACGGCTTGGCGGTGGACCCAGCCAAGGTCGAGGCAGTGCTCAGGTGGGAGAGACCACGTACAGTTACTGAAATTCGCAGTTTCCTGGGACTGGCAGGCTACTACAGATGGTTCATCAGGGGTTTTTCACAGATTGCGCGTCCTATGACACAGTTGACCCAAAAGGACGTGCCCTTCACTTGGACAGACGCCTGTGAGGCGTGTTTTCAGGAGCTGAAGGAGAGGCTCACTTCGGCTCCCGTGCTCACCATCCCTGACAGTAGTGGCGGGTTCGTTGTGTACATGGACGCCTCCTTGCAGGGGTTAGGGGGTGTGCTCATGCAGAGGGGTCACGTTGTCGCTTACGCTTCGCGGCAACTGAAGCCCCATGAGCATACCTACCCTACCCACGACCTGGAGCTGGCAGCTGTTGTCTTCGCGCTGAAGACCTGGAAGCACTACTTGTACGGTGAGACCTTCGAGATTTTCACAGATCACAAGAGCCTCAGCTACCTTTTTGATCAGAAGGAGCTTAACATGAGACAGAGACGTTGGTTGGAGCTCCTGAAATATTATGATTGCAGCATTTCCTACCACCCGGGAAAAGCCAATGTGGTGGCTAACGCCTTGAGCCGGAAGGGCCCGCACACTTGGCCAATTTACACGTACAGAGTTGGAGCCTTTTGGAGGAGATGGGTAGTTGGCGACCCCTAGAGTTACGGGGGCACTATGGGGCAGTGATTGTGACACGACAGACTAGGCTAGAGCTGATAGATCGCATCATCACAGGACAGATGGCAAACCCGTACTTGCAGTCCTTGCGCGACAGAGTACTGTCAGGGGACCCAGGGGACTTCTCTTTCACAGACCAGGTGCTGCGCCTGAGGGGACGTTTGTGCATTCCCAGAGACGAGGAGCTGTTGAGAGAGCTCTTGACTGAGGCACACGGTTCTAGATTCACCATACATCCTGGAAACACGAAGATGTACCATGACTTAAGACGTGAGTTTTGGTGGAGGGGGATGAAGCGGGATGTGGGTGAATTCGTGCAGCAGTGTTTAGTGTGCCAGCAGGTGAAAGCCGAGCATCAGAGGCTTGCAGGGCCTCTACAGTCGCTTCCCGTGCCGGAGTGGAAGTGAGAGAGCATCACCGTGGACTTGGTGGTGGGCTTACCTGTTACCCAGCAAGGACACGACGAAGTCTGGGTAATTGTGGATAGACTGACTAAGACGGCACGATTCTTGCTGATCCGAGTCACTTTGGGACCAGCACAGTTGGCAGAGAGGTATATCCGAGATGTGGTACGTCTACACAGAGTTCCGCGGGAGATCGTATCCGACCGGGATACCTGCTTTACGTCCCAGTTTTGGGCTGAGTTTCAGTAGGCCCTGGGGACGCGGTTGAGTTTCAGTACAGCTTACCACCCCCAGACGGACGGACAGTCTGAGCGCACGATACAGACACTTGAGGACCTTTTGCGTGCCTGTGTACTGGACTGGAGGGGCTCTTGGGAGGAGCACTTGCCCCTAGCAGAGTTTGCATACAACAACAATTATCACTCAAGCATCGGCATGGCTCTCTACGAGGCTCTGTACGGACGGAGGTGTACGGCACCATTGAGTTGGGTTGAGGTGGGGACCAAGTGGGAGGTTGGCCCCAGGTTGATCCGGCAAAGTCAGGAGGTAGTCGAGCAGATCCACAGGCGACTCCGCACTGTCAGGAGCAGGCAGAAGAGCTACGCGGATCGGAGACGCAGAGAGGTGCAGTTTGAGGTTGGGGACCACGCCTTTTTCGTGTTTCGCCCATGAAGGGCCTGCAGCGGTTTAGGGTGAGAGGGAAGCTTGCGTCGAGGTTCGTGGGGTCCTTTGAGGTCCTGGAGTGGGTTGGACCCGTTGCTTACAGGCTTGCCCTCTCTCTTCAGCTTTCTGGTGTGCACAACGTGTTCCACGTGTCCAACCTCAGGAAGTACATTGCCGATCCCAGTCACGTCTTAAGTCACGAGAGCATCGAGGTGAGCGACGACCTGACCTACCCCGAGCGGCCAGTACAGATTCTTGACAGAGCCGTCCGCAGTTTGAGACGAAAGCAAGTACCCCTGATGAAGGTTTTGTGGAGGAGCCAGCGGTACGAGGAGGCTACCTTGGAGCCTGAGGTGGTGATGCGGGAGCGGTACCCGGAACTTTTCATGGGTACGTCTTTCAGGACCGGCTTTGGTCCTCTTTGAGTTTGTTATGTATATATATGTTGTTCTTTTCCGCACCCTGGTTAGCGTAAGTTTCAAGGACGAAACTTCCTTTGAGTTTGTTATATTGTTATGAACGTGGCATCAGACGGATTTTTAAGATGTTTAGGAAGTGGCCCAGACGTCTATCCAGACGTCTGGGAAGGGTTCCCAGACGTCTGGTAATAAATTTTTTCGGCGTACCGGGTTGTGTCTGCACACGTGCGCGCACAAACTGCGCCCGCCGCCTTCGTCTTCTTTTTTCCTCTCTCTTCCTGCAGATGCGCCATCTCTCTTCTCTCTCTCCCTGCGCTGCCTTATATACACCATCGCCCTCTCCCTCACCCTCATCTCCTCCGCCTTTCTCTTCTCCTTCTCCCTGCCAGTGCGAGAGCGTGAGCAAGCGGGTGAGCGGCGGCCGCGGCCGCGGCCGCGGCGAGCGTGCGGGGAGGAGGGTTGCGAGCGGAAGGAAGAAGCTCGACCGCGAGGGTGCGAGCTTGCCGGGACAGCTAGAGCCGGCCGGCGGGGGAGCGGTAGGCGTGGGGTGTCGCGGAGGGGCTACTGCAGCTCGGGCAGCAGGCGGACGGGACGCTGCGCGGCCGTGCGTTGCAGGCGGAGAGCGAATCGGGCTCTGGTTCTGGAAAATTTTCCAGAATCAGACGTCTGGACTTACGTCCAGATGACGCCGAAGACGTCTGCAGGATGGTCCAGAGGTCTGACAAGTAAGATATTTCTTACCTTCTCCTTTTTCGCGTGTACGGCCATGCAGCCGTCCGCCTCGATTGCTTCTGTGCTTCGTCGTGCTGAGAGTAGGTGTGAGCGTGTGCGCAGGTCTTGCTCGGGAGGGTGCAAGGGCTCGCCATCCCACGTGAATCAGACGTCTGGCCGCAGTGCCAGACGACGGAGAGAACCTTCAGACGTCCGGGGTGACAATCGGACGTCTGGAAACCAAGGCCAGACGTTCCAGTGGCTTCTGGATGTCTGAAGGACTGCGCAGAACTGAGGTACGACCGATCCACCTTTTAAGACATCTGGAAGAGGTTCCAGACGTCTAATTTTGGACAGTTTCGTTGTTTTTGACCCGTTTAGGGCCCGTTTGGAGTCCGTTTTCCATGTTTCGAGTTGTGTTCTTTCCAGAATAAATTCCTCTATCCATTTACAGTAATTGTATACCGTTCTAAGAAATTCCTTGTGATTGATCCTTGTGTTAGGACCCCGTTCCGTTGCAGTCTTGGGGGTTGCGGAGGCGCGCAGGATTGCCGACCACGCCCCTTGTACTCCCGATTTCGCTTGTAGAGTGACTTTTTAATTTACTTATCAAAATTTGTTACAATTGTGGAACAATTAATAGAGTCTAGGGCATTGCATGGACCCTAGGACTGAGAAACTAGATTGAATGATAGATCCTAGGATATTGCATGAATCATAGGACTGGAAAACTAGATTGAATGATAGATCCTAGGGTATGGCATGAATCCTAAGACTGGAAAACTAGTTGAATATATAAATATTGTAGTCTTGGAAAAGTGGAAAGGAAATGATAACTGCCTGTAAATGGATTAACAGTTGCCTGTTATGAATGAATCAATATGATTAAGAACATGGGATATATAAGTATAAAGCTGGAACGGTGAAGCCCAAAATGGCTAAACAAAAAGAACATGAACCCTACGGGGAATTAGGAGTAGAACTCCTGGAAAGAGAATGGAATGGAATTGAGAAAGTGAAACGTGGAAATGTGTTGTCTCTTGGGTACGTGGTACCAAAGAGAGCACACATTACCTCTTAGTGTAAAGGGGAGCTTGCCGCCCTCAGGTTGAGACCGGGATGGGTTTGGCCACTGTACACCGACTTGTTGGCCCTCGTGTATGCAGTACCGAGGAGAGCTACTAGTGTAGGGAGAGCACTATCTACCTCACGGGTCCTGGGGTTCTGCTAGCCCTCCTACACTGACTTGTTAGGCCCACTAGGCAAATCAGGGTAGTCAGGCGAGGGTGCGCGGACTGTGGAGGGATTGACCCCTGTTACTGAGAGGGCTCTACCCTATACTGGTTCCGTGCTGTGTTTTGGAAGCACCCGTTAACGGAAACGACTGACCGCGTTCCAGTGCGGGGTAGCTACCCGTGTGCTTATCGCGCGTGCCGTAGTCACCGTTACGTCTGTCAGCGACCTTGGGGTGGTTGATTGAGGGTAGGACCACCACAGGGGACTCTCCCGGCCAGGAGAGCACCACATGTTACTTCTACTTTTCGGAAAAGACTGCAATCAAGGTCGTTCCCACGAGGAACATTCAAGATCAAGAGAAGGATCTGAGAAATAAATCAATAGTGAATAATTAGAAAGACATAAATAAAGAAAGTAAAATATAACAGCTACTGTACACTCTACTGCTTCTTAGCTTTTAGTTACCACTCTACTCAGCGTTTCGCTGATGTGTCACCCTTGTTACTTTTCAGGACCAAGTGTTGAGCAGCCAAAGTCAGCGGCTGCAGAGGGCGCTGGGCCTAGTAGAGCCCAGTAGTGTTACCTGTTATACTTTCTGTACTTTCCTTTCCGCTGTAGTGAGTAGTTTTCTGTTACTTCCTGTACTCTCTTTATTGTAAGCTTTATGTCATGTACATGTTTATTTCTCTTTTGTTGTGGTGATGCCTACTGTAGTATTTCCTTTCTCTATTGCTGTATTTTGTTACTGCTAGTTATATACGTGGTGAATGTAGTTTATTTTACTGCTCTTTTGGTTACTTTCTCGTTGGACGACTGGGTCTTGAGATTAGTCGAGTCGGTCCGGTTCTCGTGTCTCGTAGGGATTCGGGAATCGGGTCGTTACACTTCTTCAGGCTATCGCACCTCGCGAAGTTCCTCTGTTCTCCATCAACCTCCTCTAATCCGCCATAGATGCGAGCTCGAACTTCATCTAAACACTTCTCCATTTGCAATTATCCTAAAATCTAAGGCTTCAAGTGCAAATGTTAAATAACACGTATTTTATTATTATCAAAATAAACGATCATGATGTTTTAGTACCAACACCCTCGACACCCGTTCCGCAACCACTACTAGCTATTCCCATAGACTGAGTCTTTCATTCTGAGATCAAGTGCAAATGTTAAATAACACGTATTTTATTATTATCAAAATAAACGATCATGATGTTTTAGTACCAACACCCTCGACACCCGTTCCGCAACCACTACTAGCTATTCCCATAGACTGAGTCTTTCATTCAGGGTCCATACACACAGGAGACGTAGCAAACGAAGCTATCACTACATTTGTCCATTCTGCACGTAGGGATGGAGTCTGCCCACCAATCCATGATCTGACAAACATCTATCTTTCACCAAATGCCGAACCCACCTGCCCTTCTAGATGCCTTCACGTATCTAAGGTCGGTCGCCCAGTTCATAATGAGAGGATGCCACATGACCAACTCATCACTTTCTATGCGCTTCTCCTAAAACAAGCCAACATTCACCCTCCACTCCCACAGGTACCTAGCCAGCGTCCCCCACCTGGCCCGTCGCACAGCTCATGCACATTCGAGGACAACACTCTCAACATGAGATCCTGTGCTTTCGCTTCTCATTAGGAGGTGACGGAATCACCTTCAAAACACTTGCAACCACTTCTTCGTCAGATACAAGTCTGCATCGGTCTCCTACTCCTCAAGCTACACCTCCTACGCCTACCAGATCCTGTCCCTTATTTGCTGAGGACCCCATCTCGTACGTCATTCCTTCCGTGGCTTTGAAGGTAAAACCCTCTGGTGTTGGACCCACCTTGTAATGTCTGTCGCCATCATGCACCACCATTGTGCTAGAGTGGTCCCCCTCCTCCATCTTTTCCTCCGTATTACCCATGCCCACATCATCCTCCTCGAGCTTTCTTCTCTTCTTCCCTCCCAACACACCTCCCCCCGAATCACGTACCACTTCTCTCCACTGCATCTCCTTGTTTCTACACGATCAGCCTGTCCCACTTCTGCCACTGGCCTCCCTCCCGCAATCGGGTGGACCGGCACGTCCAAGCAAAGAACCCATGACGTTCCACCACACCTCAAAACAACTCGGTCCGGGTAACTCCCAACATGACGCAAAAGCACCTCCACCTGCACCGTACTTCTATCGCCCTCCATCAGACTAACCTGTACACCACGCAAGGGAGCGAACGTGCAGCGGCAACCCCCTGATGGTCACATGCCCACCTCTAATGGTTGATCTTTGTGGTGGTCATTCAGGGAGCGCACCGTCAAAGGGGGAGACGAGCCTCCAAAGGATCGAAAGATTACCCACGATGGAGGTACGGATCTTCATCTTCTCTACGTCGATCTCCGCCAGACCGAAGGCCAAGAAGCGGGAGGCACCCAAAAATGAGATTTTCCCAAGAGATGAAGAGAGGTTAAGCGATGTTACCAAATCCCGCATCTTCTCCAATGACGCAGCACCATACAGGACTTCCTCGACCACGGCCCCCGGGAGGAAGTTTTCCACCACCAAGACCTCCGGTGTCAAGGGAAACCTCCACGTCGATTGCCGGCGGTGGAGGGGGCGAAGGGGGAACCCTCCCGTCCTTCGTTCGCCTGAGATCGCCCTTCCTCTCCACCCGCGCGGCTTCCCTCCTCACACTAGTGTGTTGTCTACGCCCAGTCATGCTAGAGGTCCTCCCCCACGCATGTCCAGCGTTGCTTTCATGTAGCCTTGCCTCTCTATCCCCTTGCACGTAGCGCGACAATGCCCTAGCCCTCCACAACCCAGACATACCAGCGCGTTTCGGCAAGCCGCTGCCATGTGGCCTCACTCACGACACCAGAAACAAACTATCTCCGTCTTGCGTCTCCGCAGTGCTGATCGTTCGATCTTCGGTCACCTCCATCTCTTTCCATGCTCGGATGCGACCTCCACGACCAGTTTCCCGGTCGCAACGAGTCGCCCCTCAATCACCACTATTCATTCTTAATATGCAGAAAAGCTCATAAATCTAAATAAATTATTTTTATAAATTAATTGTATAGTTATGTAGCCTCAAATCCTATAATTTATTTGAAATTTGGGTTAAATTAGTACTCTCAAATCAAGACTCAAAGTTTTGAATTCAGAACGTATCACACAGCCAATTCAATCGTAACATTAGTCCCACTTCGTAAGATCATGAGCTGCCGCTAGCGTATTTAAGGAAATGCGCCCAACAACTCAGTCGTCAGCGTTGGGCATACAATAAAACCCTTACCCCTTTGAGCATATCATCTGACCATTATTTGAGCATATTTGTGTGGGGGCTGGGAGCCCGATCTAAACAATGCCTTGGCTCGGTTCAAAAGAGTTGGGTCTGGGCCAGATTAAATGCACAAAAAGCCACCTAATTAAGAACTAGGGGCTGGTTCAAAGTAGTAGTCTGGTCCCACTCGAGAGGGTATTGTATATTCCACAAAATGAACCGACCCTGCCCATAAGAAAAACCTATTTTTTTGTACAAGTGAGGGCTCAGGCTAAAGTAAGTGAAGGAACAAGTGACAAATATGACTAAGTGTTGAAGTCCTCAGTGTGAAGAGAGTGTGTGAGACTAAGTGTCCTAAAAGATAAAATGTTGTGTGAGTTGTAAGTGTAAAGTATAGTGTGTACAATGTGCGAATATGTGTATATATGTATATATAAATATGTATAGTATAAGTATATAGTATATATATAATATATGCATTATATGTATAATATATGTATGAACTATATGTGTATATGTGTGTGCGTGCTATATAGGTATAGAGTCCTGAATAAACCATTGTTTTAGCCTTTTGAGTAAGTAGTCTTTAGTGACAGTTTTGAAGGCTTTAGTAACGTTTAAGTATGTCAGTATAGTATTATATAGTAATTTAGCTAAGTTAAAGTTTTGTATAGTATTGAAATGGTACATAAATGTACTTAGATATGTATAGTATATGATAAGCACTATATAGAGTGTATATATCTAAGTATTAGTAGTATATTTGTAAATAGATATATTATATTTATATATATATATATTGTAGTGTATATATGTACATATGTATATGTATGTAAATAGTGCATATAGTTAGAGTACTTGTTTACCTTAAGGTGTATATAGTTTAATTAAGGTTTAATATTAGTTAGTAGGTTTGTATATATGTTAGTATAGTATATGTTAGTGTATTTGTTTATTATTTTTGTACCTAGACTTAGGCATTGAATTGTACATAAATAACATAGAATAGATTAGGTAGTTTTTCTTGCCTGTTTGATTATAAATATGTTTAAGGTATTGTAGTTAGCATTGGTTGATTCATTTTCTACATACTTAACTCAATTCATTTATTATTTGATTCTTTGATTCATTTGTAAATATATTTAACATTTTGAAATAAAAGGGCATTTTTGGAACATAAAGAGTGATGTATATCAATAACTACCTCTCAATGAATGACCTGGAATGAACGAGTAAAAATTATGTAAATAAATAACATGACATGACATTTATTTGCATTGTGACATTATACTACAATCAACAATGATACCATCGAAACACATTATTTTTAGCATGCAGACGGTCTTTCTTGATTAGTTCCTTATTTTGTAAAAATTATATGAGCTTGTCATAAATGTGCTTTGGGTCTTTTTTTAATAAAGATTAAATTTAGAAAGTAAGATGAGCTTTTTTTGTTACAATCCTTTTAATTATTTTTTTATACTTATCTTCCTATACTTCATAAAATCGAAAGTTAACTAGTCTATAAACTATGAACAACCAATAAATCTATAAATGTGAACAATCTAAAAATAGCTCCAAAATAATTACTTTTTAGGTTGTCAGACCTAGTCTAGGTTCTAGCTGGTTGCGGCCTACCCCAACCCGAACTTGAATGGGCCTTAAAATGAAGGCCCAATCCTGGCCCACAAAAAATTAAGGTTCGAGTCAGGTCGAGGTTTTCTAGGCTAGGTTACAAGTTGGGTTCGGGTTGACCTGGCCTAATGCTCCACCCTAGTCTCCTTAAAAGCCAAGGTAGGGCATTTATTCCTTTGATTCAGGGGTTAGTTGCATCTCGGAGGGATGTAGGGGATAGGGTTGTGGATCCCTCCCCATTGGTGAGGGACTTTTGGGGATGGTATGGAACACCACCTCAATCCCAAAAAAATGAGTTGCATGCCATAGAATTCATGGTTTTGATGCATATATGTAGTGATTTCTATGATTAATGAGTGTTAAGGGAGGTTAATAGGGGTCAAGATGATGTATTGATGCCTTTTCCTAAGTTCCTAAGCAATTAGAATTGAGTAGAGTTGAGTTCAAACGAGAGGAGTGCATAGACACCCATCAAGTGTTGTCTAATTTTGAGATCAAACCTCTGATGGGTTGTCTTCGGGCGTATGATTGGGTGATCATATAGCCACTGGAGGGGATATTTTCCTTCAGGACCGTGATGGTTATAGTTTCGATCGTCTGATGGGGTTGGCAGACATCTGATATTGTATGAAGGGATGTTTAATGGTCAAGTTAGACAACCCCTATAGGGGGTACATGTCTATCTTGAAGTGTGTGCCAACAGAATTCTAACGTAATGGTTAGACATCTGGAGAGGACTCCAAATGTCCAGACAAGAGCCTGGGTGTATGATGGCTGGGGTATTTGGGTCATTTAACTTGAAGGCTCAGGCAATGATGGTCGAAAAATTTGCGTAATAAAATTTATAAAACCTAGTGAGTCTAGGGTCATTATCTGGGGAGCAAGATGAGGGCATACTTTCACATTATTTCTTTTTGGTGTTTTTATCTTTTATATATTTTTTTTTATAATTTTTGTAAAGTGGAAATACATAGCCATAAAACAAGATAGAAATAAACTCCAAAATATATTGCATCAAATTTAGTTCATATATAAATAAAGTAATACAAACATAAAGAGAGGGGGAGAAAGCATAAGAAAGAGAGAGGAGAGCAAGAGATGGAGGGGAAGGCAGCACTTCTCTGGTAGGCACTTGAAGGGTGAGCATGGAGATCAAGTGGTCACATCAATGCTTGGGTTCACCAAGTCTTGGGAAGCTTCGTGAGGAGGTGACTAAGAGCTTGAGGAGTGTAGCATTGTTGGAGAAGACTGGAGAGGTGGAGAGGTATCACCAAGAGAGGGGAGGCGTGGAAGATAGGAAGAGGAAGGTGGTCGTCGTGAGAGGGGAAGTGTAACAACTTAAACCCATGGCATGCTTTAATGAATATTCTCAGTAGATAACACGTACAAACAATACATATAATAACCACAAGGATAATTTATTCATGACATCCTCATACTACTCATAAGCTACTGACATTGGAATTAAGAAAGATAACGGAAGCAAACAACATAATTAAGCACTAAGAAGTCCAATGGATTAAAAATGACATGAAACCACCACTCCTATCCTAACATAAGTAAAGTGTGAGCAACGCCTTTATTAAGGATGAAGATCAATTTTCTTTTCCTCTGCTACCTGTAATCACAACGTTACAATAAATCAATTAGTGAGCCAAATGCTCAGTAATCATTGTGACAATAAAACATGAAAATCATAGAAGTATCAATATTATCATTGACATTAGCAAGAATAAGAAAGATAATTCAGTTAGAGTTGACATTATCTTATTCTATTGAGTTATCCCTTAAAACCCCACTATTGGCACAGGCGACCTTCGATCGATATATATCCCGCCCTCGCACCCAACTTTGGTACAATTATCTTTGTTATTGCAAAACAAAAATCAAATTTATTTATTTATTACTTTTAACTCATGTGAGGGCTATATATATGGATCGGTACAATCAAGAAGGACATCAGCTGAGCCTTATGGCCTTGCCACTTGGATTCCTCAGAATCCTAATAGACACCTGGAAGGTGTTGCCCTTTAGGCAAAGCGGACGATCCTTACGAATCAGAAACGAGCGATCCTTTCAAATTGAAAATGGACAATCCTGTAGGATTGGAAACAAACGTCCCTTTGAGGACGGGTGCCAATATCACTATCATTACTTTTGTTGAATTTAATATCGATTCCTTTATTTGTCTAAACATTCAGTCTTGGATTCTAATGTATATATACATTGAGAAACCTATAATTAAACATTAACATTAATGGCATAATATTAACAAATGTAGACTTAAATATGAGCAAAGCGAAATACATGAATGATTAACATCTAACCATGTGCTTTGGAATGCACAAGCACATGCACATGCATGCCATTATTAGTACTAAGAGAAATCAAGTGACAAAAGTGTTCACCATATTAACTAAAGTACATAAATATAAATCCCATAGTTATTAACGATTTCATGTGAAGATAAAGTAGTCAAATAATGTACCTATGGAATGAAGGCTATTATTAACAATCGCATGTAGAGATGTAGTGAAATAAATGCACCCATGGAATAAGGCTAGCGGGAGCATTGGTGTGACCTGACAATTCTGACCAACCCTACGACTTTTGATCTAGAATGACTGTGACTGGATATTGTGGGGGCATGAATTGAGCTTTTTCTTCGCGATCGCAAGGCATTGACCTGGGTAGCTCCCAAGAGGCCCAACTCTTTTGACCGAGGTTAGCAAAGTTCTCGATATGTTGAGAATAAGTATGCCTTTCATGAGGATTATCAGCTCTGTTAGCCCCTCCCCTTGCCAGGGAGAGACTATTAGGCTGGGATTTGAGGGAAGGATACATCTCAATCTCCTTTGGTAGGGAGGGATGAATTTTCCAAAATTTGACTTTTAAGGCGAGTGAGAGACTAAACCATATGAGAAATAAACTGAATAATCATGTGGGTAAATCCAAGTAAATAGGGAAAAGGGGGGCTCGTAGTTAGCCTATAGTGTTGATGAAACTTGGGTAATCATGGGAAATGGGGAATGACTTGTGGTTAGCTTGTTAAGTTACCAAGGCTTAAGTATTAGGAGAAATGTCTTGTGGTTGACCTATAGGACAGAAATCTACACACTTCCCTTCTTTGTTCCATTATTACACGTATCCTGTCCCTACTGAGCCACTTGGTTCACCCCTACTCTTGTGACCCATTTTCAAGTATCCGTTATCGTGGTGCAAGTGACACTTCATGCAGAATTTGGGCCAAGGGGAACTTGGTTGGATGAACAAGTATATCACTCTTGTCTCTTCTTGAATAAATTGCTAGTATCCAATGTAAATCTCTTAGTTGGTTTCTAGTGTTGATGGCTTGTATATTATACGTGAACTTTGTGCATGTAAGCTGTTAGTCGATGGACAGTATGGCTTTGTGGCTATTTACGGTGATGTGTTAATTGCATTTTGGCTTTGTTTTTTGTTGTTTTCTCCATTACTACTGCTTTGGTTGGCGGGGTGCCTACTTGTGTTTTACCGCTCTTACTTGTTTCATGGTGTTGTTGTGGGTTGTACCCACCTATATTTACTTTGTGGTACACATGAATTGGTACAACCTGCAAGTACAAGTTTTGAAAAACTATCCGATAAATAGGGGAAACTCTATCGAATTTTTGATAGGTTTTGACCCTACGACCTATTTAAATAGATCAGCTTTCCTAAGACTTACCTAGTTGATAGGACTACAAATTATGACCTAAACTACCTGGTAGCTGGGACCCTAGTGCTAGCACACCCGGTGATCCATTCCTGATTTGTTGAGAAGATTATCAAGGACTGACATCTTCATCTCCAACAACGGCAGCGATGATGCGTGGTTCGAAACCGTTAATGGCTAATCCAAGCCTTTGGATGAAGGAGTTGTTACGAGGAGACTTGGCCGTCACGGAAAGGGTGTTTGACCATTGAATAGACCTTCATCAGAGAAGAAGTTTAAACAATCGTCAGTTGTCAAAGACGATGAAGAATAAGAAGATAAGTTGAGTGTACATAGGGACCTAAATGTAATACATAAGGACCCAAATGAAATGCTCATAGGGACTTAAATGTAATTTCTTAATTTAAAGGTGCAATTTAATTTATTTTTCCCTCAACTTTTTATAAGAGATTAAATGAATAGTGAGAAGCAATACTATGGGGTCAAATTACACTTTTGTCCCAATTTGTGTTATATAATTTAAGGCTTAACTAAAAGCTTTTAATTATTAACTTAGGTCTCAAATTAAGTATTACTTAATTAACTTGATTATAAATAGCCTAGCTAATGATATTAAGTCCTTATTGTTAACTTAGGATAATGAGACACTTATTTAATAATAATAAAGCTAAATTAATGTATATTTCTATTTCATGCCTATTATTAACTTTATTAATAATTAACCTTATTAATATGATATTAATGACTAATTAACAAGGTAAAGTAGCTATTTTTGATGAATTATGAGCTATGATGAGTTCCATATCAATAATCCTCACACTATAGAGTGGACAGTGGAACCCTATACTTTCTTTTTCATTAGTCTTCAGCCTTAGTTAAAGGGATTCTTCCAGAATCCAAATCCAATCCAAACCTAAAAGATTGTCCTTAACTGATTGAGCTGGCTTACAGCCTGCATAATTCTTAAGTCTAAGCTCCCTAAACTACTTCCTACACCAAGTAACTTCTAGCTAGTTATTTAGGACAAAATTTTAGGTAAAAACATTCAATCCATGATTTTTATAAGGAATTCCTCTTTTTTTATGCAAAAGCATGGGCTACTTAATGTATCTCAACCGATATTCCATCCCCCCATGCCTATCATGAACAATATCTCCCCATTATTACAAAAATGCATAAAGGAGATAAAGTAATAGGATAGCACCTGAGATCGGAAGTTAAACTAGTCAACCTGTAGGTCAAGATAACCTAAAAATAAAAGAGAAAAAAGAAAAGGAAATGAAACTGGGTTGCCTCCTAGCAAGTGCTAATTTTTTGTCATCAGTTTGACACATTTAGCTTAAAGTCGCCCAGGTTTAACTAGCCAGGTGGGGATGGTGGTGATGAGTTCTCAATAAAGCGACTCAATAGAGCACCAATTAGGCAGCTAGTGTATTACTTAGTGATGCTCCATCAGGGGAGTGAGGTCACCAATGGTCGAGGACTTAGGCATCTACTAATGCTAGTTGTAAATAGTAACTAACCATGCTTATCTTGGGTGACTGCTGGACCAAGGCTAAGGGTGTAATCTACCGAAGGCCAAGGTAGCCCAAACCTTGAACCTTGCGGAAGGGAGTGTGCAAGCAAAATCCGCCTTGAATCCCCATGAGGAAGGCTTGATCTTTGAGTTGGCCGAATGGTCAATGCATCGACAAGTCAACGAGTCGTGTGGTGAATGGAGTCGTGATAGTTTATAGATATAGAGATATCTATGTTGAGATCTCTGTTTTGATGAAATAAAATTACTTTTTTTGTAGACTAATCTTTCAGCACTATGTTTGTGAAACTCAATTCTAATTGTGGATCAAGATAAAGAGTTCATATTCAAAGTCTATTTGTAAATCTTTTTATTCTCTTGAGTTTAGAATTTATGTAAGGAACCTCAAGATTTGATATATACTATGAGTATTTATAGATTAAGATTTGATATATGCTCAAGATTTGGCCATGAGTTCTCAACTTGGTGCTTGGGGCTTTGGCGAGGGTAGGGAGAATGAGGGCTGGGAGGTTTGAAGGTCGAAAAGATGGAGGCACAAGGATGATCAGAGAGGGAAGGGGGTCTCCGTTAGGGCTAAGCATTGGAGGAGTAGAGCGGAGATTCTATGCTTTAGATGCAGGGGGAGAGGGCACATGGCGGCTGCATGTAGGGGGCCTCTTATTTGTGTAGCATGTGGTGGGGAAGGCCATAAGAGAGATTCGTGTACAAGGGGAAGGATGAAGAAGGGTGGAGGAAAGGGTTTACAACCTCTTCCACCCGTATGGTAGAAGGGGTCGGGGGTTCTACCGCCTCCCCCTCCCATGCTGGTTGGGCAGTTTCTTGATGTGGAGGTCCCATACTCTGAGGACATTCATGTAATGGAGATGGTATTATGAGGTGCTCTGATTGGGGAGATAATGACAGGGGCACCATCCATCAATCGTCTTCGTCAACTGGTGAGTTCTTGTTAAGACCCAAGACATCAAACACTTTTTAAGATGTCTGGGAGTTGGTCCAGACGTCTGGATGCCTTCCCAGATGTTTGGAAATAAATTTTTGCATGCGTACGATTGTGAGTCTGCGCGCGTGCGCGCGCAGACTGAGCCCGCCGACCTGCAGGCGCTTTTTCTCCCTCCCCACACCTTCAAATACCCCTTCCCTCTCCCTCACCCACCACCCCACCGTATCCTCCTTCTTCCAGCTTGAGCACGAGAGAGAGAGAGAGCGTGGGCAGTAGCTGCTGCCGGGTGCGTGGGAGAGGAAGAGGTGCAGCGAGAAGGGAAAAGAGGTAGAGCACGCGAGGAAGAGAGAGCGAGCTCGCCGGAGTAGCTCGGGGTCGGCCGATGAGCGCGCAGCGAGAGCGTGGTGTTGGGGAAGTTACCCCGGTGCTGCTGCAGCTCAGGCGGCAGGCGAGCGAGCGCGGCGTGGTCGTGCACAGCAGGAAGAAGGCGAGGAGCTTCTGATTCTGGGAAATTTTCCCAGAATCAGACGTCTGGACCTACGTCCAGACGACACGGGCGACGTCTGGAGGGAGATCCAGACGTCTGAGAGGTACGTATTTCTTCCTACGCTTCCTTTTGCGGATACGGCCATGTAGGTCATTCCGCCGAAAGTTCTGTCTCATGCCGTGTTGAGAGTGTTTGCATACGTGTGCAGGTTTCACTTCGGGAAGGCGCAGGGCACACCCTCCCACGCGATTCAGACGACTGGGCGAAGCACCAGACGGCGGAGAGAGTCTCCAGACATCCGGAGTGATAGTCGGACGTCTGGAACTAGGTCCAGACAGTTCAACGGGATCCTGGATGTTTGAGGAACAACTCAGAGTGAGGTATGACCTGGACCACCTTTTAAGACGTCTGGAAGGTGTTCCAGATGTCTAATTTGAGTCGGAGTTGTCGTTTTTGACCCATTTAGGGTCCGTTCGAGGTCCGATTTCCGTGTTTAAAATTCTGTTCTTCTCAAAATTAGTTCCTCTACTTGTTTAAAAATACTTGTATCCTGTTCTAAGTGGTTTCTTGTGATTGATCCTTGTGATAGGATCTCATTCGTTGCAGCTCTAGGGGTTGCAGAGGCACGCGAACCTGCCGATCACGCCCCCATTACTCCCAATTTTGCGGGTAGAGTGGCTCATCTTAGTTATTTACCAATATTAATGCATCTCTGAGATGAATGATAGATCCTAGGGTATGGCATGAATCCTAGAACCTGAAAACTAGATGAATGATAGATCCTAGGGTATGGCATGAATTCTAGGGCTTGAAAACTAGATTGAATGATAGATCCTAGGGTATGGCATGAATCCTAGGGCTTGAAAACTAGATTAAATGATAAATCCTAGGGTGTGGCATGAATCTTAAGAACAGAAACACTGAAACGAATGTCTTGAATACCTGAATTTTAGTCTTGGATAAATAGAAAGAATAATGATAATTGCCTGTAATTGGATAACAGCTGTCTGTGAAATGAAGAGTACTGTTGCTAGTAACTGCTACGTGTAATTCCTGTTGTTGGAAACTAAATTTGAGCTGCTTGTATATAAACTGATATTAAATGTTGAAAACACGGGCTATATGTGAATGAAACTGAAATGATGAAACCTAGTATGGCTTGAGAAATATGAGTATGAACCATATGGGGAATTAGGAGTAGAGCTCCTGGAAAATAAATAGAATGGAATTGGGAAAGTGGATGGGGAAGTGAGCTGGCCCTTGAGTACGGAGTACCAAGGAGAGCGACTGTCCCCCTGTTTAGTGCAGAGCGGAGCTAACCGCCCCAGGGACCCGGGGTTAGGTTTGGCCACTTTGTACCGACTTCTGGCCCTCGCGTACACAGTACCGAAGAGAGCTACTAGTGTAAGGAGAGAGCTAGCCACCCCACGGGCCCTGGGGTTCAGCTAGCCATCCTACACCGACTTGCTAGGCCCACTGGGCAAACCAGGGTAGTCAGGCGAGGGTGCGCGGACTGTGGAGGGGCAAGACCCCTGTTTGGTTACTGTGGAGGGGCTGGACCCCTATTACTGAGAGGGCTCTGCCCTATATTGGTTCCGTGCTATGCTTTGGGGCGCACCCGTTAATGGAAACGACTGACCGCGTGCAAATGCGGGGTAGCTACCCATGCGTTTATCGTGCTTGCCGTAGTCACCGTTACGTCTGTCAGTGACCTTGGGGTGGTTGACTGAGGGTAGGACCACCACGGGGGACTCTCCCAGCCAGGAGAGCACCACGTGCTACTTCTACTTTTCGGAAAAGACTGCAATCAAGATCGTTCCCACGAGAAACATTCGAGATCAAGAGAAAGATCTGACAAATAATTCAAGAAAGAGTAAATAGAGGAATAAAGAAAGAAATTAAAAACAGCAGCTACTTGTCCACCTTTACTATCTTCTTAGCTAGCTGATTGCCACTCTACTCAGCGTTTCGCTGACATGTCACTTTTTTCACCTTTTCATTACCAGGTGTTGAGCAGCCAGAGCCTACGGCTGCAGAGGGTGCTGGGCCTAGTAGAGCCCAGTAGTTGGACTTTGTTGTACCATTTTTCTATAGTAGTGAGTATTTCTGTTTCACTTATACTCTTTTATTGAAATCTTCATATTTCTGTACCTGTTTTAATTCTCTATTGTTGTGGTGGTATGTACTGTAGTAGTTCTTTTCTTTACTACTGTACTTTTGTTACTGTTAGTTACATGCATGATGAATGTGGTTTATTTTACTGTTCTTTTGGTTACTTTCTCGTTGGACGACTGGGTCTTGGGATTAGTCGAGTTGGTCCGATTCTTATGTCCTGTAGGGATTCGGGAACCGGGTTGTAACAATTCTTTATCCCTAAATTCACCGGATTGGAAGATTGCTGATGAACACACATAAATTCATGATAAATTGCTTATTTATGATTGTTCCTAGGCTTAGCATTGCATATCATGTTATAAATATTGCATAACATCCATTGCATGGCATTTAGGATAGTTGTATGTTTTGTATATTAATTCCTTCATTTTATATGGCCAGGGGGCAATGTAACATCCATACAAGTTTCGTATGGAAAATCCAACCATACGGATGGATCCGGAGCGACGATCACAGTTCGGCATTGCGGGAATCATCTCGATCTGAGCACCGTGGCACCCTCTACAAGAAGAAGAAGATGGACAGCCCAGATGGCACCACGTGGCGCCATCCAGGCCACCCAACACTGGCTAGCAACACTGCCCAATTCCTTCTTCATCTACGCCCTTGAATCCTAGCCGTTGGATCAAGATCCAACAGCTGGGAAGCGTTTGCACCAAGTTGCTCCTCGCGACACAAGGGAAGATCTAACACAATGGTTAGAGCGCGGTTTGCAAGGGAAGGGCGCGAGTTCGAATCCCCGCAGCCCCCCAATTCACAATTTCGCAGGGCGCATGGTAATAGCAGCAGCAGCGCAAGCATAGTGGCAGTGCTGCGCGTGTGCACGCGCACGCTAGCGCGCATACAATAGGGCACCGCGTGATCAGCGCGCGTGATAGGAGGGGCAGCGCAACGCGGGCGCAAGTACGGTTTGGGCCAGCTTTTAGCGACATCTAGGTTGACCTATAGCAATGCTTACAGCCATCGCTACTTCATTGCAAGCCAGTAGAGCCAGCTAAGGGCGTAAGCGGATGTGAGCTGTCTACAGCAACGTTTCCAGCGACAGTCTGGAGATTGCTAAAGGTCCTTTAATTCATTTTTAGCCTCTTCTCCTCCACTATAAAAGGACCTACACCCCTTCCCTTCCAAGCCATCTCTACCTACTCTAGTCCCACCTACTCTCAAGCTCTAGCAAGCCTACCAATGCTCCATTAGAGCTTGTTCTCAAGCTCCCAAGGCTCCTATTAGTATAGCGAACCTCTGCCCCACCAAATACTCCTCCAACTTCCCATCCTCTTTCTAGGTCACCTTGGAGCCATCCTCCCACCTCCATTCCGGTAGCAGATCACCTCTGTCTTCTCACCTCCATTCTGGATCCACGCCAAAGCTTTCCTCAACCCAACGTCCTCCTACATCTCACCTCCATCATCTCGCTCCTCACCTCCTTCGTCCGAGCTTCTGCCAGGGGGCATTGTCTCGCCGAGCAGCCGATTTGGGAGATTTCCTCTCACCCCCCTCTCTTTTTATGCTTTCATAGTTCATTGTAATTGACATTGGAAGTAATATATATCAAATTTGTTCCACATCTCTGTCTTGTGATACGTTTGCTTATTTTCTTCTTACAAAAATACAAAAAAATAACAAAACCCCAAAATACCAAAAAGAAACAAATCAAAGCGTTGTTTTCACGTGAAGTAAATGTCACCTCCCTGTGTTCGACCCGGGACTCCCTTAGAGTTTCATTATAAATTTTATCTGATCGACGTGTTTTGCAACTACGGCGATGGGTTACTCATAACCCTGATTTCTAACATGCGAAACACGCTCGACCATTTTGGTGCCATTGCCGGGGAGGCAATAGAATTTACTTTATTGTTTATTGTGTTTCTTTGCATTTACATAGCACTAACCCTACTTGTCTTTGATCTACTATCTTGCAGGTACCCTAGCATGGAGATCCAAGTGCGGTAGATTGGAGTAAAGTGCGGGTAGAGTACTCTATAAGTGTCCCCCATATCCCCCCAACTAGTTCATTTCGCCACAATCATAACCAAGACCTAATCTACTTAGGTGTTTGCATAAACCTTAGGATAGACTTTGTTTCTCTTGTTTGCCACCTTCACCCATCTCACCCACATCTTATAAAAAAAAACAAAAAGATATTTTCTGTGGGACAAATCAATTTACACACTATACACCCACATTTGAGGCACATAATCGGACTTGATTTTCATCTACTCAACCGGGCTTCCAACCTGTGGACCCGATACATGAATTCAACACATAAAAGAGTAGAAATCATATTAGGTTAACCACCTTTTTGTGTGCCTCAATCGGTGGTGCATTTGAGCCAATTGAGTGAATTATTTGGGCTGCACCACCTAATCTAAAAGAGGTTCATTTTCTAGTTGCCCCATAGGATTCAATAATTAGGTCAAGCCAAGCACTCCATATTTTTCTTGATTTCTAAAGGAAAATATTTGAACACATGCTTTCAACAACAAACTTGGCTTGCCTCACAAAACTTGGTTGAAAACACCTAATATTTGAATCCTAAAAGCTATTAAGCAAGATTCGAATCCTAAAACTCACCTCACCATTAATAATCTTGTTTGAAAATCTCTTGGTTGTGCACATTCACACGTTCTCAAACAAATCATTAAGGGCACAACCCATTAAGGGCCCATCACATTCCAGAGCACCAATTTCCCAAGCCTAACTAAAATCAATTAGACATTGGCCCTAAGGATTCATTCGCTCGTTGGGATCTAGATTGAGATTATTCATGATTAACCTACTTATACTAGTCAATCTAATGTCTAGCTAGGGGAGTAGCGTCAAATGACCGTGGCTGGGGGGTATACTAGGAATCGAAGGCGTAAGCCAAAGGAAGAACCTTCTCCCCAGTCCCTCCTTCTAACTGGTTGGATTGCCTGGACATAAGTAGAGTAAATCGTCCATAATCTTAGGACGGATTCTGAGAGTCAGTAGACCTTAGGCTACCCCATCTAAGGACAGGCTTGTATTATTGTGCTGCAGGGTTCCCTCTTTTCCTCGTCCTTCCGACTTCCTTCCAGTGTATGCTTGGGAGGAGGTCATTGAACCCTAGATTGGAAGGACCTTTAGACCATTCTAGGAGGCAGAGGTTGAGCTATAGCCAAGCAGATCCCATGGCTGATCAACAACTACCTCCCCAACCTCCGAACTAGCAAGAGCTGATTCAGAGGCAGTTGGAAGAATTGCAGCAAATGCAACAATGGTTCCAACGTTGCATGATCAGGGCACTCGGCCCTTGAAGGATTTTTATGATCCTTCAAACTATGGGGAACATCCCGGCATCATGATTCTCACTGGAGACATAGAAATCAAGCCCCAAGTCTTAAGTTTGATTAAGCATTTCCATGGGCTTGGCTCGAACGACCCATTCCAGCACCTGGAGGATCTGATCACTTTGGTTCAAACCACCAGAGCAAGGAATGTGAACAAAGTGCAAATGATCATGAGGCTTTTCCCCTACTCTCTTAGGGATAAGGCTGCATAATGGTACCAGACTATAGGAAGGCCGATTGAAACTTGGGCTGCTTTTAAGTCGACTTTCTTGAAGAAATTCTTCCCTATCGGAAGGACCAATGCCTTGAGATGGGCGATTACCACTTTCGCCCAGCAGCCGGGGGAACCATTTCATGGTGCCTGGGAGCGATTCTAGAAACTTTTGGGGAAGTGTCCACACCACGAAGTGTCGAAATAGCAACTCGTGTAGATTTTCTATCACGGGTTGGTTGAGCAACTCCGTAATCACGTGGATGCCTCCTGCGGAGGCAATTTTCTCAATAGGGATGCAGATAGCGCATACGACCTGTTTGAGGAAATGAGCAAGAACTCAATTAATCATGCCTCCATGGATGCATTCAACCGGTCCCAACAACCTAGGTCAAGTGCAAATGAGATCCAGGATTCTCATTCATTTGACATGGAATTAATTTGCAATAAATTGGATAAAATGGACTTGGTTGCTAAGAAAATGGAAGAATGGATGTCTGGGAATTCAAGAAACACTTCTTTACCCACTCAATCCCAAAATTCGGGATTCCATTCCTCACGAGCTCCGACGAGGTGGGAATTCGTGAACCAACTTGATTCGGCTCAACCTGTGAGCTAGGATTTCTTAGAACCATATGGGTTCCAAACTGGAGCCTTTGATCCCAGTTTCTCTGATCCTTCCTTCTCTTCATCCTCGTTTAATGAGGATGCATATGCAATGCAGGAGAATGTTAGGTCCAACCCGTATTCCAACACTTTTAACTCGGGATGGAGGAACCACCCTAACTTCTCCTAGAAAAATCAGGGGCAACAGACCCAATCTCAACCCAGCAACTATGCATCTCAAAAACCTATGGGTCAGGGTCAAGTATACACCCAGTTGCCCCCGAGACCAGTTAATCAGCCATCTTGGAATGCCCAACAATCCACGGGGCAAGCTGATTTAAACTGGCAGATGGTGGAAATGCAAGGGTCCATGCTTCAGCTTATGCAACAAATGAAGACATCCTTGGATAACTTGCAATCCAGGTTAATTGCAAACACCCGACAACCCGGATCCCTACCATCTCAACCCGTACCCAACCCGCGTAATGTGCAAAATCAGGGCAATAGAGCCAAGGGTATGGGAATCAAAGGGACCCACATGCACATGCTCAGGTGGTTGAGCAGGGTCCTTCTTCTTCTTTTGGTTACATGACCAACCAAGGCCCTCCAATCTTCACTAATCCACCTCAAGACCCAAACCCTTATGCCTCTGCAAACTCTGTCACCTTGAGAAGTGGGAAGCAGACCCAAAACCTAGAATTACCTTCTAGAAGTCAAAATCTTGGGGAGCTTGAGAAAGAGGAGGTTGAAGAAGACAATAAGGCCCAGGGACCGGAAATTGAAAATTCCACCCATATCCCGTTCCCTGAGGCCCTATTGAAAACCAAGAAGAAGAAAACCCTAGACAGCAACGAGGAGCTTTTGAATTTATTCAAGAGCGTAGAGATCAATATTCTGCTCCTTGATGCTATTAGGCACATCCCGGCTTATGCTAAATTCTTGAAAGAACTGTGTACCCAAAAGCGTAAGCCGAGAGAACCCACTCCAAGGAAGGTGATTCTCTCTGAGCAGGCAAGTTTTGTGATCCTGCATCACCTTCCTCAAAGAAGAAAGATTCAGTTGCCCCCTTGATCTCATGCATTATTGGGGAATACACTTTTGATAGGGCACTATTGGACTTAGGTGCATCCATCAACCTAATCCCAACTTCTATTTATGAGAGGTTTGGGTTAGGTAAACTCATGCCAACCTCAGTAATGCTACAATTAGCGGACCGATCGGTCACCACACCGAGAGGCGTTATTGAGGATGTAATTGTCAAGGTTAAGGATTTCTATTTTCTTGTAGATTTCCTCGTCCTTGACATGGATGTACCTAATGATTTGAGGAACATGCCCATCATTCTGGGGCATCCGTTCCTAGCTACCACCAAGGCCAACATAAACTGTGAAAGCGGTAGTATGGAGATTGCCTTTGGGGATAAGAAATTAACTCTGGATATTTTTAAGGTGATAAGAGGATTTGAGGATTATGGATTCATTGAGGAACTTGAGGATCAGGATCTTGAGATGTGTATGAAAATCAATGCACTCGAGGACTCCATTAGCTTTAGCAAACCCAACCCACAACCCTCCTCCATGATAGACCTGCCATATCCTGAAGAGGCTGCTGATTTTGTTCATTCCCAGCCTCTTCCACTGGATCATCCTGATGAATCTTCATTAACATCCTCCCTTCCTTCTATTCTAAACCCACCCCAGCTGGAATTAAAACCATTGCCCAAAAATTTGAAATATGAGTTCTTAGGACCTGAAAACATGCTCCTTGTGATTATTAGTGCTAATTTGACTAAGGAGAAAGAATTGAGGTTAATTAAGGTCCTTAAGACTAACAAGGAGGTATTTGGTTGGACCATCCACGACCTTAGGGGGATCGAGCCATCTTATTGTAATCATCATATTTTCATGGAAGATGGATCCCGCCCTTCTCGCGAAATGCAAAGGAGACTAAACCCGAATATGCGAGAAGTGGTCAAGAAGGAGATAATCAAGTGGCTCGATGCTAGGATTATTTACCCAATCTCAGATAGTCCGTGGTTTAGCCCCGTTCAGATTGTACCCAAGAAGGCGGGAATAACCGTTACGACTAATGGGAAAGGGGAAACCTTCACCACTCGTTCAGCTTTTGCTTAGAGAGTCTGTATTGACTATAGGAAGCTGAACACAGCCACTAAAAAGGATCACTTTCCCTTGCCATTCATCAATCAAATCCTCGAAAGGTTAGCTGGGCAAAAATATTTTTGCTTCCTGGATGGTTATTCGGGATATAACCAAGTCTCTATCCATCTCGAAGACCAGGACAAGACAACTTTCACATGTCCCTATGGAACCTTTGCATTTCGTAGAATGCCGTTCGGGCTTTGCAATGTGCCTGCGACTTTTCAAAGGTGCATGCTGGCCATCTTTTCTGACATGGTGGGAGATTGTCTTGAGGTGTTCATGGATGATTTCTCCATTTTCGGAGATTCTTTTAAGTCTTGCCTGGCTAACCTAGAATTGATCCTTCAGAGATGCATCAAAACACGGCTGGTCTTTAGCTGGGAAAAGAGCCACTTTATGACTCAGGAAGGCATCGTCCTGGGTCATGTGGTCTCTAATTGGGGAATTGAAGTTGATAGAGCTAAGATGTATGCTATCTCTAGACTTCCTCCACCCACATCCGTAAAACAGATTCTCCCTTTCCTTGGGCATGTGGGTTTTTGCAGAAAATTCATTAAGGATTTCTCGAAGGTTGCTCGGCCCTTGAGTAACCTTTTGGCCAAAGATGCATCGTTCGAGTTTGATGAATCATGCCGTAAGGCAATTAATTTATTGAAAACAGCAGTCACTTGTGCCCCAGTATTGCAACCACCAGTTTGGATAGCCCCATTTGAGATTATGGCTGACGCATCTGATTATGCCGTCGGGGCTGTCTTGGGTCAAAAGATTGAGAAAAACCCCTCTGTGATTTACTATGCTAGCAAAAATTTGGATGAGGCCCAGAGGAACTACACCGTTACTGAAAAAGAATTGCTAGCCGTAGTTTTCGCTTTAGAAAAATTCAGGGCCTATTTGTTAGGTTCTTGTGTCATCATCTATACCGACCACTCGGCCTTGAAACATCTCTTGGCCAAAAAGGATGCCAAACCCCAGCTTATTCACTAGATTCTGCTGCTTCAAGAGTTCGATCTTGAAATCAGGGATAAAGTCAGGGTACAAAATGTAGTGGTGGATCACCTCTCGAGAATCCTAATTGATTCTCCTCATCTGGATGTTCCGATCTCTGATACTTTTCCGGATGAAACTATCCTCACAGTCTCGGGTATCCGAATGCCCTGGTTTGCGAATATTGTCAATTATTTGGCCATTGGTCAAATCCTCCAAGATTGGACCAAACAACAATGGAATAAACTTGTGTTTAAGGCCAAATATTATTTTTGAGATGATCCCGAGCTGTACCGCATTGGCGTAGACTAGATTATTTGCCGATGCATCCTGGAAGTCGAGTTCCATAGCATACTTGAGTTCAGTCACACATCCGCATGTGGTGGACACTTTTCCAGGAAAAAGGCGACTGCAAAAATTTTGCAATCCGGATTCTATTAGCCGTCATTATTTAAGGATGCCTAGGAATTCTCTAAGTCATGCACCCGATGCCAGACACTCGGGAACGTGGCTAAGAGAGATATGATGCCCTTGAACCCAATTCTTTCCGTCGAAATTTTCGACATTTGGGGCATCGACTTTATGGGACCCTTCCCTCCTTCATTTGAACACTAGTATATTTTGGTCGCTGTTGATTATGTGTCCAAGTGGATTGAGGCAATTCCCACCTGGACCAATGACCACAAGGTGGTCATCGATTTTGTGAAGAGAAATATCTTCAGTCGGTTCGGGGTTCCCAGGGCAATTATCTGTGATGGTGGCACACATTTCACTCATGCCCAGTTTCAGAATTTACTGGGGAAATACGAGGTGAGCCATCGGATTTCCACACCTTACCACCCTCAGACGAACGGATAGGCTGAGGTCTCCAATCGAGAGATCAAGAACATTGTGCAAAAAATCGTTGGGCATGATAGGAAGGACTGGACCCAAAAACTAGATGATGCTCTTTGGGCTTACCGTACGGCGTACAAAACGCCTATCGGTATGTCTCCGTTCCGTCTGGTGTTTGGTAAGGTGTGTCACTTACCTGTAGAACTTGAACACCGGGCATTTTGGGCCATCAAGAAATGTAATGTGGACCTTGAGTTGGCCGGGAAAATCAGGAAACTCCAACTATCTAAGTTGGAGGAGCTTCAAAATGATGCTTATGAAATTGCCAGAATCTATAAGGCAAGGACCAAAGCTCTCCATGACCAGATGATTTCATGTAAGAGCTTTGAGCTGAACCAGAAGGTCTGGCTTTTCGATTCTTGATTGAAGCTTTTCCCCGGTAAACTCAGGTCTAAGTGGGGCGGCCCATTCGTTATTGAGCGGATTTTCCCTAATGGGGCCGTTGAAATCTCTGACCCAAAGACGGGTAGTATTTTCAAGGTCAATGGACAGCGTCTCAAACCCTTTGTTGACCATGTGCTCCCTGTATCTGTCTCAGACAAGGTTGCTCTTACCTTGCCGTAACCACCGCAGGCTGATCATTGCCCAGCTGAAGGCACTAAACTCAGCACATGTAAGGACTGTTCCAAGCTGATCAGAGTCTCATGGAAACCAAGTGCTATTCTTCCACTTCTACTCTCCTACATGCTTTCATTTTTCACAATGAGGACATTGCAATAGCTAAGCATGGGGGGGTGGACATATTTTATAACCATTTTGTCAACTATAACAGTGATTTCCTATTATTTGATTCTTATTAAAAAAAATGAAAAAATGAAAATTTGAAAAAGATAAAAAAAAATTTAGAATTAGGAGACGAGAACTTAGGCATTAGGAGTTGTAAACTTTAGGAATTGATACTTTAAGACCTGAATACTTAGACTCTTCATGTCTTCAGGCTTAATTAGCTTGGGTGTCTACTCGAATGTGGATTTAGTCTCGAGTCCTCGCCAATTAAAATTTATTTTAATTTGGTAAATAATTTGGGATGATAAGTATGCGACTTATCAACCCACCCTCTGATTTAGGAGGACTTTAAGCCTAAGCATCTGCACACATTTTTTGCACCGACTCACTTTCTGGCGATTTTTACAAAAATTGGGTAGCTAATGGACTGACTTGGGTGGTATGGATGGCAAGTTGTCGGTGGTAACAGCTCATCGATCGGTTGTCCAGAGCCCAGCCACAAGACCATTTTCATTGTACTGCCTTTAGGTAAATCTTAGATTAGGAAATCCACCTACTTAAAAAAAAGAAAGAAAGAAAGAAAAAAAATGAAAAAGGAGAAAATAAAAAAAAATAAATTAAACCGCACTTCACCGCATGAGTATGGCTGGCAGGTTGTCGGTGGTAACAGCTCATTAGCCGGTTGTCCAGAACCTAGCTCACAAAAAAAAAGTGCACAATAATTTCCAAAACACTTAGGGAAGAAGTGGGCAAGTAGAATAAACTGGGGAGATATACACTAGGTTCGCCCTTGTGTTTACCCTATATAAAAGAAAGTAGGAAGAAAGCTACCGATTGTAAAGATAAACCTTTAGGCAAGGTCACCTAGGATCGTAGAAATCTGAAGTCCATTTTAACGACCGTCTAGTGAGTCTTTCACTATTTTCACAAGATGCTTAGTACTTAGAGTCCTTTTCAAGTCTTGGGCGAGTCGGGTAGCCGTAAAAAGTTATCCCATAACTCTCAAACTCCAAAAGTACAAAAAAAATTAGAAAAGAAGAAAAACAACAAGAAAATTTTTATCTTCTCTTCTCAAATAAAGAGAGGGCTTGGACGGTTTGCATTCTGGCAGGCACCCGGGCACTGTTGAGTTTTTGTAATTAGGTCTTGTGGTTGAGATTTTCTAAAGCAATCAATGACTTTTGCCTAAATAGTCTAACCCTGATTCTACTTTTATACATAGCATTTAGGATAATTTTGCTAGGGACTAGCAAAAAGTAAGCATGGGGGTATGATGAACACACATAAATTCATGATAAATTACTTATTTATGATAGTTCATAGGCTTAGCATTGCATATCATATTATAAATATTGCATAACATCCATTGCATGGCATTTAGGATAGTTGTATGTTTGGTATATTAATTCCTTCATTTTATATGACCAGGGGAAAATGTGACATCCATACAGGTTTCAGATGGAAAATCCGACCATACGGAAGGATCCGAAGCGACGATCGCAGTTCGGCATCGTGGGAATCATCTCGATCTGAGCACCATGGCACCTTCTACAATAAGAAGAAGATGGACGGCCCAAATGGTGCCACGTGGCGCCATCCAAGCCACCCAACACCGCCCATTTCCTTCTTCATCCGTGCCCTTGAATCCTAGCCGCTGGATCAAGATCCAACGGCTGGGAAGCATCTGCACCAAGCTGCTCCTCGCAACACAAGGGAAGATCCAGTGCAATGGTTAGAGTACCGATTTGTAAGGGAGGGGCGTGGGTTCGAATCCCCATAGCCCCCCCCCCCCAATTCGCAATTTCACCAGGGGCATGGCAGCAGCAGCGCATGCATGGCTGCAGTGCAGAGTGCGTGCGCACGCGCACGCCAGCACGCACACAGTAGGGCGC